>WARS01001868.1:2758349-3436682 GCA_008933995.1 Datnioides undecimradiatus | reverse complement strand
GACAAACCTGAAGGGAGAGGTGCCTGAGCACAAACGCAGACGATCATACATAGTCAATAGTCAAGAGTGTTTAGAGACTGTTGGTTGGGTGTGGCTAAGAGTAAGATCCATTGATACTTGATTGCACTGGGACAACATCATGATTAATTTATTGGTTCAGGCTCCGCCAGTTAGTCACCGCCGTGTTGCTGTTAAGATTTCAATTTCAGATTAAAGCTGATGTTTCAGAGGACATTCAATATTACTCCGGTGCCGCCGTGAACGACCGACTTTAACGTTCAATTTTATAAACACTCAATGCGTTCTTCAAATATTATTCAACAAGCGGGGACCCCATTTCAGTACAAATTAAATGTGTGGGACGTGGGCTGGAAAAGTAATGAGGGGGGAAGACGGAGGAGTGGAGCAGCCGGAGCAGCTCGACAGCGAGCGCGGCAGCAGCAGGCCTTACATTTGATGCTGTCGAGGGGCCGAGAACGTGAAAACAGCGTCGAACTGCGCACGCTGATCTCAGGTGAAAGCAAGTAGGAACCGAAGCAGTTCTACCAGCTAAACGTGGAGCTGTTTTAGCCTTTTATGACAGAAAAACATCAAAAAACATTTCAAAATCCAAGATGGAGGAGATGCTATAAGTGCGGCAGACTGTAACGACGCACAGCTGAGGAACATGTGAGCTGACGAACGATGCAGTCAATAAAAATAAAATGAGTTTTGAGGGTTTGGCTTCGCGATGGCGACTGTTTAGCTTTCCAATTATTATAAAATGCCAGGGTAAAAATGGTTCTATGAGAAGATCGGTACCACTAAGTGCTAAACATGAAGCCTCATCCAGAAAGCGTTTAGCGTAGCTTAGCATAAAGACTGGAAACAGCGGGAAACAGCTAGCTTAGCTACACCCTAGCATCTCGAAAGCTCACAAATTAAAATGTTCCATCTTATTAAGGGTAAAAGTCACAATTCATGTTGAAATACCCTCGTACACGAGCATAAACATGCTGTTTTCCCCGCTTTAAGCTAAGGTAAGCTTATCGGCCGTGAACGCACAGATATGAGACCGGCGTCGATCCTCTCATCCAGCTCTCAGCAGGAAGGAACTATGATCCATTGTGACAAATGATTTATCAGGAAATGAACCTGTAAAACAGTGTGAAAGTCAAGATTCACGCAAATCACATGACCTCGCACTCACAATACTGCCGCAAACACCTTTCTCGACATCTGTGTAAGCAGACACCTGCAAATAAACTGAGCGCAGAGTGTGTGTGTGAGTGTGTGTGTGTGTGTGTGCGTGTGTTTTACTCACATAGTCGGGCAGCGCTGTGTTGTCTCCCTGTCTGCCTCTCAGAGACTGTGTTGCCTGCTCCAAAACCTTGTTGTGCTTTTTGGAAAGCAAAGCAAATAAACTGCAGGAGAGACACAGAGAGAGAGAGAGAGAGGGAGAGAGAGAGTGGGGGAGAGAAGACGGATGAATGATCCACTTCTTCAAAGAGCCCAAACACACAGTCGTCATACTGCACATGTTGACCAGCGATTAATGTGCTGTAAAATACTCAAAGCTGAAAGAGGGAGGCCTTTATTCAGGGCAGATTATTAGAGACGGGTCTGTTTTGCTTTCTAAATGAGCCGTTTTGAAATAATGAATAATAATTAGTCTTGGAATAACAAAATAATCACGAAATTGGCAGGAGACAGTTTTAAGAAATGATGTGTCAATAAACTAACATTAAGCCCAATTTAACCTTCGGTTTGTAATGAAAACTGCTTTTTCTAACCTGGTTTTCATTTTCCCGGAACATGTCGCAGCCCCGGTTGCTTTTAGAAAATCTCCTTTATTTGTTCATGTTCGTGTTTGCTGCCTTTGTAGGTGACAGCCGTCCACTCGACCCGCTGGTTAACTGACTCGATTCGCCCCTTATTGTTTGTGTTTGTGTGTGTGTACAGTTGTCTGGACGCGTCTGCATGGCTGCATGTGATGGATGGACGCAGACACACATCAGGAGAGTCCTGGAGTGCGCCTGGGCGACCTTGGGGGAGCAATAGGGTGAGTTAATGCGTGCGCGCGCACACGAAGGCGTGCACGCCGTTAATGGCACAGCGCTGACGCCACGGTAAACTGATTCACTCAACATGTGCGAACTTGTCGTGGTCACGCAAGACACTGGAGAGTAAACGCTTTTAAAATAAAGACAATGTTCGGCTTTTTCCCAGTGCAGCCTGTGCAAAGAGCGACCCGCCGTCACCTGGAGGTGTTTGTATTTATCGAAGAATTAAATACTTTCATTTTGGTTGAGCTCTTACTTCTCACAGCCTTACGTCGTATTTATCGCGGTGATTATTCTTGTAATTATTAGCGGCCGTCTGTTTTAATTACAACTTTTTAATAGTGTTTTCCCGATGCCCAGGGGTGCTGAATATTTAATCTGTGCGTCAATCACGGACATAAAAAATGCAGAATAGATTAAATTCAATGACAACAAAAGGGCTGGGGAAAGTCAGATGCAAAAACGGGAGCTGAGCGAAAAAAAAACCCCTTGGAGCAGCACCTGTCCATCTGTCACCAGTGGAAAACACACACACACACACACACACACACACACACACACACAGTCTCTCGGCATTCGTTATCCAGGCTAATTGGCCAAATGATAGCTGAATGGAGATATGTGAGCAGCCATGAGGAGGTCTTCTTGTTATCTGCAGACCTGATGTCAAAGGACCTATTAGCTATGACCACCAATAGCACCTGTTGTGCTATGGGGCCAGTTTTTTGCAAATGAGGAGACCACCGACTGAGTCCCACCTGGGACGTCTGCCCACAAGGAAGCGCTGTGGCTGGTTGCTCATGTATGCCGAGGCGGTGGAGGACACGGCCCAGGAAACGGCGACACAGGAGGATTTCAACACCGCCGGCCTGATCCCAAAATCAGTTAGGAGGCTGTAGCCATGACAGACGGGGTCCACCCCAACACACTGAAGACATAAAAGGTGCTCTGTCTCCAGCATGTCTTTAAAAACTTGTGCTCGGACATCTGCGTGTATGAGATAACGCTCATTTTACACATTTATATTAAGGCGTGCATGAGCGACTGTGTTAAATCAGCTTTTTCCATTAAAATGCTGCTCAAGTTTTAAGAGGGGATTAAGATTAAATAGCTCTGATACATTTCATTGCTGCCGCTCCCCAAACATGGCACTTGTGTTCTTTAAATTAACTTATTATACGTGTCGTCTTCTCTATTTGTAATTTGTTTCCTTTCATCAGCGGCCGCGGGTGACAGACCATTTTCATCCTGATGTTTTGGGCTCTCTGATGAAGCGGAGGCAGGCAACGATGAGCGTAAATATGCCCGAGCAGGCTTCTCTGCAGTAAAAGCTACAAGAAGCACCAAAGTCTGGTGTAATCAGTCTTTGCCGCACCCGCTCTTTTGTGCAAGTTTTGCATTTTTGTTTTTTACGCGTTCGTTTCGCACTTCTTTTCACTCACACGTCAGAAGAAAAACACGCAAAAATAGCTTTGCCGAGTTAACTGTGGACTAGAGCTGACACTCCAATAACAGAAAAAGGCCATTATTTTGATATTTATTTAGTGACTCCGGTTATTTTTATGCAAAATTCAGTTTCGTTTTGAGAAGTTTTCCACCGGTTCTGGAATTTGCTGACATTTAAACTGCGAACCGGTAATGAAAATCATTTTGGTTGTAGCCCTACTGTGAACTAAACTGTATCTTTTGTGTCTGCACGCATTGAAGTAAACAGCAAACGGACACGTTAGCATGTGTGGTGTCAGAGGAGACTGTGGACGTGGAGGACGGAGGAAGACTGCAGCTGATGGAGAGAGGGGATGAATAGGAAATAATGAGGTAAGATGCAGGTGGTGCAGGCAGATCTGACCCGCCGCTGTCTGTAAGTAAACAGCACCAACCGTGATCCGCTCTGAGAGTCAGTTATGGTGCAGAGTTCAGCGCTGCCTGGCAGACATTTGGAAATTCCTGGCAGGAAATTCCCTTTATCTAGCCAGCCAGCCAGGCAGGCAGGCAGTTAGTTAGCCCAGCCCTGCCCATCACAGTCATCATCATCATCATTATCATCAGACACGGAGTCAGTTGCGCTACATCACTGCAGGACAGACATGCACACATTCGCAGACAATGTTCCTCTCTGACTCAAAACACCAGAGAGTCACCGAGACACAGATAAGAGGATCCTTGAGTGTGCGCGGATGTGTGCACGTCTGCAGGGAAGGAAACATTCCTTCCCGTGTGCCTGGAGTTCACAAACAGACATGAATGACTTGATGTTTTTGTGTGTGTGTGTGTGTGTGTGTGTGTGGTTTGGACCTCTCAAGTCTTCCGTCTGCTCGTGGGCCAAAAGCCTTTCCCCTCAGTTCCCTCATGTTACATAATGTTCTCTCTGCACAGCCACGCCACTCAATATTTCAGTTCTTAGTCTCTTCTCCTGCAGCCACTGCCAAGTTACTATAGCGATAAATATTTTGTGCTGATTCAATATGAATCATTAAAATGAATGAGTGTGCTTGTGTGTGAATTAGAATCTCCACCCCTGTCTGTCCCTCGGGCTCCTCTGCTGAAGGCTGCTGAAGTGCGTGCCAGCTAAGTGTGATGTACACACAACTATTGAAACAGAAGGGATGTCGCCTCCTGTCTGAGTTTTCCTAAAAGTGAGCCAGCGGAGGGAAGATCCCCGCTTCCGAGGAATCAAAACAGCTCGGACAAGTCGCCCCGGGCAGGACGAGGTCACAAAACGTACGGGTATCATATTAGGTGGCTCGACGCTCTTGATAAGTGTCGCTCGGCAGAAATTAAAGAGTCGCGCGTCTTCAAGTCACGCTCCAGCGAGTGGATTTCAGTCGTCTCCATGGTAACCGAAGGCCGTCTGTGTATTTTCTGCGCTCCGAGTCTATTTCTGTCGCGATTAGTGGAGCGAAATCTGCACAGGCAGCTGTTTAAAATCAAACAAACGTCCCGCCGTCAGTGCGTTTCGAACTTATCAACTGCATCTAGGTACAGTGATTCATCAGCTCCCGGTCCGTCTGTCAGCTCACCTGCTCCACTGCAGCCAAACTCCCCTCACTCAAATCAAATCAGTGTCTCAACAACAACATGATGCTATTCTCGTTGAGCAGATTTCTGCTGTCTGGTGAAAGCAGTTTGGTCAGACGCTGCTACCGTGGACAACTGTAATCTCCATGGCGACGGTATAAAGCAGCATTATGCACAGGAGTCTATCGACGGGACTCATAAACACATGATATTTGACTTGTATCTCTTCGACTGACTCTGTTAAAGCTTCTGACATTTACTATTTTAACTTTCTCTACTTTATTAACTGTTTTCAATTTTAAAAACGAACCATTTTCTCTCTCTGCAATCAACACTTTTAAACTGTCAGCCCGAAACTAGGCTCATTCAGTCATTTTTGATACCTTGCTGGAGGATTATAAAGATCAGGATCCACATTGTAATTTAAGCCACTACGGGTAGCACACTTAGTGTCAATCAGGCCGGAATAAAAACAGACTTTTAGTCGCTTTTAACCAGTATTTGACAATTTTCCTTTTTGTGTCAAACCACATTTAAATTTTCTCCCGAAGCAAACATCTACTCGAATAAGACGAATGCTGGAAAAGAAGAAACTACCAGAAGCTACCTACTAACAAAGTCCACGATCCTCTGTTCTGCTCTGGCTGCTATATGTCATTTGCACACCTACAGCATGTCCTCACCTGATGATGCGCTGGGCAGCGTACTGGTGGAGACAGCGAAACTGGGCTGACATGTTTGCGAGAGCAGCGAGGCAGTTGGTGTGAAGGTATTTATCCTGGAGGGGAGGCAGTCACAAGCAAACGCATTACATGAAGATGCAAACGACTCTTTTATTTGCTTTTATTTCATATTTGGGGGGATAAACGGGTCCGTAGTTGCAGTTGCGGTCGCACAAACTTACCCTTGTGCGCGTCATGTTGAATTGGATGGTGCGGATGACCACCAGGATGAGCAAACTGCCAAGTGAGATCTCCGTCAGCGATCTCTCTGTGTACCATGAGATGTTCTTCAACACCTGCAACAGGGAGACAGAAATGAGGCACGCCAGCTGAAAACTATCGGGAGCGATCGTCCCGGCTGATGCAAGTAATGAAAGGCTGCAGCGTCAATACCTGAAATGCGAACAACGTGTGTGTAACTGTGTCTACCCACCACCTCGTGGATGGAGCGATTGAAGGCGTCGTCCTCGGTGAGGATGAGCAGAATAATGAGGGCCATGTAGACATGATGAGAATTTCTGTCCTCCACGTGGTAAAGGATCTCGAGGATGGGCAGCACCTGAGGGGGAAGAGAGGGAGAGCAGGAGGACGGGGATGAGCGTGTGCGTGGGTGGCGCCACAGAAGTGACATTCATTAAATCCTTGTTACGAGATTTCTGACTCGGAGCGGATCGAACTTCCACTGCTGCGTGTGCATTCGTCGAAAGATAAAATTAGCCATGTCCGTGCCAGACATGTGCACAAACGTCTTCTATTGGGTGTTGCTTTCCTTTCAGGAGCCCTGCAGAGCACTGTCAGTTACATTCTTATCCCTTCATCGACAGTTTCAGTAATTAATAATTAACCACTGTCCCATAAATTGCCAGTGGACTTTGTTGAAGCGTAATTAATCAACTAACCCAATAAAATCTTATTATTACTTGTGCTTCATTAACCTGTGTTACTATTGCAGGCTTTCCCCCCGTGATGCCTGACTGAGAATCAAGTAAAAGGAGACAATAAAAGAGGAAACACAAGCAGCGCTGCAGACGCCGGCTGAGAAAACAACATTTTACACACTCGCGGCTGCTAAACTATCGGCGGAGGCAGCTGTTGCATTCAGGGGTGCGCGGAACAGATGCTGAAAGTGATCAGCTAATGACGGCGCCGTGCAAAAGATTTAATTCTTAGAATCACACCGTCGGAGCGAAAGCAGTTAGTAGCTGGCATGGTGAGCGATGAGCACACGCAGCTGCACTGTTAGCTCATTACGCTGTGGTGCAGCGGTGCTTTATTGCTCAGCAGAGAAAGTGGCTAGACTCATTAGTAGCCCCCCTACGTAATAAGCCCAATCTAGATCTGCTAATGATGATATTTTATTATAGCGGCTATAAATAGGGAATAACACAGAAATGCCAAACTGATATCAGACATAAGGGATTAAATTGACCTGCAGTTTCACAACAGGACTGTAAATTAAAGTCATTCTGTGTTTGGCTGTTGTTGTGAATTTACAGTGCTTTTCTGTCGCAATTAGTCTAAATGCCATTAACTCGTGTCTCTTTTCAAACCTTGGGATATGCAGTACTTGAAATTCAACTTCCACCCACATCCGATGCACCCAAACTGTTAATTGCTGCGCTGCGTTACAGAGGCCTCGTACATGTACCATACTCATACGCGATACCATCTGACGCGGCGAGCTGAAGGCCGATTTCCATTCACTAAATGCCTCTGCACATTCACTGGACTCTAAAGAATAACTGGCGCAGACCCACATGGACAGAATAGCACCAGCTGCCACTGCATACATCCTCGCCGTTTACTGAGCCATAGCATCGATCCTGGATGAAAGGAGTTCACGGCCGTACCCGCGAGTGCAAGGGAGGACTGAACAATGTGCTTTAACACAGTTTGATTCATTCTCAACGGCGCCCTTTGCTTGTCAGATTGAGGCAGGAGTAACGAATGTGGATGCATTAAACCGTACTTCGGTGCGTTCCTACTCACCAGATTGTCCATGTCAGTCCTGGAGAGCACGTACGTCCTCATGTTGGCGTTCTGGTGAAGCAGGGTGTACAGTAGAAGCGTGGCCTGGTCGGAGCGCTGCTGCTCACACAGCGCCGTGTACAGACTATTGAAATTGATCTGGAAGGTGTGAGGTTGCTCAACGGACAGCGACGACGTGTCTACATGGCGAGAGGTCAACAGGGATGATTTCGTTACCTTCTGGCTCACACCATCAATAAGCAACGCTCAAATATGCACAGCGGACAGTGAAATAAATACACGTGTTACCTTGCGTGTTTCTGAAACACGTAATAGCCTGGCGGTACGGGTTGGGCCAGTCGGGTCCATCAGTCAGATTGGCTAAGACGAGCAGTAACAAGAGGCTCTGATTGGACAAAGGTAAAGGGTCGTGCTCCTGGTCGATACTGGCTTTGCTGCCAGCTCCCCCCAATGTGAAGACACTCCAGAGCCCACCTGGAGGCAGACAGAGAGACAAAGTGCACGCACATGAATACACTCAAAGTCTAATGGATTTACTTTTATTGCTGTGACCTGCAATTAGTGCAATGACAGTGCTTTTGGCTACCTGGGGTGGAGCAGGAACAAGTTGTGAACACAAGATGGACACATCATGACCTTTTAGCTCAATACTGTGAACTTAAAAGTAGAAAAAGTTGCTTGTTTACACACCCAGCAGTTAGGGTGTATTATTAATGTTACACTCTTTTAATCTGAACCAGCTCCTGGGGAAATATCTGCCTCTTAAGCTGCTAGATGTGCTCAGCTCTGAGTGTGTCTGCTGTTCGCTGATGATCAGGTGGAGCTCAGCGGGTTTTCAGAGCTCTCTGACACACCTTTCCTGTCCCGGCGTGCTCTAGGTATCGGCACAACAGATGGGTAGGGTTCCAGGAATGACGAGCGGTCAGGCTTTGAATGTCGCACTCTTTATAAAAAGCATTAAAAGGTTCTCACAACCCGAAGCCCTTCAGCCTTCTAACTGATTTGTGCCTCGTGGGGAAATGAATGCAATAGAGTGCGTGCAGTCAGACTGATGTAATCAAGGCCAGAACGGGCACAATGGAGTCAGGCACGGCGGTTTTTGCAGCACCTGATATTTGAAACAATAAAGACGGCGCCACAGAACAAAGAGAAACTGGAAGTACTGGCCAGCTGGAGTGGCGTTCGCTTTTTCTTGTTTGGGGACGAGAGGGAGCCACTGAAGTGTCGGTGCTCTCATGCGTCACGAGAAGCACGAGAAGCACGAACACCAAAAGGTACACAGATGACGGTCTCCGGCTCCTGCGCGTCTGGCCACACAGAGTGCACGAAACAAGCGGTGGTGAGAGACGACGTGAGTGTGCCGCAGGCCCACGCTGATCAAGATGCCGAATCTGAGCAGGAGACAAGAGCGTCTGTTTCCACCTAGTGGCAAAGGATGCAAGAGCAGCTCTGAGCTCGGCCTATAGTTCGCACCACTATAGGGTTGAAACGATGCATGCACACCCCACATGCACATCCTCAGAAAGGAAGTAAACAGAACAAGAGGAAAACTTATCAAATAGAAGAATTAAAGGCTCTCAGTGTACTTTCCTCTGCAAGAGCTTCTTTTGAACAGCTTGCGACTGTTTAAAATCTCAGTAAGATCCATGGTTTATATGTTGGTTTTCCTCTAAATTCACTAATGGCTCGTAAAAGAGCTACTCCAACAAACACAGTCTGACTCCGTGTGTACAAATGTGAACGCGATTCCAGCGCCGAGGGGGAATGAATCTGTTTATGTTTGAGCGAAGGGGGACATCAACAGAAAAAAGAAATCCCCAGGAGAGAAATGACACAGTTTGCGCTGGTCAGTCTGTCTGTCTCTCCCTATCCAAACACACACACTCACACACACACACACTCACACACACACACACACACACACACACGATACTCTTTTTTCCATCGACTGCTCAGGAAGGGGAGTGAGTGTGAGAGTGTGAGAGAAAACAAGATCTAGAGAGAGATGGAGGCCAAGTTGTGACGGAGCCCTGTTCATCTCATCACTGGCACCACAGTGACTGGCCCAACAGTGTCAGAGAGCCCGGTCTGGCAGCCACATTTCCTGCACTCTCTCTCTCTCTCACACACACGCGCGCACACACACACACACACACACACACACACTTACTGAGCTCTATTTTACCTTAGTGGGTGCTGTTTGTTATCCGTCTGGCTCGGTTCCCTCTGCCTGTCTGCCTGCCCACCACATAAACCCAATAATGCTACACTGCTCAGGCTGCTCCGGCTCTGGCCAGCCGCCCAGTGGAAAAAGAGGAGGAGGACATGAAGAGGAGGAAAGGGAAGGGGAAAGTGAGGAAAAGAGAAGGTCACACACGGACACGGAGCCTGGCACGCTCAAATCTGAATCTGGGCTTTGGGACTCGGGGGCAGCGGAGGCATCGTACTGTGAAACATGCAACGCAAGTGCACCCACAAAGTCTGACTTTACTTGAGTCTGTTACACACAGCGACTTCTGAAACTCATCTTCTCATCTCTGGATCCTCTTCACGACCTTCATCTCTACACAGCAGTCGCACACCTGAGGAGCTTATTAAAAACCATCAGCGTGAGCCGAAAAACAGGCCGTAACACAAGTTTCTGCCGTGGAGAATGAGCTAATGTTCGACTGAGCCGTGGTTTTTTAGGACAGAAGGTCGTGATGTGCAAACTGTGGTCTTACATAACGACCACCACCGTCAGTCAGACAAGACTGCTGGCCCAGCGTCAGCTTCTCCACTAAAATACCATCATCACGCAGTCAAACGTCCGCAGAGCCTTCCCAAATGCTGTGACGCAGACAGAAAACCATCTCTTCTAAATCCACATCGGCCCCCTGACATCGACTTCACCCGATCCTGAACCCGATACCAATCCAGATCCTTATCATGGGCATCATCAAGCACACACGCATACCAGTGAGGCACTTAATGATGCTAAATGCAAAGCTACAGGTGGTTTAAAGCTGCTAACACTCTCATGCTAAGCAGGTAAGGTCATACTGCACAGCAGACAACAAGCTAATTCAGCATGTTTGCATGCCATCATGCACAGAGAACAGCTGAGGCTGATGCAGTTTCATTAGTTTGCACATCACAAATCAAAGTATTGGTACAGGTTAAATGTTAAACTGACGACGATGCTGGTTGGGATCATTAACTTCACACTGGATCCTCTAATTTCCCTGCAAACACTTCCAAGATAAGTGAAAAGAGACTGACTCTCGGTGAAATGGGTTGAACATTCCTGTTTTACTCTCCGCGGCCTGTAAAGAATCTGCAAAGGGGAGCCGAGGTGGGAAATGTTTTCTCATAGCTGCAGCTGAGAACATTTGCTTCAGTGCAGACGGGGATGTGAACGCCTGGTGAACAGAGACAGACAGAATGTGCTACTTACTTATTTACTTGCATAACAGTGAATGAAATATGACATCAGGGCTTCAGGCCAATGCCCTGGCCAAGCACGCAGATACACAGACACACAGACACACACACACAAGTGCACCAAACTCGTGATGATTATCCAAAACATGCACATGGGGAAACATGCTGTACAGACAATAAACAAACACGCTATTCTGATAATCTCACACAAATCAAAATATATGCGCCGAGCATTTTTGCCCAAATCCAATCCAAAACCCGTCTAAAATAAACAGCAAAACATGAGAACATTCCTCAGTCGCAGAACGGCTCCATAACAAACCATTGTAATGAAAAGCATCGTCTAAGTGGCCTCCTCGGAGCGTGCAGCGCCAACGAGGAGCTATATGCAAACGTAACGAGGTGTCTCGCGTCCGCGGGGCCCTCGGTAGTCGAATGAATTACTGTTGGCGGCTGTACGGCAGGGGTGAGGACCGCGCAGGAATTATTTTTATGCGTGTCTGCTTGCAGGCAGACGAATGACTCAATTATGCGCGTGTGAGAGTGTTGAAAGTGAAAGGCACACAGGAAGAACACGTCTCTCGCATGTAGGAGAGGAGAGGAGCACAGAGGAGAGCGGCAGAGAGGAGGAGGAAGAGGAATCGTTTCATTAATCCTCTTGGGTGGGAATTATGTTTTGTCACTCCAGTGATATATTTTTTTGAAAACACATGCACACATGGTGTTGTTGTGAAGAGATGTAGCTTATGGGGCTGCGACGCAGGAAGTCCCTGTGATGGTTAGGAGGTGAAGTGCTCTCCAGCTACCAGCCCACACCCAGGAAAACAGAGGAGGGAGAGGAACGTTTAGTAGAGACGAGAGTTCAGCAGTTCTTCCCCTCACCTAAGTTAAGTCTCAGTACAGTGTACAGTACAGTAAAGTACAGTGATGAAGAAGAGGGTAACGAGTTCAGTCAAGTCCCACGAGAAGAGGAGAGGAGCTCTGCCGGGGGAGAGCAGAGGAGAGGCAAGAGGAGACTGAAAAGCTCCGAGTTGCAAGTCCGTGGTGATAATCCCCGCTGCAGACGCTCGCTCAGACTCAGACAGCAGAGTGTGTAAAAGCAAGAGAAGAAGAGACGTCCGGCGCCCCCCCCCCCCATTACATTAAAATGCCAACGGACATCGAACGCTGCTTTGCTCTGCCAGTGACCAGTGTTTGGTTCAAGGGGGAAATCCAGGCCGTCTATGAATGTGAGAGCGAAGGCAACGGTGACTTTACCTGCTGCCGATGCAAGGATCTAGTGTATTTTAATTTATTATTTTATTATTTTAATAGTTTATTTCCCATAATGCCTAGCGAATGCCCAGTTTGCACCACGGGCTTTTCTGATGGCATCGTGTTTCCACAGGCATGAAGGATACCGAGCGCGCCGAGCCAAATGGCCTTTAATGCGCAGAACTGGCGGGGTTCCCCTTTAACTCGCATTTACTCACGCCGCGAAGTCAGAGACATTCAGCTGAAAGCGACTGTCAATACAGAGCAACACCCGAGCATACACCCATTCTGAACATTCAAATTAAAATGCACTTGTGTACTCTGTCAATCCCCGATGACTGTGTGCGAGACAGAGAGACGGGGAGAGAAAACAAGTGTTGTTTCTGAGCTCGGAGTATAAGAGGGCTTGTGTCTTTGTTGGTCCGTGCGTGTGTGTACAAGGGAGGCGGCTGCAGACAGACAGGCTCTAGGGGATTACAGAACAGGACAGGGCACCATAACTCATCGGGCCGATCGCTGGCCACAGACAGACAGGCTGGGGTGAATGCTGATGGCTCACTGATAGGAATCTGCCACCAGCAACCGACAAAGAGCATTTATCTGCCGTGGGGGAAACCCAGCCCTATTCTCGCACTCAAACAAACATGCATTCAACACACACACACACACACACATTAACAATCTTAAACACACACACACACGCTGTTCATTTTTGACTCATCACTTTCATCCACGCTGCCATGGCTGTTGGCACGGCTCGCACTTTGAGTTCTCGGATTAATCGTGTTCCTCGCTCGCTGCCTCCAAGAAAAAAAAAAAAAAAAAGGGAGAAACCCTCAATTTTCTTAATTCGCAGATATAATTAAAATGAATGAGAACCTTTCTACTCATGAGCCTGATGTTGACTTTGCTGCAGCAAAGTGCAAAAGGGTCAACTGGCCTCGTGTTCCCATTAAGGCCAGTTACGTTAAGTTGAACCTGGAGAGTAAACCTCAGAGAATAAACACAAGCAGCAGACGCGCACGTAAAAACTGTGCGATCTGCGCTCCTGCGTCCTGAAACCTCAGCACTCGAGCTGGCGGGGGAAATCGCAGCTCACGTTACGACCCCTGCCGCTCGTCTTTCGTTCTGTTCATGAGCAGATGTGCGCAGACGTACTTGCCACCCCAGACGCCAGGCCATATAGCAGGCCCCCCTCGTCTTTGGGCTCAAAGATGTGGGTTGCTGGGGGCGGACACTTCTCCTGCCTGATGAAGTTATAGAGCAGCGTCTTCACCAGTCGACTTGTTAAACACAAACTGTGGAAAAAGAGGGACGGGGAAACAGAAAGAAGAGGTTTAAAACGACAGAAGCTTCATTAAGAACGTCACGTCTTTTACGAGTTGGCATCAAATTATGAAAGGGGGCATCAGTGTGTGCGATAGCTTTTCTAGTTACGCGCAGACTAAACGGTGAAACCGTTTCAGATCGCCTCTTAATCTGTTTTGCCAACATCAGCTACTTGGAAAGTCTTTCTCCAGCTCCATGGCAATTAATCCAAAGTGCTCTCGTTTGGCTCTTATGCTGTGAGAGCCCTAAAAGAAAATTACTTCCATCCTCCGTCGGCCCGACTCGGCTGCACTTCTACGCCTCGCAGTGCATCCAGTGTTGCAGCATCTATCCGCATTTTATTAATATTCAAGATAACGATGAACTGAGGAAAATTGGGTTCAAGGCATTTCAAGGTGCAGGGCAGGAGGTTAACTGTTACTTTGATTTTATTTCACTGATTGCATCGCCGCATTTTAATATTTGCATTTTGAAAACCTCATTTATCATCGTCGTTAGAGTAAATAAATAAATAAATAAATAAAGACTCGATTCACTTTAGCTCACATTTCCAGACTTACGCGGTCACGGTGGAGACAAAGACCGGACTTGGCATTGACTGAGCAGCACACGAAGACGACGTTTGGAACATGATGAGACTGACTGGAAGCGCAGAGAGAGGCCGGCTGTATCAGAGGCCGGTTAGAGGAACAGTAGGCCGGATCAGACGGTGTCATATCGGATTGGAGGAGATCCAAAATGATCTGGGCCCGCATTCAAGAACAAGGTCGTCAACAGATTGTGGACGACCCAGTGTTCAGAGGCACGCGTGAGTCACTCCAAAATTTTATTAAATGTTTCCAAATTGATGTGTTTGTTTTACAATACATGCTTGTATTTTCATAAAGATCGCGGTTGAGTTACGCCGCGCAGTCTTACAATCACTGTTTAGTGCACGAGGTCCTCAACGTGTGCGTGTGTGCGCGTGCGTGTTGTCTCACCATCGTCCCTTCATGACGTGCTGGTAGATTAGTCCGTCGCGGAGGATGTCTTTGTGGAAGAGCTGGTAGGAGAAGAACACCAGCAGCGTGGTCACCGCCTCAAACAGGATGCTATAGGTGATGTCGCTAGCGGGACAGACAAAGGCGTGCAGGGTTAAAAAGTAATAGATTACTGTTTCTTATGCCACAGATATAAATGCGTTTAATATGTGGCATTTAAAGATAGATAAACTTTATTGATCCCGAACTGGGAAATGACAACGTTGCAGCAGCAATATACAGTTAGAGTTAGATAAAGAGTTAGATAAGGGATTTAGCAGAGCTATACCAACAGAATGGTAATATTCCCGTCCAAACCAGGGGCACGTACAGAGGAAATGTGTCGACGGCCAAAAGGGTTGGAGGGAAGAAAAACAGGTAGAGTCTGGGAACAATGAATAATGCTGGAGAGCTGAATGCATTTACACGGGAGCCAGGGTCTGATGTAAGGAGAGACAAAAGAAGACTGGGAGAGAGGAAGAAGGGGAGACAAAGTAGACGGACAGAGGAGGACGTCGACAATGACACGACGCAGATGAGAAAGAAGAGGAAAAGTGGAAGATGCGGCGTCGAGGAGACGGCGACTGTCAGTTGCATTTCTGTGAACTTGTTCTGACACTGCCGAGGAGATTTCTTCTACACACTGTATCTTTGTCTCCCTGTGACAGACTGAGTGGCAGGCGGCAGATAATTCCACCATTGATAAGTAAATACACTGAAATATTCACTCATTAAAAGCGGAGCGTGTTAGCGTGCACGCCGCCCACGGGGAGTAAAGGCCGATACCATTTTTCAATCATTATGTTCCCTCCTCTCCCACTCACTGGCGCCGCTCCTAATCCAACTTTCATTTCTCTTCTGCTGAAACATTGCTGTCTTTCTTCATTTCTGTTGATCGCATGTCTTCCTTTATTTTGTTTTCCTCCCTTTGTTCATCACGTCGCCAGCTCAGCGCCGCATCATGTCAGTCTGGGAGTGAAACATGTGGACGCCGGAGCCCGACCTTGCTCTGTAATGGATTTCATCTTCTCCTGGTTAGTGAAACAGGGAGCGGACGAGCAAGTGGAGCACGCAAAGAGAGAACGAGAGTCGGCCGTACAAACTGCTTTTCATTAACTGCTCCGTGACTCAACATCCAAGACGGTTTGACAGCAAAACAAGCAGCTCAAACCGAACCACGGGCTGGGAAGCTGAGCAAAAGTCACCAATACTTGATGTTCTCACACGAATATCACGCCGATGATACAACATCAAACATGTGATCTGAAACAATGAGCGCTGGGACATTAGTGAACCGCTGTTTGGGGGACAGTCAGGGCAGAGTGAGCAACCACACTGCGTCAGGATCTTGCGCGTTTGACCTTTTCAGCGTATGCAAGACACAATGGGGCGTTAAACTCAGCCTTACAGAGATACTTACAGCAGGGGCACTTCAACAATCAGGTGAACGAGGTTGGACAGCAGCTCCTCGAGGAGATCCTGGCTGCCCGTTTCTGCACAAGAGGTTAAGAGCATCATTACATGAGGCACATTCATCATGTTCGCCTGCACAATACTCCCCTTCATCCGTACTGTACGGAGGAACGGCATTTAGGGAAATGAGCTAACTGCGATTAGCGGGTTTCTGCAGGGCGCAACAAGTTAAACTCAAGACTTTCAGAATCAACGAGTATTAACAGCGTCTGGACGCAGACAAGCGGCAAAAAGTTTAAAAAAAAAAAAACGGATTAAGGGCAAAAATTCACACTTGCTCATAGCAACACAACAGGTTTCCTGCTACTGTAGCTAGCAGCAGTGACAATGTTTGCCTCTGACCGTGCTGATGGCAACACAGCAAACACAAGCCACTATGGCAAACATTCAGTTTTCAGGTCATTTTCAGGCTGCAGATCTAATATGAAAACGACGTCTAATATTAGTGTTTGCGGCAGGAAATCCAAAATGAAGCCCTTTTATTAAAGGAAACTATGCTGTGACCAAAAATGTGCTTTTACAGCCACGTTATTTACATTTATTAAGGTTTTCAAGACGTATAAACCCAGATGTATCAACGAGTCTCTCAGAGCCAGCTGTATTTGTGCTCAATTAAAAAGCCAATTTCTTATCTCTCTTTAGGTAAATGAAGCGTTACACATTTGACCCCGGTAGCCGTGTTGTGATAACTCACACTTTGTGAGTCTAGTGAGAGTCAAACAGTCAAAGGATGCTGTTCGAAAGACCTCTGTGCAGATGATGTGGATTTCGTTTTTATGTGTGGATGACTCGTTGAAAGCGGGTGGACAAATGTGACATAAGCTACGGTATTTATCCGAATCAGATGACACGGAGGAGCCTGAACTTTGGATCTGCTGAGAGTTTAACAGTTTGGGTGAGTATGATTGTTTTCCCCACTTTCCCAGAGTCAGACACTAATAAATAACTCAGGTCAAACCTTTTTGTGAAGGTGAACGTGAAGCCACCTACCACTGAACTACACGGCGTCTATGAGATCAAATAACATCATCACAACCCTTCTGGCATCCAAGAATTGAATAAAACTAAGTAATTAAACAAAGGACAGAGCTGCTACTGGCTGTAAACGTACAACACAAGAAGTCTTCGCTTCGCTGTTTCTCTCTATCCCATGATGCTGAATTCTTTATGTAATTTCACTTCAGCCTTCCTTTCCCAAACAACCGTGCGACGGCGCTCACCTCCGCAGGAGCCTGGTGCCCTCTCCTGGTAGGAGAACTGTAGGTGCAGCTCCTCCTCGCTCATCTCCCTGATGAACACCTTGAGCAGGCAGCGAATCATGAAGAGCGCGTTGTGGGCCTGCCAGATGAAGAGCTGACTGCGGCGGACAAAGAAACCACATTCAAGGTCAAACATAAACCTGTGACGGGCTCGATGCTGCTGTGTGAACATTGTCGTTTGTCAGGGACACCTTGCATACATCTGACATGTCCTTTTATTGTGCTTTTCCATCCCTTCGTGTGTCTTTTAAACCTTTTCTTAATGCCTTTATAAGTACTTTGAAAGCTGCCACACAGACTCACCGGCTTTTAAGTCACTATACATCATATCCATGTCCTTCTGTACAGTTTAAAATAGCGGTAGTCAGCTTAACCATAGAGTACAACATTACCACAGACCTTACTGCACGTTCACATATGACAGAGGCAAAACTGGGACAAAGTTGGTGAGAAGGGGAAACAAGAAATGATTGAAACCATCCACTGCAAGCCACAGCGTTTCACAACCACTGAGCGCCAACACGGGGGTGTCTAATCAGTCCCACAAATTGCCAATTTGCGCGCGCTAATTATGTCAGACCCAGAACACGTAGGTTTGTTTATGGGACAGGATCTGTTACGAAACGTGAGAAAAATAGGTGGGAGCGGATGGGGAGAGATAACTCCAACCTCTAACGATGTTTAATACAGAATGAAGGGGTTTCCGCCCCGAGCGCTTGGTGACTCGGGCTGGGTCGATCTGTGTGGAAATGGGGCTTGGCAGTGAGCGCGGGATAATGCCACATGTGCTGATGGTTATACCTCCACAGCTTTCTCATGGGAAACTACAACCACTTCAGCGTTTCTCCCCTGTGAGGAACATAAGGATTCCTCTGGATGCGGCTCAAACAATAGCCGGCCCGCCTGCACTCCCGCACGGCGAACGCTGACACGCACAGGCTCTACCGTCACTGACACGGTCGTCCGAGTTCACGTTCCCATACTCACTCTTGGCATTCTGTGGAGATTTTCAGCTCTTTGGTTCTTCCCAGGAAAATTCTCACAAGAGCGCCAAAGTTCCCCGATCTGGGATTGTTTTCAACTTGGAGGAAAAAGAGAGAGAACTTATCAGCGGCATTACATAAGCAACAGAAACGTACTAATTTGATAGTTGTGTTATGCAAACAACACGGAGAAGCTTTTTTTTTTTTTTTAATTCAATCTCTATTGATGTTAACTGTAACCAAAACACTGACCGGTGAAACTCAGATAAATCATAAGAATATCACAGGCAACATACTGAGGATCTTGGCCAAAGGGACGACAGCCTCCTCCAGCAACTTGGAGTCTCCACTGTTTAAAAAAACCAAAAACAGGAAAGGAGACTTGCTCATTTCATCTGCAGCGTAATCAGGCACTGATAACATATGAATAGTTTGCATGGAAGACAGAATATCTAAGTTATATAAACGCTCTGTCATGTTATACGTGTGTGCACCATTCATTTAGTGAATCATCTCTGCCCTCTGGACATCGCTTGAGTGGAAAAAAACGTTTTTTTATGAAGCAGAACTGGCAGGACCAGCTGGAACGCATTAAAACATTTAAAGGAACAGTTCAACATTTTTGGAAATACGTGTTCTTTAGAGTCAGATGAGGACTTTGATACCAATAAATATGTAGATGCAGCTCCATCTAGTAGCCAGTTAGCTAGATCCAAAGTGTTAATTAACAAGCTTCAGAGGTGCTGGTAGACAGACTTTGTTACCTCTGCACAGATCCAGGCATAGTAATTCACTATGCTAAGCCAAGCTAATTAGCTAATGGCTCCAATGCTTTATCATAAATACATAAGCAGAGTATCAATCTTGGCATCCAGCTCTTGGACGAGAGCAAATAAGGCCTTGTCAGTGTCAAACTGTTCCATGTTACCGTGGCTCAGACATGTACCCTCTTCAGTCTGGTCCACATTATCTCGCGCTACGCTCCATACGCAGATCACATGCATTCAAACAGCATTTACACGGTCATGATGCTACTGGGATCAACATTATGTTACATAAGTGCAGACCACATTGCAGATTAGCTTTAATCGCTTTTCTATGTCATCTGTCTTTAAGAGTTTAATAATAAGCCTTGTTGTATAGACAGAAGTGCGTTTTGCACTTAAAGTAGAGCTGAAATGATAAATTGAAAAATCACAACTGAATTGACAAAGAATTAATTACCATCTATTTAAATGATCTGATAATTGCCGCCAGTGGTTTTTAAGCTAAAATGATCAATTCTGTTTACATAGCAATTAAAATAATCTGTGGTTTCAGCTTTGCCATAAACCACTCTAATAGCTGTGTTTTCTCATGTTGGGCCCAGCACACATTACACACTTTGTGTTAAAACATAAAATGTAAAAACTTAAAAAGAGTTGTGTTAGATGGCCACGTGTTTATCATTATGTCAGAGCAGGACTGGTCAATGAGTGCACAAGCTCTGTTAATATTACAGAGATGAATGAATGAAGTGCCCTTAGTAGATAAATGTTTAACATCAGTCTCAGCTGCAGCAGGAAATTCAGTGTCTTTATGCCACGGCATATTGACAAAGGAACTAAATGTTAACCAGTCCATCTATTCTCACACACACGCACACAAAAGACAGTAATGCTGTTGGATCATTGCTGAGGAAAGGCCAGCAAACATCCCGTCTACAGTTTAAAGTTGGATCCTGGCTGGGAATCTCACAGGACTTTGTAGGGCTGGGCGCTTACTCCAACTTTATTTTCAATTACAATTTTGGCTTCCAAACAAAATGAAAACAAGATAATTGAGAAAAAAACAACAATTATGCTGCTTCGGTCTGTTTTGCAATGATGCTTTCGTTGCATCTTGTGTTATAAATCCTGCACGCTCTTTTCCTTCACAGCAGCGTGCTGTTGCCCCACCCCAGAAGGCAAAACTCACTGTTAGCCAGGCTGTGACATGTTAAGTTCAGCTCAAGGAGACAGATATAGAGCCTCTGGTCGACAAGAAAGGTAAAACCTATTCAGCTGTTAGACAGGGAGATATCACATGACAAGTGCAAGCACACACATACTCACGCCCTAAGTAAGGTTTAAGGAATTCTGCTGTTAAAAGAAGTTTTAAGTTCAATAAATGTATTAAATTTCAAATGTCAGTGACTGGGATCTCAATACTATAATCACTTTCTCATTGGAAAGGTGGTGCACCAAATGTACGTTTGGTAAAACAGGCTTCAGCGTTTGAGTTGACGCGAAATGAAGGAAGCTGCTGTTAGAGCAGTAAACAGTTTGTTCTCCATTTCTTTAGAAGACAGCAGCAACACTACTGATGAGGAACACTTCCAGGAAATATATTAAAGTCTTTTTGTTGACATCACAATGACTGATCACTGCATACTGACGTGACAATGACAAGAGAAAAGCAGGCAGCGTTTGCATTTCTGTGAAGCTACGCAGGGATTTTTTTGTTGCTCTGGCATTCCTGAATGAATTGGATTTTACAATTTGGGATCGCTGATAGTGCAGCACTGTCTAAAAGCACTGAAATGCAACATTCTGGCACGTAACAGTTCGCGTGTCTTAAAGAAGCTGAATGTGTGTTTGTTTACCTGCTGGTGGGACTGATGAAGGTGAAGGAGATGAGTTGATTCCAGAAAGGGTCATTCTCCGATATGGACTCCGTGCCCACCAGGGCCTTGAGGCTGGGGTTATCGGACAGGTCGCTGACCTGACTGGTGTTGGCACCCATCTCTACTGGCTCCGCTCAGCCAGACTCCCACTCTTCACTGCTTTCTCACCGGGCATATGCCAACTCCTGGGGTGGAGGAAAAGCTTTACTCTTCGGCACCATGACAACAATTATTTATTAACTTAACACACATTACATCTGCCAATTGCTGTTTTTCCAGAAAGGGTCTAATAATGTCTTTAGAACAAGCACTTACAATGTCAGGCTTATCTGATGACTATACACTAATTACTGTTTCATTAGAAAGCATGACCTTTCACTAATCAGGCACTCAGGGTTTGACTTGTCTCCTTTAAAAAAAAGGAGACTTGGGCAAAAACAAACCATACAAATAACAGTGCACAGTAAAGGGGATAGTCGGAAATGTAACTGGCACAAAATCAATCACTTGTGAACATAATAATTATTCAGATTAATCGTCATATCTCAGGTAATGACACTAAACCATGGTGACGATGTATCACAAGTATCAGAGCAATCAGATGTGCCTGTGTTGTTCATTTCACATGCTGATGAACAAAGAAAGAAGTCACGCTGCCACTGCAACTAATAATTAAGATCTCTAATCTCCCTAGCCATTTAATTATTTTTTTTTTTTTTAATTTAAGCAACTATACCTTATAAACAGAAAGATCTGCCCTCACCTATTACAATACGTCCATTCACGACAGAAGCCAAGTCCACCACAGGATCACACATGAGGATCTAGGACGTGTGTTTTGTATTCTTGAAGATGAAGACACACCTTTGACACACAGGTGTGACCAGCTAACAAACATTTGCTCAACTTTGAGCTCCCAACAAGCCACAAGGGGTAGTTTCTCGTGTATTTGAATATAATCTGAGTTAAAAGGGGTGCGTGTGCCATTAAAAACGTGATGCCATTGGTGAGCTTGCTTGAGCAACACTGAGTAGCCATATTCAGTGTGTCATTTCATAACACGACAGCTCTTGCATCTGCTGCTCCAGTTAACCAACTTGCATGACGTTAGCTAGCTCATCCTATTTCAGGTGCAGGAAGCACTCCGTGCCTCGGATGTTCAGGCTGTCACCGCGGTATAGCGACACTCCCAAATTAGCATTGAGCCGCAGCTAGGTGAATTACCGACTCGTGAAGGTGTCCGGTTAACGGCTGGTTAATAACTCACTGGCCAGAAAGCGGCTAACGTCCACAGCTTGTATGATATCAGCTGACCGCTCGGCTTACCTGTCATGAATGCTTCTCGCAGTTTCCGCGGCTTTCCCGGGCTCCAGGGAGATTCAGCAACGGCTGTTTTGCTAAACTACTCAAGGGCTTGATCGAATTTGTTAAGCAAATATAATTTAAAAACGACAATGTCTGAATTTTCAGGTGAAATTGAGGCAATTAAGTTTACTCTACATACTCCTTTCCTCCATGTTTTCCACGTCGCCACCCCTTGCGTAATGACGACATGCGGGCGCAGATTACGTCTGTGACGTCGCAGCCAGAAATAGGGCCTCTAGAGCTCATATGCCGGATCTCAACTTCGTTTTTCTAAAAGTTCTTATGGCGATTGTATTCACACTAGTTAAATAGGTAATTAAAGATATTCACAATAGCATCATTTCCTAGTGGAAAGTGTATTTTAAGACATTAACCGGTTTAATTAAACTTGTAAAAATGATAAATATTTATGAATAATGAAAAAGTAACATTTCATGGCTAGACTGGACATGTATTGCAAATGTCTGCAATTCAAACTTTTTCTTGTAGAAATGAATATTTCATATATGCATGATGACATTCTTCCAGTCCACAGCTGTCATTTTAAATATGCACACCACTCTCCGGAGGACAAATGGTGTCACTAACCAAAAATCTATTTACTGTGGGATGACAAGACAGGGAATGCAGGAAGGAATATTTTATTTGTCATTTTATTTTTAATTATCATGCCTGGTCAACACTGAGCGTGCTCTATTTTTGATTTCCAGCTCTTCTCAATCCCTTCCCTCT
This sequence comes from Datnioides undecimradiatus, assembly GCA_008933995.1. NCBI lineage: Eukaryota > Metazoa > Chordata > Actinopteri > Lobotiformes > Datnioididae > Datnioides > Datnioides undecimradiatus. Next base: position 3,413,430 of record WARS01001868.1, on the reverse strand, counting down.
GTTTGCTCTCTGTCAGTTGGCAAGTGGCAACACGAAGACGGGAATGTGCTACCTTCAAACTGGGCCTGTCTTTCTCTAGAGCCAAGTAATTATTTTCTTAAAGTGACTTTTGTTCACAAAGAAGGAAAGGTTATTATGATCTGAACTGTTTAGATTAGTTTACATTTCTGAAAAAAATTAAATAAAATCACACTCACAGCATGTGGCCACTGTAAAGCCTATTCCATTCCTTTTAACCCTCATATGAATGTTTCCCTATCTTCTCATCACACTGCTTTCTGGTATTCTGGCATTAAAGGAATGTTCATGATCCCACCCATATACTTAAGAATCATTACTCACTAAAGAAGCTACAGCATTTTCTTTGTCAAATTCTTACACTAGTAGCTCCCAAAAATATAGTGAATTAGGGTTTGCAAACAACTGGAAGCCTCAAGAAATACACCTGCTGTATTGTCATTTGAAAATGATTTCTATCAACTTCTACTTTTACCTTAAATCTCTGCTTTATGTGCTACAACGTCAACATTTTCTTCCACATTTGTCATTAAAATTGAGCAACAGTGCTCAATTTCAACCCAGTTTTATTCAGGCATAACATGCAAAGTATAGTGTTTAACATTTATCAAAAGAAATGAATTGCTTAATGACTTTACAATACGAAGTGGGCAAGCTGAAGTGGAAGTACAGCTTTATGTAGGAAAAACAACCAACCATGTCTTTTTATTTGATTTATTTATTTAGATTTTCTTTTATTCATTCATTAAACTGCAGGTTTGACCTAAAAACTATCCCACTGAGACTGAATATTGAACACAGGAAATTACTGAATTGGTTCATGATTTGTGATAAAAACATTTCAACAGTAACAAATTAAAAACAATCAACTTCTTCAAGTTACTGTAAATGAAAAAAAAAAAATAAAATTAAGAAACATGGAAGGTTATAAAAAACCCTCCATTCAAAGAAGACTGCTAAGTTAATTAATAGTTTCTCTATATTATATTAATGGAATATTTACACTGTTTTAGATGCATTATAAACATTTAAAGCTGTCAGTCCGTCTTCTTATCTGCTGCTACAGTGGATCCATTGGCTGTGGCCTCACCATTACTTTCAGCCTGAAACGCAACACAGAGGAAGAAACTGTTGTCATCACGAAAGTGGCTCAGAACAACAGCATAATGAGCTTAATTGAAATGCAACTAAACCTGCAAAACTCAATCAGTTTAAATGATGTAAACCAGACAGCGCCACGCGAATAAATGATTAAAGGAAATTGGGTCAATTCATTATTAAAGCTTTAGGATTAAATCATTACTTTTCCATTAACGTACCTTGCAAGTCCCATTACTCTTTTCACTAAGATTTTTGTCGCTTGTGCCAGTTTCTTGGACTGCTTTTTTGGTCCAGAATATGTTAATGATTGGTGAAATGAAAGGGTAGAGGAAAGGCTCCAGGAACCTCTTGTAGACCCACAACAGGACAGGAATCACAATACAGGGAATGCACACCATGACTGTGGCTCAGGCAGGCCAGCCGCAAGAATAAGGAACCTGCAGCAAAAGAAGAGAACAGGATTAAAATCTGGATTTGGACGCCTGATCGTGCGACTTGTAATTAGGTCACTGCAGTCAGCTTCTTCCAGATGGGATTCCTTCTGTGTCGACTGTTCAGGAAGTTTTAGCCAGGAGCTGAGTGACCTGCAGTTGGCTCCTCTACCCTCTGATGCTGACCAGGGGGCACAGGACATCCAGGAAAGGCTGCGAGCTGAGCTGTTGCTAAATTTTGCTCAGCTTGTTTATTTTAAGTGTGTCACATAAAACATTTCACACATTTAATAAAGTTTCTCGGACATTGACAAAAAGAGGAGCACAATCAAAACTATTTTCGGAAATGTGGTAGAGGTGAATATGAGCCAACCTGCCCGCAGTGTCGACAACGGGGGGCAACCTGTCAGCTAAAGACTACCTGTAATGTTAAAGACCGTAGCTGAAGCAGAAGAAAAGCTGTATTGTCAGCTTTCCTTGAGTAACTACAATCATCGACACATTGAGGGTCTTCCTGGGACTACGGAGACTTTTGTACGTCATTAACATGCCTTGTTACTGATCCACTAACACTATAATCGCGTCATCAGAGTGACTGTTAGCTAACGCTAGCTTCCTGCTATCGCTCGGTGGTGAACGTACACAAGGCAGAATTTTGGCTAACCTGCAGAGTAAACCCCGTTTTTCAGCAACTGGACTTTAAATGAGTAACAACCCACCTTAAGAGATCACAAAACACCGCTGTTGTCCAGTGTAGCCGATTTAGACAGGTAATTTTCTCATGTGTTTTGGACACCGATGCGAACTCTCGGGAATAAAATTGCGCATGCGCAGGCGGGACTTCGGTAGACGATTAAGAAACCGGAAGTTGGTGCAGAGCCGGGCGCCATTCTTCAAAACACAACCTCATAAGTGTCTGAGTTACAACTTTGTAAGTGACTGACGCGTAAAATCATATTCCAGCATCTTTTTAAAAATCTGTTTATTTACCGGAGGTAGTAAATAGTAAAATACGTCGCACTAAACGTGGCGACAGTTGACTATTTACGTTGTTTGAACTCTATTTACAAGACATAACGTTAGCCTAGCATAATAAAGAATTACACGAGTCAGTAAAATGACTGTGTTCGCTCTTCATGTGAACTGTACATACGAAAGATTTCTGTTAGCTACTACATTAACACTACTAGTACCGAACATTTCCCGTCCTTCATGTGAAGTTTATGCTTGTCTTCATTTCAGTGCCGCAATGCCTCTGTCAACTCAATCGCAAGGCGAAGATGAACAATATGTTTTAGTGGCCAGTATGGATAACGCCCGCAATCTGTCCAACATACTGAAAGCAATCACCTTCAAAGACCATGCCATCTTCAGCGCTACACCCAACGGCCTGAAGGTCACTGTGGAGGACTCCAAGTGTCTGCAAGCCAATGCCTTCATCCAGGTGTGTTTACTTTACGTACAGAATAATCCCTCGACGTTTTATCGAGTTACTACAGGGGAAGTGAATGCAGCAGTCTTGACTTAACCCAAATTAAGCAGCAAAAGCACCCTCCCCCCCTAACGGTGATTCTCAAAAGCCCACCATATCCTCTTTTTATTCCAGGCTGATATCTTCCAAGAGTTCATCATAAAGGAGGATTTAGTGGGTTTTCAGGTCAACCTCACTGTTCTGCTGGACTGCCTCAATATATTTGGAGGAAGCACAGTACCAGGTAAAGAGGAAATGGAACCGGATATGTCTGAGTTCAAACACGGCTGTTAATTTGTTAATCAGCCATGGTTAGGTATAGGAAGGTGACCATCAATCTACTGCGCGTGATGTTGCAGGAGTATCAACAGCCTTGCGGATGTGCTACAGGGGTTACGGTTACCCCCTGACCCTGTTCCTGGAGGAGGGTGGCGTGGTGACTGTGTGCAAGATCAACACACAGGAACCCGAGGAGCCAGTTGACTTCCAGTTCTGCAGCACCAACGTCACAAACAAGGTGGACTTTTGATAATTTCATGTAATGAAAGAGATGCTTTAATTTGGCAGATTGAAGAAATCAAATGGTGTGCTTGCATTAACTTATCTTTTTGAGGCGACACCGTGCATAATTAATTGCAATAAGTGAACCTCTGACTGTTTTAAAAGGTCATCCTGTTGTCAGAGAGTTTGAAGGAGGCCTTCTCTGAACTGGACATGACCAGTGAAGTGCTACAGATCACCATGTCCCCCAGCCAGCCTTACTTTAGGTATGCAGTCCAAAACTAAAACAGCTTTTTAAAGCATCGCTTCTTGTCAAACTTCGTCAGACTCCAAAGAACCACGTTTAAAAGACATTTTACCTCCTTGCATATAGAAGCCTCTCAACATTGGTCTTTATTTTGCTCTCTTCTCAGGTTGTCTACATTTGGGAACTCTGGAAACGCCCATTATGATTATCCCAAAGACTCTGACATGATGGAGCTGTTCCGATGCACCAAGACACAAACAAACAGGTTAGCACAGAGAAATATACCATACTGTTCCCCTGGACCCCAGGAGTGTTATTATACCTGTGCTTTTCCTTCTATGTCAAAATATGTGCTATGCTAAAGTTTTGATTTGCTCTTACATTATAATGTCTCTATCTATATATGTCTCTATGAGTTATATGAAAGCTTCACATTCTGTGCTGTGCTCCCTGTTAACTGTGACAGGTACAAGATGTCCCTGCTGAAGCCGTCCACCAAAGCCCTGGCTCTGTCCTGTAAGGTCTCTGTGAGGACAGACAGCAGGGGCTTCCTCTCGCTGCAGTACCTGGTCAGGAACGACGACGGGCAGATCTGCTTCGTAGAATACTACTGTTGTCCCGATGAGGAGGTGGAGGAGGAGTGATTGCCGTCTACTGACCCCCCCCCTTTGAATATGCACCTCAAGCGGTGGCCCGTCAGTTTGAATGAGACAGCAAAGTCTACCAAAGGAGGCAGTGACCACAGGACGTTATGGGCATCATGGACAATGGGCACAGTGGGAAATGTTTGTTGAAAGTCAACTGGTTCAGCATTTGCCTGGAACACTGCTGTTGGTTTGTGGAAAGATAAGGTCACCTACCCAGTCTTGTAATGTACCCGTGTGTGCTTAGACGACTTATCTTACAGAGTTCATACAGTATATTCATAGATAAGTAAAATGATGCACTTACTGTAAATTGTGCAGTTTGTGCTGGAGATGTTGGTAACATGAGTCCCTGCACATGTAAACTGCCTCTGAGGTTAATAGTCAAGCAGCAGCAGCATTAGATTTGCCTCATGTTGAGACCGTTGATGCAGTGCACCAATTGATGACCCATTACGTAAGATACTGAGGACGTGGCACACAGACATAGTTTTCTAAAGGTGTGTGATGTATTATGTGCAATACATCTAAAATATTCTGCAGCTCGGCACAGAAAACCATTCGTGTCAGAGAGAGGTCGAGACAACAACAGAATGTTGGAATCGTTTTATTTCCATGACATAGAAAACAACTGGTCACTCAAAAAGCAATAAACAAGTTTTTTTAAACACTTATGGGATATTTAGTTTTATCAAAAGAAGATTGGTGTATACCGTTTGCACTTCGACTGTCCACCTACAATCTGCATAATCCTCCTGAGGGAGGGAGCGAAATATGTTGTGTGAATCCACAAATGATGACAATGGACTTTAAACACACGTTTAAGATTTACTCTCATTGTCAAATATGCGATAATGCACGCAGTCTTTTTGCAACCTAACAAAAAGCTCATAATATTGGATTTCAGACCTGACTGCACTGTGGCATCAGCACATTTTCTCGAAACAATACTGAATCATGGCAGCAGTGAGCTGTTGACTCGAACGTAATCCAGTCCATCAGGTTACCTGCGTGCCATCCTTTGTCTTTTGAAAGCTTTGTGTTTGTTCTTCTTCACTATTTTGGGCTCCGGTGCTTCTGTCTGGATGTGAACGGGCTTCTCGTCAGCGGGTGTTTGGAAGACGTCGGCTGTAACGTCTCTGCCCAAATCCTGCTTCGCTTCAGTCCTCTTCATCTTCTGCATCTCCTTTAGCATCTGCTTCTCACGCACTCTGGCTGCTGCCGCCAGTCTGATCTCCCGCCGGTGCTGTGGGTGCGTGAAAGTGGGAGAGGTGATGTAGCGTGGTCACATGTCAAATGTGACTCAATAACATCACTTGCTTACAATCGGAACCAGCATGAATTGGATCTTACCATGTTAGGAGACTTGAAGTCTGGATTTTCATAGAGCGTCGGCCCTCCGAAGCTCCCCTGAAAGATCTTGATGAGGTTGAGAACAAAGCGAGGCCCAATCTCCACCAGAGAGGCGTTCTCCTCAATGATCTGAACATTGCAGAGAAATTAGTGCAAATGAAACACAAAGAAAAAACCTGTGAATACTGAACCCACAAAACAAGATACACATGACTTCTCGAGACAAAGACGAGCGAAACGTTACCTGGTAGTTTCTGAACCATATCCTGTTGTCTGCGATGGTGAATGTGAGGACGTGGTCCACAAATGGTTGACTCTTGGGGTGGTAGCGAGGAGTGGAAAACGTCTGCAACAACAAAACTTAATTAATACTTTATGAAATTAAAGGATGTAGATATACAACCGTATCAGCTTTCTTTCTGGATCTAAACATTACCCACGACTGACACTGAACTAGTCTTAAAGAAAATGGGGAGCCTTAATGTAACCGAGACGTTAAAACTGCTTCAGGTTTAAATATTTTTCTGCTGTATCTCAGAGTCACATGCTCAGGTTACCAAAAGTTTATCTGGGATTAATGTCTGCAGCATCTGACATGCACCTTGTATACAGACCTGGGTGAAGAGCTCCTTCAGTAAAGCATAGTGAGGCTCCTTGTCAAATTTCTGTAGGAGAAGACAATAAACAAAAGGGATTTAGCTCTTGTTAACCGGTTTTTCCATTCACGGATCAATCAGCTGTCAAACATAAATGCATTTTCTCGCAAACAGTTTGTAAAAGCAGCTCGAAAATAAGAGACCACTCGTGAGTCAGACCATCCGGGCAGTGGTACTCACAGGATCAAATGAGAGCAGTGGCCTGGATCCTTTAAGGCAGTTTCCTGTCATCTTGAGTTCAGCCAGTGTATGAACTGTGGCGGAGAGAGACACTCGTTTAAATCAAGTTTGCCAAATGATAGATTCAGGGATCACAGGACTGCAGGACAGACGTAACTCACTGTTTTGAACCAGGAACTTTGCAGAAGGTCCATGGGGGGAGTTTGCAATCCTATAATACAAACACATTATTACATTTACTTCAAACCTGTTCTTTAAAAGGCCACCTTAAATATTTAGATGTAACACGTTTAAAATGCTCACCACATATAGAGGTCCTGCTTCTTCTTAGCCTCAAAGAAGAGGCACTTGTTGCAATTTTTAATTTCACACACCTGCAAACAATACAGATTTTAGCTATGCTGTAATGCATATGATTGTATATAAAGCGTGTGCATATTTTGAACAAACTCACCTCATTTACAACAAATAACTTGTCCTTTCTGTCCATTTTTGTGTCTAACAAACAAAAGAAGATCGTTGTTATAGTCAAGAATAGAGATACGTGGAGGATCATGTATTTAAGGAAAGTAACAGTATGACAGACTGTCCCAACCTGCTTTTGAATGAGGCATCATGGTCCTCAGGTCTTGCATCAAGTGTCTTGTTCTGAAGTTGATGCCTCTCGAGGAGAAAATGAGAACCCTTTCCTTGTTGGTCCATTTACCCTGATCAAGATAATGGATGTCACAAATCAAAACAAGCTAAAACACATTTAGCTTTGTCCAGGTTATTTTTTAATAATATCCAGGACGTAATGTTTATTACTGATATACTAAAACATAGCTTGGTCCTGTTTTGTGTTGAGAGTATTGGTGAACTGTAGTTTGGCTAACTGGCTACCAACTTCAACGGCTAACAACAAGCACGAGCGCTTACCTGCGAGACCGGTGGCGGGATCGTGACTTCATTTGTCTTCTCCTGCTCAGCTTCTTCAGCTGCCTCACCTGCGTCTGCGACAAATTTCACCTTTTTTGCCTTTTTGTCAACATGAGTCTGTCCCCCACGTTTTCTCTTCGACGCCGACATGTCTGTACGCTGACGCAAATCTCGCGTGGCTACGCGTCCAACCGTCAGAGTCAAACAACGCACGTGCAGACTGAGCAGGGAAAGGGACCCCCAGCGGTGCGGAGGCGGTACTGCAGGAACTACACGTGGCTTTTTCTCTGAGGTTCAGCAGCGGCTTCCAGCTGTAGTGCTGCATCACTACCATCTTTTAGAGAGTATGGATTTTCGTGCATGCGGAGTATGCGTTTTAATCCTGCTTTAATTAGATTATGAAAGTGTAATTTGGTTGTATGTGCTCTGTTTTTAACTGCCGGTGGCCCTATTTTGTACAGTGACTGTTAACCAGACTGCCTACATAAAAAGAATAACAAATAAATGTGTCATCAGCAACATTTTTTACTACTTTTGAGTAATGCCAGTATCTTGGACAGTAGTAGTAGTAGCTACATCTTGATGCATGCATCTGAGATAGGTACATTCTAGAGACTGAATAAGTGGAAATCTGGTTTTGCATGTTCAGTCCTTTCTAAATATGTGCAGGTATGATTTCCAATTGCAGAAAAAATCTTTGTTACCTAATAATAACAATAATAATAATAATAATAATAATAATATCACAGAAACAGCATTCAGTAAGGTGGTGTGGTAGCCAGTGTGGTTTGTTAATAGTTAATATTCTCCTTTTGCTTAACTGAAGGGTAAATAATGCACAGCAACATTCAAGTTAAGGGCTGTGAATATGAAATTTCACCGTTCATTGTTAATTATGTGAGCTGGACAAGAAATTAGTGAATTAAGTAGAGTTGTAGAACATGTCAATGAATATGTCTTGCAAAAAAAAAAACAAGAAAAATGAGAAACATTAAAAATCAAAACAGTGTAGTGTAGTGGATGAGTTTAGAAAGTCTTTGTCCAATATTATTAAACCTACTAACTGAATGAGAGCTTCGTATAACTTTGAACTGCGGAGGACAGCAACACACAATTATTCTTTGAAAGCTTCCGACGTTTTACGGGCGAAGAAGAACAATTCTCGCGAGATTTGGCGACACCGGACGTTGTAGCTTCATGGCTTGTGTTACCAAGAACCGGTTACAGCAATAACTAAGTAACTATAGAACTTAGTGTAAACAAGCTGCTTCACTAGAATTGAAGTAAATGTATGAATATTTAAATATGTAACGCCAAAAACAATATAACATTGAAGCTATTACCCGACAAGTTTGGATTATTTTAGAGATGACCAGTTGCTAGCATGCTACTGTTAGCTAGTTATATACCAAAGTTAGCATCGTCTGGGACAACGTGAGCAGCTTTTCACTGAGGATTTCTCCAAAAGCCACGCTTCTGTTTAGAGTTAACCAACAATGAAGTGTCACTATGAAATTTTGGGTGTGAAGCGAGATGCGGGAGACGACGATCTGAAGAAAGCTTATCGTAAATTAGCTTTAAAATGGCATCCAGGTAAGTTGAATTAGAGAGCTAATGCACTTCTTGACCCGGAAAAATGGGTAAAATTATAGTGAAATTTCTGAATTCAGTTCAGTGAATAGTAGTTTTTGTTAAGTGTATTGTGTCATAACACAGCTTAATGTATTATGGATGCAATGATTTTGCATTGAAATCTTTTGATTGGGTATTGCTTGTGTCACTCCCAACTAAATTAATCTCAAAGAAAGCACCCACTTGTTGTTGTTAGTATGTCAGTACATATGGATCACATAGTGTGTATTCACTGAACTCTGGGTCCCATCGTTGTTCTAATGTTACCCTTTTATCTTGTCTTACATCATAAAAATGGTAAAAGTGCAATGAATGAAACTGCTCAGATCACAAATTGTCACTGTAGCTTTTTAATAACAGCTGCGGTTTGACTCTTAAATTCCCAGATAAAAACTTGGACAATGCTGAGGAGGCGGCGGAGCAGTTCAAGCTGATCCAGGCAGCTTATGATGTCCTGAGTGATCCACAGGAGAGAGCCTGGTGCGTACAAATTTATCTCACCACTTGCAAAGAGTTCTTCCAGACACAACATGTCAATTTTTTTTTTGTGTTGTGCACAAACTGTGCAGGTCAAGTCTGTCTCCTTCTGTGTGGCAGGTATGACAATCACAGGGAGGCGCTGCTGAAGGGAGGCCTGAGTGGAGATTATGAGGACGACAGCATTGACCTGCTGCAGTACTTCACTGTCACCTGCTACTCTGGCTACGGAGATGATGAGAAGGTTAGTGTTGGCGGTCATGTGTGCGGTTTATGTTGCTCAATACTCACAAATGATCACATCAAACCTTCAGCCTGGTCTTTTCCTTGAGATGTGGAAAATCTCAGTAGAAAAAGGATCTCAATCCGCCAGAGGAACTCCTTTCACAGATCCCGTCTTGTGTTGTATTTTCACTCAAAGTAACCCAGTCTCTTCTCTGCCTGTGTTATGACCTGAAGAGGACAGAAAAAGAAAAACTGTTATGGTTTTGCGAGGCAGACTGCATGTGAACTAGTCTTGACGTGGCTTGGATGTTTGTCCACATTTAGCGCAGAGATAAGCGTGACTGACTGCGCGTGACCTAGAAATGAAATCTCAAGCCCAAAACACGGACCGCGCAACTTGATTTGATGTCTGGCTGATTCAGAAGAACGTCAGAGTAACCCAGGAGTTATGGCACCGTGCAACTGCGCAACAGGTCGGACTGTCTGTCCTTGTAGGATGACATGACAAGTAGAAGTAGTGAGATTATGAGAAGGCTGATAGAAGCCAATGACATTATTGACATCAGCTGCAGGAATATTGAAAAGGCTGGAACTTATGACCTAAAGCGTCCGGTCCAGGCTGGTGTTAGCACCTCCATCCTTTATAAGGTGGGGTTAAAAGTTCTTTGTGCTATGCTGAATATTCATTTTCCCCATTCCTTCCTGGGTTTTAATCCATTCTCTCTCTCCCTCCCTCCCTCCATAGGGCTTTTACACAGTATACAGGAATCTCTTTGAGTCCATTGTGAAGGAGGAGATGGAGCACGGCAGGGTGGAAGATGAGGAAGAGGAGGAGGAGTTTCCTCCTTTTGGAGACTCACAGAGTGACTATGACACCGTAAGTTTATATATACATAGAAACTATGTTTGTAAAACTAGAGAGTAAACTAGATTACTAATTACAATTAAAGGTTTTTAAGAGGCTGGTGTACTTAATGAGTCTTAATTCCCATATTACAGGTAGTGCACGTGTTTTACGGCTACTGGCAGAGCTTCTGCACTCGTAAAAACTTTGCCTGGAAGGAGGAGTACGACACGAGGCAGGCCTCCAACCGCTGGGAGAAGAGGGCCATGGAGAAGGAGAACAAGAAGACCAGAGAGAAAGCTCGGAAGGAGCGCAACGAGCTCGTGCGACAACTTGTGGCTTTTGTCCGCAAGCGCGACCGTCGCGTGCAGGCCCACAGGAAGCTGGTGGAGGAGCAGAACGCTGAGAAGATCAAAAAGGTGGAGGAGATGAGGCGGAAGCAGAAGCTCAGCCAGGCCAAGTAAGCAGTGGACGAATTTTGGGTAAATGTGAAGTTTGATTTTTTGTGTTTTTCCCCTCATGCTAATAACACCACACTGTGTCCATCCCAAGGCTGGCAGAGGAGTACAAGGAGCAGAGCTGGGCGGCCATGTCTGAGCTGGAGAAGGAGCTGCAGCAGATCGAGGCTCAGTACGGAGAGGAGTTCGGAGACGCGTCAGAGAGCGAGGAAGAAGAGAACAGTGAAGAAGGAGGAGGAGGTCGGTGATGCCGAGACTTCAGCTTGTCTTATACTTATGCATGAAGCTGTGATATCGTTCCTGCAGCAGCTCATATCGGGTCATATCAGCTGAAGGCTGCAGGGGCAACAAACAGGAAGTGCAAACAATAAACAAAAGTGAAGATAAAGTGAAGCAGGTTGAAACAAGGCTCAGTTATCTATCTAAGAGTCATCAGCAGCGCCAGGTCTCTGTTACACTGAGTGAAACAAGTTAAATACAACCTCACGGACTCGTATTTGGTGCTAAAACAAGGTTTCTCACCGTTGTCCATAAGAAGCGGTACAGTGAAATACACAGCCTGATTATGTAGTATACATCTGTCCAAGTTAACGGTGAAAGACATCAAAGACTAAACTCTAAAGCGAGATCGAGCCTCAGGACTGTGAGAGCTCTGAAGTTTGTTCTTCAGGCAGAAGAACACGAAGCAGCCGGTCTTGGTGGGATGATTAAGGTAAAATGAACTCTAAGCTCACATGGCGAGGACCAAACGTACAACTGAAGCAAATTATACATTCAGATCATTCAGATATTCTGTGCTTTTGTTAGCGACATCACATGTTCACGTAAAGCACAAAGCGTTTAGGGCACTGTAGCAACGCTCACCATGCACCGTCACACTGGTCAGTCACCAGTGAAGCACAAAGTACTTGATTTTGTGTGTGTAATTAGTTTTCAGTGCATTATTATTCATCCGCAGATGCAGAGCAGCCCGACAGGGACGATCTGACAATCGACTATTATGACGATCTGTACTGCCCGGCCTGTGACAAATCCTTCAAATCCGATAAAGCGTGAGTAACCCATCACCCACTCCACCCACCTGCTGTCTGCTGGGCCCGGTGCTAATTTAACTCTGTGAGCAGTGGATGATTTTAGCAGCTTTTTAGCAGCATAAATGAGGGCCCCAGATGCATTCATTTAACTGTTATTGATTTCAGCGCGGCTTTAGAAAGCCATGCACAAAGCTGCTTTTTATCCAGCTGTTGATGAGAGTAATAAAACGGTTGGAATGACGAAGCTGACTCTATGACCTTAAATGACGGAAGCGCTAAAACCCTTTGTGTTGTCATTCGTTTCCCTGCTGAGTGCTTGCAGTTGTGGATGTCGCATATTTGGTTGAAAATGAGTTTTTTTTTTGTTTTTGAAATCCATCTGAACGGCGGAGAAAAACCTAAATACTCAGTCGTAACCGACAAGGTCAGGCTTGCCTGTTGTCATTGCTGCGGTTCTGACTCATCAGTTTGCTTTGAGCCGTCGACGCTTTTGTTAATGCATGTTTTTGTTTTCCTGCTTTTTTGCTTTACTGCACACTTCAGACAGATGGTAGGGTTTGACACGGTTAATCGTCGATGAAGACACAAATCTGAAGAGTTTTAATAAACTTCACGCTGTTTAATATTTAGTCTATTACAGCTGCTTATTAGTTTGCTTTACTCTCCACAGTATGAAAAACCATGAAAAATCCAAAAAGCACCGGGAGATGGTGGCGTTGCTGCGGCAACAGCTGGAGGAAGAAGACGATTCACTTGGTTTGAACCGGGAGGAAAGAGAGGAGGAGAACGGGCAGGAAGACGAGGAGGAAGAGGAGGAGGAAGACAAACCGAGGCAAAAGTGTGCAACTGGATGCGATGATAGAAAACAAGTGTGTTTGGGTTTGCACCTGGTTGTTACAATGACGGGAAACTTTTGTTTCTGTCACCACAGGCTGTCTAAAAAGCAGAAAAGGAAAAAGAAACAGCAGAAGGTAGTTCAAGTGAGTAATAGCTCTCCTTTCTCTCGGTGACTGTGCCTGGTTTAGTGTTCTGTCACTCCTCGTCCATCCTCTGTTCATGCTCTCCTCCCACATGGCAGAGCGCCCCAGAAGAGGAGGAGCAAACGCCAGCGGCGACCACCTGCGAGGACGCCGCCGCCGAAACGTCAGCTGACCCCGCTGAGCCGGAGGAGCAGGATGAGATCCCTCCCACGGACGTCAAGAGGTCAGCGCAGGTTTTTCCGTCACCCTCAGATCTGTGAAGTCTTCCTCATGAAACCGGCGCCACAGTCTGCTTCCGTGGACTTGTTTCAAACACGAACCTGTTTAGTTTTGCGGTATTTTTCGCTCTGGGGCGGCAAAACTTTGCTCCACTGGCTGCTTTAGTAATGAAATACATATATAAAGCTGCGCTCATTCAACGTTTTGGCCACTTGGGGGCAGCAGACGAGCCCTAAAAACACGACATCTGCGACATTATCATTTTGGGAAGCTGGCGAATTAAGCGTCCAACAATTCTTTTCATACATCCAGCAGGCACCGAGTAACATTTGCGTTCAGTGAGAGTTGTGTCTCTGGCTGCTTGAAATCCAATCTGCAAACCTCTTTTAAATCTGATGCTCAGCTGTCAAGGTTGCTAAATGCACCAACAATGAGCCGAAAGATGTTAAAACTCTCCATAGAGATGAGGTGAAGCGCAGAGTGGGGTTGTAATTCACTGTGGATATGTCATTACGAGAGATGCCTTCAACATTACAGTCGTAATAACTCCTATTTAACCTATTGTTAACCGTTCCTTGTTGTTTTTAGAAATATGTTTTGTAAGACAACCTTTTTGGAAAAACATGAACGTCTCTTCATCAAAGATTAACGAATCCTTTTATGAGCACTTGACATTTCAAGAAACACAAACGAATGGGGGACATTTGCAAAGTGCGTGAGGTGAAGCGTCTGAGGAGCGGGAGAAGCAGCCCGCTTTATTCCTGAATTATATTAGACAGGTTATTTTGAGTTGCATGAGAGTTTTGAGACGTAAAGGTGTTAATTGTCTCGCAGCTCAGAAGCTGAGCTTAATTTATCCGCTATCTGACTGTTGCCTCAGCAGCTCTGGGAAGCCAAAGGGCAAGAAGGGAGGAGGAAAAGACAAACCGAAGAACGTCAAGACGAACGCAGGAGAGCAGCGTCCTGAGGTTCGTAACATAATATCAGAATTAATGTGATTTCTGTTTATTGTTACCCACTCGTTATTACAAATCTCTCCTGCCCACACATGATATCACACTCGTCGGTTGCTACGCACACTTTTTATGAAATGACTTGTCCCCACTCCCACCTCCCAGAAGGAAGTGAACCTCCGCTGTGCGACCTGCAACAACGAGTTCCCCACAAGAAACAAGCTGTTCGACCACCTGAAGACCAGCGGCCACGCCTCCGCCCTCCCGTCAAACGCCGCGCACGGCTCCGCGGGCAAAAGCAAAAAAGACAAGAAGAAGAACAGATAACACACGTGGCATCTGGGCCGATGAACCGCGAACGGGTTTGACTGAGCGGGACACACACACACACGCACAACAAGTCTCTCTGAAGGAAGACAAAGCAGAAAAAGCCTTTTGAAAGTGGACTTTAATGGACTGGATTGGCTGACTGAGAGCGCTTCGAGAGGTTGTTTTTGCTTTAAATTGCACGGCTTTGTTGGATGAGAGAGCTGTGTTTGTGTGAGAGACTCTTCCTTCTGAGTCTTCCAGCGTGGCGTAATTGTACCTCTCCCTGCAACTCGTGAAACTCTCTGTGCCAGTGGAGTAAAACAGCACAGGATGCACACGGCATACATCTTTATCCCCAGTGTCGGATCCTTTGCTGGGGTCCTCTCTGTCTTTGTCATGAAGAGCGCCGTAGCGTTATTTACAGCATCCATAAAATAAAGAAGTGATACTACATGTCGGTATTTATGCGACGGCTCTGGAGTGACTCGCATTAAGGCCTCAAGTGAACCTGTTGAACAATAAACGTCTGTGTGTCGGCCATGTCTGCACAAAACACGTGTCTCTTAAACGTTAAAAGCTGTTTTATTGGTGAGACAAACAACTAAATGTCAAATGTGTTCAAACACATTCAGGTGTGTAGGCAGTGACTATGTATGTGTGTGTTAAGCAGCAGGCTGTTGGACTGCAAACCAATCACAATGTTATTCAGAAGCTTTACACAGAGCAGAATGAATTTTAAGTCTTGACCATAAAAGAAGAACACCTTCAGAAGAAGCAGCATGTTTGTCTGTAATTACATAAATTATAACTCCGCAGTTTAGAGAAATGCAGTCCGCTGCTGATTGGGTTTCCAGGTTCGGACCCTGACATCGCGTCGCTCCGCCGACCCGTTCATTTTCTGCCCATGTAGCCGTGGAGGGCCTTGTCGAAAACAGCCAGGAAGAAATCTACATCCTCCTTTGTGATGCACATGGGGGGTTGGATGCGGAAGGTCTGAAGTGGTGAGAAAGTGGAAAGCGGAGGGGGGAGTAGGTAGGTAGGTAGGTAGGCGAGGTGGTTCATTCTCAAGCACAAACTAAAGGCAAAGCCCGCACTCAAAGACGCTTCTGGCGTATGTGTTAAGAGGCAGGGGTGAGAATATTTATGAGCTGATAAAATAATCAGAGTAAAGCACAACATGAAAGTGTTCTGTGAATCAGAATTAGCACTGATATGCAGAATTGGCTCATAAAAGTAGTAACTGTGTATGAAAAACTGACAAATTGGAGGCGGGACTGCCAATTAATCCTTTCTGTTTGAGCTGTTTTGTATTAAAGTGACTTTAGAGGAAGCTGAGCGGACTCGTTAGGTCACTGCATATACCTGTCTCAGCTTGATGACAAACGCATGAACACAAAAACTAGAACAAATAAATTATCATCCTTCCGCCACGTAACATAGTTCTCCAGCTACCGAGCAGTTGCTGAGCAACACAGAGACGCAGTGGAGAGCATGCTGTTCCGCTTGTGATCACCCTTCCTGTTTTTCGCAGCAGCAACTTTTCCAGCTCTGCATTTCATCTCTGCCATTAATTTCAGCGTGCCATCTTCATTTTTTCATTTCCTCCTCCGTCCTGTACACCTCTCACCACCAATCACCCACCCTCAGCCCACCAAGTATCGAACTTCACAGCAAAACCTTTGGAGCTTTAGAGCAAACCAAGTCCCCGACATCGGGCTCAAATGTAAGCTGAAGGGCTTCTGATGTTAAAACAAACATGATCTAACATTACGACTTGTTTTTTAAGTTTAATGCAACCTTTTTTTTGCAGAATTGTGATTTTCACTTTCAGAATTACATCCTAAAAACCTCAAATTTGGGGTTTACCACCCGCACAGCACCTCCTGTTCTTAGACCTCCAGTGTGGATGAGGATAAATGGGTAATATTAAGACTCTTTTTCCCAAAAATACCAATTTACTTAACATTTTGTAAGATAATTCTTCTTTTTTTTCACATATTTATGATTGCTACAGTGTTCACATGCTGGTTACGCTGCAAAATAGACATGAGGGACAGGCTACTTCAGAATGAGTGCTGTTACCTGTCCATAGACTCCTCCTTTCCCTATCAGGACTCCCATGTCCTTCACGTCCTCAAAGATCTCACTCATCGCCTCAGGAGGCAGCGGGTGCCTGCTGGCCTGTGGATGACAGAGGTAAGATGTCTGTATGTGGCTGGATGTGATGTATAAACACACAAAGGGGCCCGACAAAATACTATAAACGCTGTAATGAACCTAAAATGAATGCGAAATGAATGAAGTTAATCATGTTTTTTTGTGACTCAGTCAAGTGCAGTCACTGGTTCATTTGTCGGGCATGAAACTGAAGTGCGGGCCTGCTTTTAATCAGAGCGGATCTTTGTCAGGGTCCAATTTGACTATTAGTCAAATTAGACATCGCTAGAGAGGCTATCCAGCATCATTACAGGTAATCAGCGCAGTTTCAACTACTTGTGCACAAGCAGTTCAAGCAAAGAGGGCGGTAAATTGCAAATTCAAAGGCAGTTGTTGTGAGGTCAGTGTTTCAACAAACTGGTATTCACTGCATGGCAACTATGCTATCTGCTAAACTCATGACTCGACCGGAAAAAGGTGGCCTGCCCTCTCCAGGTTGGAGTGGAGGAGTTTAAGTATCTCGGGGTCGTGTTCACGAGTGAGGGAAGGATGGAGCGTGAGATTGACAGATGGATCGCTGCAGTAATCTGTCGTGGTGAAGAAGGAGCTGAGTCAAAAGGCGAAGCTCTCGATTTACGGGTCAATCTACGTTCCTACTCTCACCTATGGTCATGAGCTTTGGGTCATTACCGACAGGGCAAGATCACGGATACAAGCGGCCGAAATGGGTTTCCTTCGCAGGGTGGCAGGACGCACCCTTCGTGAGAGGAGCTCAAAGTAGAGCCGCTGCCCCTCCACATTGAGAGGAGCCAGCTGAGGTGGCTTGGGCATCTGTTTCGGATGCATGTCCCACCGGGAGGAGGCCCCGGGGAAGACCCAGGACACGTTGGAGGGACTATGTCTCTCGACTGGCCTGGGAACGCCTCGGGATCCTCCCGGAAGAGCTGGAGGAAGTGTCTGGGGAGAGGGAGGTCTGGGCACCCCTGCTCAAGCTGCTGCCCCCACAACCCGGTCCCGGATAAGCAGAAGAAGATGGATGGGTGGATGTAGGACTAACTTGTCACAGCCTCAATAAGAAGTACACAAACTGCAGCTGTAATTGTTTTCTTTATATTTACAGATGGTGACTGCTGCTCAGGCTAAAGGTTGACTGGAGGAGGCCTTCTGCTGAATCATTCAGACACGGGATGACATCTGAGCGTCTGTGTCAGACTCGGTACCTTGTCTTTGACCATCTCCACACCGATCTGCAGGCCTTTTCCGCGGACGTCTCCGATAATCTCATGCTTGTCCCGGAGTTTTGCCAGTTGTGTCAACAGATAGGTGCCCACATCAAGACTGTTCTGCTGTAAGCCGTCTTCTTTGATTGTCTGTTGGGTAAGAATCTAGCGGTTAATGTTTGAAATCCAGCTGAAATCAGATTTAATCAATCGAAAACTATTTTTTAAATCAAGTCATTACCGTTTACCACTAACTACTGTCCTGTTTACCCCGTGGCACTGTGTTATATTGCGCTGTATACCATTTTATTCGATTACACTAACAACATGCTAATGATGCTATAAGCTCCTGCATACTAATTGCTGTAGCCTACTCTGAAGCTGCAGTTGCTCCATGTGGCAGCATTGAAATGTCACACCAGACATCAGAGTGTTTCGGTTCATAAGTCCAAATCAAACTCAACGTGAAATACTTGGGCAATACTTTGTCCAGTTAGCTGCTTCTTTGGAGAAGCATCAGAAATACCTATTCTTGTTCCCTGCAGAGAGCGGCATGCGGGGGTCCTAAATTGGCAGGCTAAGCTCCAGCAGGGGAGCAAGACACGAAGCAAACGAATTTGCAATTGGCAGACACCGTTATGCGAACAGTGGCGTTGAGAGTAAGGACCGCTCCAGCTTCTAAACAAACCACAGTGATATATGCAGGTAGGTTTTTATACTGTCTAATGGACTACAGCTCTCTAATTGACTAATTAGCCTGCAAACTGCAAAAACAGTCTGCTGCTCTCATTTTGTGTGGCACGCTGCTCTCAGCCTGGGTGTCACTGTTTGTCGGATGATGTGTTGTTACTGATTTATGCAAATATGGTTTATAATAAGGTAATTTTTGGGCTGCTGTGTAGAGAGAGAACTCAACAGCATGTGCACAAACAGGGGGACGTCAAAAACTACAAAATAAGAATTCCTTCTTCCACGTACAGGATGTGATTTATAAAGCTGATAGCACAAAAAGAGGCATGCAGTGTAAATCAGTGTGCTTGTTAGTACCTGGATTTAGATCAAACCCTCTTGTGTTCATGAACAGGAAAAAAACCCCACTCATCCTTACATCAAGCACCGCTGAAGCAACGGCACAAGCTATGGGACTTCCTCCAAAAGTGTTGAAGTGGACGGCCTTACCAAAAGAGGCAGCAATTTCTGGAGAAGACACACACAAACAAGCTCAAAGCTCTCGGCTCTCTGCGGCCGCAAATTAAAACTCAGACCAGAATTACAAATTATTTGTAGGAATATCAAAGTGTTTTCATGTTGGTTTCTGAACTTTTATAGAAATGCCACCCAGCTGGATGTTGCAGGGACATGAAATAGAAAACAGTGGGGTCTTCGGGTGAAATCACTGTTAGTACATCTCAAGGTTGATTACTAAGAGGTGGCTAGCTGCCTCGACAAATAATACAGAGCAGACTGCGTTCACACATCCAGTTGCAGAAATAGATGTATTTCAGGACTGTACACACACTGTAATCATTATATCAATATCAATGTTTGTCTCATCTCATCTTTCTGTGTTTACTGCTTGTTGGTCTGTATATCCTGGTTGGAGAAAATCATTTGTTTTTGTCTTGAGATGACAGATGAACTTGAACATCAGATCAGTGCAGGTATCAACACCTTGATTATGTTGCTACAAGTTCATGATTTGTATAAGATCAGTCGGTTCGGTGAAGAGTGTCTTGCAGTTGTAATTGTGGTTTTAACGCGTAATTATTGTGTTTTTTGATGTTTCAGTTGTAGAAATAATGCACCACTCAGCCTTTTTCATTTGATTTCATTCCACCAATGACTTTATATCTCACAATATTATCTATCTTGCATATAATACTTAAATATAGTATGTTACACAAGTAAAAATCTGCTAGAGTTAATCATTCTTCATTTGAGCCTGTTTAGTGGAATGAGTCTAAACCACCTGTTCTCATGCATTAATTAAGAAATAATCAAGAGCAGTATCCTGTGAACACACCTTAAAGCTATATTTAACTTTTTTATTACCATACAAGGTTTTTAAATGAGGGCTTTAACTTCTTGCCGCGTTACCTCACCTGGTGTTGTAACAACCGCTCCCATTGGGAATCCATTACCGATGCCCTTCGCCATTGTAACCATATCAGGTATTACATCATGACCTTGGAAACCCCAGAAGTGGCTTCCTGTCCGCCCAAATCCAGTCTGGACCTAATGGAAAAAATATATATTTTTAAATATTTTAATTACATATTTCAAATTCGACATTCATTATGATGTAAATATTAAAATATGCTAGCAGAAGATTCAAACCACTCAACATATTATTGGTACCCATTTACTGAGCATTAATAAAAGTGGACCAACCGGTTCAATCTGCTGCCGTCTGCCAAGCAATACAGAAGTATCCACAGAGCTGCTTTCCCCCCTCAGACTCCTCAACTCAATCCCATTATGACAAAATATTTTGTAATATGTCTTTTCCTTTCAAAACAGTCACATCATTTTATGAATGCACGCATGTATGAAAATACTTACGGCTATTTATATTGTTTATATTCTGTTTTAATTTAGATATTTGAATATCTGTTTTCTTGCATTTATAGCATGGAGGGGGCTACAGTCTGTTGTATAATGATAACAAAACCGTGAACCTTGAATTTTGAACCTACTCTAAACATATCCTCCTAAAACCATACTCTCCTCGGCTCTGCCAAGGTACTTACTATCACAGATTTCCATCACGTCCACACATTGGCGCTTACCCTTAGAGCCTTATGACTGAATAATTGAGGCCGATAGTTTCTAACTTTAGCCTAGTTACAAGGAGTATCTAACCTCATCGGCAATGCAGATCCCTCCTCTCTCCCTCACAAGTTTGTACGCCTCCTTTAAGTAGTTTTTTGGGTACTGCACAGCTCCTCCCATTCCCTGCAGAAACAAAACACATTCACAGAATCACAGTCCCGAACACAACCACTCACACTGAACATGAGAAAACAATGAAAATGGATTGCACGATAACAAAAGACGCAACAATGGTCTGACTCTTGGAATTCAGTTCAAATTACTCAGTGAATGCTTTCATTTAAAACATATTTCACCCAGGACATTCAATCAGTTGAGTAAATACTGCACGGAAGAGTATAATACCTGAATGGGCTCTCCGAAGAAAGCAGCAATTCTACTTGGAAGACCAGTAGCAAATGTCTCTTTGAGCTGTCCGACGTATTGTTCATTTGCCATGCATTGACCTGGATCAAAGACAGTTGTTTTCCTGTGTATAACTATTAGATATTCCAAAATAATAATTATTCAATAAGTTGTTTTATGTCTTCCCATACGTGACCATCGTATTGATAAACTATCACATCAAAACACACTGATACCACAGTTATAATATAAAACTAGAATAAAGCCATATGCTATAGATTTCCTTTCACCTTGGACCATGACTGTATATTCTCACAGGTCAAGCATTCAATCATACAGCAGCAGGATACAGTATATCAGCAAGAGCGATAACCTGAGCGTGTTGAGCCATGGGTGCGTGTGTTTGTGTACCTTGGGAACAGCTACAATCTCTGATGGTCTGCACAGGAGAGTCCCTGCAGTGGCTGCCTCCCCACGGGCCTCTGAACACATCGGGACACATGGTCTGTTTTTTGGGCAGAAACCTAGTCAGCTGGATCAACCTGACAGCGACAGTCACTCAGATAAATCACATTTTTATTTGTTTCTTCTGTGAGATGTTTATTGTCATACATGTTCCTGTCCAGCAGCATTGGTGGCACACATGCTTCATTTGCACCAGCTGTTTGGGAGGGTGAAAGATGCCTGGTTTGTTAACTTTGCCATGCACTCTTATACACCCCTAAAATTCAATCTAAACTAATCCCTGCACAAACTGCTCCATAACAACAAATCTTTGAACTGAGAACAACTGTAAAGCAAAGTATTTGACTTCCTTGAAAGCCAATGAAAACCCTAATCTGAACGCTCTGTTGTACTGATGACTGTTTGACCTTGTGTATATATAAAACAACATATTCAACCTCATTAGAATATAAATAAATCAAAACATGTGTCATGCTGTAGATGTATGTATACATACATCTGTGCAGCCTGAACTGGTGGCAATAGGGTATTTGTATGGAGAGTTGGAGGTAAGACCCATGGTCTGCTGGGTGCCACCATGGTACGATCCCCTTAAAGATCAAAAACATAACCAATCAGAACAGTTTAAGTGTTTAAAGCAGGCATTGGTCAAAGTATTTCTTAATACTGATGTATGTTTTTATGTAATTGTGAAGACCCGTACCTGAAAGTGATGATGTCAAAGTTCCCTGTGTGAAGTCGAGCCATCAGCATAGCAAGGTCGTTAGCTTCTGAGCCGCTGTTGGTCAGATAAATCACCTGTACAGGGAGGCAGCGCACTCAGTTTAGCCTACATATAAACCTGGACGCCTGCCCTCGCATCGAATCAAACATGGTACCTTGAGAGGATCTGGTAAGGTGGAGGCTAGTTTCTCACAATACTCATGCAGAGAAGGATGGATGTAGATGTTCGTAGTGTGCCACAGTCTCTTCAACTGCCTCTGTGTGGCTGCCGTCAACTTCCTGTAACCACAGGGTCAGAGCATTTACACTGAGCATTTATGACTTTGAACATATCAGAATAAGATATGCTGTTGCTGGGCAAACAACATAGGATCTTACGGGTGGCAGTGACCCACACTGACAGTGGCCACACCAGCAAACAGATCCAGATATCTCCCTCCGTCCACATCCCACAGCCACTGCATGTACCCCTGGTGGATGAACACTGGTTTCTTGTAGTAGGTAATCTTCATGGTCATGGGGTTGCAGTTCTGTCTGCGGATCTCCATCATCCGCTCTTTGGAGATACCCTGTTCAGGGATAAATAAAAATAAAAACTTTTTCATGTAAGCAGTTAATTTAAAGGGACTTGCATCCATTGATTTGCTAAAATCATAATGAAACTCTCAGATTCAAAGATGGACTCAGTGTTTTTATTGAGTAATCATCACTGAGTCATCCAGTCAGTTATATAATAATACTAAAGCCGACACTGAGCAGAGCCCAGCAGTGTAAGACAGACATGCTCTGAGTGGCACATCACTTTTACCTTGTATTCCTCTGGTTTGTAGTTGCATGGGGGCATCTCCGGGAGGTCTGCTGGGCGGTATTTGAAGGCAGATTTCTGACACACTGCACCTGAGAAATGGTTACAATTGAAATTCAGAAAGATATTGTTAAGGATTGTAATTAAGTTTTGGAAAAAAGACCTTTCATGACATTTTCCCACAGGATTTGAACTGTATGCCTAATATAGTTCCCGTATTGTAGCCTTGTATCCAGACTAATTTGCCATTTACGAGTGAATTTGCATAGCAAAAATTCCTAAATCTGGAACCAGGCTGCTTGTTATGTCCAGAAAACTACACATCTGATGCAGAAATGACATTATGGTTGTACCTTCTGTTGATTTAATGACATTCTGAATTATCTGGTCAATATTTAATCAGATTATAACCTGGCTGATGGTTTAACTGCATTAACTTCACATTGTGCAACACAGGAAAAACTATACTTCCTGTTTTTCCCAGGCCACTGATGGCTGGAAAATGTCAGTCAGAACCGGTCTGACAGTGGGCATGCACGACTTTTTTTTATTTTTATGATCAGGTAGAATTTACACCCTGGACAAACATTTAGTTGCAGCACTGAGACGTGAAGATGATGTACAGATCTAACATCTTAACTGAGAAAGTCTGTGTGTCAGTAGCAGTAAATATGTTACCTAGTGCACCACCGTATAATTTATATAGTAAGTCACATGCTAATATGTAAACAAAACCATAATAAAAACAAAATATAAGCAAATAAAACAAAAAAATAAACTTAAGTTAAAAAAACAATTCTCCCGCAGCCATTAATGACACTGTGTGCTGATGTTTATCTCTGAGTTTTGCACAGACAGAGACAGATTATCTTGTCCTACAGCCTCCATTTAACCACTCATGTTTGCAGCGTTTTTCTGATGTCATTTAATTGATTTAATTGCCATAATTGTTATAACACAATATCAAGTCATGTTCGTGTAATGTAACTGAGAACCTCTGTTTTTGAATAGCAAAATTTCCAGTTGTGCTTATAACAACACCAACACCAACACCACCAATAATACCAATAATAATAATAATAATAATAATAATAATAATAATAATAATAATAATAATAATAATAATAATAAATTCTAGTATAACTATAAAAAGTGTAGTATAGAAGTGTAGAAGTAGTATATTTATAGTATTACTAGTATATTATATATGTTTTTTTCTTAAACTATGTTAATAAGAATTAAAACGTTAAAATAATAATAAAACAGAAGATAAACAATAAAATTCAACTGCAAATAACAGTTCAACTGTTTTAGTCTCGTTTTACAGACACAGACAGGTTATATTGTCCTGCAGGTATATTAGATATTTAATGCATGAGCAAACAAACTCATAAAACTGACTAGAAAATGTTTTGGTCATCTGAATCTGTACACTCACAAACGCAGGCTCCAGGATATACCACCTACACAGGCTGTGTAAGCATCAGCAACGGTCCATGATCAGCGAATTCTGATTTTATTTGTTCATCTCCATGGTAACTCACCGCTTCCCAGGTGAAATTTGGCCAAACCGGGTGCACAGACGGACTGTCCCATGAGACCTGCATAGCGGCCACTTAGACAGGAACCAACTTTATGCATGTTGAGCAGTTACAGCAGAGAGGGCACTCAGTTTGTCCTCCTTCCCTCACTCCAGGCTTTTCTTTTTCTATGAAGTCACAGTGATGGGAGGACAGTGCCCAGCCAATGGTACCCTGGTCCCACAAAACTACAATGATTCCTCTGCAACGTCACATGGATGAATATATAACCAGTGGCACCTGTCACTGTTTCTACTTTGCTCACTGATTGGGAGCTGAGTTTAAGAAGGAGGCAAGATTTGTTGGGGGGTTCCAGTTCTTTCCTGTTGGAGGCCAGAGAAGACGCCTGCCTCACATCGAGGCAAGTGGGAGTATGAGTCAAGGTTCAAGATACAAGGATCAAAGTTTGTCATGATATAATGCAGGATTGCACAAAATGACATGCAGTTGTGCCCCTCTCCACGTTACGTACGTGTAAAATATAAACAGATATGCAGATATTTGAATCGGAAAACAATGCAAACAACAAAACACAGGATAAAATAGAATAAATTGTAGAAGTAGGAAGAGGTTTTCAGATGCATTTAACCATGCTGATATTAAAAATACACAAGTGTTGGAATCAAGGTAGTTCTACAGAAGTGTGCTTAGTGCAAAGGATGTTAAGAGTGTGAGGAAAGAAGGTGCTCTGTGGTGCAGTGGTACAGCAGTGTATACTTCTGTACCGCTTGTCAGACAGTATCAGGATTCACAGGCTGTGGCTAAGGTGGGTAAGGTCTTTTAGGATCCACTGGGTTCTGCAAAGGGCACCTAAACTCACCGATGTTGGTGATGCATAGAGGTAAAAATGATGTTCTGGGTGGTTTTAATCATCTGCTGCAGAGCACTCCATCCTGGATCATCACATTACACCCCATGCCTGTTTGTTGAGGCGACATTGGCCATTTCATGTTTCTTTACCAGGGTGGAGGTGTGTTGCATCCATGACAGGTTCTCTGTGATGCTGATACACAGGAACCTCAAACCCTTCACCACCTTAACTCCGCTGATGCAGGAAGGGTTGTGTGTCTGTTTCAGAAGAGTGCTCAGTCTTAGCAGCGCGAGCTCCTAATAGTTTGAGTATTACTCATTTTTCTTACATTTTGAGGTTGGATGAGGGCAGTAATCATGGGAGAAAATTATACCTGTCAAGGAGGGAATCTATTGAACTCTCTATTTTAAATTCTACAAAGAATACCACCCTGATCTTTGTGAAGGTTGTGAAATCAGCTCCAATTGGTTCAAAGCACACTGCTAGATGACGTAAGTCATGACAAACTCTGCTGCATCCAACCTGGTCAAGAGGAAATTGAATTACCGTTTGAACCTCAGGCCTGAGGAGGACTGCCTCTGCAGGAGGTGTGAGCCTCATTAGTGAACGGAGAAGCACTAATGAACTCATGTTCCTGTTAGAAATAAAGAGCCGTTGTTGGGAATCTCATCATTGATTTTCAGGGTTATGCTGCTTATATTTCTGGACATGCAGCTAAAACACTGAATTAGTGGAATTTAAAAACCACAAGGAATTATAAAAACAAGAATTTGTCCCTGTTTTATAAATACAGAAGAGTGTGAGCAAGTTACAGGCGTCTTTGTTTTTCATTCCAGTCCGTATGGGTACAAAACAGAATGCTAAATCTCATGAGGATTTATAAACTTCATTTGTCCCTATTCATTTTTTTTAAATACAGAAGCACCTGTACATGAAGATGAATTTAAGACAAAATAACGATCCACTCCATTAGTTTAATTGGCTTTACTTGTAGTCAGGCAGAGATAAACACCAGGGGGACTGGGAAGAGAAGGCAACAGATAGCTAGCAGGCATATTGACAATCTGATGAAGAGTTAATGGGAAGGGGGGGGGCTGATGAAGAGGTGGGAACATGTGTCCAAGGGGAGGGCTGGTGATGTGACTGATGGGAACACAGGGGTTACTGCAGGGCAGGAGGGAGTTAATGAAAGTTAATGTACGGCAAAGGCAGAAAGCACTGTGGCTCCCAACTCAGGCTGATGTTGTGACACTCTTACAACAATCGAGTCCTCAGGTGGCTCGGCTGGAGGTCCGTGGTTTTCAGAATGTGAACGACAGATTGCACAAAACCAGCGTTTGTTTGGTATATTTGGATTACGTTGCATTTCCACCAGGACATTTCAGTGTCTCACGCAGTGTTTCTTTGGTCAGTGCTCTTGCATTTGGACAACATCATTGTCTTTTGTGTGACAGCATCTGGAGCAGTTTGAAGTAGAACTGAACGAGCAGGGACTACAGAAAAGTTCTCGAAGCTTTTGATCAAACGTGTTGGCATTTCTTATTACAGTGATCGGCTGTTAGGCCTTGACACATTGCAGTTTGCCTGGATCAGACTCAAAGTGTAAGGATAGTTTCCAACAACTCTAATTGCTAAGGCAATTTTCTGGAAGCCATTTGTGTTGGAGGTGGCAGCAAACCATGGGTGTTCTTGAGTCACTGCTTTCCTGAGATGGTGATTGTAAGTTAGAACCCGAAGCTTTCACAGGCCGGCGCTTTAAGCCTGCTGAGTGTTACATGAGAAATTATAGCTCTATGAAGATGAAACCGGTAGCCCTTCAGTGGGCAGTTAAGACCTACAGAGTTAACAGGAAAAAACTACATTCCTACAGCATCTGGACAAAGCCAGGCACTATGTTCTGCTTTAAATCCAGACCCAGGAGAAAGAGAAGCTCTAACCACCAACAGTTAGAACCTATAAATACCTGCAGGTGGCAGTGTGATCAATGTGTAATAGCACCAATGTTTGCTTTCTCAACATCACAGATTCATTATTATTACATTCACATTAGTAATCAGCAACACAGCATAGGTCACAAATCATACAACTTTACATTCAGGAGATCCAAGAAGGAACAGGGCAGTCGTTATAATGGCACTGTGCAATACTGTCTCCATTAGTGAGGTATGCTAGGTATAATCAGTCTACTCTAATTCTGACAAGTCCCCTTTTACAATTGCTATGCAAAGCCTGGGATACTGGCGAGATGTACAAAAGATGCAATCCACTGATGAGTGGGTCTCAAGGGTTGGTCCTTAGCACTGAGAAATCCAGCTGACCTCCAGTATATCTGACATTCACCGCCTTTCCACGTAGTTCTGGATGCACTTGTCAAATACTGCCAGGAAGAAATCAGCGTCCTCCATCGTGATGCACATGGGGGGTTTGATGCGGAAGGTCTGTAGTGGTGCGAAAAACAAGAGGGGACATTATGGAGAGCCACAGTTCGTCCGTGAAGTATGTAACCAGGTCGGGCGCTTTATTGTGCGTCACATGCTGACGACAGAGCAGGCACTCCAGATGTTTCTGGATAAGCAGCGGACTGGCAATACTCATAAAATACAGATGCAAGGTAAAGTAAAATTAAAAAGGAAAAAAGGAAAGTAAAAACTAATGAATTTAAAACAACCAGAGGAATTTTTGGAATACTGATTATTTCTGAAATCAGCCGTGTGTCACATGACTTTGTTTACTGGAGGCTCTTTGTTTGAAAGTTTGGGCTCATGGCGGTTCTGTGAACTAGCCTTAGCTCCAGGATGTACTGTCATTTAGAAGCAGCTCGTGTTACCTGTGCTATAATTTCAGTTGAAATTGCAGAAGACGGTGTAATTTTAAGATTGTTAAATATTTCAAGCATAAAATGCTTTTCATATTCACACCTCTTTTCTTAAATAGTTTAATAAAATTTCAATTAAGACGATGAGGAGTGCGTTATTGTGGCAATGCATTTTAACACTGGAGTGTTAAAAACATATGCCCCGTATTTAATGTTTTTTCTTCTTGAATGATAATTACTGAGAAACAAAAACGTTTGCAGTGCTTCGTCTTCCACAGCCGGTAAAAGCAACCTGCTTTTACCGGCTGTGGAAGGTAATCATTGTAATCTAACTGCGGTTGTAAATAGTGCGCTTCACACCAAAATTGTCCATGATAATCTTTCTGAAAAGCTTCAACAGCTGAAGCAAAGACTGACATAATAGTGACAAAATTGTCCATATTAAAATGCATTATGTCTCTTTGTAAAGCCACAGCCACAGGCAACATCGGCCTTTGTTGATGCATGATGAAGATGCTCTATTTATTGTGTTATGCTAATGTGTTTGTTTATTCCTTTGACATTAACAAAGCACACAATGAAATTTGTAATTTAGTTCATACCACACTGTGACTCGGAAATAAATGAACTGACAGAGGGACAGAAGCTGAGTGCTGTTACCTGTCCGTAGACTCCCCCTTTCCCTATCAGGACTCCCATGTCCTTCACGTCCTCAAAGATCTCACTCATCGCCTCAGGAGGCAGCGGGTCCCTGCTGGCCTGCGGATGACAGAGATGAGGTGAAGATGTGTTACAGTAACCATGGTAATTTAAGTTATTAATACAACAAGCACCATGCAACTGCTGTCCAATAATTATCTGACTTTAACCCTCGGACCTAGCCTCTAATTGCTACTTGGTTTGCGAGGCTACACATCTGAGTATCTGCATGGGCGACTCATGCATTTGATTTCCACTCTTCAGCATCTGCATTTACAACTTCCAAAACAATTACAGCTGTAAACAAATACGGTGTCCTCAAGTGAGAACTATCACACAGAAAACAGAGTGGTGAGATGCTACAGTTCTTCAGATTCAGTCGATACGTAATGAATGGTGTTTTACAGCATGTTGCGTGTGACAGAATTGATGGGCAAAGAAATAAAAAGAAGGACATCCAGGAAACAAAAATAACTTCCCCTTTCTTTGTGAGGGAGAACTAAAGGGGGTGGACAATCACTTAAATGATTTGTATTGTTACTGAGGCTGCTGGAAGTGTTTCATCAATTTGATTCTGACGTCTGAGGCTGTCGTTACTAGTTTTACTGGCTCCCTTTACTCCACTTGTTGACTGCAGACAG
Organism: Datnioides undecimradiatus; assembly: GCA_008933995.1. NCBI lineage: Eukaryota > Metazoa > Chordata > Actinopteri > Lobotiformes > Datnioididae > Datnioides > Datnioides undecimradiatus. The sequence continues at coordinate 3,383,686 of WARS01001868.1, read as the reverse complement.
ATACCGTGGTGATGTCTTACGCAAGAACCTCTGGACAAAATAATTGCAACGGCACAGCAGGGTATTTAGCAAACAGCGAGGAAAAGACACGTCAAGCAAACTGAACATTTAACTCAATTTGTATTTGCTCCATGCAGCTGATTTGTTTCATCAGATGTTTGTGCACCGGCTCTTCCCTTTCAGAACTTCAGTGGTTAGCACAGCTGAGATTGTTCTCTTCATAGTTACAGATGGTCACTGCTGCTCTGGCTAATGGTTAACTGGGGCACTGCTGAACCATGCCCCCAAGGGGCACAGACACACACACATGCACACACGCACGTTGTTCAAACATGTGAGGAGAGGTCAGCGTCACTTCTGTTCAAAAGGCAATACCTTGTCTTTGACCATTTCCACGCCGATCTGCAGGCCTTTTCCACGGACGTCACCAATAATCTCATACTTGTCTCTGAGTTTTGCCAGTTCTGTCATCAGATGCGTGCCCACGTCAAGGCTGATCTGCTGTGCGCCGTCCTCTTTGATAGTCTGTATATGTTTATGAATAATAATTCAGCGTGCTTCTGCTCTTGAGTTATAGTTTTGAGTTGCAGCCACAAAAATAATACACAGAAATACATCATTTTGACTGAACTGAACCTTGGCCCCCCTGATGAACAGGAGAAGATGAATTCTTACATCGAGCACTGATGAAGCAACGGCACAAGCCACCGGATTTCCTCCAAAGGTGTTGAAGTGGACCCCCTTGGCAAATGAAGCAGCAATTTCTGCAAAACAAATGGATAAACAAGCTCAGGCATCCACCCACCGCTGCTTCAAATCAAAAGCTGGGTCAAAAATACGATTCATGGAAATATCAAAGGGGTTTCATGTTCTCTCTCTGGTCCCTGCACCTGCGCAGAAATGTGACCAAGACATCGAAACAGAAAACAGTGAGGTCTTTGGGTGCAATTAAAGGCTGATCGCTGTGGTAACCAATAACTCTAGAATAATCATGTGATCACCCACCCACTGACAGAAATATATGTACTTCAAGACATAAAGGTAATGAACACACCAGGTCACCACTGACACAATAGAGAAGGTAAATGCCATAGCAACGAGAAATAAAGATGATGGTCAAGAGGGTTCATCTCTCATTTCCTCAGGCCAGTATAGTATTATTGTTCTCTTTCAATTGTATATTTCAGACTACAGTCCATTCACATCACGGGTATTCATGAACATAACTGATGTGGTGAGTCACAGAGCAATGATCTAATTTCTTTCACCCACTTGAAGCAATCGACACTGTAGTTTGTCATTTTCAAGCATACAGACAATAAGAGGTGACAACGTTGCCTGATTTCCGGTCTGTCTACCATCAGGAGTAGCATAAAACACGCTGTATGTTACATGAGTAGAAAGCTAGAGTTAATCATTCCCAGTGCACCCAGCAGGTGTTGAGTGGAATAAGCCTAAACCTTCTCTTGTCATGCATCCTTGTCAAAATAATCAAGGCATAATAAAGAACAATGTATTCTGCACACGCTTCATAGCTGTATTTATCTTTTTATTAACATTCAAGCAGGTTTTTAAATGAGGTTTTAACTTCTTGCCGCTTTATCTCACCTGGTGTTGTAACAACAGCTCCCATTGGGAATCCATTACCGATGCCCTTCGCCATCGTAACCATATCAGGTATTACATCATGACCTTGGAAACCCCAGAAGTGGCTTCCTGTCCGCCCAAATCCAGTCTGGACCTGTCAGGTGCAAAACAGATTATTCACATTTTAATTCAAAGAACACTGGACTGTAGAGGCTGTTCATTAGTAGCTGCTGTGTTGAATGGATGTTAAGACAGGGAACTGTTATCAAACATGTTTGTCATTATGGTCATTGATTTTATGTCAAGACCGCGTTCATAGTTTATTTTAGAATGAATAATTATAACACAGCAATTTTATAAGACACGGACAAAATGTCAATAAAACAACAAGAAATCACATTTTTATTATGAAAATCAATTCATAAAAATATCCAAAGCGGTCAAAATATCTGGAAGCATCTGACCTCGTCAGCAATGCAGACCCCTCCTCTCTCTCTCACAAGTTTGTACGCCTCTTTGAGGTAGTTTTTAGGGTACTGCACAGCTCCTCCGACTCCCTGCGCAAACCAAACACAGTCCAGTTATAACTAACACACACACACACACACACACACACACACACACACACACACACACACTTTCTAATATTACTGTACACTCATGCATACAGTCCGTAATGTTACTGTGGCAGAGCAATAGATCATGCGCACAAAAGCAGTGGACTACATTTCCTGTAATACTCCACTACAGAGTGTTGCACCTGAATGGGCTCTCCAAAGAAAGCAGCAATTCTACTTGGAACACTTGTAGCAAATGTCTCCTTGAGCTGTCCGATGTATTGTTCATTTGCCGTGCAATAACCTGCGGGGTCAAGCAAAGCGAAGTAAACATATTATAGTACACTAATACGAACACTGGCGTATACATGAGGATATTTACAATCTTTATATTGTACAGTACATAAGCTGTGGGCTGAGCAGTTAATCAATATATTGTTTCATTAAATAGTATCATACAGGAAGTATCGTGAGAAACACAGTTAATGAATTGTTAAAGTAAGATTACCAATATCAGTAACTGATCCTAAATCTGTTTTTTAACCTTGAGCGATTTGATTCTCTTCATGGGGGTTTTGAGATTATTTATTGAGTAAGATGAAGATAATTATGACATATTTGCTCATCACTTTATCAACTATATTACTACACACAGCAGCTGGGTTGTAACTGACTCATACTGATGTTATATTGAAGCAGAGCAGTTGTTTGTTTTGAGTCAATAGTCATATAGCTATGCTAACGTACTGTGCTGATCATTTCCAGGTAAGCCCTCCAGCAAACACCCAAGTATAAAATACATATAGCTAAAATTCCTGAAAATTGCAGAAGGCCAACAGAGGTAAAAAGGGTAAATGATCAACAGCAGCAAACTTTGAACTTTACTTAGGCTATTCAGTCATTTTCATGGTTACTAGTGTGTGTTTTAAGCAAAAGAAAGATTTTCTGAGAGATACACAGCATTGAATTATTACTCTATGTAAATTCATTAAAACATGATAAATACGCAGCCCTGTAAGCTGTCACATACTTTGGCTCTGAAGGAGGACTGGGCAAATGTTTTTTTCACCTTGGGTAAAGAAAGAACACTCTCTGAAGTCAATCATTTACTCTAACAAAATATGAAGCTTTGTGTGGTTGTTGTGCTGCCCGTAATTACACATTCAATAAAAAGGAACAAAATGAAACACACGCACTACCTCCAGCTTGAGACATTATTTTGTGTGCATGAACACAACACAGTGAATGAAAGCAAGGTTAATATTTTGTAGGTCTGTTGCAAAAGGGGCCGTAATGCTTAATCTTGCTGATAACCGTCTTGTTTTTTCCGGTTTATGAGAGCAGTGTGAGCGTGTTCGGCCGTGGGTGCGTGTGTTTGTGTACCTTGGGCACAGCTACAGTCTCTGATGGTCTGCACAGGAGAGTCCCTGCAGTGGCTGCCTCCCCACGGGCCTCTGAACACATCAGGACACATGGTCTGTTTATTGGGCAGAAACCTAGTCAGCTGGATCAACCTGACAGCGACAGTCACTCATAAGTGATGCAGCACAAAGAAATCACCCCCTTCTTCTGAGCAATACTAATTAATGACACATCCACGTGTCCACATCTATCTCATATTGTATTTTCACCTACTTTAAAGAGAAATTGTTGGCTTTCCTTATGCTATTCTAATAAATGAACGCATACATACATTCGTGCATCCTAAACCATTGGCAATGGGGTATTTATACGCTGCGTTGGAAGTCAGACCCATGGTCTGTGGGCTGCCACCATGGTATGATCCCCTGGAAGAGAAAAATCAATCAGAAGCATTTTGGACATCTTGATTAGAGAGAGCTTTTATTAACAATCAAGCCTTCAACCAAGCTAATGCCTGACATAAGAATTTAATGTAAAAACACACAATCACAAAGATTATTTATTTATTTTCTCTTTTTTTATGAATCATCAACCTTGTCATTCCTCAACCCGCATGCCTCTCCTGTCTATGTCTTATAAAAGGATCTATTTTAGTCCTAATTGCATCTTGAATTAATGGGGAAACAGGACAAACAACCAGTGCAAAAAGTCTTCACCAGGTTGGGAAAAGGCAAAATCGTGTAAATACTGCCTGTGAATTTAAGCCTCTGGTCTTACAGAAAAGTCTTGCTACTTACTCTTGCGTGTCAGTTTTTGAACAATACTCACAAGAACACCAAAACAACTTCTGTGTTTTCACACAATGATTCTTATTTATGTGAAAAAAATAGAAAAAAGACCCGTACCTGAAAGTGATGATGTCAAAGTTCCCCGTGTGAAGCCGAGCCATCAGCATTGCAAGGTCGTTGGCTTCTGAGCCGCTGTTGGTCAGATAAATCACCTGTACAGAGGAGCAGAGACAAGCAGACATTTTAATAACATGCTAACAGTTTTACCAGGCCCCTGCCCTCAGGTGATCCAAATAAAAAGGTACCTTAAGTGGATCCGGTAAGTAGGAGGCTAGTTTCTCACAATACTCATGAAGGGGGGGGTAGACGTAGATGTTTGTAGTGTGCCACAGCCTCTTTAACTGCTGCTCTGCTGCTGCTGTTACTCTCCTGTACTCACAGATGTCAGGAATCAGATATATAAATGAACCCTTTAACAGCCAAGTATCATATAAAATAAATGTAAATGGGATGTCAATAAAGGGTTAAATAAAGGGTTAATGATTTTTATCACAAATAAATCAATAAAACTTCACTGAGCAGAACAACAAACAACATAGGATCTTACGGGTGGCAGTGACCAACGCTGACAGTGGCCACACCAGCAAACAGGTCCAGATATCTCCTTCCGTCCACATCCCACAGCCACTGCATGTACCCCTGGTGGATGAACACTGGTTTCTTATAGTAGGTGACCTTCATGGTCATGGGGTTGCAGTTCTGTCTGCGGATCTCCATCATCCGCTCTTTGGAGATACCCTGTGTAAGAATAAACACATAGAACAGAAGTAACTGTATGAGAATCGTCTTTGTTTTCTTTGAAAGCTCATTTCAGTTAGCACGGCTGTGTGTTAAGTGGAGTCTGACTGTGCCTGTGAAACTGCCGCTGTTAAGGACATTGACAATACATGTACCAGCATGAAATATATATGCAGTCTGACACATTTTTGACAATGATATTGAATTTTTAGGGTCCACTTTATATATGACTGATTCTTCCTGCATCATACGCTGGGATATATGCAGTTCTCAATATATGTATTACTAGGACACTGTTATGTCTGCAACAGCCAATTACTGGTAGATAATAATGGAATTATATTCTAGATCCATTACAGAGGTGATTAAGCAAGACATGACCCAGCCCTGTGAGACACTGACATGTTATGTTTTACCTTGTATTCCTCTGGTTTGAAACTGCATGACGGCATCTCTGGCACGTCTGCGGAGAGCCGATCAATGGCTGATTTCTGACATATTGCACCTGTGGATTTGTGATTGAAGTTCACATAGCGAGGTATTATTAATCTCTGAGGAACGCAAACATGAGCTGACTGCATTTCATTGCCGAAGCAGATCAAAGCCTTGCAACGACATTTCTGTGACATTTGAGAGTCATTTGTCTTACATTTCTAATCTTCTTCTTCTACCGAAAGGCTGATATTACTGGTGTCACATATTAGCATTGGTGTTTTAACTGTTTTGATATCAAACACATTGCTTGTATGTTATCAGTTTGACACCTGGCTGACACTTGCCATATCAAGTTGACCTCAGACCTAACGTGCAATAAAGGATGCTGCCTGTTATCCGTTGCTATAAAACATATGGAAGAAGGAGCAACAGTCTGGCTGGTTACTGCTCAGTTTATTGGCATAAAGCAAAATGAATGGTATATTTTCATGACATAATATGACTGAAAGTATTGTATTATTTCATATTATTTGAAAGTCTTCTGCTGCAATTAAACCCTTATTATTCTACCTTCATTATTCTCTCTATATCCACGTATTAGAAACACCTGTAAGTGCAACACAGTTTGGCTGCACCACAAACACATACAGTTGAATCAAAACCTCTTTAAAACAGTTTCTACAAAAACTGAACTGTACTTTTAACTATTTTCCAAATTTATATTGCTTTATACGTCTAAAATATTGTAAAATATGTTGCTTTTCACTCCAACACAGTTATCTGACTGCTAAAGTTACTTTACGGATTAAAAAAGTAGTATATTATACCAAAAAGAGACATTACACCTTTCATCAGTATAATAAAGTAATCAAAATGTGCCCACCTCCACCACCTGTGATATTAAATACATACTGGGAACTGAGGTTGCGAACTGCACCCATTATCATAAATCAATTCAACTGACTGAATATCAAACAATATTAAATGCTATTTTTTTAAAGGCTTTCCTTACACAGCAACAGATTGCATATTCTCTGACAGCATTAAATAGCCCATGAAACATGCAAAGGCCAATACACTGAATGTAACTGAATATCAGATATCATGCTGACGAGTAAATGTAACAGGAAAGCACACATTGTTTACATTGTCTTAAATTGATACTCCGAGCACATATAAACTAAACAAGTGGATGGGTTTACAGGACTGCGGTATTATATTGCAGCAGGTTCAGCTTATCGTAACGTTATATGATTAACTGGCAGCTCAGTTTATAGTCCGTGTCCGTTCAATTGACGTCAGTGACAATTAGATGACGTTGTGCATTTAGCATTGATTTTGGCTAAAACTAGACAATGTGTTACATTAAGTTAACGTTTTAGAATTACCTTTGCTGGCTAAAGATACAGATAAACATAACTGTGCAGTTTGATGAGAAACATGTAGACTAACGCTGAACACACCCCGTGTCCAGGTTGGGTACGCCGCGGTAACGGACCGCACAGCTAAGCTAGTCAGTTCTGGATTCGGTTCGTCTCCATGGTAACTCACCACTTGCCAAGTGGAATTGGGACAAACCGGGCCGACAGCGGCGGGACTGTCCTGTTACCGCTGCACAGCGGCCAGTCAGACGGGATACAACGTTATACATGTTGAGCAGACACGTACACGGCTGACCCAGCGCCTTTAACCGTCTGACACCGAGCGGCAAACTTTCTTCGCGCTGTCCCTTCTTTAAAAAGTTTTCGGGGTGGGCGGTCAGCGCGCGGTCACAGACCCCTGATTGCAGCGCTGCAACGTCACAGGATGCGCGCGCACGCACATCAGCCGCACTCGTCAACAAACTTATTCGCGGCTTAATACGGCACAGAGAGAGCAACTTTTAAATAAAAACAGCCACATCACCATTTATAAATCATTCTTACCTCAAACAGCTTATTAATTACAGTATAACCAGCTAGTTTAACACCTCTAATTCCTCGCATTCCTTGCGGTCACAAGGCAGGGTTAATACCCAATTTACTTTCTGTACTTTAACCAGTTATATCATTTCTATCTAGAGAGCCTGTAACATGCACTTTGCCCTTCGTTTTCTGTTGAGAACACAAGACAAAGAGCAGTTTACTCAGTGCTGCTGTTATATCAATCTATCAGCAGACACGAAATAATAATCAACATACCATTACTGTATATTGTAAATTTATTGTAAGCATAATTTTTTGAGATTTGAGTGCTGCATTTTGTATATGGGCGGTTGGTGGTTTATATAGCTATACAGAGATACATAGACATGCAAATGAAAAAAATGGCAAAACACAGAAATTCATCACTGTTAAATAACAGACAGAGTCACTTAAGATTAGTGTTGCAGGTGACCAACAAGGTATCATGACACTATCTTCCCATCCAGGAAAAAAAACTATACATCTTCATAAAAATAAATTTTTATTTTCAATTTACAATTTAATCCAACAAAGCAGTAATAAATGTGAGGAAATGTGCTATTTCAGGTCATTTTCTGAGCGTTTCATTTGCTATGGCCTGTTATGTTTAGCAGCTCCTCTTAACTTTTAGCTGAGGTGAAGGCAAGCAGTCAGAATACAGAATTAACCATATTTTTCATACTGGTACCACAGCAGAATCGAGCATACATAAGCACTTGAACGGAAACTGTCAAAACAAACAATTATTATTTGTTAATTATTTTTTTTACTTTTAAAACGTATTAATATTTCACTCTGGCCAGCAGGGGGGGCTGCAGTCCCTAAGCTGCCCACTTCCTGCATTTATGTCTTAAACATATTCTAGCAGAGAAAATACACATATAAAAATTTACACAAGATAAAAACATTAGATGTCTGAGCTTTCTGAAATTTAGATTTTTACACAAATAATTTTTAAATCATTTCACTTTACACCAGTACACATCAAATATATGTATATCAATAAAAAAGTTAAAGACATGAAACGTCGGCCTGTGATGGAGAAAAATATTTATAACAGACATATAATTCATCGTAATGGCAGAGTATAGTACCACATAATTTATACAATCAATCATATCCTGCATCAAGTTTATTGAAGATTAGTATTCAGATCGTTCAATCATATTCTTTTGAATCCTCAAAATCAGAGAGTCCCTGCAGTGTAATCAGTGAAAAGATAAGAAGGTGGAAAATAAATAACAGTTATTGTGTAACAGCAAAATATTGTCTCTTTTGAAGGAGTCATCCAGTGTTAGTGTGTTTTTTTTGTCTCAGTTCTGACCTCTGAACCGGTCTTGCAATGTCCTAGGGCCTCCTAGTTGGGCTTATGGGGCACCTAGTAAGTTGGTAGTTTGCACATAGTGGCAGTGTCAATATAACCATTCGGTGGCAGGGTCGTTTCACCCTGCGCTGGCGTGGCAGTGTGAATGCAGGCTGCAGGCTTCTGTGTAGTGGTAACTGTGGACGTGTAGCAGTTCTCTCTCACTCCATTCGTCTCCGGATGGTCACAAGGGCACCCATCTTCATTTGTCACCTTTCTCTGGAGCAGCAGTATGTTGTCGCTGTTCACCCCCTTCACCTTGCTATAGTCCTCCCCCTGGGGGCACCGTTCGACACGGCTGCAGCCTGGCACAACAGGCTGGAGAAGCACCATATCCCCCTCACTGACCCTCTGGACCTCCACGTATTCAGTAGACCGGAGAGCTGGCGAACACAGACCGGCAGGTGCCTGTTTGCAGCCAATGTTGGAGACATTAACATTGCTGTGGGCTTGGAGTTGCCTGCAGCCTTGTGCCTGTGGATGGAGCTGATGAGGTTGCTTGTTGCTCAAGGAGAACTCCCAGTAGCTTGGCCCCAAAGCCTCCTTGTTGCTGTGCCCTGGCTGGGAGAGGCAAGAGGACATGGAGGCTGGTGGGAACAGGCTGTCGGAGAGGTAGTGCTGTTTGGCCAACTCAAGCACGCTCTGTTTGTCCAGCGGGTTTGAGCTGTACTGGGGCAGTGGAGAAAACACAGACGGCCAGGTTTTCACCCTCCCACTGGACATGTCAGGGCTAAGCATGTCTTCATGCGCATAGGTCAATGCTTCCTCCACCCAGTCGTTCTGGTGCGCCTCACCCTCCGGCCCTACTCTGTCCTTATCCGTTTGCCTCTCTTCTTCTTTTGCCTCCCCACACTTATCCATCAGCAGAGTGTGGCTGTCGCAGCTGCCCCTGCCGGAGTCGCTGTCTGACGTGGAGCCCTCAGATTTGAGGCAGCCATCATCTAGATCCTTTCTTTCCTCCAGTATCAGCTCCTGCTCCTCTGGGACATACACCTCCAAGTACTCCACCAGCAAGTCCTCGTAGTTAGACAATGCTGTCGGTGGGAAATCAGACACCACCAGCGCACTGAAGACCTCTTCGGACTTGCCAGTCTACAAACAAAGAGGACAATACAGTTACAGCGGTGATACAGTCAGTTACAAGTCCTGGTTTCTTATTCAAATACGATCTTTTGCAGCAGATAAGTTGAGGAATTGTATAAATCAAACCAGTGTTCAACACGTTTCTGCTTTACCTTAAGAAGCTGCTTATCAAATCCTTTGATTTTAGGTCCGGGGACTGGTGGCAGAATACAGTGCTTCAGACTTCGCACATGAAAAAAAAAGAAATCTTTGTCAGGACTTGTGAGCAGCAGCATGAAAATCCATCAATACGAGGCAACAATTAAAAATCAATGCTTCTGTGAGGCCGTATGTTATGAAAGCCCAGGGAGGAAGTTGTTGTATAAAGCTTTTTTATTTTACCATCACAACTCAACATATTATCTCAGGACATTAACCTGTTTCAGTCAGGCTTTTTCATTATCTTGCAATAACAAAATTACACGAGTTTGATATGAGAAACGAGTTCCCATTAAATTTCAATTAATTTTTATTGTCTGTTTTATCATAATGATCCATCACTTTTCAAAAGGCTTCTTCTCCTTCTTTTTTACTGTTCTTCTATTGTAAAGGCTTTCTATTTCTAATGATCATATTCCTATTATCCACGAGTGAAAGCAATAAAAAGAAGACCCCATGTTGGACAAAGCATTGTTGTACCTGTGGCTGTTCATGTGCAGCAGCCACGTGAGGATGAGGAAGATGAATGCAGAAAAGACGGTAATGAGGATCCACACTGACTTCTCCCGATGGAAATCTGGAGGTCACAACATAACAACATGAGTGCTTCGTAAAAACATGCAACCTTGCACTGTCTTATTATCTATTTATTCCTATGTTGGTTAATAGTATGGAAGCATCATGTATAATTACATAACCATCATGCTTTTACCCCATTAAAGGAACAATTCATAATTTAGGAAAATATTTTTATTTGCCTTTTCGCTGAGAGTTGATGATAAGATAACAATAATAGTCTTGTGCCAAATAATTCGGTACGTCTGTTTGCATAAAACAGCAGAAACATAGGGAACACCTTGTGCGGTTCTTGGGCTAACCAGTGAATACATCACATCCTGTTTGTTTAATCGTTAAAACAAAAAGATAAATTGTGCTTTTTAATGGAAAAACTCCAAGAAATCACAGATCCCAGCCAAGAAATTGTTCCAGAGCTTTAAAAAGGTCCTGGTAGCCATATTTTATCACCACAGGACAGACACAGGCTAACTGTTTCCCACAGTTTTCAAGCTGCTATTCCTTCAGAGTATGCATTGTATTTAATTATTTATTATATGTGTACTGTGCAGTCGGTAGTTGTTGGTGGACGTCTTACAGTCTGGGACTTTGACGTAGGAAGCGGAGCTCCATTCACTCCAAAAGCCATGATCAGGCTTACAGCGCACCTGGACGAGGTATGTACCACCTGACCGCAGGCTGAAAATGTTAAACAGCTTCTGCTGGCCTGCAACGTGCATCTGGAAATACAACACACACAGTCAACGCAACGCCAGCGCTTATCATTCAAGTTGTCATCATACAGATTTACAGAATAGACTTTATTTGACTTCAGGAGGAAGTTCAAGCCTGACTGATGAGGTATTTTTGGGACGATGCCAATTTCTGAGCGGGAGAACAAATGGATGTTTTTAATGTGGCGGCTGATACAGTGAGTTCTGAGCATTTTGAGCTTTTTTATGTGGACTGTGCATCGCTTTCGCACCTGTGTGACTATGCAAAGATATTCGGAAGTAAAGATTTTATTTCAAATACACCGATACGACACCAATCTGTCTTCGACTGGTGAATATTGCCCATCATTCACTGCTGAAAATGTAGATTTCTGAGAATATCCACCAAGATATGGTTTCCCTAAGTATCAGTGCTGACTGATGTTATATTAAACCCCTGAGTGTTACGCACCTCCCACTCATTTTCTTCCTCCAACTTGACGCGTATCTCATAGATGAGAGTGATCCACCCAGAGCGTGTATCAGCCTTATGCGGTGGTTCCCATGACACCCGGAGAAAGGGCCAGTCCTTGTCCTCCAATACAGTCACTGTTACACTCTCTGGAGGATTAGGCTTGACTGGAGAGAGAGAGAGAGAAAATATGGGTGAGAGAGGAGTGTGTTTACCGTGTGTGACACTGAGAGGGGGAAGAGGACAAAGATTTAAAGTGAATTATCATGCTAGTATAGGAGCCAGCTGCGACTGTGTGAGGTCAAGTTTCCAGTGCTCCTGTCTTCTCCTCTATGAAACAGTAAACCCATGTGCAGCTCCAGCGGACGAACACAACCGCTTGTAGTAAATGTTAATGTTTAGGCTTGAACTTATCTTCATGGAGACGCACAGTCGAGAGTTGTGAGGTAGGACAAAGAAGTCCTTCAAAGAGGTCCTGTAAGCAAAGATACTACGTAGGGCTGCTAACCAAAATCAGGTCAACGTAGCCGAGATGCAACAAAGGGAAGAGGAGCGCTTTCAGATAAGCAGCCTCAAGGGTAAAGTGGACACTCTCCAGTCTTTTAATTCATCGGGTTTACGCTCCCTTTTGTATATTTTATGAGAACAACATGCTTTTGTATTCGGCAACATAACAGGATAGGACCAATTCCATACCTTATGAAGTATTTATACGCTGTTGCATAATATAAAGTGAATCTGCCCAATAATTAATCAGCTGTCAGAGCAGAAGAAGAAAACGGGGTATTTCACATTTTTCTTGCTGTCAGCAGATCAAGAAATGGCCAAAACAAACAGACGGTGTTAGTTCATCTCTCAGTGCTTTCAAACTCCATTTGCTCCTACTTATAAAATGGGTTTATTTAAAAATAAACAAAAAGGCTGCTTAACGGCAACCTAGACCTGAGAATACGTCACTAAATAGGAGAAAATAGAGCGGTTGCAGTTAGGGACTATTTTCAGCCACGGATTAATACGCATTTGGTGCTGAAGTGAGTCTTTCTGGCAGCGGGATGTTGCTTGTGGGATTGACTCAAAGTAAACTACAGTGTCTGCTTTCACGAGTACTGAAAGTAAGCCACAGCAGTATCCCATCTTTAATAAGCTTTGTAAGGTTTCGGCTACACAGACAATGCTTGTTAGCAGGATCAGGTCCTTGTTGGTTTTGGGCTTTTAATTTCTAGACAGTGAGAAAAGTTTAGTTCGGTCATAATCAGCCTTTATTTAGCAGGCAGTCATGATCATTTTTTAATTTCACCGCTTTAAAACGGTCACCTTCAATGCGCAGTTACAGCTGGAGGAAGGGTTAGTACACTCAGAGAGCATTAAGCCCCAGTGTAACCCAGTGTGCCTTTGAGCAGCTGTGCAAGCGTGCATTAAATAAAATACGCTCTTTTTTTTTTTTTTTTAATCCTCACAGGGGCAAATTGTGCCTCGAACATCAGGCCAAAGCACGAAAAGCAAATATAAAAATAAAACAAATAAATAAATAAAAAGGCGGCACACATTCCCTCACCGATGTACACCACATCTATGTCCACGGGGTCGGAGAAAGTGCTGCCCAGCGCGTTGGTGGCCACCACGGTGATGTTGTAGTTTACCCAGATGGACGTGTCGTTCTTGTTAAAGAAGCAGGAGTTCTCCCCTGCTGTGCGGTAGTCGGGACACTCGTACACTGTCTCGGAACTGCACGAGAGGGAGAGAGAGGCAGGGGGAACAGCATGTAATTGCGTGTATGTGCATGTCTGCACATTTTCCAAGAATGGCATTCATTCTTCATGCTACACATTCTGAAACTGTGTGTCAATGCGTGCGCATGTGTCCGTGGGACAAGATAAGATGCGATAAACGGGAAAACAGGGTGATTACAAGATACATGGGTGGCAATGAGTTTTTGAGTTGCAGACAGAATGAGAAGAGAAAGCTCTGAGTCATAACTACAACAAAAGAGACGGGTGGACGGTGCTTAAAATGATGATATCCAGGTAATTTATTTCCTATTTACAACTCACTCAATTCGTTTGTGTACTCAAGGTCATTTTATGCCGTCCTGTTACGGATGCATCTTGTGTATGTTCTTTTCTTATCCCTCTCCGTAGCTCCAAAGCAAACCGCCTCGTCTCTAAGAAGTTTTGTTTTCAAGAAGACGTCGGAAATAGCTCCGCTGACGTGTTGTGTACGAGCACTCGGTCACCCAGAAGACTTGGCTGCTTTAATTAACACAACTGGGAGTTTTCGCAAAGCAGGAGAGCGAGTCTTTCGTTGCTGCAGCAGCGACTGGTGCTGACTGGTCAGAGGACCTTTTCAGTGGGGAGAGGATCTTGGAAACGTGCAAACGAGGATCTTGGAGGCGTGAGCTTATGCATGCATTAAGCTCACACAGCGGTGATGCTTCTTGTTGTGAAGCAATAGGAGGCACCTGCAGACTGCTCATAGGGCAGTTTAAGTAAGTGAAGAATTGGCACTAGCTTCACTTTACAGGGAAAAAAACAGCTTGCAGACATACCAAGCAGCTGCTTTGACTCATGCGTCATGTTGAGCAGCACTTGCATTTTAACTGAGCTGAATTTGTTGTGATGTATGACATTCAATCCCACCAGTAAAGAACTCTTTGCTATGCAAAGATAGAGTAATGACATCCAGGGCAGGGTTGCGTGTCTGATGCATACTCATGATGGCTTGCATTAAGCAGTCACATCTTTTTGTGGATAAACGAAACTGTAGCATAAAAAGTTCTTTATTAACCTAATCTCTGTATTTAGCACAAAATTAACCAACCTGAGTGAGAAGTTGCACCTAATTATACATTTAAACAGGGTGTAAACGTAAAAGTCTAACTATGATCTTTTCCTAAACCTTGCCTAAGTGGTTTGTCATCATCAACCACAACCCCTGTCTTGTGCGGACTTGCCAAAATGTGCACATCTTTATCTTGCAAGCTCTCGTTCACGTGGGAGAAACATCAAGATTTTAGGGAGTGCCGTGCATGCATGTTGGCGTGTTTGTTTATGAAAAGATTAGCAACACAATCTTGATCCATATTCGCCCATCGCTGTCTAGTTGGACAGTTTGATCTGAGCTCTTTGTTTTGGTTTGAGAAACAGAGTGGGCGTGGGACATGCTAAGCTAAGCTAAGCAAACGGACTGATAACTGTAGATTCCTATTTTACAGACAGAGTGGTATCAGTTCCCTTCAGCTTTGCCTTAATAAACCCAGCCTTTAATTACCATATCATATCTAATATGACGTACATGTTATATTCAAGTGTATTTCTCATTTTCCACTGCACTAACCTTCTCCCCTCTTTATCAACTACATGCAACCTTGCTAACTGAGTGAATGGAATTGCTCACGTCCATCCTCTTCTTCTCTGCATCTGTGTCTGCTCCTTGCCGACCTTGCGCAGTTTTAAAGTCCACAGCCACGGGCACAACCAGAGCCACGTTAAAACTGTGCAATCCTCTTACGCCTGTCTGCCGCCCTCAATGCTGCAGAACCACTGGGTAGGCTGCTCACTGCCGGCCGTGCCGACCTTGAGAATGTAAAGACACCCGTTTGTGTTTGCTGCACTTTCTATACCGACGTTAAGGTCTATTCCTCTGCTGATGCTTGTTGATGCGGCGTCCTCGTCTTTGCCGTCTACACTGTACAGCGCCTCCTGCGTCTCTGTTTGTTTTACGAAATGAAACAAAATGAAGTGAATGCGCTGGAGCACACACTTTTCTTTGCGGTAGTACAGGGCGTAGGTTGTTGGCAGGCCCCCATCAGAGCCAGGCTCCCACCAGCAGGTGAAGGTCTCTTTTTCAGGAGAACGACATCTGGTCAGCGCTGGCTTCCCCGGCGGGCTGTGACCTAAAGAGGAAATGACAACAAAAGGCATTACATACTAAACTGTGCGTATTAAACACAAAAAAAGAGAATATCCACCAGCCACCAGACGTCTTAACTCATTGCCAGACAGTTAAGAAGATACTGGGACTGCGTTTCAAGGCCCTTACGTGTTCCCTTTGCATGCGATGTGAGGAAAAGCAGCAACACCAGCAGGATAACTTCCACGGATTTCTTCATCATGGCACCACAAACCTTTGGCTTTTGGACAGAGGAGGAAACAAACAAAGAAAGATGAGTATGGGGGGGGGGAGCTTCTGATCTGTGCTGCTGGTCTCACCCACATGAACCATGACATTTGATGCTGACTGCCAAAACAACACACCTGAAATAATGAAAATATCAGGCCAAACATGGAGTGAATTAAAGGTTTAACCTGTATTTACCTGTATATTATGGGAGCTATCACCATATTGACATGTATGACTCCAGCGCAGAAGAGCAGGAACAATACTGTCTTCACTTAGAGACAGTTTCTGCAGAGGAGCACAGAGGACTGATAGAGAGCTTCATCACAATCATCACGAGCTCAATTATCAGCAAAACCACCAAGCTGCTGCTGAACCACAATGCTTCAAATATGATCCGCTGCTGCAGAGTAAGAAGCTGCAAACTCCGAAATGCTTCACAAAGACACAATCTGCCCTCGCCCTGTTCCTGAGTTACTGTGTTGAATAAACAGGCAAAAAAAACCAAAACCAAAACGTGACAACATCACCGTGAGGTTGACCTTTGACATTTCGGATAGAAAATGTCACTATTTAATCTTTTAAAGACTTTTCTGTAAAATTACCTCACAATTATTGTAAAATTCTTCAGTTATGGCCAAAAATGAATCAAAGTCCGACGTGTACTTGAGGCATTGCTTTCACGATGATGAAAGAGCGAACACAAACAAGCCTCCAGCTTTGACATTCACCCGCAAGGAACCATAAAACCTGTAATTACATACCAGATACACCACTAGTGAGAGATCAGTCAGAATTAAAAAGAAATTTGTTGGAGATGTTTGATTTCTTAATGCTGCTGATATGGAGAAAAGACGATTATTATATCATTATCGGTGTTGGAAGGACATCCACATTGCTTTATGTTTTCCTCTATACCACAACACTGGATGCATCTGTTTCTGTATGTCCTTGAATAAACAAACATCACTATAGCGATGAGAGGGAAGAGGCTTGTTCACTAAGGAAATAAAGAGAAACTCTCAGAATAATGTGTAGAGGAAAACATGCAGAGAAAAGGTGATTTTGTTTGTTCATTTTGTCTGTAATGGAGACCGAGTGAAGCAGCAGGGGGGAGACTTTCCGTGGACATCGCACCCGGTGGCTGACACGACTGTGCAGCAGAAGCAGATCACAGCAGATTTAGATCACAGGGAACTGATGGTGTCATTATTGCACGCCCATTACCACTGAACAATCAACATTTAAGTCATAATGATAACGGGGAAAACACACACACAGAGCGATATGATCTGGCCGGTAAATGTGAATAACTGAAAAAAAGGAGAAAATGCATGATGTTGCACTAAGGATTAAAAAAAAAAAAAAAAACCCACACATCCTCTCTGTCTCGGTCCACCTCAACCAGCTGGCACATAACTGATTGCATAATCTGAGTTCAGGCTTTTTGCCTCCACTCCAACACAGATACACACAACAGGGGGGGGCGGTTTTCCTCGCTGCCCCTGGCATGACTTGGAAATCTGCATCTCCCCAGCCATGTGCAGATGTTATTACTCGGTATGACCCTTCATCTCTGAACCAGGGCAGGCAAACACAGGAGGAAGAGAGATGATATGGAGGTTACATAGGTGGGTGATCTGATGTTGCATCAGTGAAAACTGGCAGAAAGCCAGCTCTCAGTTTTTTCTCCTCGCTGCTGCTGATGAATTGTTGCTGTCGGTCGAGGCTCGAACATATTGTGCGAAATGATGCGTTTTCACACTCTCAGAGCGGTCAAGAGAGTTGCTGAATGAAACAGAGTCAAGCACAATCATAACAGCACTGAAAGGCATTTCAAAAACAACATTTTTGCCAAAAACAAGTAGAAAGAGATGGGAAACGTTCAGACGTTGATCTCACAGAACGCCGTTTGAGATGTTGTTTACAAGTAGTGAAACAGAACAGTGACGAGCTGCAGAAAAAGCCTTATGGTGGTCCCGGTGCTGGGGAACTGAACGCGAGAAGTGAATTCACACCAGAAAAATGTGAAACTCACTCACTTTTACAACATTTCTAGCATAACATGCAGCGTTTCTCCACAGGGCCTGACATAACATGGCATGAGCAGTTCCTCTCAGGCAATATTTTGTTTTTCGTGCATTCCATGTTTCAAACATTAACATTGAGCTTGGGTGGGGACATGGAGGCGCTACAGTAAAATCGGAGGTGTGTATGTGGGATTTCCAAGAATGTCAACACAACACCGTGTGTGAAATAACACACGAAAGGCAACTTTCAACATGCATAGGCCTCTCTCTAGACGCTCCAGTATTCACGCCAAGTGCTTTGTTGACTCGACATCGTACGCACATGTCGATGTAAGCCTGCAGGTAAATTCTAATTTAATGACAGTCTGGCGGCTGAGGCATATGTTGTAATATCTGTTCTGCTTACTTTGTTTTATATTACATAACAGCCATTTTAAGATACTCGTGCACGTTGCAGTTAGTATCGCAAAGACTTCCAGCGAGTGACTGTTATTCTTTATGGCTCCTTAATGTCAATAACGTCACCACGACCTGATAATTGGCATTAAGGTCAAGGCACTGGATTAGCCTCCTGCTGCATATAGCCTTCTTACGTAACCCGTAGCCCAAACTGAATAAGCTGCTAAGCTGGGAAAGTGCAGGCCAACAGTGCAGCGCTCCTCTGCTGGAATGTTGTATTTGAAGTATGCCATAAACACTCAACCACCACTTTGTCAGATAAACCTGCTCGTCGTAACTCAATCCAGTGCAACACGTCTGCCGTAAAATGTGCTTTTATGAAGCTTGTCACTTTTCAGTTTTTGTTGACACTGTCAGAGCGGTTATAATTCAGCTTAATGTTTATTTCTGAGGCTGTAGTGGACGGTTCTGATGTGCATTGTATCGAAAAGGTCTTCATAATATTCTGCTCCTCTCATTTAAGTATGTAAATGGGGTGCACAAACTATTGGGAATACCTCTAAATACAATAATAACGCGTGTATTTGGTATAGCACCTCCTTTTACCTCAGGAGCGCTCTGCCCCTTGTCTTACGCCCTTAATAAACTTTTATTTGGCTGCTTGTCCACTCGCTGCTCCACAGTTGTGCACATGTTTAAATGAGTCAACCCTGGTCGCCCTGGGGCTAGGACCCAAATTCACACCGGTGAATATGAATCATTAACGAACGTGTGTCCGTCAGCGGCCTCTCAGTTTCAGAAAGGTGAGGAGACGACGTGTCAAATGTCATGCTGAGGCTGGAGCGGGAGCAGTGAGGCGAGGCGATCCCCCTCTGGCGCAGTTGTACGACAGCCCACCTTTGCGAAAGGTGATGAATAAGGAATGTAGCTCTCAAGGGCGCTGGCAGACGCGGCTGAGCAGCGCAGCAGCAGAGCTACATCACCCTGTTTCTAAGAAACTTGCTCTCTGTTCTGGAACCGCGGCGAGTACACCTTAGGTTCTCAATGATTTACTGCACAGTCACGTGTTTTAGTTTCACATTAACTTTACTTTTTACTTTCAAAAATGCATAAAAATAATAAAAAAAGACTATCGGGACCAATTGCGCGCTAAATTATTGTTTATTTATAGAAGTTGAAATGAACGTCCTCGATTGTTCAGGAAAGCTTCGGTACATTGAAACAAACAGTGCGTGTCTCTTTTGACTTTCAGGAACTGTGGCTCAACAGTTTGTTCAGCAAGTCGACCAACAGGTTTTTCATGATGGAAATTTAGCTCATAGCTCTGAGTGTCAGTCACTGATCTGTCCCCGTTTATGGAAATATGGATAGTGTAGTTTACAATTTGTAAATCTGACTACGAGTTTGGATGAAGGAATGAGTGAAACAGATTCCTGGAATCACACGCGCGCACTGCTTTCATATCAAACCCTTGACCTGCAATCCTGCTCACACTGGCAGAGACTAAACACTTCCCAGTACAGTAAAAGAAACCGGTTTGATTATTATCGCCAACACCTTTCTAAGAAATCTTTTTACTATAGGGGGCAGAGAGCAACAAAAACAAGACACAGAACCTATAGCTGCTCCGAGTGACATAACACCTGGTTTAACAGAGTTTCGGATCTTTTTCAGTCCCACTGCCACTGGAGTTATACGGTAGCTTTCATCTTTCATGTAAACCACTTTGAATTGCCTTGTTGTGCTGTGCAAATAAACCTGCCTTACCTGCAACAAATGTCAGTTCAATGACAATAGATACTTTTAATCTTGTTTTACTTGTTTAGTAATGAGCTCAGGTAAAAGTAGCAAAGCGCCCGCCCCCGAGACCTCGATCATAAACGAACAGTAGAGTAAATATTTGTATGCTTACTTAAAGACGAACGCTGTGGATTGACACAAGTAATATGACACTCTCCTGGTTTAATGCATTCACTTAGCTGAAAGCGCAATAATGTGACACGACTTTACAGTACACTGATGCTTATTCTAACAACTATATACATTCATCGTCCATTAATCTGTCGATTACTTTCTATAAAAAGTCAGAAAAGTGGGAAACATGGTGATTTCAGCTTTCCACTGACCAAGACAAGAAGCTGAGTCGCCTTCCTGTGTCCACAACCCAGTTTACGGTCAAAGAGGACTCAAGAAACCGGAAGATATTCCCAGTGTGAAGCTGGAATCACTGATTTTAGACAAAATGTCATTTAGTTTTAATTTTATGGTTGGGATGTAATTGAATGGTCACTCTCAAACCCAACAACAAACCATAAAAACCCAACATACATGCGTTGCCTAGCTCTGCTCTTTACTATGAAACTGTACTTCCTCTGTTGACTTGGCCAACCTATTTCCTGGGCCCTGAATTTAGGAAATAGGTTAGTAAGATAAGGGCTACAGCTCCTGTATGCCTGTATTTATAATAACCACCGTGCACAGCTGTAATTTCGCATTTTTGAAAAGGTGAAACAATTCAAACTACAAATTTCTCCTGAAACACGCTCGGGTGCAGTGGATGGATTTGACGCCGGTGGCCGTGCCGGCAATCGCAGCTTTAATTGCAGCTGCAGGTTTTTCTGATTGGGGGCGTAGAGACATCCCAGCTCACCTCCATCTGATTTGTCCCTTATTAAATGGAAACGCTGAATGAAACAGCTGAGTGCACATGAAAAGGTGAGAGGGAAGAACGAATCCATCCTTTGTTGTTTAGTTGGGCTAAATTAAAGTGAGTGCATTAGTGAGTAAACAGCAACATTCATATGGTTGTGAGGTGGCTCTGTTATCGGGAGTTTTTGGAACATAATGCGAGCAAAGCTTGCATCTTTTAATCCAGCTCACCGTAAACACAGATGATATATTAGACACGTGATATGGGCTGGTGTCTTACATGTAGACCTGTGCAGAGATAACTCATATTACACTGAGCCTTTTCTGTTTTCAGCAGGTACAATGGAAATGGAAATGAAAAAGACAGCGCCGCCTTTAAAAGCTGAAGAACTCATTGCTGTTGATAAGCAAGCATTTTAAAATCCGCACACGGACAATGCGCTGCTTTGTAAAGGCTTTCTAGGTAAATTTCACGCTTCAATTGTGTCGTGTGAGCTAACGCAGCTGCAGTCAACATGCACTGACTATATAAAGCCCCAGCGCAGGACTAACAGTGGAAAGAGTCAGTAAGCTGCAGGCACCTAAAATTGTAATCCAGTATTGAGTTGATCAGCTTGATGCTATAAAGGCAGATAGCCTCTTTCACCTCTCCCTAACCTGACTAAAGGCCTGCGGAGGAGGAGCAGATCATGACCATGGAAATCCCATTACGCCGCTGACACCCCAGCATCATCATCCTCCTCCCACGCCGAAGGAAAAAACCTGCCAATCAGTCAGATGTCAACCAGGGAATATGTCTTTATCCCCGGTCCAGCACAGACAGAAATACATCACAGTCACATGCTCTGGTACATGTAGGTTTCAGGAGTCATGTGCACTCAACTGATAAACTGAGAGTCAGTTTTCGCCATATTAAGTTGTGAATAACCTTCCCACGTGACATTTATGATTTAAATAGTTAATGTGTACAAGTTTGACATAGTCTTTAATTTGGCAAAAACACTTCAGTGACTCACGTGATCGGAAAACCTTTGATCGTTCTCACAGATGTTCACCCAAGAACTAACCAGCTATCTTGAAGCTGTCAAATTAATAATTAATCATTTTAATGCTTGGACTTTAACAAGCATCCCGAGCATTTCTTCATGACATATTTTCTTGTTGTTGTTGTTTGGCAAACAAAACAGAAGGAAGCAAATGACAGCACGCCACGATCCTGCGCTCATAGGCAGCCTGAAACAATAATTAACTGATTTTGGACTGTAATGCATTTAAAACGCAGTAGTTCTTATTATAAAGACACTATAAAGTGATGTTTTTGCGGCTGTGTGATTGGTACAGACGAGACCGTCAGAGGGGTCCATCAGCTGCAGCTGGACGGCTCACGGTGCCCCGGTGATTCCTGCGCGCTTCCTGCCTCTGGGCTCACTCACACCGGTGCAATTGACATGTACCGAGAAGTAAATACGCGTCTTACCTGCAGTTGACAGGTGTTTTCGGTCTCTCCCTCCGTGCCTTGGCCGTGTTGAATCCGCTGCCGGCTCCCTAAAGAGCGCACTTACCGACTTGTGTAACTGGTTTAACGGGATGACGGCGGACAATTAAGGGGACGCGCATTACCGGCTGATCAGCCGTCCAGGCAGCGAAGAACCAGCTACATCTCCTGTCTCCGGTCCTATGATCCCGCGGGGGGCGGGGCAGCGGAGACCAGCCTCCACTCCCCGTGCAGAACCCCGCCCACCCCAGTTTGGGTTGCAATAAAACCGGTTGGTGAGGCGACACAGACACGCTGGATGGGCTTGACATCCAGCACACGTTCACCTAAAGACTAAAGGAAAAGATGAAGGAAGTATTGATCTTAAAAGTTGTCCAGTGTAAACCTGTTGTGCAGACTTGTTTTATTTATTTATTTGTATATTATTTATTTGTTTTCTCTCCCTCTCTGTTTGTCTGCCTCCTGGGATTGAGTTACAGGTCTTGTGGCTGTGGTTAAGGTAACTCTCCAGGAAATCAATGTCAAGTCAGTGCAATTTCCTCCTAAGTGACGAAAACAAGGGCACAGTGGTGGAGAACGTATTAATTTCCTTCATGTAAATAAAACTAAAAATACCTATTGAGTTACAAGTAAAAGGCCTGCGTTGACAACCTCCCTTAAGGAAACATATGGCAAAAAAAAAATCATCTGCTCAGTGCAGATAAAGTGTCCCTTGTGAGAGTTAAACTATTATATACTGGATTTGTAGGTTATTATTACTGATGCAGTGATTTAAAGCAGGATTTCAGGTTGAGGCTGAGCTCATTTTGAACTGTTTCGCAGCCCGCGGGCCTTTAGCCAATGATTATTTTCAATATGGATTAATACGATAATTACTTTTTCTGCTCATCAATCGTTTGTTCTGCAGAAAAACTCAAAATGATGGTGGCCCTGGAAGTCAAAACACAGCAACACAAAACGTGGGACAGCGCTTGTTATTTGTGATTGGACAGTTTCCAAGTCCCTGGGAACAGCTCAGTGTCATTTCCTGTTTCCATTGTGTTTTACTCGCGGCGGGGTCCTTGCACGAATTTCAAAGTTTAAAGGGATGAGGAAGAGCGTGAACTCATAAGGGATTGTTTCAACAAAGGGCATTCATATTGTGTAATTCTTTGTTTGCTTACAATAGGTCAGGACAATAAACTGTCCCATTGAAAGCCACAGTGTAAAGAATCATTACTGCAGAGATGGGGAGTCATCATGAACTGACACGAACTGACGACTTTATCACCCACTCTGCAATCTGAACAGTGTTTTAATCCAATTTTGTAATACGTGTTGGTGCTTTTTAGCGGTAACGTTCTTCTTTTAAATCGTATTTTGCAAAACAGGGCTGCTCTTTGAAAATTGTCGTATTTTGTGAAACGCTGTCTTTTGTGAAATGTCGTGTTTTTCGAAACGTCGTTGTGTCATGACCCTCAGGTCCACCGAAGAAATAGAGAGAAATGTCAACACAGTTACCACGTTCCCAAAGTGATGCCTTCACGCTGCCTGTTTTATTAAACAAAATCACAATTGGGAAAAGCGGCAACTCATCACGTTTGAGAGGCTGGAGCAATGAGATGTGTCTGCGTGTAACATTATTTAATTTTCTGCCAAGTGATTAATCAACTAATTGCTGCACTTGTACACACTCATTTATAACAAAACACCATATTTCATATGTTTTGTGTGCAGAAAGTATGCATTTGTAACCAACAACTGAGCTGTCAAAGAACGGGGAAGCAAAAATTACAATATTTCTGTCTGAGATATTGTGGAGCGGAGGCAGAAATAGAACATAAAATACATCCGTATGTTCTCTTTATGCCAAACAGCCTCAGATTTGCAGCCTTGAGTAAATATGCCCGTGCTGTAAGCGTATTCACTTTGTAAAAAATATTTATCCCGTGGGATCCTGGTTTTACTCTGCAACACAATAAAAGTCACCTCTCGTGACAATGGTAGTGTTTTGCTGCTACCTTAGTGACTTTTACTCGCTCCGCGTATGAACAAATATCATAAAACACATTGTGACGGCCAGAACGTCGTGTCCTGCTGAAGCAGTGTTTATCCTCTCACTGGTTCCTCTTACTGGGAGCTGTAAACATAGTAAGGTCTCCCAGTATCTCACACCCCTCTCTCCCTCCCCCGTCCCTGACACACTCTCTCTTCTCCGTGCATTAGCGTGTGTCAGTTTATGTGGACTTAAACTGTTGTTGGTATGGATATGTAAAGGTTTATTGCACAGCCGTACTGATGGTTTTGATATATAAAAAGGACTATACATTATTGATTCATATGAGTAACCCTGACCACGATGTCCCCTCTGAAAAGATGGATAGAGCATGTTTTGCCCTGAATAGGATTGAATGGGTATAGAAATAGGATGTCTTAATGTGTGGATCAGGAGAGCAACAACTGCAGGTGCATGAAAAATATAAACCCCCTCTGCAGATACACATTAGGTGAGACTTAAAAGATCACAGATTTTAGCCCAAGGACATCCACAAAACTGAATGAATTTTATATTCCTTTGGGAATCTTTAGGGATCTGTCTCTGTATCCGATCATTGTCTCCTGAACTGAGCTTCCCTTTGGCTCATTGTGTTTCTGGGAAGCCACACCTACAGAGATCTGACAGACGCAAACGCACATACACAGTGCACATGAATGCAAATGACGTGGGCTTGGGTAATGGGAATTCCTGGAAAGTGGAAAAGGTAGAGAGAGCAATGTGGGCATGGCAGAATCATCATCAATCATTTTTAGGGTCAATCATGTAAGTTATGGTTCTAAACAAGCACTTAAAAGGTGAAGTAAAACATTGTTGTAAAAGTTATTGACAGTGTCACTTAAGTATTAGCATTATGAGCAAAATGTAACTTAACATGTCAAAAGTACTCAATGCAGAAAATATAAGATATATAAGAAATCATGAAGCATTCATTTGTGAATAGTCAGTCACACCCGACTGAGGTAGAGTTCATTTGAACAAGTTTGCATATTATTAAAATAATATGCAACTATGTAGGCGCATGAGGGTTTCACAAGGTCAATATATGTATTTTTGTGTAATTATTAACAAAAGAAACTAGTAACTATAGCGATTAGATTAATGTAATTAAAAGTTAGAAGTACATAATTACACCAATGAACAATGAAAAGTAAAATACACAGAGCATCACAGTTGTTTTCAAATACGACCACAGTACTTGAGTAAATGTACTTAATTACATATTGAAATATATGCGCTTTCAATGTTCTCTTATTTTGATAGAGCCTCCCTGCCTGCAACATGTCAGTGATTAATAATCATAATTATAAAGGCTCCCTGCACTTTTTCACACCCATGATGTCCAAGGTGGACGAGTATATTTTCTAGCCTGGCTTACTGCTGCACGTTCTCACTCACCTCTGTAAATAAAGGGTGCGCTTTGAAAGAAAGATGAGACATAACTCTGAGTTGAAACAAGCATTTACACCCAGTGAATGATGGCCTTGTATCAAGAGTGGCTTGGGAAATCTCTGCCCGCCCGCCCCTCCTCTTGTCAGCTCTGCTTAGAAGCAATAATGTTATATAATATGGCCATCTGCTCTTCACATTGATTTAAAAGTCCCGTTAAGCAACATGGCCAAGCTGAATGTCAGTAAACCTTTGAACTAGAGATGGATGCCACCAATAGATGAGTTAGAAACTGAAGAAATATTGCACCTTTTTTCTTTTATTGCTTTCTCTGGAAGTCATAATAAATGTTTTCCTGTTGGAGGTGGGTGGATGTGCACAGCTGTGAATGTGTTCTGGGAAGTTGGTATGACCGCAAGCATGTCTGGGCTTGCTCCATAATGCAGCTACGAGAGAAGAAGACTGAGGCACGAGCTGCAGTCAGAGGTGAAGGTCAGAGATCCTCCTCACTATCAATGGGAATGCTTGTGAGGCAACAGGGCATTTGCACTCAGTCACTGGACATCTGGAGTCAGCTGACTGCATGGACAAACTGGGACAAACCATGATGCGATTATTACTATCTAGCGACACCTAGCGGCGCTCCCGGGAACTGATTTGACAAAACAAAGTTACGGTCCTAAAGGCTGCAGGAAATAAGAAACTGAGGTCTGTATTGATGGAGAATAGTAAACATATAAAAGGCCTGCCTGGAGAAAGATACATACAACCAACCAAACAAAGATTGAATCTGATGACATTTTACATTTTTATATTTGGTTCCTGGATGTGTTTTTTGTGGTCAGGTAGAGTTTAATTAGTGCGACCTAATTAGGCGTCTAGGTGGCAGTATAGGATCGGTGATGCTTATGAAAGTGACTCGAGAAAACAAACACTCACCTGTCTGTCGATATGTTGGCGAGCTGTGAATGAATGATAACATTAATGCCAAAAATGAATCATCAGAGAGATGAACACGATGAAACAAGAGGATGGCCTCTGAGTCTGACTATAAATAGAAATGATGAAACCACAATCACAGCATCGGCGCCACACAAAGCCGTAAACCCCCGCTAAAGGCGCAGAGATCATGTCATCCACATCTCTGTCAGGTAATAGTTGCGGTGTATAATTAAAAGCTACATGCAGTCGGTGGCTGATGGGCTGAAGCCATCATTTTAAGACTAATTACTGTATTTGCATTCTAGGCTTAATTTAACCTTGCAGAAAAAGTACAAGTGATTTTATCGCGTCACGCTGCGCCTATTAATCACACATATGGAAGTAACATTTTGGCACAAGTGGTTCATCACTTGTGAAACAGCATTTCCCCCGATTATTTCCACATTTTTAAACAAACAAACAAACAAACAAACAAACAACAACAACAACAACAATGACAGAATTATAATAATCGGTACATATTTACTGCGTCCCGGAAACAGAAAGTGTAGGGTTTTTTTTATCCAGTCTGCTGCGTCTCTATACTATTAAACTTATTTTTTCGCATAACCCACATTAGCAATAACGTAACATATTGGTCCTATTTTATTTGATGCTAAATTGTTTTCACTCGCTTATCGCTTGTTTTGATTAAGTTATTAAAAAACGCTTAGCTTGAGAAAGATAGGGCTAATTTAATTTCCCACGATGAATCCAACTTCTGCCGCTGCACCGACCTAAATTCGTGATGAAGTTTGATCTAATCTGGATCTTTCTGTTTATGCAGCCTGTGATTGGCTGTGTGATGCAAGCCCCGCCCCTAACGTGAACGCGCTCAGGGCTGAATGGTAACATCCACAGCGAGTAACCCCCTGCGCCAGACTCGTTATCTCACAATTGTGATATTATATGTTATACAGGTACCTAAGAAATATCCTAACAACGATAACCTGATATGCTTTGGGACACACAACCTCACACACCCTGAAAAAAGGGGTAAAACACACACACACACACACACACACACACACACGACACACCCCAGCACCACGCCCACTGCCTGTTTTATTGGCTGGTGAGGCGCTTTTGCGAATTCAAGACGCACTTGATTGGTTGATACTGTTAGCAATCAAGTCTAATCGTCACATGATTGGTTTAGATCTCAGGAGGAAGTCAAGTGTCAAAACGTTCGGGAGATAAGCTCGGAGTTGACAAAAGCGATCTGTCTCAGTTGAAACATTTTGGACACAGTTTTGTTTTTTCTCATTTCCAAGTTGTGGCCTGAACGGACCACGCTGGCGAGGATTACGTTATCGGGCTGCGAACCAAACCCCAGCACCGAGCCAAGGACTTGGTCTTACCGTGGGCTTGACCATCGCCGCACGGCAGAGAGAGGAAAGTGGGACTTTATTGTTCAAGGCTAGCTAGCTAGCTTTGCCAAGCAGCTTGTTTTTGTGTGTATAGCGTGGACCGCAGGCTATATGGCTGCGACTTACGAGCCAATATATGGACTTTCTGAAGATGAGGTAAGCCTTAATGCAAACAAAGCTTTGTTATGTAAATTAGGAGTCCTCTCACAGGGGTGGTTAGCCACAGATCGCTAACACCAACGTTAGCTGATAGTCAAGCTAACAAGCCCTCACCCTCGGTAACATTCCGTAGTAATGTTCAGGTAGCTGTCAATTTCCTGCCCCCCCTGACTGTTTGTCCACTAGTTTACTCACCTCGGTTTCGCTCACAACTGCACTACTTTGCCTCTAGACCACTGCATTTAAACCTTTTATTTAGACCGAGCAAGCTGAATAGCCTCGCTGCATCCTTTACTTCAAACAATGTGTGAGCCTCTTGCGAAGCCCAGATGTATACGGGGAGAAACTGATTTGCATCTTTTTCTGGGGATGGTGGAGGGCTGGTTGGCATTGGAAGCCGAGAGCTCTGTCAGACTTAAACACCTTCCCTTGCCTGTAATCAAAGCTGTTTGATGGCGAGCTAATCACTAAACGAGTTTAAAGAGCCGAGGCATGTCATCTGAGGTCGATATTGACTCCGGTGAACTCGCCTCCGGTGAACTCGTGAACGTGTCGCCTTTGACATGCATCAGGCGAACATGAAGTAATGAAGTATAACCTAATGATGTATTGCAAACGTTGTTTTACATGGCTGCACGATTGTCACGAGTCATCACTGAGTGACAAACAACATAATTTGCTATTTGTCCTATCAGCCACCTACCTATCAGGCATTACTAATGCAGTCAGGAATAGAAAGTCTCGGAATGACTAACAATAATCCCATCATATGTTCATTCAAGGGTTGCAGATGAAAATAGGGGCGTGACTCTGATTGTTTAGTCTGTCCTCTGGTTTCATCAGTTGGCTAAGGTGTCACTCTTTCACTGGGATGCAGCCGGAGAGATTTGCATGTGGCCTTTTTATGCCAGTTTACACTGATTATTGGACAATACGCCAAAACAAATTACATTTACATTTACGTCAGTTAACATTTTACTAAGGTTAGAAGATGTGATCGTAAACTTAATCGCAATCTAACAGCCCGTGTATGTTCTGCTTACGTTGAAGTTTACCCATGTCACTTTCATGGCTTTGTGGTGCTCCGTCTGTCAGTCATTACGGGGGGTGGAGGCACGCTTGTAACAAAATTCCACACGCTGCAACACAGGGGGCTTTGGGAAATGGTTTGCCAGCGTTTGGTTAACATTCACACCACTGCAGACATTAAACCACCCCCTGTAATCTCCAAAAACAAACATTTCAAGACGACTGTAGGCCTGCATTCCTTGAGACGCTGGACTTCCTGTGATCATGAAGCAAACACTGAGTAATGCTACACCCTGTGAACAAGGCCTTGGTCTAAGGTAACAGCTGGGTTGTTCTGGGCTCCCACCCCCACGCCTTCATTTGCTCCATTCTGGAACACTTGTGAAAAAAATAAAAGGCAGCAGTGTGTCAGTGATTTTGCTTTGGATCCAAATTTAAGTTGCAGCGAGAATGTTAAGGTGTAAAAGTGTGTTAAGGAGTTTCTTCTCTACCTTGAGCATGAGCCAACACACCAGAGGGTCTACACATTTTGGAATGTTTTA
Organism: Datnioides undecimradiatus; assembly: GCA_008933995.1. Taxonomy (NCBI): domain Eukaryota; kingdom Metazoa; phylum Chordata; class Actinopteri; order Lobotiformes; family Datnioididae; genus Datnioides; species Datnioides undecimradiatus. Next base: position 3,353,638 of record WARS01001868.1, on the reverse strand, counting down.
TTGCTTTATATGTGATTTTCTGTGCAGTATTTCAGTGTTGCTCGTTTCATTCGACCAGTTTTTAATGTTGCCTTCAGATACATTTCACTTCATTTAGATGTCGGGGGGTTATTGACATAAAAAGGCGGGATGGTGCAGCCAGCGGCTTAAAATATTTGAAGTGGCTTGACTGTGAAGTTATGATATCCGTTTCCCATGATTTCATCAACCGTTACGATGCATCGTCTCTCTCTCTTCTGCAGCATGAAACGAGAGTGCTGCGGGTTAAGGTCATTGCGGGAATTGATCTGGCGAAGAAAGACATCATCGGAGCCAGGTGAGCGTCACAGGATTCATCGCACCAACAGATGCTGTTTCCTTCGGATGTTTCTTAAAGGCTACAGCGTTAATTGACCGGGGTGTTTTTGGGATAAAAGCCAAATCTAGAACCTGTAGATGTGTAATTTTACTTAGCATCCTGCTGTTCAGTCGACAGGCGCTCCTTTAGTCCGTCCTTTCAGCGTTGGGCTGCACAGCGTTCTGCACTTTCACTACCTTCCTTTCACCAAGACCTTGAACTCTAAGTCTCAGTCAATGATTAAACATGTGCCTCTCCTATCCTACTCATAACCCACCTCAATTAATAATTATACACGCCACATACTTTCTCACATGTAGGGACAAAGAGACAAAGCTGTTAAACTTAAACCTGTGAGGGTCTTTGAAGCATTCTACTGTGCTGTCTGACCTGTCCCCAGGTGTGATCCCGCGATGAAGCGCTGTCATAACTTTTATGTGACGTTGCGTAACATCCCTCTGCGGAGCTGCAATTGAAGTCTGTCCTTTTTAGTTATTTCTTTTCTCAGGGCTAAGTGCTGTGACTTCTGCCCTCTGAATGTTAATTGCGTCCGTCTCTGTACCTGCAGCGCTAGAACGCTGTGATCAATTGATAATGCCCCGAGTGACCATCACTCACCGCTGAATGCTTGTCATTTTGGTCAGGCGCTAAATGGGAGCTCTTAAGGTCCTGCTGCTCCTTAGGCCGGATTACTTGCATAGTTCTGTCAGTGCGCGGCCTAAATTTAAGGATAATACTTATTTTTAATGGGTTTTATTATAAAACCACATAATATAGCCACATTTAAGTGAAAACAGTGCAAAACTCATTTTTTAGCTTTTTAAAAAATTCGATTATGTGCATGAAAATGTAATGCATGCACTGGACTACAGCTGTCCCACGATGTGCTTATAACAGATTGCCTCACTTAAGATTGTATATTATCATTCCTGAACCGCACGCTCATCGGGAACTTCAGCTGGTAAACAACAACCAGGAGACGGTCCAAGAATAGTCTAGATGAGACAACACCCGTTTGGAGTAAAGCTTCGCTCGTACAATCAGAAATAAAGAGCTGTGTCCAAGGTTCAGCCGTGAAATAAAGCTATAAATTGTGTTTTGGGTTTTTTTTATTATTAATGGCTTTGGCACCTGACTGCAATGGCCATATGACCAGTGTGAGCTTCATCTGAATCCAAACACTGCCCCTACTGTTCTTCATAGCGCTACTTTGTATATGAGCTATGAGAAAGCCGACGTTGTCAAGAGAGAGAGCCTGGCATGTTTGTAGCGCCGTGTGAACGCCACTCACATGCCAGAGTGCATGTGTTCGCATCCTGATGTCCTGCTGGCAGGACAGCGCAGCCTGGCTCAGGAGGAACCCGAACTGTAATGAAGAAACACTGAATGAGGTCTCGATGTGTGGCTGGCTACCGCAGGAGACAGTGCTGACTTGGCAGTCTGTCACCTCATAAGATGCTCAAACAGTGCCGGCTTGTTCTTTCCTTCTTTTTGCTCCAAACCTGTTCCCCCGTCGCTGCTGTCCTCTGTAATACAGCTACTTTGTTCTATTGTGTCCCCGCTCTGTTATTTTGGGCTAAACGAAACACCCCCAGGTTTTGTTTTTGTTGTTCCTGCGAGGTGTCGATAGAAACTCCAGGAACTCGCGCGCGGTCAAACGACAAGCGGAGCGAGCTACCGTTTGAATCCAGTGGCCCATGCTAGCTTTCATCTCACAGCGTTGACCTGAAGTAGCCCGTCTCCCTCAGCAGGATCATTGTTGATGGAGGAAAGGAGACAAGAAGGAGTCTCAGTGCAGTCTAGATACAGTAGACCCATTGTTTCTGTTTAGTCACAGTACATCCCAGAACCACACAAACACACAATTAGAGGCTGCAGGGTTCCTGGAGACGTTAATTAGCAATCAAGCAACAACAGTTTTGCTTGTGGTATGATTGCAGCTCGTTTTTTAATGTTTCCCGTTCCCTCTGTGTTTTTTCCTTTCGGTCCCTCTCAGCTACTTCTGTACAATCAATGTGAGGCTGCGCTCCAACTGGCAGACCAAATCTAATTTTGAATACATCCATACTGGAATTAGCCCGGTGCTCATATCAATTCTGGAAGGCATTACAAAAAAAAAATCCCAAATCAGATTTGAAACGCACCCCCGGACGGTTTGAAATGCGACTCAAATCAGATTTGTAACCTTGCGCTTTAAGTCTAGCCACAACAATCGAAACGACAGTTAGCGCAGGACGTGCAACACGCGGCGCCGACGTCTCACCTGGAGCAGTGAAAAGGTTCTTGAACAAACCAAGACGAGTTTGTAACCCGGTAATATCGATGCCTCCAGGTTGACCTACATAAGCAAACCAACCTGGCTGTTTCCGTTGTTCTGAGATATTCTTACTACCAGTCACTGGGTCCAGTTACAGTTTATTCAGGCAAAGTTTAGCAGCGAGTTGTGTGTTAGCCAGTCAAAGGGATGCAGGAGGAGATTCTCCTGCATTAAAATGTATGTTTGACGTTATAGTTTGTGGTTCGTGCATCCAACCGACTGAGATAGTTTAGGGGGATTTAAAATGAATCCTGAACTGTCCCTCCTCTTCTTAGACAGGCGATGTACAGTCAACAAAATTACTATGACAGCAGAGTCGTATATTTCACCCTCATATGTTCCTGTTATAGTTCTTAATCTTACAGACACACAAATAGATACAGTGCATCGCTTCACTGCCGTGCATCCTGCAAACAAAGAAAAATGGATTTAAAATACAGAAACGACTTTTTTCCAAGTGATAGCCAGATCAAGGTCTTTGCAACACACACGACTGCTGTCGTGCACAGGAGCCGGCGAAGTCGACCCAAAATAAAAGGCTCATTATAGTTACTTTAACCTTTTTGGTGTCACCGGGGAAGATCAAGAGCTGCACCTCAGCAAGATGCTGTGGTTATTAGATGACGCGCCTCTGTTCTCCATGTCGCCTGGAGCCTGCTGCTTTGCTTCCACGCCAGTCAGTCACAACGTCTGCTGAATTACGTGCGCATACATCGGTGGAAGTCATCTCAGGACACACGGTTGATAAGCAGGGAAGGACAGAAACGAAGCGGCGTCGGGGAAACTTTGACTCCTCGGCTCAAAGCAGACGATTAGGTCGGACCGTCGGTGAATCATTTCTGAGTCTGAATCAGCTTTGTGGGTCAAGGTGATTCAATAACTGTGGTTTGAAGGTGTTCACTCTGTACTTTCACACACCTCCAGGATCAATTTCTTAGGATGAGAGGAGTAAACAAATCACTTAAAAACAAGGAAAACAAAAATAAAAGAAACATTTCGAGCATTTTCTGGGTTTTCAAACGTGAGAACCGTCTGCTTTTCTTCATGTTTCAATACTATAAAAATAATATTTAAGGGTTTTGCACTGCTGTTCGGACAAAAAAAGACATTTTCTTAGGCTGCACGACGTAAGAGTTAGCATTATTTTCCTTGTTTTGTTGCACTGCTTTGTTTTTTAGTGTTTTACGTAGCAACAAGCCAAGTTAGTGGTTAAAACACGCCTGCTGTCACCACACGGGCAGACTTGTGAGAAGTTTCTCTTCAAAGGGACGTTTTGGAAAGGTTATAACCCGACACTGCGCCTTGTGTTGCCCGCCGGGACCGAGATCAGTGGAGTAATTGGTCCGCGTGGTGAATAGTGCGGCTCTGCCTCTCTGTCCAGAACTCGCTGGAGGTTTCCACCCTGTCAGCACCTTCTCATCAACCAATCGGCTGTATTTAAATAGCGCGGCCACGCACACGCTGCTTATTCGCGCCGCCGGCCTCAAAATGTTTTGCAGTTTCTATTTTTAGCGCTCCGCTTCATCAATAAGACATTATAGCCTTATCTCACAATGCCCGAGCGCAAGCAGTTTTTATCTGCTGGGCTGTTCGTGGCCGACTCGGGTTTCAGGTCTGGACACGGGCGACCTGATAGAGCGTGGTCGGGCTCAAAAGCACCTGTGGATGGATTGGAAACAGGGGTGGGGTATAAAGGCTAAGGCACGCTGTATGTTTCTGTTGTCCAGCATGGGGATTCCTGATTCCCTTTAAGACCTGAAAGTGTGTCTTTAATGCCTGATTTAAACCACCATTTGTTTATTGCTCTCACAGTGGACTGTCTTAGCCACACCATCTGTATTTGTGTGATTATCAGGTAAATGCTCAGAAGCAGATTTGTACCTGTGAATGTTACGAAGCGAGAGCTGTGAACGGCTCAAGATCACTGCTTCACCTCTAATTTTCTTTTTTTGTTTGGTGTTCACAGCGATCCTTATGTCAAACTGTCCCTCTACGTGGCGGATGAAAACAGAGAGCTTGCCTTAGTTCAAACAAAAACCATTAAAAAGGTAGGTCCTAAGGTAAGAGCGATGCATATGTTTGCGGTGCTCCCCGCTGTGCTCCCATCCCTTTGCACAGACCTTCGGCTGGTAGTGTCAGACCCCGTGTGCTCCAATGTCTCTGCATAATATCTGATTGCCCATTTCTGACCTCGCAGATCGGAAATCACCACATCCTCCTAATTCCACCCTGAACGCTGCTCCCACTGCAAATAAAGGCAGCCAGATTAACTTTAGAGACGGAAACCACAGGAAGTCACCGGAAGGTGGTGCTTCCTTTCCCGCTCGGTAGAGTGCAGAGGGAGACATTAGACAAGCTGTTTCCCCCCCAGTGGCCTGTTTTGGGGAGGAAATCTATTCTCAGCAGGGGGAGCTATTACTTGCTACTAGTATAAACTCCATTAAAAAGATATTTCAACATCAGGGCATCTTGGATTTTGAACTAAATGTTTGTATTCATAGGTGAAACTGTTTACTTCTCCACATGGTCTAAAATCTTTGACGTGTGTTACGCATTTTATTTTGCATTTCATGTTATTCTCTGGCTGAAAAGCATGCTGTGCAAGGGTAAAATATCACTCCAACTGTTTGCTTCTAACAGTCATGTAGCGTGACCGTGCGTGCACCTCCTTCTTCCCCATTTCTCTGCAGATTTCTCCTTTTCTTGGCGGTTAAGGTTAGCTACGTGTAGCTGCCAGCCAGGCCTGCGCCGCAGCTCAGTGCAGCTCAGGCCTCCACGCAGGCAGACATATGCTGCCAGTGGCCACGGTTGCCTTATTGGATATAAATAGCTGACAATGCGCTGCTATGTGGAGCAGAAAAAGAAGCGTCGCTGCTCGGCTCCTCCGTGGGCTCTGTGTGTCTTTAAGTGGGACACCTTTGATGGCATCTTTGTTGCTGAAGCTGAGGGTTTGGCTTGTGGCAAGATGGCGTGCGACACGACGGCAAATATGACGCTGACGTCAGTGACTGTTGGCAGTCCCGAGCTTATATCAAATGTTCAATTTGACATGACGTTTGGTGTGTTTTCATCATTCAATCAAGGCGAATTTGACATGTCTTAAGTGTTAAATTGGCTTTTTGTCAAAGGGCAGCGAGTGCATTTGTAATCCCGCCGTGTCAGCAGTTGTTTTAGCAGAGACGTTATTTTATCGCCGCCGTAAAATGTTGTAAAGTGTTTATTAATCGGAGCTTCCCGCGAAATTAAGGCTCCGTTGGCATTCTGGTGTTTAAGTCATTTCAATCTCCGGAGGAATTTTAATGAGGTGTGTCACATAGCTCTCAATCCAATAAAATATCAAACGTGTGAGGCAGAAGGAGAGCGAGAGCGAGAGCGAGCCTGTCCAACCCCAATACTGAGCTGACCCATCCAGAAAAATCCTCATGGCTGTTAATCTAGGGACTAACGCCAATCACTGGGACATGTTACAGCTACAAACTTCCTCTAACAGCGTAAGAGGATCACTGACGCAAGAGATTGAGCCTAATTTTCTCACTTGGGCTCTCTTCTCTCACTACCAGTTGGATGGGTTTCATACATCTGTTCTGTCTTCTGTGAGAACCGACGGTGGCGCTCGCTGTCCTGTTTGTTTGGGGTTTTTTTTTTTTTTTTAATGCACAGCTAATGCTCGTTAGTCTAACCACGTTCCTGCTCTGTGTTTCAGACCCTGAATCCCAAATGGAACGAGGAATTCTACTTCAGAGTGAGTTCATGATGTGTATCCTCCACCCCAGTGGTCTGTTATTGCTCTTGTTTACTCTAGAGTGGTAGTGTTAGAGTTGTTAATCTTTGGTTGCAGTTTAACTGAGCGCCGAGTCCCACCTCCTTCACCGCTGTAATCAAAACAGACCATATTAGACTTTGGAAGCTCAGCCTCATGCACATGATTATTCCCCCACTGGTTATTTATAAAAGAATTATAGTTCAGTCCTGTATTATAAGGATTAAATGACTGAATTGTAGCTGCAGTAGTTTGTAAAAACAAGAATGCAGTTCCTTCCAAAGTGCTTGTTTGCATGTGTATCTGCTTTATCTTGGCATGCCACATGACTCCTGGATGACTGATATTTAATCTGCCCTGTTATTTTGTTGCCAATGCAGGTGTGCCCGCAGAATCACAGGCTGCTCTTTGAGGTGTTCGATGAAAACAGATTGGTAAGATTCACATTTTCTAACCTCTTACCCGTCGCTCCCCGCGCTGCCTGTACCACACGTTATTTTTAATTTCCGTCTGTCAGCAGTTGATTTATTTAATTCCACCCGCCGTGGTCGACATGCTTCTTTTTAATTCACATGCAATTTGTTTCCACTTTATTTCATGGTTGAGTGTCGTTTATGCCAATAAAACGTTGATGTGCCACCAAATAAAATGAGATGATTATAAAACTGATAGAAAGCTGCACGACTCTCCGAGTCTCGGAATAGCTCCGTTTTCATTTCCCACGCGGGGATTCAACCAACAACCTGGAATGTGCTGACTTTATCGGCGCATCTGCCCTGGTTCTTCACAGGCAGGGTGTCGTGGAGGCTCAATCAAAACACCTCCAGCAAGAGAATTGCACGGCAGTACATGTGTAAGGACGGTGAACAAAGCCAGTTTACGTCCTGTGTTTCACAGCTCTGCTTTTAGGCTGTCGTCCACTGAACCACCACAACATTCCTCCTCTGACACATTTCTCAGATCCCCCCCCCCCCACAAACGAGAACACTAAGTTCCTTGACTTGAGAAATTAAGCTTGTTGTAGGCCCTCAGTTGCCATGACAACTAAATTAAATGCCTGCACAATGTCAAGAGTTGCAGCAATTAAAAACAGCGCAAGTAGGTCTTAAATAATCAATTCGCCAATGCACGGCAATGTGCTGTGTAACCTTCACCTCGGCGAGGCGCCCTCAGAGGGGGACGGAGGCGAAGTGGAGTGGCTGTTGACATAATGAAGATGTCGTTCTGTGGAAGAAGCGCCAGGCTTCCCTGAAAAGTGGGTTAGAGCTGCAGTCGTATTTGTTTTCCAACGACTTTTCAGTTACTCTGGCGTCTGCGTGTTGAGTTTGATGTTTTTTTTTTTTAAACAAACAGCGGATGCAGCCGAGCATAGTATTGATGTTCTTGGCCAGATAAGGCACATTCTGTCTGGGACTCGCAGTCCGCTTTTGTGCACGGAGGACCGACGTGGGAGGTTGCGGAGTGTCCTTTTGGTAACACCCCATTCGGCTGTTGTCCCGATAACTTAATGGGGTGAAATTAGGTCTGTTGTCACGATAAAATCTCATTCCGCCGGTTTAATCTGTGTGTTTCATGTGCCGATAAAATCAGTGCATACACAGGTGTTGCATGTACATGTTCAGCCCACAAAGAAAAGGGCAGTTCTAATTTTTCCCTGGAACAGTGGGAGCTCTGTGTTGCCATATAGAAGAGGATGACACAGGAAAGCACAGCACAGGCAGCCTTGAGCCCGCTCCTCTCCTTATATGTCTGAGGAGGTGCTTTTCTGTCTATCTGTAGGTGCATGCCAAGGCAGCTCCTCCGCCAGTATTTCTTTGAAGGCGCTGCTTGTTCTCCCGAATCCATTAATTTTATGGTTTATTTGTCAGCGGAGATGACAAGTTAAGACCAAGCGTCGTGCTATAGCGTTGTGCAAGAGATTGTGGTTTACTTGTGTGCGCCGAACGCAAGCTAATATAAGTGCCTGCAAAATATAGGAGAACCACGTATGAGACCGACAGTGAACATCAAATGCAGAGAGAATAGGCCCACAGTACAGTGTGCTGCTTTGTTTGAAGCAGGCGTGTTACGTCATTTGGCAAGCTGGGCCCGCTGCCATTGGACCACACATGGGCATTTTGTTTCTTTTATACAGAACATTCTCCATAACATTTCACGCACACATTTATTGACTGTGCCTAACACTGCAGGCAGTGTGTCATCACTAAGTGTAACCGGCTGCCAAGCCACGATTTCTTCTTGCTCCGCAGTCTTTTCCTTTTTGGCTCTCTCTCTGCCTCCAGTCAATATCGCCTGTCTCCTTCGTGCCCTCTCGTCCACAATGGAGAACTTTCTTTTTTTTTGTTGTTGTTTTTCATGTCCTCTCCTCGTATTTTTTTTCCTTTTTCCCACCATCAGTAGCTTGGCTGTCGACTTCTTCGCAGCTTGGCTTCTTGAAACGTCATAAGGTGACGCACTGAGGGCTAAACCGTAGGTCGAACCAGTCATAGTCGAGTTGGAACAGCTTCTTGGACGGTACTGAAAGGCCAGATTATCACAGGGACTTTGTCAGTTCAGTGCATGGGGGCAAAAGCCTCTTTACTTACTCTGGCCTCTGGGCAAAGTAGCCTTAAACCACCACTTCCCCATGCCTATCCACTGGTGAATCACTTTGATGCAGCGTAAAGAACGTACAGCATGTCTCCATGTTCTACATCGTGCTGTAGCCAGCATTACAAGCGCTTAAGCGTCATAATTTGTGTGCCTAATTTCAGCCTCGCAGACCAGGATCGCAGCTGAGTCGTATCTCGGGCAGTTTTTTCGGATCCAAACACAGTGGCCTATAAAATCACCAGACAGTCGAGCGTTTGGCTGCGTACGGGAGACGGCGTGGTCTATTCCATTTGCCTTATCAAAGCCGCAATCTGTCAGATATTCTGCTCCTCGCCCTGCTGCCGCCTTTTTTTCTGGTCCATTTATAGCAACAACTTCCTTATGCTTCCTTTTTTTTAATGTTTCCAAGCTGCAAGAAGTAACAGGGCTCAACTTGTCCTCCAGAACTGATGGTGAAAATACTATTTTTAGCAGAAACGCCGAGGGCAAAAAGGAATGCGGGTGTCTTGTCGTGTGTTTGTATGGATTTGTCATGTCGTCTTCTCTTGCTCTTTACTGTCCTCATCCAGGGGGGCAAAGGTGGGATGCTCAGGCAGATCAGTAACAAGCTAAAAGGGTGGTGTGACGACCCTAAGTCATATTAACTAGTCATGTTTTATAAGTCACCATAGTTATCTTTAATGATAAAGACAGGGCTGTTTTGTTGGGGATTTGATTGCTTTTCCAAACTGGATGTCTGAAGGTGTGAGGCCTTTGATTGGAGGTGTGGAGGCAGGAGAGAGATGACGTTTGAATGGAGGCGGGTATTCATAGTCGGGTGAGTCGGATGTGTGTTTGCGGGGCTCATTTGGCACTTGAGGGCAGCATGGGGTTGCAACAGGAGGCGGTGGGCCCATTTGTAGTCACATGACCGACGAGCAACCCACTGTCACCTCGGAAACCAGGAGCGCCGGCCGCTCTTATCCAATCATGTCAGGAATGCTGGCCGTCACTCGGCTCAGGCTATTTCTGCTGTCTGTCGCTAGTGCTTGGTAGTGCTAAGAGTCTGGCATACAGGGATCCTTCCCTCTTTTTCTCCTCCCCCCCTCACCCTTCCTCTCTTTAGCCTCCACTCTGCCATTCCTGTGAGCGCGTAGTGTAAAGTTGTCAGCTCTTTTGCAGCGGCAGTCTAGTTTTTTTTGTGTGTGTGTGTGTGTGACTTCTTTCCTCTCAACAGTTTATTGTGGGAAGGAAAGTTGTGGAAGAGACTCGGGAAAGGGTGGGAGGGGGGCGGGGGGGGTGAGAGAGAGAGAGAGAGTGGAAGAAGGAAAAAAAAAAAAGGGGGGGACACTAAGAGACCAAGACGGCAGCCAGAGGAGAGAACCAAACAGCCAGCGAGAGCGAAAGTGAGAAGGAACTGTGAGGAGCTGTGAGGTGAAAATGGCACAACGTCTGCGTTTGTACTTTGGCTCGGGTCGCAGTAACACAGCCCCGGAGATCCTGGAAGGAGACTCCGAGGAGCAGCAGGGAGACAGTGATGTGGTCACGCCGCTCCGCGTGCAGCCTCCTCCGGTGTCGAGGCCTTCTCAGGAGCCAGCTGCGCAGCACGTCCCACCAAGAGCTTCTGGTTCGCGGTCGGAGCCTTCGCTTAAACGCAGCTCTTCCATGTTCATACCTCAGCTGGCTGCCTACTCTGAGCCCCGGCCCACCAAGAGCTCCTCCATGCACATCTCCCTCCAGCGCTCGAACGGATCAAGTAATGGAGATTCCCGTGGTCTTTCTGATGATGTCCCGCCACCTTGTTATTCTCCTCCGGGACCTGCTCCTGCCTACACCGAACCACAGATCGGAGCAGACGTTCCACGACATCCGCCTCCTCCGTACTACAGCCCAGATTCTTTCAACTCTCAAACTTTTCTGGCAGAGCCGGACCTGCCCAAACGCAGGGTCTTTAGTATTGGTTCCAATGGCCATACTGTGTATAGCAGAGGCCAACCCGGTTTCAGCGTTGGTGGCATTTGCATCCGAAGAAACTCTACCGATGGTTCAGACGTCCAACATTTCAGGATCCTTCCTTACGGCTGCACTGGCTGGTCGGTCCAGCAGCCGGGTTTGGACCAGTGCTCTGTTGTTAATGGTGGAACACAGAGGCTAGTGTTTCAGCTTCAGCAAAATCAGAACCAGGATCAAAGCCCGGGCAGGCAACAAGCTGCCGCATCCCAGGAAGAATGCGCAGACGTTGGCTTCGCCGGTGCGATAGGTAGCCGGACGGTGCGTTACCCCAGAATCAGACTGGAGAGAAGTTCATCTCATCAGAGGCTGCTGCTGGAGAATCAGCACCAGAAAACTGGAGCCAAAAGCCAAACTATGGAGGAAACTGAGACAGAGACACAAAGAATGGAAGCAAAAAACAGATCTAATGGTTGTACTTTTAAAATCAGTGGGGATACTTCCAGACGGCAGCCTCATTTCAAGATATATTTCACCCCAGGCGGAGGTGGAGATCAGGATGTGAGCGTTGGCAACGACTCCACATGGACTAACCCCAAGGTAAATGATTGGAAAACTTTAGTAGAAAAGATGTTTTTGAATGGGGGGAAAAACGATTTTGTAGATGTTGAAAACCAGATTTGCAGGGCTTTTAGCTGAAATAAGGATATAAATTCGAGGACGAATAGTAAACACTCACAACAAATAGTGGATAGGTCATCTCGCTCATATGACATTTAGTCGAACACATGATATCTTGTATGTAGCGCAGCCAGAAGAAGGGGAGGGGGGGTATTTAGCAGGGTTATGAACTTAACAAATGAGACCGGGGTGAAGCTTAAACATTCCTACCAAGATAAAACAAACTTTGCGGGGCTTCTTGAGAACTTCACATCAGACGTACTTCACCCGCTGACTGCAGCCTGAATGAGGAGCGATCCGGACGGTGCAGGAAGAGGGTGGTGACATTCTGGGAATTGAAAAGCACAGACATGGTTGCTGAGCTAAATCACACACTTACACACACACACACACACACACACACACACTTTCCTTTCACTTCAAAACCGCAGGCGTTTGAGATTTTACACACGTCGGTCAGTTCAGCCATGAAAGGAAAACAGGAACGGGGATGGATGATTTCTCCCTCATGCACTTGTTGCCTTCTGTTTCACCGAAATGTGACACTTAAGTTTGGTAATACCCTTAACTGCAGCCGGTTGCTCTTTGAGAGCTGCCTGTTTCTATCTTTAGTCTGTTTCGAGCGTGCTTGTTGATTTTGAGGCGGCGTGTGTTCTGTGGCTCTAGGCTGGTATGGATCCGTATCCTCACAGCTGCTCGGCGAGTGATTGCAAACTAAGATGTCGTTACGACCCAAACGACTATCAAGACGTTTAATGAGCTCTCTGTGTCCTGAAAGCCCCACGCCTTCTGATGGTTCTCTCAGTTTGGCTTTCATGTGTCGCTCGTGCTTTGGAAGCAAAACAGATCTACAGGGCGCACTTTTATAACCAGTGTATTAAATTACTTGATTCAAAATTCAGAAGTTTCCCCTTCGATCACTTCGGATATAACAAATTAAGACTTGTTTGCCTATGACTATATTAATCCCAGTAGCTTCTCATGAAGGGTTTGCTGCCTGGACTCTGCACAAAATACTGAAATCTTTCCTAATTTCCATTTTTAAAAACTTTCTCATTATATTTAACTTGAACTTTTGTGGTTCCCAGCCCTTTTGGTTGTTTGGATGTCGCAGGTTGAGTGTAGATGAATCTTGATAAGCGATTTTTACTTCTTTGACTGATATTTGAAGGTTACAGCAAGGTCTTTTTCTCTGTTTTCGTGCCCCGTTGCTTCTTTAAGGCTTTGCTTGCACCACTTTGTGTGGTCCTGACCCCCTGGCTCGGAACCACAGCACTGCACCAATGAATTATAAAGGATCAAACTGTTCCCTGTGGTGTACTCGACTTCTGGTACTGCTTTGGAGTGTTTTGTACAAGTGGTCAACTGTTAGCAGTTAACATGGTTGTAAACAGCGAAGGTTTTAAAGTCTTCACAAAACTGGTTGTGCAAGTTTTTTTTTTTTTGTGGAAGGAAATGCATTCAACTCTTTTGTCAGACCTCAAGGATGCAGACAAAGCATTTCACTGAGCAACACTGCATGCAAACATAGCTTTTGTTTGTTTCCCCAAAGTCTAGATGAAACAGCATTTTTAGTGAATGTATCTTCTATATTGTGACACATTTCTGAGTGATGTGAGTTTGAAAGAATTTGATTTTAAACATTGTAAAGTGGGCGAGTCATTACAGTCATGGAGAGCTGCAGTCATTCAGATGATGGCCTTAACAGAGGAACAGTTGTTCAGTTGTTGAACAGGGTTTGAGGTGACAGACTAAAGACTCACTGATGTGCTGTGCTGTTGCTAACTAGCTGACTGCCAAGGCATTACTGGTTGAAATGGGTTGGTTACAGCTTACTTTGATATCAGACTATAAAGAAACTGATTTGTCGTCATTTTATTAAACAGGTGCACAGTGCAAACATGAGTGTGATCTAAAAGGGTTCACCTCTTAATATACTTGGCTTATAATTGGTGAAACACGTCTGGTTCTGGCTGTTTTCCATGAATAACTTTTAGGCACAGTCTTCTCAGCACTTAAGCTACACTCGAATGCGCTTTACACGCCGCCTCCTGTCTCTTTTTTAAGACATGTGGTGTTGCGTTACCCCGGGGGCATCAATGCAACACGGAAATCCTCATTTAGACTATAATGACAGGTCTTCCCCAACTGGTCGCCTGCTGCTGGAGTGTCTCTTTTTAAAGCCGTGCATGATGGGACGCTACGAGTGTGTGTTTGTTGTGTGCCAGCTAGACTATCTGCAGACAGCTACGCCACCGTGCCATGGCCTCGTTACAGCCCCGCATCGACACCCCTCCCCCTCAGTTGCCATTCACAAAGAGCTCTTTGCAGGCCACTGGGTTTGCTATATTTACCTGAGACGGGATTGTGGACGGGTGCAGCGGGAGGGGGGGGGTTCTCTTTTTGTATTTTGGTCCAGTAGCATGTGAGAGGGATTCATATTGCCATTGTTGTGCAGGGCTTTTCTCTGTCAGCTCTGATCTCTCAGAGGTGCGTGGCGTTATAACTCCGTTGTGTCAGCACGGGACCCTGTTGAGTAGGTGAGACAAGCTTCTCACACTTCAGTGCCAGCCTGGACTCGTTCCAGGTTGCTCTATATCATAAACTACCACGTCCTCATGCACAGCGGTTCAGTATAGCTACAGTTAGCATTGCCAATCCTGACCTGGATCGTATCTAGGTGTGCTGATCGCTTTGCCTTTATTTGTCCTGCAGCAACATCTCTTCCTCCTTGTCAGGAACTAATGTATGTCTTCTGCAGGTTATTGAGCAGTCGCTGAGAATTGCATTCACCTCAGTTGTTTTGGGTTTGGGTTTTTAGATTGTTTTTCTGAGATAGCTTCTCAGTCCTCCTCTGTCTCACGGCTCTCTAACCGTTCATCCCACCACCTCCTCTTGGCCGTTGGCGGCACCCTCCCTCTCCTCCCTCTGAGTGTAACCTGGCCCTGGGAGGCAGCTGCAGGCTCAACTGTGACCCTTTGATGACTCTGCAATTATATCCCCCTGCATACGCATACCCACAGCTTAAAATGCTTGTTATTGTTAAGGGCAGAAAAAAAAAACAGCTGTGTGTCCGGGGAGTACATGCGTCCCACGAGACCCCGCCATTGCTACAGACTATTTCATGCTGACAAGCAACACTGGCCCTGTTGTTTACACATTCAACCACGGAAGCAGAGGAGGTTTCCAGGCGAAGATTAAATGTTCGTAGTGACTCATCAGTCACCAGTCTCGGCTGGTTTGTAACATTCATCATGATTATAAACTTTATTTATACAACACAAAGGGATGTTACAGATCAGTGCATGTGAAAGAAGTGTAATACGACACCGTCATACCGCCATCGCTCCCTGCTCGTTCACATGTGGCTCAAGGTTGACTGTTGTGGATTATTTGGGTGTCTTGGAAAGCAGTGAGTGAATTGTCGAGCTTGTCTGGGAAATAAAAGCAGATGCTGCTGTAATTGAATTTTGTAATTTGCACGGTGGCGGTTCTGGCTTTTCCAAGATGAAATTGTATAAAGTGTGCGAGCGTGCGTGTGTGTGTCACGTACATTCACAAGTGTCTGTTTACATGCCCGTGTATTAACTCAGATCTTATGTGACTCATTTGTAACCTTTCACCATTGAATTCCAGGTCCGTGAGCTGCGGCAGCCCAGTGCACTCAACCTGATTTTGTTTCTGAAGAGAATAAATCAGTGCGCTTTACTTTCACCTTATATCAGTATGAAAAAGCAGAACTCAAAGCGTAAAGCTGTAGAAAAATACCAACGATTCAGGTCAAAAGCTGGGTACAGATAAAGGTTTTCTTGTTTCTTTTTACATAACTGAAATTTTGACATCGCAAAAGCTGCATTTGATGATTTAAGTGAGCGTCGCAGACTAAAGGAGCGACTGCGAGCCCTGTTTCATGCGCACATTTTCTTCAGAGCTCTGACTTTGCTGACTCGAATTCAGAAAGTGACCACAAACATCATTAAATTTCATTGTCAAATCAAGTTGATATACAGGGTTTCCCGCATTTTAAGCTCAGTTGGAAACTGTTTCCGCGACTCCATATTAAGTTTTTAAGACTACGCCCGCTTTCCTGCAGCCGGGAAGCAACTTTTACAGATGCCGCTGTATTGAAAACGTCTTCTGTTGTGCACCGGACCTTGAAGAACAAAGGAACAAAGGAACATTGAAACTACAATGTTCCTCTTTTCTTGAGAGTTTGTCTCCAGTTGATTTTTGCATTCTTGACTCCTCTGAGACCCATTCAGTCTCCCACAACCCACAGGTGGATCATAACTCAACCTAACAGAAGCGTCGCACATTGTTTGAGCTATCTACAAACAAACTTCATTGTTAGTCAATGCCTGTTGTCTAAATCAGTTGTGTCCCACACGCAGGCTTCTTCCAAGAATGGCCTTTTCCACCTCACACAGGTAATCACTGCTGGGGGCTGCTGCCGTGCCCAGCCCAGCCTTCTGTCGATCTCCCCCTTTTCCTCTCAGTCTGCATTAATTACGACAAAAGGATGGACAAATCTACGGGCCTCTTAAAAATCTGAAACACAACCCTTCCCTGGTTCTCCCCCGGTGTCACCTCTATCCTTCTCTCCCTCTGTTTGGCTGACTTGGCTTCAAATCTGGTGGCGGTGGATGTTGTTTTTCCTTGCTGGGTTCTCGGGTTCTTCTCCTATGAAATGATACCAAAGGGCCTGTCCAGAAATAAAATCCCCGACCGAGCCTTTCTGTCTGGACACTTGTGGCGGAGAAGAAGAAGCCACAACAAACCAAAGCAAATATTGTGTGATAGTTTCAGAAACATGTGGAAAGAATTGCTCAGGCCTAGTTTCTGGCTATGCAGCCGGCAGAGATGTTCAGATCACTACAGGTGTTCATAAAGAAGGGCTGGAGGTTATTTCTGGACGTGCCTGTCCACGATGTGAAGATATTTGTCTTTTTCACTCCATTTGTGATAAATAAACACAAAATGCTGCGGGGCCTCCTGGTAATTCACATCAACATTGTGGTTTTTCTCCCCCCTTTTCTTCCCCTGCTGGAAATTTCGGTATTCCCCAGACAAACTCAGACAAAGCTGCTTCTTCTAAGATTAAGCTGCTGAAGGTGACCTCCTTGTTTTCTTTCCCAGACCAGAGATGATTTCCTTGGACAAGTTGATGTTCCTCTCAGTCATTTGCCGGTGAGTTGTTTGTGTGTCTTCTGTGTGTCTGTGTGTAGTCAGACTGACTGTTTTGAATACTCAGCTGTTTCTTATCTAGATTTTTTTTTTTTCTTTTGTTCTGCCTGATTAACCTCTGTGAAGGTCAGGCAGAAAGAGTGTGTTTGAGTGTGTTTGTGTGTGTCTGTCTGAAATGTGAGAAAGCGCTAGCCACAAAAGCGGCGTGTTGTGATCAAACGGCAGACTCCTCGTCGGACATGAAAAGCGGGCTGTCTAGAATGTAAACAGGTGGAAAAAGCTGCACTTGTCAAATTCGCACATTCACATGTCCTCGCTCGGAAACTGCGGACTGCTGCGAGATGATGGCAAACAATAACATGCAGAACCAGTGTTTCACAGCAGAACAGGACCTGAAACTCAACTGAGACAGACCCTCTGAACTCGCTGAAGTCCTGTCTAAGTTGTGATCCTTTTAAAGCACATCAGTAAAAGGTGTTGGGAGTTAATTATTAATGCCCTTTTTGGCTCCCGTGGGTGCAGGAAGTTGGCAGCAGATAAAAGCTGAGTCACGTTGAGAGCTGAAGTCAGTGGACGAGACAGAGAGTTTGGTCCTGATGCAGCTAATGCTAAAAAAAAACCCCAAAAGCTTAGCATGATAAACTACTGCAGAACCTGAATAAATGGTTTTATGTTGTGTTACATGTGCGTTTATTCTTTGTTTGCATGTGTAGATGTTGGAGAACTTGCAGTCTTTCTAAATTAGCTTCTCATAGAGACTCCTGCTGTACGTTTCACCGAGCTCGTCGATCGCGCTGACTCATCTGAACCGATCTGGTAGCTACATTTTCCTTGTGTGACCTCAGCTTCATCCAAACGCAGTTTCGTGCACCATAAAGCACGAAGCCTTGCGCCAAGCCCGTGTACCGAGCCCTGTTTTGCACGAGTCGCACATAAGATAAGGTACATGCTTTAACAGCAGCGTTGTCAAACTATAATTTAAATGCATTATCTCCAGAACCTGATGTCATTTCTGAACGTAAGTGGCAATTTCATCCCAGCGGCTCAAATTATTATTTTTTAGTACCATAATGTGTATTTGAGATTGTAGGTTTGATATGGAAACTGACAGTCTGATTCAGCGGTACGTTGCAGAGCAATGTGTGGTGACCAGCCAGTCCCGACTGGTTTGGCCCAGTCAGAGAGCAGTGGGAGATTGCAGTGAATTACAAAAGACCTTTTGCTGTTCAATATGTAACAGGAGAAGCACAGTGTTGCGTAATGATCCCGCGATGGCCGCGCGGAGGGCTCCTGCCGCGCTGTAAACTCATGACTCTGATACTCCCTGACATGTGTATTCGCTCGTCTGTGCAATTGACTGCTGTCAACAAAATACCTGCTCTTAATTTGCAGACGGAGGACCCCGCCATGGAGCGTCCCTACACATTTAAAGACTTCCTCTTGCGGCCCAGAAGGTCAGTATCTACTGGATTTGACGAGTAGAGAGTGCGATTAGACACCAGAAGTGGAGCTCTTTTGTGTTCAGTTGGCTCCTGTTAGCAGGTGGAATAGACATTGACAGATTATTAAACTCACAGTGGCTTTAATCACGGTTTCGCAACACCGTGTGCGCTGGTGTCATATCTCCAGACAGCGGCGAGTTCATGTGACAGTCAGTTGAACACTGAAGGTGAAAGACCATGTGGCGCTAATAGGCAGATTGGAAACTCCCCTGCGTTTCTGAGCGTTAGCCTGCTAGGCTAAAAAGGGTGCGCGCCACCTGGTTTTGAAGCGTGTTTTAAAGTGGGTGCCTTTTTGCTGATGTTGCCCTTCTAGTCACAAGTCCAGGGTGAAGGGCTACCTGCGTCTGAAGATGGCCTATCTGCCCAAACAGGGGGGACAAGAGGAGGAGGCTGGAGAGATGAGGGAGGAGGCTGAGGTAAGGTCTTGGCCGCCGTTGTTGGTGAGTTGTTTTTTTTTGTTTTAACTGCTGACTTAGCATTACCTCAGGCATCCTGTCTTCTTCATAATAACCTGAAGCCGGACGAGTTTCTAATTTTATTACTTCCCTCCGCACAAAGAAAACACAGTTCTGAGCGTAAAGATGAAAGCGAGTTTCCCAATTTGCACCCGGAGAAAAATGCGAGAGTGGTTTTTGCTGCGAGTGAGAGGCTCTCCTCCTCCTTTCCTCTAAGAATTCAGGCAGCATCTCGCTGCCAGAATCTGGTGAAAGTCTTTTCCAGGTCAGCGTATGGAAAAACCATTTACAATGCTGCCTGCTATTCGGAGAAATAGGAGCTTCTTCCTCTTTTGCTCTGTGTGTCCTTGCATGCGAATGTGTGCGTGAGTGCGGATTTCTTGGGCCGTGCTAACAGAGATGCTATAAATGTTCAGAGAGCGAGAGGCTTCACAGATAAGGTGACATTTAACAGCCGAAGCACCAAGACTTCACAATGCCACTCTGCTACATCATCGTGAGATATCCCCAGTTTTCACCCTCTAAATGTTTTTCTTACCTCTGGACGTTAATCTTTAAAATAAAATGTGTTTCTATGGTTACTGCTCTGTCCGTCTGTCAGGGAATAGGAAAGTATTCCGCTGTCTGGGTCGTTGATGCACTTTTGCTCAGTCTTACATCCTGTGGTCGGAGATATCCTACCCAGCGAGCAGCTTGTCAGACAAAAATAAACACGAGTTAATGTTAACAAAAACATTTAGAACCACAACACAGCACTGTGAAAACTTTGAACCGGCCACAACCGAATCCAACATCTTTGATGCATTTCCACGCTTGAATCACGGCTGAAGTCGCCCCCGGTTTGTTGATGTTCATGCGTGTCTGACGAGCTGTCGGCTCAATGGGATATCTGCGACCGCAGGATCTTTGGCCCGAGCTGCCACCGAGTTACTCGCTCTGCCTCACGTCGACGTATCCGAACTTTCTCTTCTCAGGGATGGGATGAATCTGCCGACTCGGGCTCCCAGCGGCCCCAGCAGCTGCTGCCGCCGTTGCCCCCGGGCTGGGAAGAGAAGGTGGACAACCTGGGGCGCACCTACTATGTCAACCACAACAACCGCTCCACACAGTGGAAACGTCCCTCCAACATGTACGCCTTTTTAGAGTCAATCCTTATTCGTGTATGAACGTGTATCTGTGCGAATGAGTCACTGGGTCAAACTTAATGATTTACAGCATGTTCTCCACTCATCAGAGTAGACTAGTGACTTCAAACATGAGTCATTATCACTTGCCATTCTTAAAAATATATTTTTATTTTTTACTTTTAACACTTTATTTCCTTTCTAGACATTTGGGAAACGTTTCTGTTCTGTTTCTGCAGCTGTTAGCTTAGCTTAGCGCAAAGAATGCAAACAGGAAGCAGCATCGGCCACACTAAAACTTATTAATTAACACATTATGTCTTGCTTGCTGGAGGGTAAAAACAAACTGTGATTATATGTGGAGCTGTTTCAGCTCTGCTGGTTGACTCACTGTGAAGTCCCTCTGCTCTTTGCCAAGAAAAAGTCCTGCACATAACCAACCAGGAAACCATTCACCCAAGTGTTGTTACAGGTAAAACTAAATAGGAGGTCATGGTGCGGGGCTATTTAACACGATTTAAATATAAATAAAGTTGAGCTGAGCTACATCTCCCTCTGGCTTCAGCTTCATATTTAGGAGAGTGATGCAAACCCCTCGTTCAAGTCTTGACAGGGAAGACACGTAAAGTGTTTCTGAGAATGTCAAACTATTCCTGTAAGAAAAACATGCAACAATAGCTTGAAGACACATAAAACTGAGCTATTATGTATCATCATTATTTCCTGTTTATTTGCTGCTTTGTCGGAATGAGCCTGCAGATATTAACTGTCTGACTTCGGCTGGTTTGACAGTGTATGTATAATAGCTTTCAGCAATTTTTCCTTCCTGATCCTACGAGTTTTACGGTAAAACCGCCTTACGAAACATTTCTCGTGACTTACTAACTCTCTGTTTCTTCTCCTCCAGGGATGTGATTTCCGAGACCGAGAGTGACAATCAGCAGCGGCAGATCCAT
Organism: Datnioides undecimradiatus; assembly: GCA_008933995.1. NCBI lineage: Eukaryota > Metazoa > Chordata > Actinopteri > Lobotiformes > Datnioididae > Datnioides > Datnioides undecimradiatus. Next base: position 3,332,801 of record WARS01001868.1, on the reverse strand, counting down.
CAGGAGGCGCACCGTGTTTTCCGTTCGAGGCGCCACATCAGCGAAGACCTCGAGAATGAGCACCTGGAGCCGCGGGACTTGGACAATGTGAGAAAGAGAGAGATGAACGTACACATACGTACGTACATACGGCACATGCACGCAATGATAAAGTGCTGTTTCATGGTTGTGTGTCGTTGCTGTTCCCGCAGTCTTGGGAGCTCATCACTGAAGAGGATCCTAACGACAGCATGGCCCAGTCCCTGCCCGGCCCCTCCTCCGTTCTGACACCGCAGCACACGCCGACGCCCGTCACTCAGGAGTTCTCTGAAGATCTGAATCTGAGGCTGTCGCTCACTCCCGATACCAACGGTGAAGTGCCCGGGCCCAGCTCCGCTCTGGTGAGCTCCTCAAAGCCTAGACCGCACTGCACCAACAGGAAGAGCAATCGTGGTTTGACTTCAAATCATGTTGCACCAAACTTTAAAACTAGCTTAGATTTAAACGTCAGTTTAATTGTTACTCCAAACCTGGATTAGAGTCAATTCCAAAACTAAACAACTTACATCAGCAAACAACATGAATTCACCAAACAGAGGTTAGTTTTTATTGTGCAACGGATCTGGATTTAATCTGGATTTACTTATTTTAAGTTTTAAAAACTCTGTTTACACCTAGGTTTAGATCAGATTGACATTTTGTTGCAGTCTGAGTTGTCGAATTGATTTCCAGGTGGATCTGTTTGAGTCAGACGGACATTAGAGTGACAGACCGTGTTAGCAATAAAGTCTTTTTCTTCTTTCCCTGATGCTTTGTTTTTAACAGGGCCAGCTGTCAAACAGACTGCGGTCGTCCAGCATGACGGATGGTGTCAGTGATCAGACCCAGGCTCCTCCTCTTATGGTACATATATCTGAATCCCCACGTTTCCTCCACCTCCTTCTCTTCTGTGACTTCCTCCCTCTCCTCGTTGCGTTGCCTCTAACATCGCGAACATCCCTTCCTTTGTCCTCTGAACGCCGTACGCAGGCATTGTCGTCTCATTCACCTGCCCTGTGCTGGCATGCCTCAGTGCTGTTGGGTGTACCACACGTCAGATCACCTTCTTCACTCCTGCTTTCATTTTAAATTTCCACTTGTTCGTACCAGGCAGATGTCGCTTCCTCCTCACCTTTCCTTCCTGCTCTCTGCGCCTCTACTTGGTTCCTTTTCTTCTTGCCTCTGTAGGACTGACACACCTTTTCCTCTCCCTCCTCTCCCACTGGTACTCTCTGCTCTTTGTGAGTCACTCTCAGCTTTGTTTAGTGCACCATAGAAATGTTAGCTTTACAGCCGTCCGCCGGCAGAACGACATCTCCAGTAAGATAGAGGACACTGTTTCTGCCATTTTAGGGTTTTTTTTTTGCAGCCAGATGTTTGTTTATTATTGGACGAGAGAGCGGCTGTTTAGCTAGCTTGGTTAAGCAAGATGCTAAACCTAAGATGCTAAGTGAAAAACAGCCTTAAAACAGTTTGTTCTCACTAGAAAAACCTAAGAGTTGACTTCGCAAGAGTGTCTTTCAGTGCAAACGATGGCAGAACGGGACATTTTTAGGAAAACGTAATGTTTTGATGAGCTGTCCTGAACTGGAAACACTGAAAACACTGTGGAAACGCAGAAAACACTCAAAAAGTTCAGTTATTTAAATGCAAACAGTATCATGGATGCCCTTCACTACGCCACTCCTGATTAATCGTCACCTTGGATGACCGGCTTTATTGCTTGTTTTACTCTATACTGGATGTTTTTGCAGTCAGTGACGTCGCCCCCCGATGGCCAGCAGAGGGAAAGCAGCACGCGTTCGATACGGTCTGCGACGGTCCTCCCCCGTCAGACCAAACGTTCTTGGAGAGTCCTGAGTCACAGCATCAGTTGAGACTCAGCCCAGCAAACTGTCACAAGATCTGAGTCAGATGTTTTTCACTCAGCTGAGTCACAGCAGTGAAATGTACAGGTGCTGATGTCAGCATTTTCCCTTGAATGTCAAGTCTCCGGGGACTGGGCAACAGTAAGCTCGTTAAGAAGCAATCAGACGAGAACATATGCTGGAGCAGTTTCCTCCCATAGTGAATGTTCGTTCAGACCTAATGAGAATAGATGCGTATGTAGGCGGATGCACGATAAAGGTGGCCTTCACCTCTGATTAGCTGTTTGTTAACCTTAAACGATTCGACTGGTACTATCCTGCGCTGTCCGTAGTGTCTCCAAAGCCCAGAAAGAGCCTCAACCGACTGTGCGTTCGTCCGCCGCACTGCTCCCAGACTTCCCTTCTGTGGCACTAAGCCCGTTGGTTTCCACTGAAAAAAAGACATGATCTCATTAATTTCCCAAAACAGTGGCAGACTTTAGTTTATGGTTAAAACTACTGGAATAGCAGGAGAAAGGGAAGGAGCACGTTTAACTGGGGACTATTTTCAGCTGTGGAGTAATACACGTTGGGTGTACAGACACAAGGTAATAAGGAAAAGTGTGAACAGTGTGGCTTATTGATGTTTTTATTATATATAAATATTAATAATAATATAATATTGTGATTACATTTGTTGTATTTACAGTGTATATATATATATATAGTATAATGTAGTTATGCGTTATAGCATTTTGCCACGCGTGCAGTACTTCAGTTCATCGGTTGTGGGTTGGTCTCTGGTTTTGTTGACGATAATGTAAGTGGAGATGACCGCTCCATGTAGGATGGAGCACAAATGGAGGTTGTGGGTTAATGCTAACTACCAAAATGACTGAATACAGACCCGAGCGTGTGCGTCTGCTTATATTTTTGCTTTGTTTTGCTGTTTTTGCTGACGTGACACGCAGCCGTTTCAGTGCAGTTTTAAGGATTTTACAGTCGTAGGTCTGGTAGTGAAGCAAGTGCAAATCAGGTGTCTTACTGTCTGCCAGGGTATGTAGGTTAAAGTAAAGCGGTACAGCATTAAGTGAATGTTTTCGTGCGGCGCTGCGGGCTGAACTGCACAGATTGTGTCATCTTGCTCGCGGCACATCTTCTGGATTCCTCCGTATTTGTTTCTCTCCGCGTTTGTTGGGTTTTTTTTGAGATTCGGGCTCTTTGTGTGAACTTTCTCTGAACTTCAGCGCAGTCACAGAACTGTTTTTTTTTTTTTTTTACTGCAGCTTTAATGTTATTTTCTACCCGGGTTGAGATTAAGGATGCTGCTGCGTTGGTTGGGGATTAAATTTACAGTCCAGGGGAAAAGAATCTGTGTCTTTCCTCCAGCAGGGAAATGCTGCTCAGACTGTCTTGATTTTTTTCTTTCTTCGTCTGTCTTTAATATTTAAAACTGATTGACTTTACCCTGAAGTTACTCACCGCACAGTGCTACAAAGTTTTCCTAAGTTGACCTACATTGTGTGAAATCACGTCAGCCAATCACAGCTGCAGTTAATCTCCAAATCAATTGTGCAAATGTCCTGCTACCCATAACCCTCACACCTCGCACGCTTCAGTGGGTGCCCTCTCCCTTTTTTCCCCACTTACCCCACAGCCACCACACTTTCCCGCCATGGCCCCTAATCACAATAATCACTCCTCCCTTCCTGTTACTCCTCACCCCCTTTTTGAAAATTGCCACCCCCTTTTTGCCCGTTCGGTTTTTCCTCACTCCACCTGCACCGCTGTCCCAACACACTCTCCCCTCGCCCCTTGACTTCCACTCTGCCATTGATACGTTAACAACGTGCTGTCTTCCCCTGTTGTCTACCACCAGCAGGGATCCCAGTCCAGAAGAACAAGAGCTCAAACAGTCTCAGGTGGTGAGGAGTCCATGGTAATATCACAGTTTATACACAGTTCAAACCCTCTCAGTCATCCGCTGGCTAGTCAAACAGAAACCTCAGTTTTGTTCTTAAACGAGGCAGCAAACGACACACTTTTACATAATATGACACATTTTCACATACATACATTGTGCATAAACAACGACGCGGCAGACAGGCATCTCTTTTAAATGTGACACGGTTGTGTAAGCGTTCATTTTAAATGTTAAATGTACGTCGTTGAAGTCGGCTAATGAAGCCACCTGTAACCAAACGAATCCTCCTTTCGCTGCTGATGTAAAGATGTGACGACGTGTATGTGGCGCGTTTAGCGTGTGAGTTGTCTCTTATAGCTGGCAGCCTGGTGTCAGACACTGATAACAAGCGGTAAAGCAGTGTTGTTTGAGACTGTGCATCCAACCAGATTCTCACATTTACTTAGATTTTAACAAAATGTATATAAAGGTTGCATTGGCACTTAGAACCGTTTTGATATCACTTGTTTAAAAGAGCTTTTTAGTTGAACAAACCTAATTTTTCACAACCAAATTGACTGGAAATTGATTGGAAGTCCTGGTTTAAAGTAAGAAAGCTGAAATTATTAATTTTATGTAAAAAACAAACAAACAAGTGAATGCAAATCCCAGGACATCTCTGATCCTAAATATCGCCTCAGCTGACACTTTGATAGCGTGCCTTTAGTCTGCAAACGGTAAATAATTCCCTGAGCAGAGCCGTAATCATCCACTTCTTTTCCCCGTGTGGTGTTTATCTGAGTCCTGTGTGCGTGTCGCTGCTTAACTGTTTTCTGTCACTGCGCAGCCGAAGTGGGGGAGCTACTGCAGAGCTCTTGTGTTGCTTTTGATCGATGTTGCGAGCGGAAACACGCGGTGCGTTGGTATAAATGCTGGGATAACTCTAAGCTTTATTGAAAACAGCAGTTTCCATCGTCTTGCGCAGACAGTCATTCGTGCTCTGACTCCCTTCCCGTGCAGAATCATTTTTGAAATATTCAAAGTTTCCCCTCCACATGTCTCTCCACATGTCGGCCTGTACTGATTAGCTGTCTTTGCTTTCTCTCCCACACTGGGCCAGTCTCCCTCGGCGACTGCTTACACCTTGACCACCCCCGGCCTGCCCCCTGGATGGGAAGAGAGGAAGGACGGCAAGGGAAGAACTTATTACGTCAACCATAACAACCGCACCACTACCTGGACTAGGCCGATCGTGCAGGTACAGCAGGTCTGCAGGCTGGCTGGACTCTATGCATGGGACTGGACCTCCCCTCGGCCCCTGTCATGACCTCGGCCTGTGTGTCGGACCTCTATCCTCTATCTCCCCTCCCTCCCCCGTGTGTGTTTCTCCCCTGTGTAGCCGTAATGGTGGAAAGACACACAGCCTTTCCAACCTCCAGGCCTCTCTTTCTGTCTCTCTCTCTCTCCCCCTGTCCGGTTTCCAGCTCTCTCCAACCTTATTGTGTGTCCTTCTTCTCCCCGTCTAGCATTTTGTTTGACTCTCTGGATGAAGTGCAGCTCTGCATTGGTCACACCTTTCTAAAAAACCCCCAGCATGGGACTGCAACCACCTCCGTCTCCCCTCCCTTTTCACACCGCTGTCCCTGTTTTCTCCCCACTCGTCCCCCCCCCCGTCCTCTCCGTCTCCGACTGAGGCAGCTCGTCACGTGCTGAGCTCAGGGGGCGTCTGCAGTATGTGGGACAGGGCGTATGTTTTAACGCTCTCTCTCCTCTTTTGAAATCAACCTTTTCATTTCTTGTATATCAAACGTGTTCATCTGTTGTCTTTCATCAGTCCTCTCGTTCTCTGATTCTCATCTGTTAGCCACTGGGGTTAGCATTGTTCCTAACGCTGATTTTCATTTTTCCTCACTGGTCCCGTCATTAATATTTATATTTTAAATGACATACATGTTTGTCTTCTTGGGTTCCACGTGACCCACGCCTTGTGACCTCTTTAGGAACTCAGAAAAAGCTTGCATCCCGATCTTTTCAGGTGGCAGACAAGCACCTCTGGGCATGGCTTATGATGAGAACAAGTTTTTTTGTTTTTTTTTCTTTTTTGTTACTTTGCGCCGTCGCTTGCCTTATGTCGAACCAAACATAACCTCAGAGGTGATATTCTCGCTGACAGCTGACTGAAGACGGAGCCAGCACCTCAGCAGCAGCCGCGGCATCAGGAGGAGCCTCGGCCGTGGCACCCGCATCCACCCCCTCCTCCTCTTCCAATGCCTCCAACAACCACCTTCATGAGCCCCAAGTCCGACGACCTCGTAGCCTCAGCTCCCCCACTGTCACCCTTTCCACCCCCTTGGAGGTGAGAATTAGCCACCTGTGCAGTCCCGCTCTGCTGTACCTGTGCCCTTTTCCTCTTTTCTCCAATCTTTGCCCTTCTGCCCTTCTCCCGTCTCACCATCCATCCCTGCATCACCGTTTCCATCCCCTAGAAGACGACCAAATCGTGGTCCTCGCCCGTCCTCCTCACCCACTCCTCAGTCTCCTTCTCAAACATTACTCCATCCTCATGTTATCTCACCTTCTTTCAGGTCAGCTCTGCTCTGATGCTGCTTTTCCCTCTCTTCATCTTTTTCCCGGCTCATGGAAATCATTTAACTTCTCATCTCTTCTTTTTTTCACGGAGGATGATTTTTCTCTCTTCACACTGCTCTTTTTCTGTTTTCCCCACCTTCAGCTGAGAATGCGCTGACGACCCAGCACTGAAACAGCTCCCCTTCTGATAACGAGTACTTATTTGTGAACAATATGCGCTCTCGGCACCGTCGGCCAGTAGCAATAACAGAATGAAGCAGGGAATATTAAAGATGGTGGATTCAGTTACTGGCAGATGAACCCATTACTTAAATTGCTCACAGTCGCAATTTGCTAAAGCAAAAGCCAGGGACATCCGAATCAATGATATTGATTGTGCAAATTAAATGTCATTAAATGCAGAGTTCGTTTTAGGCAGCCACAAACCCATCTGAAGATTAATTGGTACGTCACGGCAGCTTTTAAAAGAACAACAACCTCTCCGTAATGCAGGAATATTTCATTTTATTTAACTTCTGCAGTCACGTTTACACAGAGTGGAATATGAGACAGAAGCTCTGCAGCTTCGATTCATCAGCAGAACTGACTCTATGTTCACACGCAGGTCCAACTTGGACTGCATGAGTCCTGTGAGTGCAGCTGTTTTGCGGTGAAGTCCCTCTACCCGCTGACGTGTGCAGACTTCAGTTAGGCTGCAGGCAGATCAGTCATGTTCCTCAGCTCAGACGTTTGCCGTCGGCTCTGTTGTTCGGATTTGCCTGTCCTGACGTCACCACCTCATCTGCATGGGTTGCTGTGGTTACGGCGTAGGTAACTACGTGCGCAGGTGACTTCCAACACTTTTCCAACTTTTTCCTGTGCAGACTCCTCCCCCCCGAACACAGTTTATCTCCAGCATCTGTTCTCGGCGTCCTCCTCCGTGCCGCTTCGCTAGCAGCAACAGGCAGTCTGCTCCGCGGCGCCAAATCACTTCCATCACGCTGGATGTGACAGAATCGTCGCGCGTCACGTCGAAATGATGCAAAAGGCTCGTTGAAATAGCAGCGACCGCATTGAGAAGCAGCTCGGCCTCGAAATGTGGATCTGAAAAACGCGTTTCAGGCCCCAAATAATCAGTGATCATAAATGATAAAAATGTGAATGAGCAGTAACGTCTCTGTGCGTTTAATGAGACCTAGAAAATAGGATGTGTGTTTGTGTGTCTTACGTGTGTGTATGTGTGTTTATGTGCATGCGTTTCGGGAATGCTGCGCGTGTGTGTGTGTGTGTGTGTATGAACCTGCACAATTTTGATTCGTCTCGACCGTGCACATCATCCGTGCCAAAACACACTTCGGCTCTACGTCACGCAGCGCGGCAGCAACTCGGCTAATTAGGGCCGACGCATCTTTAAAATAAAACCGGCGGCCTCTCCCTGACCTCTGCTGCATTTTAATGGCTTCGCTCTGTGGCGATGATCCCGTGCTGCACCAAGGGAACAGACCTGAAGAAGGTTTAATTAAGGTGTGTGTGTGTGTGTGTGTGTGTTAACAAGGCATTGTAGAAGTAAAAGGAGGCGAAACACTCTCTTCACCGCAGAACATTGTAATTACAACTTCCAGAGGAGGTGGGAGGTCTGTGGATTAATTAATGCCGTCTTTTCTCTCGTTAGAAATCAGATCAGGTGGTGATAACTGCTGCTAAGAGAAAGCTGTGATGTGGGGACGCTCATTAGCCGCGGCTGCTTTGGTCCGTTGCTTCAGAAACTTTCACAGGGCCAGTGTGTTTCCTTTAAATCCACAGTTTCTTGAATTATTACCATGACGCTAACGTTTCCTTGTAGTCTTCGCCAAACTCTGATTCATCGATCGGGTGAATTTGCAGCAAACCATCCGCAGTTTTTGTTGGACTTTCACAGCATCCAGTGAAAATCGACCGAAAACCTCAGAAACAATATCGGGGGGGGGGGGAGAGAAAGAGCTGAAATCTGTACACGTTGTCGAGCCCTGATGCGGTTTTCTGTTGACACCCTGACTGACAGCTTGACAGGCGGACCGAGCGCGCGGCATGAATGTCGATGAACTTCCTCCCTGTTTTCACGGGAATCAAAAGAGTGTCTCGCTCTCAGTTTCTCAGATTTATTCTTGTGACGTGTGTTTTTCCTGCTTCCTTTCTAATCTAACTCAGTTTTTCTAACAAGGGGGACTGGATTCCATCTGTGTCTTGGTGTTTTGGGGCCAAAATGTGGATGTTTTATGAGATTTAAGTGGTAAAATTACAAAAAAAAAAAAAAAAGTGCTTTATTAATCAAATTAAACTTTGCAGTTGTCATAAGCACGATGTCGGAACAGTAAACAAAGTGTTTCATTAATGAAAAAAAACATAATGTAAAGTATTAATGTCGGGCGTCCACATGCCTTATGTTGTTTCAAGGGAGCCAACAACATCCAGGTGCGGAGGGCCGTGAAGGACACGTTCTCCAACCCGCAGTCTCCCCAGCCGTCCCCCTACAGCTCCCCCAAGTCTCAGCACAAGACCCAGCAGAGCTTCCTGCCCCCGGGCTGGGAGATGAGGATAGCCCCCAATGGACGGCCTTTCTTCATCGACCACAACAGCCGAACCACCACCTGGGTGAGAAAACTTTATTTTACAATTATTCCCATAATTTCCCACCAAGTATTATTGCAGAAGGTCTTGCACGGGCTTAGTGCAACGCAGTCAGCACGTGAGCACCTGTTTACATGTTTCACAGTTCATGTTAGGACCCTGGACTAAAGGGTCTGGTCCCCACTGGACACTGGCGCCGTGGTTAGTCCTGATGTTTTGGGATCTTTTGGTGACACCTGGTGGTTTGACTTCATTTTACATTCACTCCAGCTCATTTTTTTTAGGATTCAGCTCAAGCTCTAAGCCAGAGATCGACCGGTGTTTCATGTTTTCCGTTCTCGTTCGCCCCGTTTTGGTGCCATCCACGTGCGTGACTCCGTTTCTCCTCTGGGCCCTCAGGAGGATCCCAGGTTGAAGTATCCGGTCCACATGAGGAACAAGAACTCAATGGAGCCCGGAGACCTCGGTCCACTTCCTGTAAGTCCAGCCACAAGTACACCAACTGCAGATTTAACCTTTGACCCACAAAAGCATGTTAACAACAGCCGCGTAGATCCCAGTAACGTTCACTCATGCACTTTATTATCTTATTTAAGTTCATTCAGAGCTTGTTGCTTAACTCAGCGGTGCGTGTTTACCTGTGAGCCACGCAGACGAAGCGGCTCTTTGCGCTAAAAGACGAGCCACGATCACGTGCGAGCAGACAGCTCTAGGCATTTTCCTTTTTAGACGAGAGGCGAGAATGCATGCGGCGAAGTCTGGGGGCTGGCGGAGACTCGTCACCTGCTCCATTATCTGTTTGACAAAGACAAACACCCAGCACATGGGTTTTCTGTGGGTAGCCGTTGAATAATCAGAGCTTCATGGGTTGTGTGGTGTGTGTGCGTGTGTTCTCTCTCTCTCTCTCCCTCCCTCTTTCTCTTTTCTCTCCGTTCTGGTGGATCTAATGTATGCTACTTCTTCTACACCTGGCCATGTCTGTTTGGCAGAACCTACCAGAGGAGGTTGGTTGGTGCCTCCCTCCCTCTGCCTGCCTGTACCTACCTGTCTGGTCCGGTCCAGTCTGGTCCAAATGCCTGCAGACAGCCTTGCGCTTTCTTTTGTGTTATGTTTCCTCCTCTCTCTCTTTCTTTTTCTATCTTTTCTCTTTCCCATGACCGGCATGGATGGACTGTACCTCTCCCTTCCTTTTCATCACTGTTTTTCATCCTCTCTGTGTGCGCCCTCCCTGCACCACCTCCACCACCTCCACCACCGCCCCTTCTGTCAACGATTTAACACTTGGAAAGCTCCCCCCGCCGTCCTCCTGGGACCCCTCAGGCCGCTTCCGTGTCTGCGTACCTGTGTCGTCGTCTGAGGCACAGATAGTCGGGGAAGTGGAACGAGGCGGGATGCACCGGGAATTCGTTAGACAGAGGAGGAGGTGGAGGAGGGCGAGGGTCGAATAAGGGCGGAGGGGAGGGGTGGAGGTTTGAGGGGACCCAAACGGAGCTATGTATGCGTGTGTGAGCTGCATGTGTAATCAGCGTCACACTTTTAATGCCAAAACTGGCGCATATGTGCAGGTTTTTACACACGGCAAACCCACAAAAAATAAGCAGTCGACACAGATTTGTGGCGCGTCCGACGTCGCAAACGGCGTCATGAATGCGCCGCACAAGGGGTGAAAATGAGCGTTTCCACCCGGGCTTTGTGCTTTCACCACAGCTGGAGCCGATAAATGACGATAATAATGCACCGATCTTTATTTATATCGCGCTTCTCCAGCTGCAAGTTACGAGGCGCTTCCCGCAGGCAGCAAAGCAGAAGAGACGAACCATAAAATCATCGGGTTTGACGCGGATTAATGCAGATGAAAGGAAATGGATTTCAGAATGAGGTAAAAGACGCTTCAGAGATAATTAAAGCTCACGTATTATCAGGAAAGACTCTGTTTTAAGAAGAAGAGGCTGAAGGGTGATCACCGAGGCCGGCCTGATCGTTTCAGAGCCTCTGGGCCCGCACGGCAAACGCTCTTTCCCTCCGGGTTTAAGGCGAACACGTAAAGATGTGGTCACACTTCCTGGTTCTGGTTAACTTCTGGTTAGCAGGTGTTTGCAGGTGACGCTGTAGCTCCACCCTGTTTGACAGACAGTCAGCTTCAGCCCCTCCCCCCGCCCCCTTTTACTCTCAGTCTACTGTATTTTTATTTTTATTTGTTTTAAATTGCCTGACAGCTGGACTGGTGCCGTACGAGTGTGTGTGTGTGTGTGTGTGTACGTGTGTGGCCTGTGACACTGTACTGAGTGGTCACCGTGTCAGTGGTGGTGTCCTGGTTTGACCTGGTAGTGGTGGTTTTGAACCTTTCTTTAAATGTCGTGGTCGTTCACCCCTCGCCTTGCCGACGTCTCAGACATGCCTCAAATAGGAAGAACACCAAATCCCTTCGCTTCCTTTGCGCGGCGTGTTTTGATTGAGCTCGCCGCCGCCTGCAGCGCTGGGCTGTCAGCGTTTCGGTTAGTCAAGTTCAATCAAACATGACTTCCTGCGCAAAAAGAAAAAAAAGGAAAAGGAATAACAAACGGATGGATTTAAACGACTATTTGAGCATGGCCTGCTGTTAAAGTGCTGCGTGACGGCGACCGAGTGCGTCCCCTCTCACTCTTCTTCTCTTGTTTCTGCTCCTTTTTTTAGCCTGGATGGGAAGAGCGAGTGCATTCAGACGGACGCACGTTCTACATCGACCACAGTAAGACGACGCCATCTTCACACGCTCTCCTTTACGCTCGTGTTGAGTCATCTGTGTCTTATTTTATCCGGCTCTCTCTGTGTGTTGTGGCGTGAGTTCTCACGGTCGGGGGCCGACAAAGCGCCTCCTCCGTTACAACAATAAACCTGACGTAAAGAGGAACGTCCCCACTTCCTCCCTCTGTTCGAAAAAGGAAATATCTCTCGTACAGGTGCTGCCATCTCGTGTCGGCGCCGTTATTTGGAGGCGGAGATCAGAAAAATGAGCAGTTGAGCATGCATCAGTGATGAGAGCTGTTGGGGGAACATTGTTTGACTTTGATTTGCTAAAACTAAGTGGGTGGGGTTTATGACGAGCACCGCAGCCGGCCACCAGGGGGCGATCCAGGTGTTTTTGGCTACTCTTACAGGGAAACTGACCTGTCTCCCTCTTTATATTCAGTCAGTGGTTACAGCAAAATGTTTAATCACAAGAGTTTAAAGCTGAATTTGTGTCACGTTTGATGAATCTGTTGGTTTTCACTTTGCATCAACCGAGTTGCCTTCAAATTCCTGGTTGTTCTTCACAGATATTCACATAAAAGCAGCAAACGCTCCCTAGTTTTGCTTTAACAAAGACTAAATTCTTCTCCGTGCTGTGTTGTTTGTTTAATCCAGACACGAAGAACACGCAGTGGGAGGACCCCCGGCTGCAGAGCCCAGCTATCACAGGACCTGTGAGTACACTGCTCTTACAGAGACTCTCTGCTGCACTTGTTTTAACATCGCGGCTCCGTGCGCCGCACACTCTCGCCGGCCTCAGCGCCTTTGCACAACACAGATAAACCACTTAGCCGCTGCGGGCGTCACTTAACATGCCGACGGCTCCGTGTCATTGCGTGCGCCGCTTCAGAAAATGCTCCGTCACAGGCAGACAAACGTTTGAGCAGCTTGTTGTCGTTTCTTGTTGTTTGTCGTCCCCGCAGGCTGTTCCCTACTCCAGAGAGTTCAAGCAGAAATACGACTACTTCAGGAAGAAACTGAAGAAACCCGTGAGTTTTAAATTTCACGTTTGGTCTCCGGTTCTTTTGCCTCTCGGCGGGGAGCGAAGCTAAATTTGGTCTGAGCCGCGCCGCTTCTCCTCCGGCGAGAAGGCAGTCTAATTTCCTCCAGTTGTGATTGTCCCTGATTGCGAGCTTGTTCAACTTTCCTCACACTGTCTTGGCTCTGCGTGACTGAGTTTGATCTTTTTTCTTATTGCACATTTAATATTCATTGCAATCATTTCACATTTCTTATAATTAACACTCTGTAGGTGGAGTGCAGAATGGGATTGCCCCCCCCCCCCAACTGTTGTTTTCTAATGCAGCAGGCATTGCCTTACATCTCCATTACGATGCTTTTAAAGAGGAAACTTATGTATTTCATATTTCAGGTGTAATAATTAGGCTCGAGATCAATCAGCTGGACTTTTTCTGTCACAACATGAATACTGCGCAGTCTGCAGGGTCTGTTTTCTCATTTAATAATTGACTATAAGCAGTAACGAGATAATGATTTTACAAAGTCTGAACAAGACTGTGCCCGGACTCATGAGTGAGTAGTTTGTAGTCCTTATTCGATGAGTCTAAATCAGTTTGTTGTCTCTGTGTCCACATAACAAATTAAGATTAAATGTATTGTGCTGCACTTTAACACAGTCCCCTGTTTATTTCCCAGGCCGACATCCCCAACCGGTTCGAGATGAAGCTGCACAGGAACAACATCTTTGAGGAGTCGTACCGTCGGATCATGTCCCTAAAGAGGCCCGACGTCCTGAAGGCACGGCTGTGGATCGAGTTCGAGTCGGAGAAGGGCCTGGACTACGGCGGCGTGGCCAGAGAGTGGTTCTTCCTCCTGTCCAAGGAGATGTTCAACCCGTACTACGGCCTGTTCGAGTACTCCGCCACGTGAGTCTCTGCTCCGTCTGCGTGCGTTCCCCTTCAGCTGAACAGAGCGGTTTAAGCCCCTGAGGCGTCAAACAGGATGTGACACAGGATAAACTCTTAAAGCCGAGGCGGCGAAGGAGCCGTCATCTGCGGAAAAAATGTCTCCACTCACGTTTTTTTTTTTTTTCCAGCGAGCGGAGCGAGGGGCAGAGCTGCCCCGTCGTTTCCCTGTGAGGCTCGTTAAAGTTTCCTTTTACTTTGATTAACCTTTCCTCTCATTCACACAGCCATCCTGTAAAAAAACACGTTTCCAACATACAACACACGTAAAGATAATCAAAGCGTCGTATGTTTTGTTCCTTTTCTCGGCACCTTCGTCAGCAGATGACGGCTCCGTTGAGTCACTCTGGTTTTTGCCATGTGGGGCAAAGGTGACGGGAAATCAGACATGCAAATGGGGCTGCGTGAAAAATAAAAAATGAGCCCCCGGGTTAATTAAAGTTTGCTTGATGTCATAAATAATTGAGTAAGTGTGATTAAAACCTAAACCCCATCGCGATCGTTCATCACAGCGACGTTTTGTTTTTGGTTCTTTTGGCGTCCGCACTTAAATTAAAAGTCGACGCTTAGCAACCGCATCTTCTGTCCCCACTTGTGTGCGCACGGCCGTTTCAGAGAACGAAATATATAATGTCATATTTAAACGGCTTTTTCTTTTTTTGCAACATGAGCTGTAGGATGCTCCACATCAGCGCCTGCGTCTGTGTGAATCACCCGGGGTTTTGTTGCCATGGTAAGCGGGGACAAATATGACCGCGCACTAATGCATAAACTGCTTTAAAAATGGATTTCCCCTCACCTGCAAGCAGCGTCTGATCATTATAGAGGATTTTAAGACAGGTGGAGCATCAGACCCCATGCGCAGCGGTGACACGAAGCGCTACAGATATTAAATATAATAATAAACAATGTCTGGAGCACTTATAAAACCATGAAATGACTCCTCTGTGCTCTCGTCTCCTCAGGGACAACTACACTCTGCAGATCAATCCCAACTCGGGCCTGTGCAACGAGGACCACCTCTCCTACTTCAAGTTCATCGGACGCGTGGCGGGAATGGCCGTGTTTCACGGGAAACTGCTGGACGGTGAGCCGCTTCGTTCCAGATCCTGCACCGGTGCTTCGCGTCAATTAATCAACATTTAAACAGTAAAACAAAACAGTAGTAAAAGCAGGTAAACAACAACAAGGGGCAGTGATGAAACATGTCCAGGCATATTAAAGATGAACGGAGATGGCTCCAGTGTTGACGTTACACTTAAAGGACCATATGATGGGTGCCGTTTTTCCAAATTATACTTAATAATATGAGGACAAGTGAAGTGAAGTGAAGTGTTTGTACAAAGATCTTGTGGTTTTAAAGCCGCTGAGTGTGAATCAGACCAACATACCAGACAGCAGGCGACGTGGGAGCCTCAGCTAAGACTCACACGTTCAGTCACAGCGCCGTGTTTCTTTCTGCCGCCTTAGGGTTTTTCATCCGACCCTTCTACAAGATGATGCTGGGGAAGCAGATCTCCCTGAAGGACATGGAGTCTGTGGTAAGATCTCACAGCTGCTCCGTGGTGAACGGCTCACTCCCGCTCTGCGAAACAGGGCGGCGCTCTCAGACTGATGATTCATCTTAATTCGTTTGAACTGTTCCCTCCCTCCCTGCAGGACAGTGAATACTACAACTCTCTGAAGTGGATTCTGGAGAACGATCCCACTGAGCTGGACCTGAGGTTTTGTATCGACGAGGACAACTTCGGACAGGTGTGCAAGCTTCAGCCCGTCGCTCTGAATCTGTTGGAGCAAGCATTGAGGTTGCGTGTCTTCTGGCGTTTTGTTCTCACTGTGGTTCTCGCTCTCGCAGACGTACCAGGTGGACCTGAAGCCCAGCGGCTCAGACATGGTGGTCACCAATGAGAACAAGAAGGAGTACATAGAGTAAGGACGAACCCTAACAGGAACTGCATCGTCAAATGTGTTTTCATACTCACATGTTAATAATCTCCCCTCTGACAGTTTGGTCATCCAGTGGAGGTTTGTCAATCGGGTCCAGAAGCAGATGAACGCCTTCTTGGAGGTAATAATGTGCAGTAGTGCAGTGGCCACCTGGGGGCAGCGTCACCACTGACTTCGTGACGGCACGTCTGAGGCCCAGAGTTTTAGAATATTTTCCCAAACTGCTTTCACAAACTCTGTGAAACTAAAAGTTAGCCTATTGGTGGACCTTTCCTGAAGCAGTGATTGGTTAGAGATCCTGCGAGGAGTCGGGATGAGATGCTGGTGGGAAAAAAAAAACATATTTAATGCTTTTGTTGATGGTGGACAAGTTACTTCCTCAACAGGAGAGCGCCAAAAGTGTCGCATGAGACTAAAAACGGGGTGAAAGGCTGAGAGTTGCTTATAGTTTTGCAGACTGTGTGTATGCAGCTTAAAAGAGAATTCAACCTCATCATTAATTCTGTGTTTGTTTCATTTCCAGGGCTTCACTGAGCTCATTCTCATAGACCTGATCAAGATCTTCGATGAAAACGAGCTGGAGGTATGGACTCTCCTCTGCTCACGATCGGATCTCTGTATCTCTGTGTCCCGAGGTGGGATGTGTCCCCCGGGTTGTTAACGGTTTTGTCTGTCTCGTCCCTCGCTCTGCTTCGCCGCTCAGCTGCTCATGTGTGGTCTGGGCGACGTTGACGTCAACGACTGGAGGCAACACACTGTTTACAAGAACGGCTACTGCCCCAACCACCCGGTCATCCAGTGGTTCTGGAAGGTGCGTCTGGGATGCATGCACACACACACGCAGGCGCCCCAAAACATACACGCAACAAAAACATACGTGTGAATCGTTGATACCGATCAGCGGCGGTCACTGATGCGTCAGTCGCCGTCATCTCTGCGTCTCCGTCCAGCCGCCGGCGGGCGTGCTGGCCTCGCTTTTGAAGATCAAAGTCTGTTTGGAAGAACAGGCTTGTTTGCTCTGATGAAAGAGCCTAAAGTGTGGTACCTGCCCTGGTTATCATCTGTCTTGACTTGAGCTCTAACACACACACACACACACACACACACACACACACACACACACTCACTCAGACAGCAAACAACACACACGGGCTGTAATACACACACAGGGACATGTCATCTGATTAAGTGAACTGGCTCAAACAGCTTCTGTTTGAGACTCACGCAGACTCTGAAACTGTGCAAACGCTTAATGTCAGCGTGTCGTCTGGCGCGGGTTTTCAATTTTAAAACTGCTTTCTCAGGATCGTATTCAGAGCCCGACGGACGTGAGACGCTTGAGAGCTATAGGAAATAATGTGGAATGAAAACATGTGGATATGACTCTGCAAAAGTCCCCAGGAGGCTGCTTTTACTTTGTTAAAGAATAAATAATAGTTAAATAATGAATTTAACTTTGCAGAGAGATTGATTTCTGACCACAAACACAATATAAATATGATAGGTAACATTTACAGCGGTGTGATTCATGTCCACGATAATAATATGTTAATACTTGTGTCTCTGTGTGATGTCAGGTTGTCCTGCTGATGGATGCTGAAAAGAGGATCCGACTCCTCCAGTTTGTCACGGGGACGTCACGCGTGCCCATGAACGGCTTCGCCGAGCTCTACGGTACGTCGCGTCCTTCGCTCTCCTGCTCGTATGACGGCGCCGGTTCTGTAAAATCCCGAATTGTCTGCTGGAACCGGAGGGCCCGGCCGAGCTTTATGTAACCGTGACACAAAAATAGTTTTCTGAGAAACGATGAGTCAACAGTTGCAGTTCCAAGAATTGAATTACTATCACTGTACACATACAGAAAGATAAGCGACAGATCAAACCAAGAGATTTAAGGACGGCCAAAACGCCTCATCCATACGTCTGTGGACGCTGGAAGTGATCGAGTTCCTGTGGCTGTGACTGAAACTGTTTGATTTAGTGGCTGAAATGTGTTTATTGTCCTAAATCATTTACGTGTTTCTGTTCTTTGTTTGGTTTTTTCCAATGCGCCAGGCTCTAATGGACCTCAGCTGTTCACGATTGAGCAGTGGGGGACACCGGATAAGTTGCCAAGAGCTCACACATGGTATGACACCACCACACACACACACACACACACACACACACACACACACACACACACACACACACACACACACACACACACAGCCATGCTAGCAGCTTTGAGGCTCTCAGCAGTGCTCTGAGCTAAACACTAACATAAGCATGCTAACATGCTCACATGACAATGCTAAGCAGGGGTAATGTTAAGCACGATTATTATCTTCATTTAGCAACTTAGCATGCTAACACTAGCCAGTTAGCGTGCTAAACTGAAAGTGCAGCAGAGGTCGGGCAGGGGGTTTAAAGCACTGGCTGCCAGAGGCGATAGAGGAACATCAGGGAGGCGCTGAAGTGAGGAAGAGATGTCGTCTGTGGATCATTCCATTTTGATCACGTTGGTGTCGACAGTCTGATGCATCCTCTGGGGAACATGAATGTCTGCACAAAATTCACTATGAATTCATCCTGTAGCGGTTCATGTAGCTTGTGCTGCTAGCTTGGCCTTAAACATTTTAGCACTTTCAGGGCTCGTTTATGCATTTTAAAGTCAAACGCCACATACGTTTGTCTGATTTATCAATCGAACGCATTTTCTCCGCAGTTTCAACCGCCTGGATCTGCCAACTTACGAATCGTTCGAGGACCTGAGAGAGAAACTCCTCATGGCTGTGGAGAACGCGCAGGGCTTCGAGGGGGTCGACTAAGAACCGCGGCGTCCGACTGCATCCAACCAACCCACAGTAAAGATAAAGAGAACACAAAGCCACAGGGATGTCAGACCAGCTGCTGTAGCAGCTCTGTGCGAGCATGTTGTACTGTAAAGCCTGAATGTGAGCCGCCTCCGCAGCACGGCGGCTTGAGACTGTACAGCGATTTGTCGAGCCAATATGCCTACGTCTTTATATCCTTTCAGTGCGGGTAGGTCACTGCTTAAAGGTGCTGGGGAAAGAACGGGAGAGTCGCAACGTTTGAATGCTGAAATCTTAAATATCCCGCAGGCATGAGCGATAAATGACGAGAGCTGCCCCCCCCCCCCCCATCCGCCGTTTCTTTCCCCCTCTACCCTCGTCCTGTGAAAATCTACAGTGCTGGAAAACACTAATGCATTTCAATAGCTCCTTTACGTACACTATAGCACAGTATTCGAGCACCTTTCAGCGGAAGGGTCTTAGCATGGCCTTAATCTGGCTCCTACATGCACTATTTCTGAAACTGCAACGGCACTATGATCACAACTCTGTCAAAAACCTTAGACCAACACCAGATTACCTTAGGAATGCTAGCCAATCACATTTCAGGAAGAATCGGCCACACCCCTCCGTAGAGCCTTGTCCGTACGTGTGATCAGAAATCGCCGCTGCAGCCTTTTGTAGAATAATGTTTTTCTTCTCTTTTTGTTTTTTTAGCCACTGGTTAGGATTCAAGAATCGGGGATGGAGTGTAAAAAAAAAAAAAAAAAAAAAAAAAAAAAAAAATCCCCAAAGATGATTTTTTATAGTTTTTGTCATCACCAAACTGATTTTTTTTTTTTTTTTTAATCATTATATAATTGCAGGAAAATACTCTCGACGTATTTGTACTGATGAACAATGTTGTTTACTATTTCGACAATTCTATATGACATGGTGTGTGAAGTGTAAATCTGGCTAGTCGGGGAAAATAACTAATCCATATCATTTGTTATGGTGATAGCAAATGTGTTGAAATAATAAAATGGTTTTTTTATTGTAGTGCTATGAAAGCAGCATGAAACCGTATCTTGTGTTTTGCTTCGACTACATGGTAGTAACTTGGACGTGTAATCGGTCTCGAGGTCGAGGAAAAAGGGAAAACTGGGGAAAGTTTCTCTGAGACGTCATGATTACATTAATATTCTCATGCCTGTTGCTGTTCATAATGCTGTAAATTGTTCTTGGGGAAGGGGTGGGATTTAAAACAACACATTTTAAGTTCTTTCATGATATATAAGTATGTGTATGAACTACATTTAACAGAAGTATTACTGATCAACACTAAAATGAAGCTGTGTGCGTGCGCGGGTGTTTGAGAAAAAGCTGTGATTGCCACTGAATATAAAGCAGCACGTTTCTTACAAAGAGGAAAACAAATGTTGTTTTCTTCTTTTTTTATGTTTCCTCTCCTTTTTCTAACACCATTGAACCTAAAGGGCACTTTATAGATCACTCTGAGGTCATGTCACCAGTCGTTTTGTCATTAACTTGAATGTGATTTCTTTTTGGTTTTTTTTCCATTCGGAGCACTTACCCGGTGCAATATGAATAGTCTGTACATGTGGGCTGCTGCTAAGGTAGAAACCGTTAACAGAAGTGAAGGCGTGACTTCACATCCTGTAGTGTTCTCTGTTTTATCTCTCGACACTTTCCTCCCCCCCGTGTCTCCGCCCTCCTGTGATCCCACCTCTCGAACTCACTCAGATTAGACCTTTTTATTTTTCTTCTCTTTGTTTTTAGAGAGGGGCTTGCTTTCTTTCTTTCTTTCTTTCTTTCTTTCTTTTTTAAATGAATGACGGGGAAAAAAATCTCTTTTTGTCAAAGATTCCACCTCTCTCTCCAACTCATTGTGGTTCATTTAACTTCAGTCCAATAAAAATGAAACTTCTCAATGTGTCGTTTGACTTGATGCGACTCTTGCCCCCCTGCGATCCATCACATAACGATATATAGATAAAATTAGATTGGTAACTTGCTATTGCCTGACAAATGTAATGTTTAATCAATAATATTTATTATTATATAGATATTATACATGTAAATATTATATATAGATATATAAAATGTCAGTTATTGTCTGACAGTGCTGCAATCAGACACTTTTAAAACTAATCATTTTCTTTTATATATTTATAAATTTAAGGAATTACTATATTTTTCTCATGTGGCGCCCTGAAGTGCAGCCTATGGTACACTTTTACCTGAGTGTATACAAACATCTTTACACAGCACTATAGAGGAAACTGTGCTTTTCACACCATTTATTTAGCCACGAGTTACATGCTAAAGTCTAAACTAAAGGCTTGAGTCAAATCTAAATGTGTTATTTTAGTTAAATGCTACAAACATCCCTCACATGGTCAAAAAGTCCGTTAGGCTGATATATAGATAGAAACAGGTTGTAACTTGTTATGGTCTGACGGTCCTGCAGAAATCAAACATTTAATTATCAGTGCTTGATATTAGAGACCTTTTTAAACTCAATATTTTGTCGGAATATTAATAGCTGTAAACTCAAATTAAACTACAGATTTGTTTACCCTGTCAATAAATCAGTCCATCGCGACTGTTGGAAAGTAACTATGACATTTTCTAATGCTGTCATTTATTGACAGCAGGAGACAGGCATTTTATATACAACTCAGACACTTGGGGTTTTGTTTGGATGCTAATAAATATAAACTGAAATTAACCCTGACGCCTGACGGCACGACGCTTCTGTCACAATTAGTGTCTTCAAGACTTTTGAAGCTACAATATTTACCTTTTTACCATTTATTTGGACCACTTTAGCCGCTGGATTCCTGCTAAACTGCTAATTAAATATGGCAGTTTGTAAAAATATATGTGTTTATGTCCACGCGGAGCGGCTACAGCTTTCAAAAATGTTGCTTTAAAAAAGTCCTGCAGGACAAGTTATTATTCAGCTTAAAAGGCCTGAGGGAGATTGTTTTAATTCATCCACATATTATATACACACACATATATTATATATATATATATATATATATAGGTGTGTGTGTGTCTAGATATAACCTATATTTGTAAGATAAATCCACCTGGGCCTGCCTCAGGACTCAAAAATGCTGTAACTCACCTCAGGGCACTCTGTCTTGGAGAAAGAAAAGAGAATTACTGCCCCCTCTCTTTGTGTTGTGTGTGTGTGTGTGTGTGTGCGCACGTGGTGTGGTGAAGGGACCTCAGTTCATTCACACAATCGCAATCTAGGAGTTATCAGCTCCAAGGACAAGCAAATAAAAGCCACCCTGCCAGTGCGGGGACATTTTATCAAGCCCTGCTACCCTCGATCTGGTCACAAACAAACCGACCGCCAACTCTTCTCCACATCCACCGTCTAAAACGTTTCCACCTGCTCGGGGGGGAAAAAAACGGGAGTAATAACTAAATCTTAACTCTCTGATCATGAATCAGAGGGAAGCACGAAACACATTTCTTGTGTTTCCTGGCAAACATAAGTCGGTTTCTACGTCTGTCTGTCTGCGTCTCACTGGCGTCTGTTTCTATGTTACGTCACAGCTTTGACCTTAATGAAACCCTGATGGGAAGTTAAAGCAGCAACCTGCACCCAAACTGGATTAAAACATTAAAACATTAAATATTGTTTGTAATTAATCTCAAAGTGGTCAAATCTGTAATGTAATATTTGATTTTTAGTCATTTATAATATCTATATATTACATAAACGAGAGTAAACTCACTAGTAGACTATTAGCATGTTTCCTCCAAATAAACAGATTATTATCATTATTATTATTATTATTATTATTTCATAGGGACCACTTTATTATAAATAAGATGTGATTCTAGCAAATTAGCATTAGCATTAGCATGTTTTTGTTTTTGAGACATTAGGAACATTTATAAATGACTTTTAGCTAATTCTTCCAACTGTTTGTTCAGTGTTGTCCAATCCAGTCCCAGAGTTATACGGCATATAATAGAAATGTGTCCTCTGTTCCCCAGTTCCCCTTTTTTGTGTTCTCCTAGGGTCCTCATGGTCCCACAAACACAAGCAAGGGTTAATGTGTGTTAACAGAGTATTTAACTAGGGGACAAAGGACCCCAGGAACAGGTGTTTTGGGGAACTTATGGCCCTGGGATAACTACCACTACTAATTTCAGCTTTGTATCCGTCACTGTTGTACACACACTCTCACCCTCCATCAGGTTTGATGCATTTTAACATCCGAAGTCTTTGCTGTCAGGTGTGCTGGTGCGACCGTTTGACTTGATTTTACTGAACTGAGTGTTTAATTTGACCAAAGTCACTCAGATATCCTGCCTGCTGGTTGTGAAGCCCGTTGAACTCCTCATCTTATTACAAAAAAATGTTCCACCTCTGGACCAGGAACCATCACCTACATCTGTCGCGTTCAGTTCAGGGTGACTTTCATTGAAACCTTGGTATTAAGGCCCTGTTGCCTCAGCAGAACAAATTTTTTTGGTGTCCCCACCCCCCCACTCCTCCACCCCTCACCCTCTACCTCTGGTCAGGGTCGATCAATACTTCCCCTGTAGCTTATCACTAATGTGGAACTGGCTGTTTGTCCAAACTCTGCTCCGTCTACATAAAGACTTGCATGGGATGACATCAAACCCAAAGGCACCGCATATCACCTCGCCAAAGTACAGCTCCTGGACACGCTGCTGCTGGACTTTAAAACATTTGGAAAAGACTCTGAGGGAGAGTTTGCTGGTGTGTGAGAGGGCCAGGAACACTGATCAGGAGCAGGAGAATGACTTTCTGTGAATGAATGAACTTATCTGGAAAGAGGACGCACTTTAGCAGCATGGGGTGAGTGGACTGTCCTGAAATGGGTCTGAGAAACATCTTGGTGCTGCTTTCAGCTCAGAAATGTCGTGCAATGTCGCTAAAATCAGAAACAATCAAGCAAATTTTAGAAGAATTTACGCAAAAATTGTTTGATATATAGAAAGAAATGGGGAACGCACAGGTGTTGTTGCAGTACTCCATCGCACACACGCGCACACAGGTGCAGTCTTCCCCACAATCAGTCGAAAAAGACGTGTCTGGACTTTGGACACTTTGGATAAGCCTTGTCTGTTTACTCTGCATTATTTTCTCTCTGGTTTCTGCAGTTTTCCGTGTTTTTACTTGTGTTTAACTTTAAATTTTAAGTAAAAAAAAATCAAAATGCCACCTTGATAATCACAAATTGTCACTCGGTGTGATTTCAGCTCACAAACTTCAGCATGTCTTTCTCTGTGAGTTGGTTTCTCCTCTCCAAACTGATCTTTTCTTCTTCCCACCAGGTCGCCATGCGCCAGTTTGCAATAACAACCTCCCCGTGTGGAGCTTCTCCGGTAAACGCTGTCCTCCAGAGCTGTGGAGTGTGACAATGGTGTTTGTGTCCTCTGTATCAAACGCCATTATCACACTAAATAGCTACAGTGTGAAAAGGACCTCAAATATATTCCTCAGTTTCCTGCTTTGCCTGGGTTTTTTTGTTATTTTTCCTTTGTTTGTTTTGCAGCTTCTGTGTAATTTTTACTTTCTTTTTTGCAGTTTCTCTGACTGTTTCCTCATTCCTGCTGTAAAACCTTGCAAATGTGTTAGTAGTGCCTATAGCTTGGGACACGGTACACCACAGAGAAGGGGCAGAGACATAAATAGACACACAGTGTTGTTGATATGTCGTTCATGATGTTGAGCCTCTGAGTGTGACCCACTTATTTCTGTGTTCGAGGCGCTAATTTGCCGCTGGAGACATTCACCCACAAGTGGGGATAAGAATAGACGGCCCATTTGTTTTCAATATGTAAACAGGTAAATCCGACTCAAACAGCGCTCGTCTTCATCCGTGCTAATGACATGAATAAACAGTGTTTCGTCTGTCGTCTGTGAACCTGTGCACAGCCACCACTCCTATGATTTAATTGAAACATAATTATAATAAAGACATTCAGCCCCATCACTGTGCGCAAAGACAAACAGATATCTACACATTCACACTGACACAGGGTCAAAATCATGACACACTACCCCCCTTCTCCCTCCCAACTTAAGAGGTCCCATTGCAGGGAATGTGAGTCGGTTTAACACCATGAAGAAGAAATCAGAAACCAGCAACATCTCTTTAATAATAAAGATCTACACTCTGGCCGTAGCTGCACCCTGAGAGCCACGTCAGCAATCGGGGTCAGGGATTTAAAAGGCAAGAGTGAGAGTAGGACAGAGAGGCTTATTATATAGAGCCTGAGCTTGAATAGCGAGCGGGCTACTGAGATCATACAGGCTCAAGTACATAATTAGACTTTTACTGTGGCATGATCACCGGGTTTAACATATCTTTCAGGTAGTTTAAGCCACCCCAGCGCAGTGTAGACCCCCGAAATGATGCCAGACTTTCACAATCGATCTAACAAGCAGAATCTCCCCAGATAAGAAAACATCAAATTGATAAATCTTTGCATTTCACTGAATACATTCAAATTCATACTTAACTTAATGCCAGCTTTATGTGCACAAAATGTCTTTGTGCTGTTTCCAGAATACAAACACGAACACATTGTAAAGCTTTACTAAATAATGATATAATAATGTAGCAATTAACTAAATATACATTCAACAAATATCTTCTTATCAAGTCACAAACACAAAAATGACCCACTCATCCTGTGCCACTAAATGTCTACTGTGTATTTTATCTTACAACGTACTTGAAAGACATTTCCTCCAATCAATTAATTAACAAGTTCATTAATTTAATGAACTAATAGTTTGAAAACATCACCGTCAGTAGAAAAACAAGAAAAAAAGTTGATCTGTAAAGAAAAAAATAAACATCGCACCTCATCAATAAAGCAATCTCTAAGACATCTCAGTTCAACACTGTAGACGACCTTCTCATCGTCATTTTCAAGTGTTTGTTACGTTTCTCACAGTTTTTTCCAAAATGAAATAAAGTCCCATTACCCTAGATTATAAATACTTTTCATACAGAAACTATCTCTATTAAAATTCATCATTTAAATAAAATATATCTCTCAAATGTTCAACATGATGAGATGAAGCTCCTATAAAAGGTCCGTCTCCTCCATGATGTTGCCTCCTCTCTCTGAAAGGCCAAACTCGGCATGATGAGGTCAAACACGAGTGAACAAATCACCAAAAACCTCGTCATCTCATCTAAGTTTGAAACCCATAGTCCCGGACTCTTGTCCTGTTATGACTTCCCCTTCACTGTTGGCCCAAATGTTTTCTTCTTGGGTGCAGCAGAAGGTTGGGTTTTGGGTTTCGGAGCAGATGCAGGTTTTTTAGCTTTGGGCTGCAGGGATTTGAGGCCCAGGATCTCACAGTATGTGTTGCACTGGTGCAAGGCTTTAAACTGGTCAATGAAGGAAGTGGCGCAGTTTCCTTTGAAGCCTTTATATCTGGAAAGAAATCAATTATAAATATATTAACATTTCTAATAAAATTTGCACATATC
Source organism: Datnioides undecimradiatus (assembly GCA_008933995.1). Classification (NCBI taxonomy): domain Eukaryota; kingdom Metazoa; phylum Chordata; class Actinopteri; order Lobotiformes; family Datnioididae; genus Datnioides; species Datnioides undecimradiatus. The sequence goes on along the minus strand of WARS01001868.1, from coordinate 3,306,908 downwards.
AGTTTGCCTCTGTTATTGGTTATACTCACCCTTTCTTACAAGTGGCTATTCCCACATCAGTGAGCCTCATTCCCACTCCTGAAAACCACATAAATCAAATGATGTATACTTTTTAAGTGATATTTATGTATATTTGCACACAAAATATCTAAATGTCCAAGTTTTTCCAACCTTGCATGTCGGTAACCAACAGGTTTCCCTCGGTGTTGTGGTAAACCCAGTGCTGAAAGGTGCAACACTTCTGTCCTGCCTCCGAGTCGCGTCTCATCAGGTTGATCTCTTTGCCGTCCTTGACCGAATACTTGACAAAGTCACCAATCAGCTCCTCCTCCAGGGTGGCATATGGGATGTCGTTGGATGGACGGTGAACCAGGTAGATGGGAATGATCCTACGAAAAGCATAAAACAACATTTTTCACATAATTCTAAAATAAAACAGAGGCAAACGTGCTGCAGAGAGGTATGTTTTGTTGTACGTTTACAGCTTCACTCACTCTGGGATCTCTCCAAAGTCTTCAAAAGACTGGGCTGCAGTGGAATAGGCCATGATGTATTGTCTTGCTGTGTTCTGGACCTGGCACTCCTACAAATCAAACAGACAATTACAATTCAATGTCACCTTACAATTACATTTAAGTAATTTCATTGCATTTTCATCGTTTTGCACTTTCTGCAATTAACTTGTATACATTTAGCTCTGCAGGACTTTTAGGTCTAACATCAAAGTCCTGTGATGCTCTTACCTCTACAGCCAAGCTAAAGTTCTTCTGAATGAGCTCTTCGTTGTTCTTGGTCCCATAGCTGATAGCATTGTGTACTTTGAGCACACAGGAGTGTCCAGGTGGTAACCAGGATATCTGACCCGCTTGCAGCTTGGTCCGAAAAGCCCGCCGGTGCATCCCCTCTCCAAAGTGGACCTTTTCAGTGATGATGCTGGCAGGTTGGTTCTCTCCAAAGTATTGGTCAGATAGGAAATCCTCTTTGAACATCATCCTGGAACAGTGGATATCCTCCTCTTCACACCCAACCTCTACAGGGGTTGCTAGAAAAAGGAAAGAGAGACCAAATGTTTCATCTTTTATCAGCAAAAACAAAACAAAAACTGTAAATAATGAACCTTGGTCTAAGATCACAACTCACATGAGACTGTCTTTGGAGCTGGAGGGATGACGGTCTCACTGAGCACTGTAAAACAGCCAGAGTCACAAGTGTTTAACTGCACATTTGTCCGCGTTCAAAATAGTTGTTATTGTTGAGTCACGGCTGATACCTTCATATGTGAGCAGGTAGTCCAGGGTGACCGATCCATGTGAACTGCTGAGCCGACACTGGTACTTGCCCAGGTCTTTGTGGGAGGCGTTGGAGATGGTCAGTGAGACCCTGCTCTCATCCCCTGCACTTCAGAGAGAAGTACAGTGTCACAAAATGCACCACATAAGGCCATAAAGCCACTGACACAACATCCCATCTGGCATTCAGCTGATAATGGTAATCAAGGGCTCTGTCTGTGCCAACATGTGGTGTTTGTTATGGTTGACTCTGTTCTGCTTGTTCATGTGAAACAAGAGCATTACGCATACAAAAGAAATATGTAGAAGATACAAGTTAGAAAATAGCAGCTTTGACTATTTGACTAAATTTAAAAAATAGATATCCAAAGTCAGCTGTAACACTGGTGTTGCAATTGGGTGTTTGAAAAGTAGTTAGCATGCCAGCAGAGCATGGGTAATGCCAAATGGACCAACCGTTAACAGTTCAAAATGACAGTATAATAACAATAACATATAATTACATTGTCAAGCAACATGCACTTGAAAATCAGTTCAATAGACTTAAGTAAATCAGTAAGGGGCTGTGGGAGTGTGACCAACAGAAAAGGTAATAAACCACTGCCTCACTCAGACTGAAGGAGCATACCAGCTGTCAAAGTTTTGTGGTAAGTTGTTTTTTGCGATATAAAACTAAGATATGTGAAACTAATGTGTAAAGATGAGGATTTCAGAAAATCCACTGTACAGTTTAATTAAGTACCTTCTCTTGATCTCAGCCAGGACAGTGCTGTCTCTGCTCCAGGTGACAGTGGACTGGGAGAAGACGGCCGAAAACTGACACCACAGGCACAAACTCTGAGGGTCTCCGCTCACTGCAACGGCCTGGATAGTCTTCACCACCTTCAGTTCTGCAGATGTTATAATACAAGTTTATTATGAGGTGAATGACTTATGAAGAGGACAAAAGAAAAATGATTTGATGTTTATTTCTGACCTTCCTTAGGTGGCACTTTCTGTTTGACCACCTCACTGTAAGCCTTCTTACGAGTCGCCCCAGCATCTACCTTTGGCTCCTCTCCCTTTGCCTGGATAGAAACATCTGGCTTTGGTAGTTTAGACTCCAAAAGACTGACAATCTTCCCAAACTTATCCTCTGACAGACGTCGTCTTTTAACAACATCATCGTTCAAAGGGCTGGTTACGTTTGTTTGCTGGTGGGCTTTATGATCTTTCGGATGCAGAGGTTGTTCTTCCTGGGAAGCTTTTGCCTCTGGTTGCTGGGATGTTTTCTTGCCACCATATGATTGCTCAGTGTCCTTTTGAGCTTTCCCAACTTTAGCACCCAGCTTGGCCTCGAACATATCAATCCTTCCCTTTGCAGTCTTTGGTTTCACTCCATTCTCCACTTCAACCAGTGGTTCCACAACATTTTTCACTCCGGTTGCACCCTGAGCATGTTTCTTTTTCTTTTTACCATGTGGCTTGTTTGGAGCCTTTTCAGGTGCAACACTGGTCTCAATCACCAATTTAGCCTCCTTGTCCTCGAGCCCAGCCTGGGTCTTCTCCCCAGTATGAGTTTCACCCGTATGTTGATAAGTCTCTTGCTGTTTGCAGACCTTCTGAGCTGAAACATGGTGAGATATATTCTCCTGTTTCTTGGAAGCTTGTGCACCACAGTGATGACCCCCTGACTTGTCCTTTTTGGAGGTTGACCTGTGGGTTTTGTGAGGCATCTTTTCAGCAGTTTTCTGGTTCAACTCAGATTTTACAGATGTGTCAATGGGTGTTTGTGCCCTTGGGACAAATGGGTCATTTAAACCTAAAGTGAGGACTGCAACACGGTTTTCCTCTGAGATAAAGAAATGATTTGCAGGGACAACATCCAAGTATGATAGTTCTCTAGTTAGGTCATTAATCTCCTCGATAATTGTTTGTTTCGTAGTGAACAAACAATCTGCGCCCTTTAAGTCTAGTTGCTCCTCCGGTGCAGGTTCCTCAGAAGTGTCTGCTGTATTTCCCTTTTTATGAATCAAATCCTCATCACCTTCTAAAGATACTCTGTCTGTAATCCCATCCGAGGTTGGCCAGACAATGCAAGGTTGTACGTGATCACAACTGAGGTCTCTGTTGTCATTGAGAGACCCTTTGGCAGAAGTTTGATCTCCTTTCAAACTGCTGCGTGCTTCACAGATGAGGGAGGAGCTGATACTGAGAGGAGCTAGGGGCATAATAAATTTGGGACTCTCCTGCTGTGGCTCCAACTGACATGCTCCGTCAAAGTCTGGTACAGTGTCAGACGACACGTGTGTTTGAGCATTTATATGAAGGCGAGGTTGTGTGTCCACACCTGGCACGTGTGAGTCTGTCAGAGTGTGTGCGGTGAGGAAACGAGGATCTGCAGTTCCTTCACGATCAACCTCAACTGGTCCAAAGCTCCTTTTAGCCTCCTGCTCGGCGAACGAGCCCGGCTGGGAGACGCTGTGTTCATCTGTCACTTCACATAGTCCGTCTGCAAAGGGCTGACAATGAAAATGGACAAATATTAAAATTCTAAGATATAAAATTGACCTGTGTTTCAGTATAGATAGATAGGACTCTGCAGATAGCGGGTTAGAAAACCACATACAAAACATACCTTTCTACAGAGCCACAATGCAGAGGTTTATGAAACACCATGCTCCTATATCCAATCCCACAGTCCATATGTCCTGCATGCAACTGAAACCCAAACTGGTGCTGTTATAGATGGGAGCCCCAGCTATGCCTCGAGCACCCAAGCTAATCAAAAGCAGGCTCCTGGGCCCAGCGAACCTGTCGGCGTCCTGATCCTGGGTTTTTAAAGGAGATGTGGTAGGAATGGGTGTGTTATAGGGTGCGTACAAAAAGAGAGAGAGAAGGATAGAGCGAGGGAGGGTCATGTTTCAGTCCTCAGCTGTGCTCTCCTCTCACCCCTCCACCCTGACACGCCATGGATGCATGCTATTATCATTGAACTCTCAGCTATTATTAGATGCTATTTCTGTCCATCTGAAGTTTTCCTCTCAGGCACTCTCGTTTCCTTCAGCACACACACCTGTCAGTCTTTGAGATGGGAGCCAGGGGACTTATCCAATAATACAGAATCAAGCCCGGGTGACAGTCCTTGGATGCAGAATGAATGGCTCCTATCCAAATGCAAGGCAAGGTGACAATACTCGTGAGTGTGATGTCTGGTGACATACGTGGATTTCACTCTCAGGACAACTCTACATACCTCCTGACAGGCTATCAGTGTTGTAGGTATGTAAACACTCACAAGGACAGGAGTGGGAATGTCTCTCAATGTTCTGGTCGTGTTTCCAAAGCGCATGACTGATTTATCTGTTGGCCAGCACGAATTATGTGAAGGTGATCGCTGTTATTCTCTCTAATGTGAAGGGTGAATCTTTCCACTTCTCCCTCCCTCTCTCTTCCACACCTGCAGGAAAAAGCAGGGTGTGTTTGCATGCATGTATGCGCGTCTGTATGCGTGGTACCAACATGCAGTAGAACAAGTATCCACTCGTATTTCATGCTTTTCACATAAAGCAGACCGAAAATCGCTCTTAATCTATATCATAAGCCATCTTACCTCCTCATTTACCTGCTTTGCAGGTGCAATTTGTCCCTCCAAATCTGTGTCCTCTATTATATTTAGCACAATTGGCTCCTCTTCATTGCTAGTGAAGATGTCTGTCTCAAAGGACTCATGATATCCACCAAAGACAGAAAGAAGGTCCAGATCAGCAGAAGAGGTAGATCCAGGGAGCACATCCACATCGTATGCTCCAGGAGAGACTACTGTAGCACTGGATGGTCCTGTGAATGGATGCTGGTGTGAGGGGCACAGAGAGCGCTCAACCTGGCTGATCTGGATCTCTTCTGGCTCCTTTTCTCCTCGTGAGGTAGGTGTTATATCACACAGGGATTCAACACTTTGGCAGCTCTCCCTGTCTCCAGCTTCTAGGCACAAAGAGCGGCGGCTCTGCCCAGAGAGGACAGAGCTCTCCGGTATGTTTTGTGGCTGATCCTGGACACCCATGGGTGGCTGTGATTGTGCCTGCACTGCTTCCTCTTGACGCTCTCCCTCTTCAGATGTCTCTTTATCTATTTGAATGTTTACTTCTGCTAGAGCCTGTGTCAAAGCATCTATCTCAGCCCCTATCTCTGTGAAGGCAGCTGTAAAGTCCTCTGGTGGAGCTGCGATGATCCCTGTCCAGTCTGAGAGTGCGCTTGCCCAGCTGTCCACTGACGACCACCTCTCAACCGGTGGCCCCCAACCTATAGTGTCATCACTGGACCAGCCAATCCCTTCACTACCATCAGGGTTGTAACCTGACACTTGTGTCTCTCTTGTGGGAAAAGACAAGTCACTGGTGGTTGTGAGCCCTCCTTGCATCACAGAATGACTTGTCTTGTCCACAGCATCCCTATCTTGTGTATCCTCACCTGCCAGATACTGGCATGCGTCCAGCCACAGCTCAATGGGGCTGTCGCTGCGCCATGGTTGTTGGGTTAAATCAGTGACCTCCTCTGTCCCTCGTCTCGCATCATTTACCGATATCACGTCTGCCTCGCAGGCATCCACAGCAGGTGGTTTTAGTATTGTGTGTTGGCTCACATCTGACTCATAGTCTGCCATAGCCTGTTCATGACCTGAACTGTGATGACATTGTGTCACCACGTTTTCTGAATCACACATCAGGACATGTGTATCGCAGTCAGGGTCGGCCTTCCCCCCTTCTGTTTGTGATAATGGCAGGTATTCAGGACACGTAATCTCCTCTGGATCAACATTAGTGCTCAGGATGAAGCCATGTGTCTCACTTTCAAAGATGTAAAGGTCTGACAAAGGCGCTATAGCTGCATCACTCTCTAAACTATCTGACTGATGTGATAACGACCTTAATAGTGAAGCGGCTTGACTGTGGTCGGAGCTGAAGCCGAGGCCGGACAGAGGCTCACTGTCAGATGGCTCCATCAAACACTCAGAAGTACATGACAAAGTTGGAGGTGTACTGTCTTCTTGTGTGAGAGAACAGGACAAGGTTGGTTCTTTAGTGTAAAACTCTGAAAAAGATTCAGACAGGGGGGAAATAAGATCATGGGAGAGGTGAGGTAAAAGAGGTAGCACAGGTTCTGATGAACCAAAATAGCTACAAACCCTGAATTCGTCATCCTTTGGTGCAGGATCTGAGCAAAGTGAGAAACACTCTGACATATTATAGCTGGGTGACAAAGGCTTCAGACAGTCTGAGTCTGTGCTATTCTCCTGAGAGAGGCTTTTGGGAACGTTTGATAAAGTCTCTGGGTCTGAGTGATCTGCCGCAGTCTCTGCTCCTGTCTCGTATGCAGGCGGCGTGTTTTCTGTGGGACTGTGCAGAAGAGAAGGAGAGTCCAAATCCCCACTGTGACGGTCTGTGTGAGCCGGCGGTGACTGTGTTTGGTCATCTGTGGAAAAGAGTGACAGATCCATCGGGAACTTTAGTTGTGCTTGAGGAGGTTGTCAGTAGTGAGACTCGAGAAGTCAAACAGCACCTCCAGGCTAAGTTTTGGGGCGACTGACATAAAAGTGTGTGCACACATTCCTTGTGTTGCCTGGCTTCTCTGGTGTCATTTCCTCCCCTGGGTCAAAGTATATCCTTGTGTTTTCAGTACCTGCAAAGTAGAGTATGACAACAACAAAGAGGTCACGATTTCACTGGTATAACTAGAGAATTCAAATACTCTCTGATCTGAGGCTCATGGGTATCTTTACCTCCTCAGTCTAAAGTATTGAGCAGGAAGTTAGGGCTCGCTATCTCCCTCTAGCTGTTTATCTGAGTTGCACAGGATGCCCCTTTAAACGGCATGTTGCATCTATTTTAGAAGCTTTTAAAGGACACTTGAGACACCTTATCAACAGGAAGCCTTCCTGCTGATAAGATTAAAAAAGATTTAAAAACAAAACAAAACGCAAGACAGTTGAGTTCACAAGACCTCAGAGCTGCAAGCGGTTACATAGTGAGACAGGTTTAAGTATTACTCATGAGTTCAAACATTGCAACAGGATACAATGCATCATGATATGATATCCATGCTTTAACTTGTTTGATGTTAAATTCTGAAAGTTTCAGCTATTTTAAAAATCAAAATACTGCAAAAACAACAAATAACAACAAAACAACACCGCCTTCTTTTGCATTTCATGTTTTTCTGATTAAAGTTTTCTAAATAGCTGCATGTCAAAACCAATCAGCTGAGGATCTGCAGCTCTACATGAATGCCAGCCTGATACCTGATACTGAGATCATTGTTGCTTAATTACTTAACATTCATTATATTTTAAACTCCAAATTTAATAACTATAACTCAGTGAAATACACTGTGAATAAGGTGTTACCATCTTTATATGCTGGTAACAACAATGATGATACATCTACTGTGTACTCATGTAATTCATTTAGATGGCAGCTGAAACCTGAGGTCATTGTAAAAGCATACCTGTATTTTAAAAGCACCTGCCTTCGAATCACATCGCCCGTGTTACCCACTACCTGACATTTGTGCATGAGGCCTGATATGAAGTGTTGAAAGGGGAGGCTTCAAAACATGCACCCTGATATACAAGATTGCAGGAGGGGAACCGATGGCACAGACACTGGAAAAATACCAGAACATCTTCACCCATGACCTGCATTTGTCACATTCCAGCTGCAGTGAAGGACACCTAGCCGATCCCTCAAGCCTGAAATGTTTACTATGGAGTGCAGATCCTAACTTTAGTAATTGTATTGACAAACACTTACGGGAATAAATACACATTTCAGGGAGCAAAACACACTAAAACCCTGACAATTGTCTAATTTTACAGTTAAAAGTCATCTGAATAATAAATAATAAAGGTGGTAATGTTTCAAGTGAATATTGGCAGTAAAAGTCACTTTCTTCCTTATTAATTAATAACATCCTGTATCAAATTATCCGCACACTGTTAAACACTGTTAAATTTATGTTTTCTGATTGCCTCACAGTCACATTTAGCACGCCGACTCCATATTTAGATTTGATAATCACGTGCGTAGTCATATTCCTCATATCAGTGTTGTAACCCACTTTTAGAGGTGAACTTCTAAATTGAACGGAGACCAATCTGGCCGGTGTGGTTGATTAGCCCACACATTGGGTTTGATCTGTTCTGACATTAAAAAACAATAAAGCTGTCGGCACCTGCGATGACTGAAAGCAAGAAAGTGTAATTCGATGTCATCTTGACCGTCTGTGCCAAAATAGGCCCATCCTCGGTCACACAACACCCCGAGAGGCTGCTGCATCTCTGAAGCTTCTGTATGTATGGGACTTGCTTTAAAGACCTGGGCTCAAAGACCTGTGAGGTGAACACAGTTTGGAAAGTAACAACACAAACCGCCTGAAAAAGATGACTTTCTCAACACTTAACAGGCTGACAACTTCACATGATTGGCAAAATCCATTTTAGATGTAAATCACTTAAAGGAACTCTGATGCTTCACAAAGTGTGTCATGCAGCACAGATTTATGTGTGTGTGTGTGTGTGTTTGTGTGGGTGCGTGTCAGCCTATCAACAGTGTTGTAACAGACAAAGTGGTTGTGACAACACCGGCAACTCTGACCAACCCCAAATACAGCCACTAACTAACGTCCAACAAGTGACCTCACAGCTGAATCACACACAATAAAAGTATCATTATTATGATTCAAAGTATTAAAACAGTTGCTGCAGAAGGGGATTTACAGCCGTGCATGTCGTACGTACCCTTTTCAAAGCCGTCCAGTTGAGGTTATAAACCTATGATGTAGGACCTCAGTATGAGCACAGCCACCGGTCTCGGGGTGTGAGTCTATTTTTAGCTGTTGTCCCCCCGCGAGTACAAAGTCAGTCAGTTACCTGATCTTGCGGACATGTGCCGATCTTGAACATTTAACACTCGATATCTATATTTACAAGCTGTTTCAGTGATGGCCTACTTTGGTTCTTGGTTGTTGTAGAAATTTGTAGAAACTAAAGAGCTTACTCTGGGGTAGAAACCTGTAAAATATCTTTTTTTCTTTTTAAATGTGGTCGTAGATGCAGCCGCTAACACATATAGAGACATATGCATAAAGCTTGATTCTGCACTGTCTATACTGTTTAATTAGTGTTGTGGGTATAGTTTTGCTACCTGCTTTCTCGCCAAGGGTTACATAAAAGAATGGACAGCAGTTACTTGTGTCTGTATGTTGATTATGATTCTACCGCCAAGAGGTTTTGCTTAGCACAAGGTCTGAAAGCAGGGAAGCAGCTAGTTTGGTTGCGTCCAAGGGTCAAAACTAATTTTTCTAAGCGACAACAATGCTGCAAGAATTCCTGAAATAGACCAGTATAACAATGAGTTAGTCATTCTTAGACCAACTATTTCCCAGCCTATCAGTCTCTATGCTAAGCTAAGCTAACCCACCGCTTTACAGGTGTGTAGAGTTGGTTATAAACAGTGATCAGCAGTCTGCTGCATCTGATTGCATGCTTTTCATGTCATTTACTCCATTACATTAATTCTTTCAGGGAGTTTTCTGCTGCTTCACAACCTTTAGTGTCTTTCTGTGCTACAGCGCTCCTAAACGTTGTCATTGATTCCCTGCAGTTTCTAGTTTTGTTTGCCTTTCTCCATCAACAGGCGTCTTCAGGACCTTCACACCATAGCAGTTTTCATCACTCTTCTCCTAAGTCTGCTTTTCATGCTTATTACAAAAAAACATTTTACATTTGAGAAAACTTGTGTAAGGTCTTCTTTAGTTGTGTCAGAGTTGTTTACTTCACTCAGTATCTTTCAGAAAAGCACTCGCTAAATGTGGTTTCATAAGGCCGGAGAAGGACAGTTTTGTAACCACGAGTAATTTATGGTTCTTACATAATTGCTCCTGTGACAGGTGAGGGGAGCGGGATACTTTTAGTGCTTTAAAGTCATCCCATTGTAAATAGTAGTTCAACAACAGGGGCGCTGCAATAAAACAACAGTGTCTCAAGTCAGTTTTTAAAAAAATAAATAAAAGTATCTTTAGCTCCTCTGTGTGTAGTCACTATTGTGAGTGTGTGTGTGTGTGTGTCTGTGTGCGTGAGAAACCAGTGATGGGTTTTATGAATGAACACCCCCTCCTACCACCACCACCATGACACATACACTACAAAAGGTTTATCATTACAAGTCCAGTGAACAGAAGAGGATGAGGACGCAAACTATTAAAATGATGTCATGTCCTTTTGCTCTTTTCACGCTGTTATGTAACAGCATGAATCCACACACCTGTTTTTGTGCTGTTGTAAATCTACTAAGCAGCTGAGGGAATATTATTGGACCAGTGGTGCGTGTGGTTTTGTTTTAGAGTCATTGTATTTTAATTGGCATATTCTTTATCTAACTCTCGAGGTTTCCTTTAAAAACTGTCCGTGCGACTATGTTAGAGAAAATATTTGTGATTAAACATTGCACTTTAATATTGTTTTATATTTTTATTTTAATTCACTGAGTTCACCATATACATATTATGGTGTAGCCATTAAAGGGTGTGTGTGTGTGTGTGTGTGGCTTCTCAGACGCAACACATTTACTGTGTCTGCATGGAACAGCTGATGGGCTGAGATGGGGGTGGACTGTTGGGCAACAAGCAGCGGAGGAGTGTAACTAAGTACATTTACTCAAGTGCCATACTTAAGTACAAATTAGATGTAATGGAGTTTTTCCATTGTATGCATCTAACATTTCTTCTCCACTGCATCTTAGAGGCAAACACTTTTTAGGTCCACTACATTAATATGACAAATTCAGGTAGAAGTTACTTGAAAATCATGGGTCTCCAGATTTTTTGATTGTGAATTTGAATGTTTCTGGTAAACCATGGCATTGAAACGGCTACTTCTTATGCTAAATAAACATGTTAAATTTTAAAACATGGACTAACGTAAAAACTGAACCTTGTTAAGCTGAGACACGTGGCTCTCACAGGACAGTGACGTTAGAAAGATACAAGAATCTTAAAGAGTATGGTGCATCGCTGTAGATTAAACTACCCAACAGTATCTAAAGTAGTTATTAAATGAGCTCAACTTTAAACAGGTGCAGTAATCCTGAGATAAAAACACCAGATGTAATAGTAAAACTGACAGAGAGCATTTCACTTTATGTACATAAAGTGTGGTATTAGTGTTTTTACAGAAACATGTAATTAGTACTGATATGTGAACTGTAAGTTTCTTTGCAAAGCTCAGTATTTCTTGAATTTGCGTCTGTGAGTTTGTGTCTTTCTCCAAATCAGTGGCTGAACCGGTGCCGTTGTCCAACACTGAAAATGCTCAGACATGTTACACCATCTTGAGCATGTTGTTGTGGGGTTTTGGATTGGACTTGTCCCCCCCGTGGACTCTTGTAGTCATAGTGAGAGAAGTGTCGTCTTACCAAAGCAAGATATATTTTTACACCATGTTGCTGCACAGGCCGCCTCAGCTGGGCCAGGTCTGGCCTCCCTCTCTGAACTCCACACCAGGTGGAAAACTGCGCGGCACATGTAAGAAGCGTACGTCGTGAAACCACGTTTTGTTTGTGTGGATGCTTCTCCAATTAAGGCAGCAGTGTCACAGCAGACAAACGGGAGATATGAGGCACATCAACACTACGTCAAAGTGCCATGAAATAAACAGCAAACCATATTTGGCACTCCTGGTAAACCACTGAACACATAAAACGATGGCAAACAAACATGTTGTGGCAGCTTTAAAGCCTCCGATGCTGCGTTCCTTCATGCTGATTTTATAAGATTGTTCCAGTGACAAGCTAACACCAAACAAGGAGATTGTTCCCGGGGCTGAAACGATGGTCGCTCACTGAGGATTAGTCAACTTAAAACAACGCACAACAGAGCGCATGCCCCGCATAGCTCAAGTGCTGGGATGGAAACGTGGCGGGGCTGTTTTGCGTCATAAGAAACCGAAAACCTTTGTTATGATCTCATCCGCTGAGTCAGTGTCACTTCTGACTCACAGCCATGGAAAGTGCAGTGAAGACATGGTCCAGGTTATTTGTGTTGCCTTACGACCGAACCGTTAATAGGCTGGGATGTAGCGGGGCTATGCGATCAAAGTAGCCGGTCACACCTGTCTTCTCACCCAATAGAGGGCAGTGTTGTTCGTATTATATCACATTCATGGTTGTAATGTGAATTTAATTGTTTGTCATGCTTATTTAGGCATCAACCAACTGATTTCAACCAATAATATAATGACATCAACCATTTTTTGGTCATTTTAAATGTGATAAATTGAAAGTGTCATGAGTCTGTGTCTCCCTAATCTGCAGCCAATCCCTGCATGGCTCTCTCCTTGTGTATGTGTGTGTGTGTGTGTGTGTCTAATTGTTTAAGTGGCAACAGGTGTGCTGGAGTCAGAGCAGAGTCGCACCAGCTGCACCTCATCTCAATTATTAGGATGTCTGCAAATGCTCCACTCTGTCAGATTGAAGTCTCTGTGCCACTCAGTCTCAGGGTTTTCTGGTTTGCTTGTTGATGCCTGTTTTTCCCACATTAACCCTGTTTCCCTGCTGTCCCACTGCAGGGCATCCCGTGATCACTAATGGGACCAAAGTCACAGGGAACAAACATCAAAATGTGCGTGAAACCCACGCTTTGTGTGGAGGATCATCACTGGAAACCACAGCATGAGCAGTGGTAAACCTGCGATGTCCAAGAGGGACAGCGGTCTGTCACATCAGGCAGACATGTTGGTTGTTTTCTCCCACATTCGCAGGGTTGTGTGTAATGAATTCATCACCCAGGGGCAGACCGTCAGTGAAGAGGCCTACTGCACCACTCTGAGGCATCTGAGAGGGGAGGTTCAGCACAAATGGCTGAAACCGTGCAGGATAAAGCTTTGGTCCTGGCTGGATATGGTGACGACAACTTCTTCCTCTTGTCTAGTAAACATCACTGATGGTGCTATACAAGGTTACCTATCTAGACTCCAGCAAGAGCCCTGGGAACGGTGTGTCTCTGCATGAGGAATTTACTTTTAAAAGAATGGCAGCCAATCGAAATTGGATATGGTTTCAGCTTTTTATAGACACAGTTCTGCAATGAGGTGTGATGGCACACTGAATGGATCACTAATGTCTCTTAGTGATGAATCCATGGCGCAGCTATGGAACGGTTGTGGTCCAGTTAGGTTTAGACAGGAAAAGATTGTGGTTTAGGCAAAAGTAAGGGTTAGTTACATAAATTACATTAAAACTGACATGATATTTTTCTAGAAACATTTTATTAAGGTCAAGTTTTAAAGAGCACTGGCATAACTTATAAGTCACAAGGGAACAGAATCTGAGATTAACTGGATAACTCTTCAGTGTGCACCTTTGCCTCTATGTACTGCTCCGTTTTAGGAGGAGGTATGGCTTTTCAACCAGCACAGTAAACACATAGCTCACCACCAGTGTGAGTACCAGGTGACCAAGGAACAGGTACATCTAAAGGGGAGTGGAAACATGATATATTATCTACAAAATAAAAAAAACCAGACTGGTAAATAGAACTGAAATGTGCCAAAGTCTGATGCACTTACAAAGTTGATGTCCATGTAGTGAATCGGGGTCTCTTGTAAGCCAATATAGAGGATGATGAAGACGGGATGTGTCAGATAGCAGGCGAAACTAATGTTGGAGAGAGGAACCCAGAAACCCAACGACAAGAGTCTCTTGATAAAACCTGGAGAAACGGTGAGAAACAGAATATAAAGTAGCATTTTAATTATCTGTGTTTGTGTCAATCATCATGTAGATCCAGCGACGCTCACCTCCATAACCCTCCTCACAGGCCAGTATGATCCAGGTTACAGCTAGAGCCCAGAGTGGTCTGTGCAGTCCCTGGTAGAGGGCATGGGGCAGAGACGGATAGGCGGGGGTCTCCCTGAGGACGTAGGCCACGCCAACCAACGCAGCCATGAGTGACAGACAGCAGAGCCAACCGAGTGCTGCCTGCCACTGACGCAACAGCAAGACATGAGAAACACACCAGTGTGATGGATGCTTAATTACTGGCTTAACGACACCAGAAAATAGCAAAGTATATATTTAAATTTCAACTAGAAGAATATGTTAGGTACTCAGATGCTCTCACCTTTTGCCTTAACAGCTGACTTTTCTTCGTTGTCAAGTATATTCCTGTCAAGATCCCTATTAAAAACGGCCCATATCTTGTGTAGGGTTTCACATAGTATTGCAAGACGTAATGCTCAGATGTGCTGCAAATTAAAGAAAATATATATATATATTTTAATTTTAAAGAAAGGCTAGTCAGCTTTGATACTATTAAGCAATTTGATAAAAACAAAATCCTAAATTGACCTCACATTTAATGCACTTGGTCCCTAAGATGCTTGCAAGGTTAAGTGCAGGCTAAAAGCAAATCAGAACTGTAATTTGTAGCATATTGCACTGTAAATTACCAGTGCGTAGTGGTAGATGTGCATTTGAATATTCAAATGTGTATTTTGTCTATTTTAGTATAAAGTATTGTAAGATATTGAGAGTGCACATTGTAGTTACACTGTACATGTAAAGGAACAAGAGTTGCAAAGTAGCAGTGGCTAATAAACTCTGCAGCACATCAGTTTCATGCACTGTGTTAATAAATAAAATGAAACTTAGTCATTCACAGTGTAGACGGCTGAAAGACTGGCAGCTGCAGGACTGCAGTTATAACAGAACTGGTCACCGTGGTCGTCAGCAGCAGTCCTCCAGCAACAGCTGCGAACAAACCTCTGTTTCTGATAAAAGACAAGATTACAGGAGTGAAGATATTAACAGAGGTCATGATTCAAAATCAGCTAAAGAAAGCGTCATATAGCGTCATATGAAAGGACATACAGTCTGTAAAAATAGACCAACAGAGGAGTGGTGATGTAACACTGGAAGTCCAAAGACAGATACCAGGTCCAAGGAATACACTGAGGAGAGATTAGATGAAGAAAAAGGTCAGTTTAATTGGAGCTATTATACAGGAAGTAGGTCTGGGTCACTGTTTAAACTTACTATCTCATGGACTGGGAGGAGATTGCTAATCAGCAGTAGGTTAGCCCACCAGTATGTCTTACAATCCATTAGTGTATCTATGAATGGGAACCAATATGGTCCCCACTGGACCACAGAGATGAGGCCAATGGTGAGACACATGATAAACATATGCAGTGGTTGAATCCTGTAGAAAGAGAACACATATTTACATTAGATCACACATGCAATAAGAAGTTTTTAAATGTAAAAAGATGACCCCTATTAACCTTTTAATCCTCTTGAAGAGGTAGTCGGCCACTAAACTGGGGCTCAGTTTGTCTTCGGCCCTGTCGATGGAGGCCAGCAGAGACCTGGCGCTGAGCAGACCCCTACAACATAAAAGCTGCTCTGGAAACGACTGAAAGAGGCAACTTAAAACACACAATTACATAGATTCTTTTATACACATGCACCACTGTTTGTTTGTTTCAGACTCACCCTAGCAGTAAAAAGGTGTCCACTGCCAGAAAAACAGGTCCACTGATGGTCAGCACATGCAGAGGGTTGTTTTCAACAGTTTTCCTCCAGTTTTTGTAGTTATCTGCAATAGAGTTTGAGAGTATATACATAACTGAATGTCATGCTGAATGAATGAACATGTTGCTGTATGTCTTGTTGTATACCCAGATTGTTTATGACGGGGAACTGTGCAGAGTGACCACATATGATCCATAACAGGCTGAGGACACGGATGCCATTCAGAGAGGAGTAGCCTCCTCCTGAGATGGGTGAGGAGGTGCTTAAAACACCCTGGGTGGTAGTTTGTAGAGAGAACACCTGAAGACAACGGTACACACGGCTTCGAGGAAAACAGAGTGGAGTGTGGCTGGTACTGTCTATGAAAGATATCAGTAGAGCATGAAATTAAAATGAAACCAATCTCTATCTTATCTTTGCAGTATATCATGCTTTTTGTGTAATGCATTTTTACTTTTATCATTCATTTTTGCACACACAACACTCATACTGCACTTACTATCGCTATTTTCCTCTGAAGTGCTACTGTTAATCTTAGCACTGCAGGAGCCATTGGTGCCATAAAGGTTGAGGCCAGCGTTTAAGCAGGAAGACTCTGCTGATGGACTGACCTCTCTGCTTCTTTGCCACTTTATTATAGCTGTAAACAGGGTGGCTGCAAGAGGAATTGCTACCATTACGCAGCATACAAACCTGTGGGAGGAAAGGTGTTAGTGTTAAGTAAAGCAATGTTACTATTTTAAATTAAAAGACTGGGTGAAGTCCCGAAATAATGTCTAGTGCACCATCCACTCATATACTGACAGGCAGGTGACATCTGATGCATCAGGGGCAATGGTGTTGGGCAAACAATGTGTCATGATCATCTCCTGAGTGGACTCATTTACCAGGATGGGAGGTAAAGGAGGAATGAGGGACATCTGATCAAACTGAAGTTTCCCTGTATGAAGGTGAAACATGTCACGAGTGAACCAAAACAAGTACTGGAATGACTGAATGATATTATAAATTTTAAATTTACTAACCGGACAGCACCAGCATTTGCACCTCTTCTTCCTCACAAGAGTCAGGAACACAAATACCTACAAAATACTGGACTATGCCCTGCAGCGATAAAAACATTTTTCAAAATCAAATTTTTGTCTGTCAGGATATTCAAATTATTTTTTAAGGATTTATTTATTTATTTATTTATTTATGGTGCTGTTACCTGCCTGAGGAACACCTGGCAGTACTGTCCAGAGAAGGTCAGTGCGTGGGCAGAGCGACACTGCTGCAATAAGCCAGGCTGGTTGGCGTTACCTCCTTCAACATTGCTACCCATCTTTCCAAATGCATCATACACTGGCACACAAACCAAACAAATAACACACACATAATAACAAACTTTACAACTCAATCCTATTTTCTTTTTTTTTTTTGCTTTTGATAAATTTTTACATCTCTATAGATTCTATTCGAAATACAATATTAAATTAAAAAAGTCTATTGATTTTGTATCACATAACACAACACTATTTTATTTCGTTCGTTTTACAAAAATTTCATCGTTTTAAATAATTTTCACCCAGTTGCCTCGATTCTGTGAAACAGCGCCCCCCTTAGCTGTAAGTGTAAGTTAATGACATCCTGTCTGTGTGGTCAAAAAAGGTATTGCACCCTTAAAACAGGTGAAGTCGGCACACTTTGATTACCACAGTAACGTCAAGTATCGATCAATCGATCCGTGACGGTCACTATGATGAGCACTTGAAAAACATGAATTGACATGTTTTCGGTAAAGAAACTCAAAGGGAAAAGTTGTGGCCAATCTTACTCTGACTTCACAACGCGGAGCAGAGAGATAATATGTAACTGAAATAAGAGTTAGCTTGTTTTTCAGTGTTGCTATTCTAGCTAACGTTAGCTTGTTTTGTGAGTGTCATTAGCTAGCAGCTACTTAGAGAAGAGATGGGTAGAAAATAAATCCTTAAATGACCGTCCGAGCAACAAGTGTTAGGACATTACATGGCGTGGAGATGGACTACTTCATCTTCATCGTAAATAATGTGAGTCAAACATACTTTTTGTCTATTATCTGTCTCTTTTCTCACTGTTTTCTACAAAAATATCTCGGCTAGTTTTCAGTTACTTCCTGTGTCGTTGTCATGGAGACAATATGTATTAAAGGACACAGACGCTGTTGTGTTCATCCGCTCGGTTGTAATTTGTAAGTTCTAACTCATCAAATATCAATAATAATAACAAACTTTATTTTTATATAATCTTTCATACACAGAATGCAGCTTAAAGACAAAAACAGACAATAAAAGAACAGTTACATAATTAAATTACATTTTAAATGAGGATACGTTTAAAATAAAAACAAATAGTTTGTAGAGAGTTTAATAATCAGTAAAATAACAGTAATTAAGAATAAATTAAAACATTATTTCAGTATCATTGGTATGGTTGGTACAATTTATATGCCATAGGACATTTTTGAAGGACTGTACCTGTGACACATACTCTTTAAGTTATGTATTTGATGCATGCATTGATACATTTTGATGTGAACTCGTGAATCTTTGCAAACTTTGCAGTTCTTTCTATTTTCTTTTGTAAGACATTGCGTTTGTTTATATGCATTATTTGTTTTTGATGTGAACAAGTGTCATGTCTAAACCTTACTAGCATGTGGTTTGTTGCATTACACACTTTGAACAGTACAACAAAGCTTAATAATTTCTGTAGATGCCTTGATGCCTTGTAGAACTTGGCGTCTTGGCTAAGCACTATAAGCACTTTGTTGTAAAGCTAATGTAACTGACTCTTGTTCAGCTGACCTAGATTCACTGTAAATGTCAAAGACTCTGCAACTTGACATGCAGTGAGAAAAAGCATTTTAAAAGTGAGCCATACTTACTGAGGACAGCATATTCCTTCGGTCTATCCTGGTTAATCTCCCAGAGGAATGTATTAGTATCCTCCATGCATCTTTGAGACGCTGTTGAGGCCTGTGTATTTTCCACAGCTGAAGTACACCCTGCCAAGAGAAGAAATGCCACCCATCCTAGGGCCATTTTGAGAACTGACTGCATCCTTTTAGTGGAGAAGGTGTTTAAATAACATAGGAGGGGACACATCATCATCAAGAAGGTAGCGTGAAATTCATCTTCCACGGGATGGATTGAAAAAACTGCTTTGGCAACTGCAAGTTTTCCCCACCTGCTTTTCTATAACTGGTGTGAACAGGATTTGGTTACACGAGGATGAGAGGCGAACAAAAAAGATCCAGGCTGTGATTATGTCACAGCAAGGGATCAACATAATTGGAGTGCAAGTCTGGTAATGATGACTTAAAGTCAATGTCTGGCTTGCAGTCCCTTCACTACCACTGGAATAACAATTGTTTTACAATACTTTGCTATATACTTAGCTGTAAGTAGCCACAAGAGACTGTTCTGAATAAGAATTTACTACCATTACATTACATTTTTCTACTGAGCCTGTTAGTAATGGAGCCATTTGTCTCGACCTATAATAACGAGCAAATAACACTACAGATAGTCCATTAATTAAGATAAAGGAACAGTGGCCACTAGAGGGTGAGCTTGTCTTAAAAACCTATTTAAAGTACAACAGAGAGGGACAAAATCTATACACACTCTCTATGAATGATGTACGTAGCTCTGGTTTGATCAGTTGTTTTTGTGAGTTATCCAGCGCCCCTTGACCGCCTATTTCAGTCACTGGGACGAGAGCCTTATTAGAAGTCATTTGATCTCTACACCATGGTTAAGCAATTCACATCTTAGAGAGAGAATTTTTATCATTTATGTAACTTTTTCATTTTCAGGCTGTTTGCAATGTACCATGCATGCACAGATAACCATTGCTGGATTACTTAGATTACTGATCATGCCTCACATTTCTAGATACCACAGTACCATCTCTCCTAATTGTCTGGAGAGGTGAATTGGGTGAGACTGAATCAAAACAGCAAAGTTGTGGGCAGAAAACCAAAACAATGAGGTGAAACATAGAGTTTTTAATGTTAAGAAGTGCGAGTTTTTGTGTGATTTCAGAATTTGAGGTGACAGTTACAATATTGTAGCAAATCCACAATGTTGTTTATAATACTGACCAGGTCCCTTGAGTTGCCTGAACAAAAACACAATTAGGTTAATCATGCTTTAGTGTTTATATCTAGAAATGATTACATATTTGTCATTTTGCAACTTTGAAGATGCATTCTTTAAAAACATCTTCTTATTGATCAGAACCTAAATGACAGATTAGCAGTATGAAAACCATATTTTTAGATGACAGGGTCAGCATTTAGGATTTGGGCAAAGTTTCAGTTTATCACCTAATAGACTGCCACTGCCAATGGTCAAATTAAAATGTTAAATATGTTGCAGGAAACATATAACCCAAACCCTTATTAAAATCCAGCATTTACACTTCAACCTTCATGATGTTCCAGCACTATGCGAGCATGAGAATGAATGATCACAAGAGAATTTCCGATATATTTACACTGAGAAGATCTGATGTCTCATGTGCAGTCGACATCAGATCTTATCCCCGGCAGGTTACATAATTTATTGACAACAGAGAACAGCTTTGTACACAAGCATCAGAAATGTCTAAAAACAGCAGCAGCAGCAAGACACATTCTAATCAACAAACAGTTCACAGACTGCTTCTCACATGCAGTTTTACAGCGCGAGACAGTTAAAGTCTTATGGTCAAAGTAGAAACACTACTGTCCAAAACTGAACGATGGGTTTCTGGAATGCTTGGAACAAAGAGAGGAATTGAAAATAATCTTAAAACTGTCAGTTATTGTTCATGTATTTGAACTGGTTGTCTTGAACAATTCAGTCTCACAGCCAAGTTTACTATACATTCATTAAAGTTTTCCATCAGTTTAAATGTTTTTCCCAGTGTTATTCCTGTCAATTAACATTCATTATGATTTCACATTAAATCAAAGAACAACAAACTGAAAATAAGATGATAATGTTGACTTTAGTTATTAAAATACAGGGTCATTATTACGGCTGTATTTTTATTGTGCTGTAACAACAGATAAACTATGTTTTAAAAAAAGGCCGCTGTTAAATCAAAGCCTTTATGTCTTATGTTTTAAATATTCAGGTAAATAAACAGTTTTATAAGTGAGTGGTAATAATAATGAGCTGCCATATTTATATATATGTATATTAAGACTGGAATGACATATAAAAAGTTTGACATCTTTTACAAAATATATATTTAAAAGAAAATTCAGTTACAGCTCATATTAATGTCTTTAAAGTCTGCTTCTAATGCTAACTGTTTACATAATTACCAACAAAATTAAGAGCTTCAAAGTCATTTTCAATTTTTGCAAATTTTTGTTGGATGTACATTTGATATGTACATAATAATAACTTGTCAAGGTGGCAAGGACACTCAGCTGAAAATAGACTTTGTCTGATTGTCTGAAATTTTCAGATATTCTATGTAAATGAGCTCAACATTAATGCAGAGATTTAGTTTCAGTATCAGAAGTTTCAGGATGTGTTATAAGGAGACCAGAGCCTTGGTTTATTATAGAGGCCAGAGAGAAAAGATATTAGTCATCCATTAAATAAAAAAACCCCAAACAAACCCATTGATACCAGTCTTCTACTCAACTTTTAAGTTGAAAGTAAGGACCTTAGGTAGGGCTAACATGAGCTTTGCTGGGGGAAACCTAAAGCTCCCATAAGTTTTATATAGTTTGTCTTTCAGACATTCGATGGACATTAGCAGCATCGAAAATTCAGAACACTGCTGACTGATTAATCCCATTACAACAATATATTCATACATTATCTAGTCCTAGTGAGAAACAATGTTTAAAATAAAAAAGCTCTTCTATAAAAAAGATCTATTCAAGGCCTATAGAAACATCTATGTGTGTACAAAAAACCTAGCTTGCTCCATTTATTTAAAGACACAGAAAGTGACTTTGACATATATAACATATTAAGTAATGTATTACATATTGTAGTACCATATACATTATGTATGCAGCATAACCACAGCCAATAGAGATACTGCTGGTTGTGTCAAACAGTTTAACAAACTATTAAAACAACAGTGTTTGCTGTAGGTGAAATGCCATAAAGTTGTGTCCCTCTCACTTCTCAGCTGTGCTCAGTCTCTTCGACTTAATGAACGCCATCCCATGTGTCCTCATGTGAGTATTTAGGTTTCCTTCCGTTTCAAACGTCTTCCCACACACTTTGCATTTGGTGTTTGGTGTCCCATCGTCGTTCTCATCTGTAACATCCAGCTGGTTCTCTCTCTGACTCTCGTCATCATCCTTGCCTCGTCCGTTGTACCGGGCAAGGCCCTGTGGCTCCTTCAGCCGATGGACGATAAAGAGATGTCTGGCCAGTGATCGGTGGGAAGTGTAGCACAGGCCGCACTCCCGACACTGGTAGGATGAGCCATCAGACTTGTGCTGGGGAATGTGCTCGTGGAAAGCTGTGATGTCCTCTGTGGTAAAGCCACAGACGGCACACTTGTGAACTTTAAGGATGTTCACCTTGAGCCTCTTCAGCGGCTGTGAGTCCCTGGAGCTCAAGCCTGGAGGCCCCTCATCCTCTTCTGGCTTCCTTTTGGGGCTGATGGTCTGTAGGAGGAGATTAAAATGATCTGTTATGAATGATATAACAATCATAAAAGTCGCTTTACAAAGGCAACATTTATCCCACTGATAAATGTATTTTCTCAGTACCATTTTCTTGTCAGGTAAAGCCTCCATATTGTCAGAGTTAATGGTCTTTCCGTCTGGGTCTTTGGCTCCATGCATCAGCTGAATGTGCTGATCCAGCAGCACTCTTTTAGTGAATGGCTGACTGAGAGCTGGGCAGTGCCTGTAAAAGTACAATAAAATATCATCATACAATTTGCTTTACTTTTTATTATTATTAAACAGCATTGAAGACTTTCACTTTCATTGCAGTGCACATAAGCAAGGTAGAGCATGCTGCCTATGACTCCTTATTGATATCTGGCTCATTAGTCTTTGGTGCATCTTCTTCTCCGCCTCCCTCTAAAGTGAGACTGTCCTTCCAAGAGGAGGTTAAAGAATTAACTCTGTGTGTGTTCAGGTGACAAGGCCCTATCTGCCTGGTATTACTGTGGAGCCACAAAGTCCCCAAAGATGGTGGAGGTCAGGCATGGATGGATGGGTCAGCAAACAAAGACTGCTGTTGTTTTAATGCTAAGCCAAACTTCCCCCTACCTGCTGTAACCACAGTAGTATCAATCAGATAACACTGATATGTGTTGTTCTACTGGTCATGGATCAACAAGTGTGTACTCACGGGCAGGTGTAAATCTTCCGCAGTCCCTTGTGTTTGAGTCTGTTGTGTCGGCAAAGACTGTGGGAGGAGCTGAAGGACTTGTCGCACTGTCGACATGGGTGTTTTTTCAGTATCTGCAACATCAGGAAAATTCATGATGCCTTTTAAAATACAGTTAGTTATGAATCTGTGTTTCTCTTCACTTCCTTGACCAGTTCTCATATCTGTGTACAGAACAGAAAGGTGCAAAGACTTCATTGTTGTTCTGCAATCAGTTGTGTACATTGTATTTTCTAAATTCTTGTATGAAAATGACTTTGAAACTTCTTGCGCCACTGCAGGACTCACAGCATCAACCATGTGACAAAAAGAAACTTCCTCATGATAACACTCACCTTGCCATGTTCGCGCCTCATGTGAGACACAAAGATCTCCCTGGAACTGAAGACGTTATTGCATTCTCCACATGTGTATCCTGAGCCGGGAGGGTTCTTGTGGTCTGCTGAGCAGTTACTGTTTGTTTTCTTTAGTGGTGAAGGTGAAGGCTTCTTTTCTATCTTGTCTTGGCCATTGACATTTCCTCCATCTTTGTTGTTATTATTAATACCTGGACTGATGCTGTTGGAACTGTTAGAGTTGGTGGGCTTGGAGCTGAGAGGGAGGTTGATGCCTAAGTTTGGTGGACCTTCGATGGTCTTCAGGGTTCCATGGATGGCCTGTAAAGAATCCACACAGACTGAATTATGTGAAATGGTCTTAATATGACTAAAAAATTAGTATTACTCATATGATTACCTTAAAAATTGAATTAAAGATAGCAATAATGTGTCACACATGCCTATTCATTAAGTCACAGCACAAGGTGTGATTTGTGTTAATTAGTAAAAAAAAGACTACTATTATAATTATACAATTAAAAAAATAAAGCATGCCACTGCTTTGAATGCCTACCTTAATATGATCAAGCATGAGCTGTTTCTGTGCATAATGCATGGAGCAGTCGGGGCATTTGAACACTGATACTTTATGATTGACAACATGCTGGTCGAAGTGCGTGAAGAGCAGGGACTGCAAAGTGAATACGGTATCACACATCGAGCACTTATAGATCACCCTGAAAGACAGGAAAAAAACACTGTTCTTTTAAAAAGAACTGGAAATTAACCGCAAAATGTAAAAGTCTCAATTTATTTACAAAGAAAAACATTATGAAAACTTAGTAAGTATTTAGTGAATCCCAGCAAATATTATCTTGTGTTTTACACGATGCTATTAAACATTCAGTTGTAGATACAGTTGCATATGATGTTGATCTTTAAACAAATCCAGTGAAATAGATGGTTTAGTACATTAAATTCTGTTATTTAGCAGTCATCTTGGTGCACACCAGGGCTAAACCTATCCAATAGTACAAAAACATCTGCTCCTAAGCAACTGTATCATCAGTAGTGTTGGTGATGGACAGTATGTAAGTCAGTGAAAGGTTGCCATGTGGAAAAAAACAACCCAGAGATAAGCCAGCATGTCTAAAACCCACAAATCCTGCTACTGATGAGGCAGCGAGGATGATTTTCCTTAGAGAGGTGAATTGGACATGGGTATTACACTACACTGGTGTGTGTCTGTGTGAAAGGTAAAGTGTGTACATGTGTGTTAATGTGTTTGTGTGCTGCTGACAATTCTTGGAGAGAAAAGCTTGTGTATGTGTGCCTTGCATACTATTTTATGTAAATATTAAACAGAATATTAGCTATATACACACTGATGAATTCTGTCTCCAACAGAATACACAACTACAACACATTCACATTTGTATTTTATCACAAACGTGTCCACAGTGTGCTTGGTAGTAGCATGTGAAGACCTACTTGGGCTCTCCTGCCTTCATTCCTGGATGCTGCGTGTGCACATGAGAATGTGTTCCAGGTGCAGACTTGAAGGCCATGGGGCAGAGGGGGCATTTGTAGAAGACCTCACAATGAGTATTCTGAATGTGGGATTTTACATTTGCCACATCGGCGAAGATCACACTACAGTGGACGCAGCTGGAGAAAGAGGAAAAACAAGAGTTTTGCAAAAGTCAGATTTAAATAAGATTTGAGTCAAAGTCAGTTTTGGTCCATTTCCTCAGACAAAAGCATATTGGTCTTTCTGTTTTTGTCTTTTTTATTTTACCTGATTGCTGAGAGTTGTTGACTTCACAACACTTTTCTTCTGAAATACACATATGCACAATACACTTTTCTGCTGAGCATTACTTGAGAGGATTAATACCACTCTTGTGTTATAGACTTTAAATCTCCCAAACTGTCAAACATTATAGTATTATAGTTTCACATTTTAATATATAGACACACAGTTAATCTCTTGTTCCAGGGAGGACAATTCACTGTCTTTCACTCTTTGTGCTACAAGCACAGATTTAAATTTCAGAGTTTAAGTCCATAACATTCGTCAAGTTCAAATTGGAGAGACAAGATGGCATATGCTGTATGTCACATATGCATATAGTCTCATATTTGTGAAGTTATTTCTTGTTATTGATATGCAGTGAACATGTCTTTACCAGACATGGATGCAAAAACCTAACATTGCAGATATCTATTCATTTCATTTCACTTGATGTAACATTTTGATAGACCAGACTCATAATTGAACCATAATTGGTCAGATTATGTATCTGGGGTGACTCCACATAAAAATTGTTCGTTTCCCCCCCCTTAAGTTTCACAACATCGCTTTCAGTGATATAGGATTGTCAATCTGGGGCAAACATAATGTAATAATAACTGTAATTAGAAATGACATTTGTCAGTGGCATTTTGAAAGAAAAGCAAGAAAAAGAGACATTTAAGCCTGAGTATAGCCACTTATAAAGGAGGAACACTTAACACAAAAATGCCAGGAATTTGTTTTCTATCAGATTTGACCAGCCAAAAAATAGGATCTAAACAAAGGCAATAGTTTGGAAACTAGAGTTGAATTAACTTGGTCTCAAACTTTGGGAACTTGATCTCACCACAGATCATAGCAAATATGATTTTAGTTAAGGTAGACTGACCGGTAGCCGACTCTGCGGGTGTAGTGCAGGCAGTTCTTAGTAACATGTGACTGGAAGTGGACAGAACGGCAGCTGGCGCCACATTCAGGGCAGATGTAAGGAGACTTGTGCTGGTGGATTCGCTGGTGTGACAGAAAGCTACACTGATTTGGAAGAAGCATTTGGCAAATGGTGCATGTTTTCTGAAGGCATAAACAAGAAGAGATAAAGAAAATCATCAGTTGCATTTAATCATGGTACGGCTATGATAATACAATGATATTGTTAATAATATTACAAACAATTTTAACTACATTCTCCCAAATAAATAGCCCCATTGTAAACATTTCCCACATATGATGTCTCAAAAACACTAATAATAGTGTGATTTAAGTCATCTGACCCTTTAAATTAAATTGCTGTATACAACAACATGCTGTATGCTACATACAACAATCTTATATTCAGTTTTGTTTTTCATCCAAGAACCAGATATATTCTACTGCATTTGTTAAATTTTAACTGGAGCATTATTATACTTTTTACTAAGCTTCAGAAGTTACTTAACATTGTTATTGTGGAAAAATGAATGCTAATTTTACTTCTGGAAAGAGAGGTGCCCAAAATAATTCTTCCACCTCTTTCCACTTTCCCAGAGCTCTTTCACATTTAGACATTAAAAAAGAAATTAAACCACATAATGTTGCAATTCACACATTACACACCTGCCCACTGGACTCCAGTGTCTGTTGATAGTGCATAGCTAGAGAGCTATCATCCTGGAACATTTCGTTACACTCCAAGCATTTTAGGCTGTGTCTGCACAGTTTCGATGCATCATCCTCCAAGGGCATAGCTGCCACCAGAGGAGCACTACATGGAGCTGAAATTACTGCAGTCTGGGACCCTCCACCTGCAGCTACCTGTGCTTGGGAGGTGGAGGTGGAGGTTGCGCTGGCGCCAGTACTGCTGGGTTGGCCTGTTGAGGGTGATGTTGTTATCATTTGATCTGCAGGGATGGGTTTTAGGATTAGATGTGAGCACTGCATGACGACCCCTTTGTCCTTGTGGCCCCTGGCATGAGACAGTAGGCTGCATTTGTTGTAGAACACTAGACTTTTGGTACAGTGGTTGCAAGTTACCTCAATTCGCACACTACGACGTTCATAGTGCTGTGTCAGGCTCTTCTCAAGAGCAAATGAATCTCCACACTCCAGGCACTTGTAGCCACGTGAGGGTAGAGAAATACAGGCTGAGGTTGGTGGTGAGAGGTTTGGGACATACACAGGGACAGGATTTATGCTACTCAGGACTTTATTGAAAGCATCCACTACAGAGCTTTGAGAGCTGGTGAACACTTGAACCCGAGAGACTTTCTTTGAGGCCCGGCCAGCGAGAATTGTCTTCTGTTTGACTTGTTGTGATTGCTGAGGCTGTGTTTGTTTGGAGGAGGACAGGGCCTGTTGAAGATCACAGACAGCAGAGGATACAGTCTGAGGCAGAAGATTGAGGTTACTAAGATGAACTGTCTTTGGCACAAGTTTGGCATTAGCCAGACTGGAGGCAGGTACCATGACAGTCTGTTGTTGGATGGCATTCGCAGCTTTCAAGATGGCACTGCTGGCACTTTGCACCGATGCAGCAGGGATGACTGTTGCTTTGACTGTGGTGTTGTTAGCTAGCTTCAAGTTGATGACTTGGGAACCAGCTGTCTTGACTGCTGAGACAGGCAGGAAAGCTGTTGCCACAGGTTTTATAGTCATTTGCTTGGTAATCTCAATTGGAGGGCCTCCAGTAGTGGCTACTACTGTGGTTGGCAGGGAGTGCCTTGATGGAGATGAAAAAATTGCACTGGTGGTTGCCATGATAGATGGACTATTATCTCCTTTTCTCAGACCTTCAGGATCAAATTCTGGTAGAACTCGAGTGACAGTGCGCTTGATCTGGCCAGATGAAGTTTTTATTGTTTTGATCCTGACTTTTGGGATGACGGGGGGAGTGTCCGTGCTTGAGTCAGGGGAACCCTTGCTGCTACCCTCACTGGTGACACTAGAGGGACTGTCCGGTCGTCTGGTTAGAAGCCTCTTTGCAAACTCCAGGGCTGACTCCTGCTCATGTGGTTTCTCTGGAGCTCTGGGATTTTCATTTGCCTGGATAGATTCCTTTTGTGGAGTAGGAGAATCCAAAACTTCTAAGTCAGTAGCAGTAGCCTTTTTGGCACTGAGGGCTGCTATTGCTGCTATACAAGATGAAAGTTTTGCAGAGGACTTGGCTTTGACTTGAGACATACGGGACACATTAACTAGCCCTGATGGATCTCCATCTTCTTTGCACTCCTGACGTTGAGACTTGACAGTTTCCTTGAGTTCGTTCTCAGGTAAACCTGACTGACTATTATTGGACTTGGAATCTCCCAGATGACCATTGTTCTTGCTTTGTTCACGTTTTTGGTCTCCGTTAGCTCTGAGCTTAGAAAAATTGTCCTCAGGTACAGAAGGTTTAGGATTTTGGTCCTCCCTCTTAGTAGTGGGCCTAAAGAATGACTGGCCTCCCTGCTTCTCCACAGGGTCATCTACCTCAATTTTATCATCATCATCAAATTCCTCAGCACTGGAAATGGGACTGAACTGATTGAAGGTAGATGATTGGTTGCTAACTGTCTGTCCTTCTTCTCTCGATGCCTTCCATCCATTCTTGGTGTAAAGAGAACCTGGTGGCATTGCTGGCACGAGACCATTATGGCCATTGCCGGTGCTAACAGAATGGGGTTGGTGATGGCAGTGAAAATGCGTGCCCTTCTCTGATATGGCTCCACCATGCTCACTAGTTTCTGTGTTTCGGATATTCTTGACAATGACACTAACGCCAACATCATGTCCTGTTGAGGGGTTGTGGGCCTCATCTTCATTGGTATTCAGTGGACCACTTGTTTGCTTGAGCTGTCCATCATGGTCATCATGATGGCCAGATTCAATTGCAGCTTTAGGATCCACCATGTCAGGGATGTCGAAGGCTGCCAGCAGGTCATCAAAGTCTGGCGTCTTCATATCTCCCATGGTCCTTCACCTGTTATGATGAGGAGGTTACCTGGGAAACACGTGAATGGAAGAACATGAATTACATACAAATGTTCAGCACAAATTTTAACTTTACGTAATGATAATGATTTTGTCGACCTCTATAAAATATGACATTTTCTAATTAAAACTGAAAAATGTTTATGTATCAGGTATGTGTGGATTAATCTAGTGACAGAGTAATGTACTAACAAAAAAACTGGTCTTAGTCAACTACGTCATTAGTTTGTCCCAAATTTGGAAGAAACTGAACTTATAATGAAGAGGTATTCATTTAAGACTATGTAAAGACCAAGAAAGCCAAGAGTAATATAATTGGGTTCATGAGGATTTTGACTTTTAAGTTTTGTTCAAGTTTGGCTGTGACATTGGGGCCTGAAGGCAACAATGCAAAAAAACAAAACAGTATTCCAGGCTAAAATAATACATTTTGGAGGATGAAAGTGTAAACAGTCCCATCTTAGCCAGTAAAGGAAATAAAATAACTAAATAGTTAAACATTTAATTCAATTGTTGGGAATGATGTATGTACATTCCAGTCAACCATAAATTATTATATTAAAGTATTATCCCCAAAATGTTCACATTTCTTAAATTTGAGAACATTACACACTGATTAAATGAAGCTGTTCATGAAATAATAATTACAGTTTAATTCTGTGGTGTTTAACTTTGTAGAAAAAAAACATCTTAAGCAAAATGCAATACTACAAATATGTTATTGTCAGTGTTGCCAGACTAGGCCAAAGAATAACTGATATATCTGTTTAACTTATGTTATATACAGGCAAGAGTTACATATCATGGCCAAGGCAGATGATCCTAATATTGTACTACTTCCCGATTTATGTGATTAAAATGTATCTCCTTACCAACCAGTAAGGACATTCGCACACAATTTTCGCCCATTTTACATTAATTGGGGAGCTGCGCACAATTACTGGGCAATAACAATAAACAATGATCTATTACAGGCAATGGCAAGACATGAGTTCATGAAGTTCATGAAAGTATTCTCTGGTTTATTATTTGTCGGGCAGGTCCTGGATATAGACTATGTTACTGTATGAAGAGTCTGCATTTTATTAATAGTATGACTAACTGATTTCTAGTCCTGTTTCTGTGTTATTTCCAGTAAAAAAAAAGACTGGAAAAGGAAAGAACTAAACTGTTATGTATTTTATTGGGGGGAAAAGTCACAAAACTCGATATGAAATAGCTTTGAAACCTTATGTTTACCTGCATTTTGTAAACTACAGTATAATGTCTGTTGGGTTTGAGTCTCAGTGCATGAGCATCATTGAGTGACTCTTTTGTTGTGCAGTTTTATTTGTCACCACATGGTGTGCTAGTGTCCATCTACATTACAGCTCATAAATCAGCAAGTTAACCCTGACTTAGTCACTGCTTCTGTGCTTCTCATTTCTCAGCGCTCCCCTGTATGTCTTTGCATCAAACTGTGCAAGTCCAGCTGACATACAGCATGTACATACGCTACAGGTGTTTACAATTATTCCCATTTGTGCCTCATTCTTATACTGGGTAACTTCATTGAACTGTTTCCAAGAGAAACAGCAGGGAACCACATGCTGGTCCACATGGGGGGTAGATGTGACATTTTGATGACTTTAAATGTGGGTACTCAGCAAAACATTTTCCTCTTCAATCACTACCTGCTATGGATTGCTATAATTAGACAAACTAAAAGGCAAGAAAAACAACGGTATACCAGTGTACTAATCAAATTAATTTTACTTTTGTTGTAAAATTGCTGGGGGACGGAGGTAACAGCATGCATCATGTCCTGACTTCATCAGACAGTTGCTGTATATATTTTCTAGTGTATAATCAGGAGGCCGTGGATCTGGTCCCAGTAATCAATACATTGTAAAAGATGAATGTAGTTGTCATTTTAGTATTTTTTCAGGGGACTGACACTTGTCAAATGTTTTTGGGGGTGAATGAAGCAGGAAGTATATTAACATGGCTACAGGAGAAAAAGCTTTCGGTGAGGTGACAGTGAAAAGATCAAAAGATGGTGACTTTTTTAAGCAAACACGTTTATTTTTTTTAAAACAACCAATGTTCAGAGAACATTTGTTACTGAATTCTATAAGCAAACTGTCTTAAACATAATGAAACATCAGAGAAACTTTCATTGTGTTATGATTCTTCAGATTCAAACCAGGCTTTATTTTTCAATGTGAGTATATAAAAAGTGATGGGACTGAGATGCACTGTCTGTGTGTATCATAGGTGTTGGGGACAAAAGGCACAACCACGTAGCTGCTCTGCTTGTACCGTCCGTGTAGTTAAACCAGCACTGCTCCTTGATCCAAATGTATGGCAAACACATCTGCACACACACACACACACACACACACACACACACATATACCCATAGCTTGTAGTCTCATCTTTGGCCTCAAATAGCAACAATTCTCAATTCAATCCAGATGATGACCTGGTTGTAATAATGAGGTAAACTAAATGACAGAGACAGGCAGAAATGTTATGGAGGGAGAGGGCAGGCGGAAAATGCAGTGAGAGGGGAAAAAATGGCTGCTGAGCTGTGTGAGGCTGCAGCAGAGAGAAAGGCCTGGTGGAGAGAGCAGCTAGTCACAGCCGTGACAGCCACAGCAGCCTGACATAGAGAGTAAATGAAGGTTAAATGGAGACAAATATGAAAAAGACACAACACAGAACCCCTCCTCGACAACAGCAGTTTAATACACATGCATCATTACCACATGAAATCCACCCACACGTTGTAAAAGACTGCCACAATCTCAGCAAAGTGAAGGTAAAACAACAATGGTGGAAACATGCAAGTGAATCAGCCACTCCTCACCCTCTTTCCTCCGTCCCTCTCCAGCCACTAGCCAAACCTTCTTTCCTTCCTTCCTTCCATCCTGCAACAAACACAGTCACAACACTACTAACCCATAAAAAGCCATCCACCCCACCCTGCCTGGGGGAGAAAAAAAGTCCTGTTTCTTCCCAACCAGGCGAAGGCCCAGAACACAGGGTCAGGTTACATCCAGGGATCTGGTGAGTGGTGGTGGTCCTGGTAAGGATCCTCCTTAGTCATTCTCTGCACCACTAGCAACACACAGACATGCAAACAGACACATAGATCATGCCCCTGTGAATGTGTGTCTGTGTGTGTGTGTGAGGCAGGCTGTAGGTTGCAGATTCACAGACTCTCAGCCAGCCACGTCCCCTCCTGCCCTCGTCTCTTCCCAAATCTCCCTGCCACCCCCTCCCTCGCTATGAGCTGCACCGCGTAGCACACCATCATCCAGCCAGCAGCCAGCAGCCAGCGGCGGCAGCAGCAGTGTCTGTGCCATGGTAGCTAATGGCTGAGCTGGGAAGGGCTGCCATGGAGTAGCCTGGTCTATCTCTATCCCTCAGTGGAGCACAGAGACGGTATTGTTCCTGTCAGCTCTCCGTCTGCCTCAAACCGGTTTCAGCTGGTTCCGGTCAGCCAACATAAAGCCCTGTGCTGCAATACGGCCTCAGAAACACACAGGCAGAAGCGGCGTGCCCACTTCCCAGGAAACACTGCAACATTTTCCACCAAAATTACATGTATATTTTGATATAGATTTAGTGAAACAAGAGCAGATAATGTTTAGGTGGCAACATGATTAAAGGAAAATAACTGCCATAAAATTAGGCCACAAATATACAAACTGCAACAATGCACAGGAGAAAAACACAAGAAAAGAGATTAAAAAAATAATAAAATGTGAACAAAAACATAAGGTAAAATGTTAAACATAAGGTGAAATGATAACTGACATTGAAAAGAAAATGCAAATTTAGGTAACCATGATGGCAGTAGAAGCTTAATCCGGTACCTTGGCCTATGTCTCCATCAGATCTCCCTGTGCTTTCAGCCCCTCAGACACACTGGCAGACTCTCTGAAAACAAAAACTTTCATGCAGCTCCCAGCAGCCGTTAACACCCAGCACTGTGATATAGAGGCAAGTTATGTATATTAAAAAACTCAGACAATCTGACATGGGCAATCACAGGCCACTCATGCCTCCACCTCCCTCCCCAGATTTCCATCAAACACATGCCCACATATGCCGCCACAGAGACACACATAGACATAAACATGCACGTTCATGCATATATAGAGGTAAATGTGGCATACCCTTGTCAGATTTTTTTCCACTCTGAGAGATATTCAGGAAAAAACAGTCTTCCTGTAGAGGCCTCAGCACCTGCCTTTACTCAGCCCCAACCATTCCAGCCCCCATCCTCCTCCTCCACCTCCTCCTACCCTCCCCCTCTCCCCACTCTCCTTCTCTGGGTCAGTCCTAGATTTTAGTCCCAGTCCAGGCCTCGTTTTCTGCTGATGCCCCCGCCACCACCACCAACACCACCACTACGGCCGTGCATGAAGGGACGGATGGAGAAAGGGGGCAGTGTTCAGCAGGCGAATCAGGCCTTTTGTCTCTGTCTGTGCAGGGGGGTGAGGGGACTCTTCACTCTGGCTCTGGAGCAGCGGCAGCAGCTGGTGCAGAGAAAGAAGAGAGGGAGGGAGACGGAGACAGAGGGAGGTGGGGGAGACAGAGAGGTAGAAAAGGAAATGGGCAGGAGAGGAGTACAATAAGTGTTTGGATATGCACACTGTGTTCATCTAGGCCCAAGTCAAAGCACGACCACATATGTTGCAGTGAGGTCGTGCTGTTTACTAGTTTCAATCCTGCACATTTTCCTTCAGGGACCAATCACATTATGTATTAATAACATAATCCATCAATAGCCAGGGCCTCTGTTAAGGCCTAACTCCCCGTTTGCATGTTGTGTATGCCAAGGTCGACGAGTCTTGTGTCTGTCTTTGTTGTTAAGAGGGATGTGACATAAACTCTGCTGACAAGACAAACACCTGCATACGCACATGTATAGAATAAATCAATGTAAATGAAAATGGCTGCTTTTCACTATAGGCATCACATATCACACACAGTAATGGCATCATATCTTCATATTAATGTCAGGTAATGTAACTCATACATATGCTATTTTACAAATGCAAACACAAGCATGGTTATCCTTTGATTATTCATTTAGCTACATTCAGACGGATAAATAACACATCATTAACAATAAAAAAGATGACATTGCATCACAGTACACGTGCTAGCTAAATTGGTAAACAAAACACAGTCAAATGAAGTAGTTTATAACCTACCTGGGAGAGTGCAGAGAGAGGCTTTCAGCTGAATGAGGCTGTCTCTTTTTGGCCTGTCACCAGTCCTTGATACATCTGGCAGACCTATCAAAGGCAGCCATGAGTGCTGCAGCATAAACTAATTAGCCATTCATTATGGTGGACCATGCCAGATTTATTCATCAGACAACACAAATGCAATGTGTAGACCGCAAAAAGCAGTTGGATTTGTGCATATATCATAAAAGGCCCTCATGGTGCCTCCTGCCTTTCTACAGTGTGACAGATTCAGTGCAGGAGAGGAGGCTGAGGTTGCTGTGCTCCCCACCCCGAACAGAGACACGGTCACATGACGTCACGTTGTTCTCCATTCATGTCAGCCATGAGCAGCAAAGAGAAGATGCTGCTACTGCTTAAGCTTACCGTCTCATTTCCCTCAATCTCCAAGGGTTTTCTGCATGAGATGTACATGTTTGGTTGTGCTTCTCGAAGGCTTCATCTCAACAATTTTAATGCAAACAGGAAAATCCAGTTTCTTTCTTTAAGAGATAATTATTTCCTATTAATATAAATACATATTGTAGTATTATTGTCCATATATAGAATGTTTAGTATCATTTAAAATCTATCAAATGTGCATAATCCCAATATTATGTATATTTAAAAATTAAAAAACAGCAACAAAGGCAAAACTAGTGATTACAGCCTTTTTGCCGTGTGAGCATTGAATGAAACAATGCAAATGTTATTTTAAAATGGGGTGATTTTATCTTACGAGTGTTACATTTAAAGTATTTACCAGGTCAAAATAAGTATTATCAAGAAAAAGGCAAACAAATTGAGAAAAACCTCAAAAGAGAATTGTATTATTATCAGACCACTGATCTAAACCTTTAAAGCCCACCTCTGGGCTCTTGGGTTAACCAAACTAATGATTTAGACCCACAAAACTTTATTTCAAATTCTAGTGGACATCCCAAAGTTAGGATACCAAGATGAATTTTGAATTGTGCATGAAATGATGCACAAAGTAGATTATTTGCATCCACAAAAACATGTAGTCAAGGGTTGGAATTCACCCATTTAAAGTAATTTTACTGAGGAGTCATAGTGACCTGCTACATATGTTTGTGATATGTGTTAATATGTTTGTGATTCATCGTGGAATAATAATAATAATGATAATAATGGGTCTAACAAGGCCATTGTTGTTTAAATGGATGCACGTTCTGTATCCAAACCCATTTGTGAACAGTAGAAATAGTCTCTCGGTGTCTCTCTCCTGACCTGTATCTTGTGTAAGAATCTGAAAGTACGGCAATATGTTTCTTTAAATCCCAGCACCACCTTCGAGGCCTGCGATTGGACAGCTGCCTGGTGATTTGGTCAAAACTGTGACGAACGGCGGACGACCTCATAATGGCAAACTGTCCTTTTTTTTTAATTGACACTTTGCCGCTGAAAGGCCTCCCTGACACGGCTTTTTACTTTTCATAAAGCCGGTATTATTACAGTCATGACACCACCATCAGAACACTTAATGTATCATATGACATCTGAAAAGACAGAATAGTGTGAATTTAAAATAGAGAGGGCGTTATTTTCCACGCTCGAAACCCTTTCAGCATGAGATCACTTACTGTGCACTTTGGTGTACATGAAATATATCGAATTAGCCTGATGAACCATTGAACATTGCAGTAATTGTATTATGTATTTAATAAGGTGATGAACGTATATAAAATGTAAAATTAATCTATAAACACTGCTAAAAATGTAGTTTCATGCTTTTAAGTACACTTAGGATACTTAACATGATTTAGTATAATGAACATTATGATATAATCAATATAGACTCATCATTAAAAGCTTAACTGATGCTTCTTAAATTCACTCCACAGTGCCATCTGCTGTCAACACATGAAGTTGGGAGTAAATTAGGGTTTTGAACTTTGAATAATACTTAAAGTGTATTCTTCATACATGGCAGGTGACAACTATGTATGGAGAACAATGGTTTTTCTAAATGAATATAGTTGAACTTTCCCCAGCTCACTTTATTCAATCAAAACCTGTAATTACCAGCCTGCATGTGAAAAAATGCCGACTGACGCAGCCAGTCAATTTAAACTTTCTATCCAATTAGTTTTTGTTTAATTGTGTGGCCTGAAATGATGTCAGCGGTCTCCAGTGCATGTGATCAAGGGCTGGCAATCAAACACGAGTGGCTGTTAGTGAACTCATGAACGAGTGGGTGAATGATTAAAAACCGCTTGGCCTCTCAGTGTGTCGGCAACCCCCGAGTTCGTGCCTTTGTCGTGCAGCATTTGAGTCTTTTTCTCTTATTTCACTTCAATAATATTCCTTTATATTGTTAGGGTATAACATTTGAAAGAACAAAGCAAAACATAGAGTTAGTCTTTATCAGTGTGTTCGTAAAAACTCTTTATTTCAGTGGTATTTTCCCCTAAATCCCTGGAATTTGAGACGTTTTCTTGGTACGTTATTATGCAGGATCATGTTGTCTTGCATAAACATAAACCAGCAGATATTTCACATGGCACCGCTCTGTGTGTCCTACCTGATACTGCCCTTTGACCACAGGTGACTCATCCTGTTTTGTTAAGGTCATCCATGAGACGTTACCAGCCAGAGATACTCTCCACTATCCAGCTGGGATATGTGTTTGTTGGTTTGTGATCTGACAATGCCCAGAGGAAACCTTCAACCTTTTCAGCACAAAATGTTACTTACCTGCGTGGACTTCTTATCTGGCCTCATCTATTCTCTTCCTCCAGCAATATGTCTGTCAATACTGCCGTTGAAAGGGATCAGTCAAGTATAAGAATTCCACACTGGCACATGCGTGGGAGCCACGCTGTGTTTGAGGACTCCTTAATTTACACTGTTGACCTTTCCGGGGCGATAAATACACTGTAATAAACTGTGCCGATAAATTATACATATGCTGCATTGTCAAATTCTTGTAACCGAGCACACAGCAGGTGTTGCCCACAGCAAAAATATTCATCATCGTGGTTCATGGCATCTTGTTTCGCAACCACTGTTGACTTTAAACGTCATTTCCTCTGGTCTGAAAACAAGGTGATGGTTACAAAATAATGAATGGGTGCACATGAGTGAGTACAGCAAATAGCACAGTAACATCCAAATATTTAAAGAAAAACTGACTTTTGGGGCAGGTGCAGAATAACTGTGTTGTATTTGTCTTTTATTTTTGATTCATTGGCTTCTTATCTGCAGGTTTCCCCTCACCATTTAAATAAAACACAATATTTAAATGTAGACCACAGCCAGTGATAGAGGTAACATTTCATGCTTAAGTACTGGTTTAAGGTGAAAACTGTAATTGACTAATTAATTTACATTGCTTTATACGTTTCAGATAAATATTCTTACCTCCTGGTGACAGTGAAACATGAGACTTTATATAATTAACTCAGATTTGAATATTGGTATCATTAGCCGGTAACTTCGTCACGACACGATCTCCCCTGAAAGTGTGACTTGTGAAATTTAGTTTGTCTCTAAAATATTAACATGCATCTGTTTTTCTGCATCTTCATCACTCAAAATTCCCTAAAGTGATCCCTAAAATTAGCCTGATGCGTGATTCATGCAGCATGATTCATCACTTTTCACTTTATCACAACTAACTACCTCAAAGATCTGAATAAAAACGTTCTTGATTATTTATGGCTGTTTTGCTATTTGACAAAAGCAAATGACAAAATACAATATAGTTCATCACTGTGCATAATATAGTGAGTGCTGCTTTATTAATGCTTTATTATTAAACAGTATATTTTAGATGTGGTGACAGGAAACAAGCAGCCGTACATGTTATAAATGTTATAAATGTTTCTTTGCAACAAGAAACAACAATAATTCACACACTGTATAATATAGTAATATACATTTTGACTGGGGTCCAGTCTGCATGATGAACACTTTTACTTTTGATCTTAAAGTGAAACAGGAGTCAGGTTATGACAATATAAAAACGGTCAATGAGTTGAAATGGAAATCGATTCCACCTAGTGGTCAGGAGAGGAATCACAGCTAATCTAAACGCCAACATCAGGGCTGCTCTCTGAGACTTGACTGAAGTTCACCAGAACAGAGGCGATAACAACTTCTTCACAGGCTGCGGCCTGTTAATCACTTACAAAGTTACCACGATAAGAGAGGTGAGTCTGAGAAGCGGCTCCAGGGAAAGTTGACCAGCTGACTCAAGTGATGTCACTCGAGTCAGTGTCTGTTTGCTGAAGACTACAAGTTTTAAATTGAAATGGACTCCTCGGCCAGAATTTGCTCTTACTGAGTTGTTGTCGGTTGAGTTGCCCAGGTTTTGACAGGAAGAAGAATGCATTGAATAAAAACAAAGACAATATCTCTGGTTCAGCCTCGTGGATTTTGATATTTTCTTTAACCTCCCTATCATCAGTTTGACACGCATCTCCAAAACCAACTCTTGTACGTAGGTTTTAGGTACTTGAGTACTACTTTTTGATGCTATTCTCTATCTGATGTGAAGATGTGTGATCACCTCAGAAGATATTATGTATTGGTATGGATTAAACTGTTTTTCAGTATGTAAAATAGCAAAAAATTAGCTCCACTTCAACCACCTTCCTCTTCTGACACGCTAGTTCATAACAATATAGGACCTTAAGAGGACTCTAACAGGGGCTATCCTGCATGATAAGTACTTTTACTCCTTCAAGGATACTTTAAGTATATTTTATGAGCAGGATTTCTCACTTTGGCATTACTTTCATTTAAATGAAGGATTTGAGTGCTTCTCCAATGCCAAGATTTCCTCACATGCCCGGTGAGACGGAAGCAATTAGTCAGAAGTCCCGTCCATCATCGCCAAATGACGTTGACGCCTCCCTGCAATCACCCTGCAATCTCTGGACAAACAATAGCGAGAAATAATAATTACGGGCCACAGATGATAATTTTGTCATCATCACTTTCACATCCCGGTACTGGCACCGTGGTACTTTTAAAAAACACCCGCTGACGCACAGCTGTATCAGGAGGGGCATTTAACTTTCATCATTAGTGCATTAGTCATTTCTATCAAAGGCATCGGGAGTGTAACTTCAACAAGTCTGCAGCTGGAGAGACTCTCCCCGGTCCGCGGTATCGCTTCACAGCAATAAAAAAAAAAAAATCGACTATGGTGGAGATTTTCTAAAGTTAAATCAAGCCGATTAACTGCAACTAAAGGATTCAAAAAGCCTGTTTAGACGTGACATTTTCCTCTGGTAACATGGGCGGAGTGTGCGTGTGCTTCTCACGGACTTGCAGACCAGTGTGGCCAGTTTTTATCATCCTGGCTGCGTTTCCCTGCATGTTGTACAGCTCAGAGAGTCCTGCGGCGGCTGTTGGCAAGATGTACCCACGCGGCAATCACTGGGCAGTAGGTAAGAGAAACTGGACATTTACATTAGATTAAGAAAAAAATGACAATTGTTGTAATGTAATATTGCATTTGCGTGATTTGTTTCGTAAATAGGCACCGTGATTTGCAACAATATCCAAATAATTCGGTGTAAATATAGAGAAAAATCAGTTTTATGGGTTTATCTTTTTATATTTAATAACTATAATAATGCAGTGATCTGCCTCATCTGCGTGTTACCTCTAAAAACTCATGATGTTACCTGTTCATGTAATGGACAGGTGGATGTTTTTCTCAGCTTGTGTTAATTATTGCTGTATTTCATCCTACAGAAAAATAGTAAATATTAAAATTCCAGGAAATTGAAGTAAACTCAATTAAACAAACATGCTTCTTCAAAATGGATTAAACCATGGAATAATCCATCCAGGCTTGCATCTTTTTGAAGTTGTGCACTGTATTTGCAGTTTAATCACATAGTTGGCTCTTTAATAGTGTAAACACTATTATTTCCATTATCCCAGGTCATCTGATGGGGAAGAAGAGCATCAAGAGCCTGCCTGAACAGCAGGAGACAAACAGTGACTACCTCACACCCTCAGAAACAGCCGGGGCCACAGAGCCGGACCGGTACAAGGACCTGATGGAGGCTCTGATGCAACGAAAGAACCACAAACAAATGATGCCACAAACTGCAGACGTGCTGCTTCGGCTGCTCAGAGGCTGGAGAGAAGAGGACAGAGACAAATATCTCAGAGAGGTCAGTTTGTAGACTGTCCGCCTTTAACTTATCCACTGTTGCCATTT
Source organism: Datnioides undecimradiatus (assembly GCA_008933995.1). Lineage (NCBI taxonomy): Eukaryota > Metazoa > Chordata > Actinopteri > Lobotiformes > Datnioididae > Datnioides > Datnioides undecimradiatus. The sequence continues at coordinate 3,266,180 of WARS01001868.1, read as the reverse complement.
TGTAACTATGATGTTATGATTACATGTATTTCTTTATCTCCTCACTGTATTATAGATGCAAGACCTGCTTCTTCTGGCTTTGAAACTGCAAGACAACGAATGAGCTCCACCTGAATGCAAGACGAATTCTGTTTATTCATCATCTGCTAAACACGTCCCTGTAATCACACATCCACACTGTTCTGCTGTAAGAATACACTGGAAACCCAACAGAAGTTTATTTTAGCAGTAATTTCTAATTTTGCCTATCATGCAGCCGTTTGATTACAGACTGACATGACATAGTTATGAGCTGAGAATGCTTAATAAATTTAACGTTGTGATAACTGCATTGTGGACGTCTGATCGTGCTTTGCACACACCAAGTGGCCTTTTTATTTATCCTTTCATATATTCACTGTTTGATGACATAATAAAGTCCCCTCCACCTCTACAGTAACTGGTTTCTACCACCAGATGGCGCGCAACATCCATCTAGAGAGCATCATCATTAACAGTTGGAGCAAGTTACTAGTAAGGTGAAGCATGAAGAGCCGACATGATCATAGTTACACATGACAACAGATTAGCAAAAGCAGTTTATGGTCAATTTAGTGATCTTTGGAGCACATAAACACTCCCCCAGAGTCTGTTTAAGACAGTAGGATGGATGTCGATGGGGTCTGTTATTAGCCCTCCGGGGCTGCAGACAAAAGAAAATGCTAATTGAAACAATTTGGTTACACACATCATTCTTCTTTAAAGCCAAAGGGAAAGTTTTCTCCTCCGTCCCTCTTCCCTCATTTGTCACGGATGATCGGCGAACAATAGAGGTACAAGCCACTTTCACCCTGTCATTATGAGTCTAATCCCAGGAGCGAATGGGATAAAGTTTACAGGAGCTAATGAGGAAATAAGTGGGTTGACAAACTCATTCTGTAACACAGAGGGAGGAAGTCTGGTGGTTTAAGCCACCTCTTAATAACACTTACCGATGCTGCTTTACATCACATGATTAAACATTGAGGTGGTTTGAAACCTGATGCCACAAACAGATTAAACACATTTTTGCTGCATTTGCAGTAAAATATGAGGCTCTACTTTGGACCATTAACAGTTTTTTAATTCACTTTAGTAAAAAATAACTTGAAAATTCACAACCGGCTTCCTTTAATCACTCACTTTACAATTTCTCTTTCTGGAAAATACTTTTTAGTTGTTGTACTCCACCACTAAGGGGTGCTGCATTCAATATTTCCCCCAATCAGAGTGCATTGAGCTTTCCTGCACCTCCACGCTGCAGCGTGATTCAAGATGCTTTAATAATTATACATAGATGTGCAGATTAGTTCCGAATCACAGACAAATCTGCTTTATTGTTTTCTCCTGCACTGCAGTCATTCCTGATGCAGATACACATTTGTTCCTTCTTTAATTTGTCATTTCTGACAAAGTCTCAAATGTGCTAAAGTATCTGGTAAAACTTGATCACCCAGTATTTTGTTTGTGGTTTTTACATTTAAAGTTTATTGTGTAAAGAAAATATTCACATTAGTTGAATCTTTCATAAAGATCAAAAACCAGCAGGGAGGAGTGGATCAAAATGAGCAGGGCTCCGTTTACAAAAGTAGAATAAATACCGATGGGTACAAGCAGACTTTGTCATACTGGCAACGTAACACTGGATCGGAACGAGACGGGCCTGGACGAATGTACAACTTTACAGTAAACACAGCTCGCAGAGTAGATAAAGGAGAAGCAAACAGATCACCAGTGTTCAGTAGTTTCATATTTTACAGGAATTTCACAGTCGGTGTCACAGAATTTCAGAAAGTTTCTCATAACTGCAACACTTCAAATCACCCCATTCAGTGTTTATAAGCAGTATACAAACATTTAATGAATGGGTTATAATACCCTAGACTGTAGCTGCAAGCAAGCAGCATGTTTACGTGTTTATTAATGTGCAGTATTTGTCAACAAGCTCTCTGTCTGAAGACACATTTTATATTATTACATTTGTTTTTACTGTATGTTGTCATCCACTATTGGTTTTACACACAAGTCTTCCTTTAAAGCTGTTGACAAACACATTAATAAACACTTTTACCTATTTACATATCCATTTATTAAATTTTCACATACTGCTTTAAGTGTCACCCTTACAAGTTGCAGTGATGCCTCTGCTCCGGGATGCCAACTGTTGATTTCAGCGGTTTCCACAATAAAAATCCCAAAAGACGCAGAATAACGTTTCTGGGTTCTCGTGTCCAGTTTTGTCCTCCATGCAGCATCACCACGTCTTCCCAATAGACTGAATATGTTCCTTTGCCTTCATCCTCAGTGAGGCAATACTGGAGTTCCTGGGATCAGCTGAGCACTGGTACACCGGGGGTGGCGGGCACATGGAGCCCATGTGGGACAGGTGAGGGCTGTGACCCAGTGCTGGGGAGCTGAGGAAGGAGGCCGGCAAGGAGGACGGCATAGAAGGAGGAGGAGACGGGGTGTAAGTGCCAGGGAGGCCCTGCGAGCCGGTGATGAAGCCTGGCAGGGACTGCAGGGAGGTGGAGGTGGTGATCGGGGCGGAGAGCCAGGGGTCCAGCTGCAGACCGGAGCCCAGGGAGCTGGTGGGGGAGCGGCTGAAGGACAGCAAGGAGGATGAGGAGGTGTCCTGGAGCTTGATGGAGCTCACCTCCAGCTTCTCCTGCCGTCGCCACTTAGCTCGCCGGTTTTGAAACCAAACCTGAGGAAAAAAGAAAAAAAAACAGGAGGATTTTTATTTTCAGTTTAGTTCAGTTCAGTAAAACTTTATTTATTCATCCCTGCAAAGGCAACTCAGCAGAGAAACTGTGAAAGTAAAAACAGGCTTGAAGCTTATTTTTATTGTATTATAATATTTTATATGTATTATATATATTGTAACTATAACATTGTGTGAAAGAATTTAACATTTAAAGATTTCAGCTATTAAATGAGGCATTTTGCATTACACTGTAAAGTATTTAGCAATTAATAATTGTTACAAACATATTTTAAGACATGTTTCTATTTCCTTTATTGTTAAATCTGTTATATAATCCACAGAGAGCAAGTCAAAAGTTTTGGAAAGAATTGTGTCCCTTTAAAATTCTGCCAAATAAACGAAATAGCTTCATTTTTTTTCCCACCAGCAACATTTCCCTCAAATTAAAACGTGCACTTTTTTCACTTAATCTAAATATTAGCCCAAGTAGCTATGGACATTAGTTAGCACATGTGAATATTAGGCTGTAAGGAAGAAAACTAAATGCAGCAAATTAAACTGATATTTTTCAAATTGTTTCTCAAAATTTTCAATTTATCTCTTACATTGAATGCAACAGCTGCAGCTCTACTCAAAATGATCTTTAATATGAATCTATTAGGATGCAAATCTGGTGCATTTCTTTTGTTTTTTTTCTTTTATTTTTGAGTTCATATTAAAAATATTACAGACTACAGATAAAATCGTAGCCGATTTTCTGCGATTTGTTTCGCAGACACCGTGAATGCCTGCAGGCCTGCAGGCCGAATATGTGCGTGTACACAGACTGACAACAGGCTGGAGGCGGTGATGTGTTTGGGGACATACCTGCACTCGGACCTCCGGCAGGTTGACCTTCAGCGCCAGCTCCTCTCTGCTGTACACGTCCGGGTAATGGGACTTTTCGAAAGCCCTCTCCAGTTCGTGCAGTTGGAAGGTGGTGAATGTCGTCCGGTTCCGCCGGTGCTTCTTTTTCGGGTTTTCATCATCGGACAGTTTACCGTCTCTGTCCGGTGAGTCCGGGCACACCGACGCTTCAGCTGCGCTGCTGGCGCAACACACACCTGCAGAGAGGAGACGGTGTGAGAAACAAACGTGCAGATTTCACGTGTAGGTTTGCTTAGTACATGCAAATACTGACAATAATGCAGCCAATAAAATGTTACTTTATTAATTTGTTAATTTTTTCTGAGTTTCGGCTGTTTGTCAGTTTGCCGAAACTTTGCGCAAATATAAAAAACGACATTTTATTGGGCTGCTGTGTGATTTTCTTAAGAAAGAAGTAAAATTGCGAAGGTTTTAATACTTTTAAACACTAATTAGATGTTTACTGCAGAAATACTGAAGGCTAAGCCGTTATAGTTGCCTGTCCTGGCACTAAAATCTAAAATGTACTCACTGTCAAAACTTTCTGACGAGTGACTTTTCTTCAGCGGGGTCACAATTACATTCCGCTCAGCGTCTTTGACCAGGACTTTTTCTGTGATGCTGTAAGACGCTGATTTGTGGAAGATGGTGTCCTCTTTAAATCCCAGTATCGCCTCGATGCTGTGGACGGTGGACGGGTTGTCCCCCGGGCTCTGGCCGGAGCGTGCGGAGGGAGACAGGCGCTCATCCGTCATCATCACTTGGGAGGTTGAGCCAAGAAGCCACATTTGTCGGTGAAGTCCAGAAAAGAGTCTGAAACTACTGAAACTACTTAAAAAATATATATCGGCCCTTGTTTTTATAAAGTAAATTTCAGATCAGAGCTGTTGGAGAAACTTGCGCACAAGAGACGCACCGGCTAAGCTCGTCTCTCAGTGGATGTGGAGCATCTTCAGAGGGCGCTTTTAAAGGAGCGCCTGTTGTAAGACCCCCTGCCCATGCGGCACCCCCGCTGCACGTCAGAGAGGGGGACGTCCTGTTGGATTTGGCCCTGGATTTAGGGGTAACAGTGCGCCCATGCAGGCAACAGGCTCACACCCTCCCTGACTCCTCCCCTGCCTCAAGTGCATCAGTCAGTGCTGCCTCTAAACCGACTTACATAAATCTTAAAACCATCTTTCCACTCCTCCAGATGTCATGTTCATGTCAGCCCCGTGAAAAAAAAGGAAAAAAAGAGGAAGATTAGGGCCCACAGATTAAGGTACAACAAAATCATAATTACAAGATTTCTGGTCAGGACATGGATTGCAAGATGACAGCTTAATATTTAATCAAAACGTCAACATATTGTTGCCAAACCAAATACACGTTTCAATAAGTTGAAAATGATTTGTTTTATTAAAGAAAAACACATGCTCCCCCTGACACATGTTGATAAAAGACATCTTACACAGCCCACTTTTACAGCCTCATTAGGAATCAATCAAATCATGCGCTAATGAGTTATAGACCAGACTAAAACCATGAGGAGTTTCTTGAACCAGTTCCCTGAAGGTGTTGACTCAAAGAGGGTAACAAAGCCCAAACAATAACAAATTTGGGCTATAACCACTTAACAGCAAACAAAGATTGACAGCAGTGTGGTAATCCTGCTTAAGGGGATTACATTATTTTACTCAAAAGAGTTAAAACCCCTAAAACTATTTAGCTTTTCCTAATTACAGAAGGTGACCTTATCCTTTGTTTGGCCCGGAGAGGAGGGGGGCGGTCATGCAGAGGGAGAGAGAGATGCTAACCGAGCACTGTTTCAATTAGCATATAAACTTTTAAAAGATGCTGTCTTGGTTTTTGTATTTTTGTCATTTTTGTGCGTGAGCAGCTTTGATACGGACGCACAGTGCTCTTCAGGCTGTGTTTTGTTGGTAAAAGTTGAATTGACTCTGAGTCATTTCAGTTTTATTGTCAAAATGTCGACACTGTTTTGACCCGTGGAAACAGCTGAGCATTCACTCTTTCTCGTTAGCTCAACGCGCAGCTAAAGCTTTGAAAGTTTCCTCATCAGTAACCTCCAGTGTTCACAATACCACAATACCAATGAAGAGATGAGACGCAGAAATGTGTTGCAGCCTCCTAAAACTTTATTAAAAACTTTGGTTGAAAAGACAGAGACATGGCTTCGCTGCACAAACAGCTTCTCCAAATATGAAGCTTCTCCAGGCTACAGCCAGCAGCTGCTTAGCTTAGCTTGGTAGCTACAAAGACTGGAAGATAACAGCTAGCCTGCTCCGACAATGCCAGAGACTTTCAAGATAATTAATTAATTAACATATAATGTGCACAAAAGTATTTTTTTCCATGAGCAGTAACTCAGTTTTTGTTAAGCTAAGCTAACAGTCGTCCATCTTCATGTCTGCCATGTAGCTAAAGTGATATCTGACTTATCAACTCGCACTCGGCAGCCAGTCTTCAGGGAAGTCTGCCCACAGGATTTTGTGGGTTACAAGTGGAACAAAAAGACGGGATAAACAAAAAAACGTATCATTTCAACAGTTTGTCCCTAATTACAGCTGATTTCAACGGTCTGTCTTCACTTTTAGCGACTTTTTACCACAGTTTGTTGTCACTTTTAGCTTGATGGTTACCTTTAGTGAATTAATTCAACAGTCTGTCGTCATTTTTAGGTGCTTCAAACATTTGTCAGTACTTTCAGCCAATTAACAGGTTGTTGTTACCTTTAACTCATTATATAAATAAATGTTACTCTTAGCTAATTAAATTAAGGTGTATGGTTATAGTTTACTTCTTAAACATTACACATTGTTACTCAAACGCTGTGCTTGTTTGCTTATTAGTCTTCACGCATCCTCAATTGCAACATGTTACAGCTGACTGTGGATATAGGCTATATAGGTTAAAATCAAATCCCATCATTTCTATATTAATATTTAAATGTATTAATTGATTGGTTTTCTCTACAGTCTTAGTGAGGCAGGCCACTTTTCATAGATGATACCTATTTTATACGTATACACATCTTGAACTTCCACCTTTTCTTCCTTAATGAAGACTGTGACAGGCTTGTGTAACGTTTCCAATGAAAAGAAGAATGAGATATCAGATATTGTAAGAGCTGAGTTGGTCCTGTTGTCTTCTCATCCAGAGAGAGAGAGAGAGAGATAAAGAGAGAGCGCCGGGGCACAGCCTGACAACCTTGGCTATGCTGATCCTATTAGACGGTAATCTCCAGACTTCATAAATCCACAGCCGTTTAAACTTGGGTTCATATGAAACTCTAAATGTTCGGGATTCCTGCCTCCCCCCCTACGCTCTGCCTAATCATCCCTAACAAGTGTTTGGATAATGCCCAATTAAATAAAGACGCTTTTCGTTATTCACTGCATTAGCCCTGATTCAGGTGGATGGGATTAATTGTAATTAATCTTAAACGTTTAATGGATGTACAGGAGAATATTTGTGTGGCCGACCATGTTCAAGCTGCCGAGGATCTAAAATGAGACATTTAGTATGCATGAAAAGGCCTCTTCTTCCAAAATCAGGATCCTTTATATAGTTTAATTTAACAATAATCAACTTACATATGGAATTTAGTGAAGGCTTGAAGTCTGAGCATTTGAATTTATGGGAAATGTGACTGACATATGAAGGAGGTGTGTTTGTTTCCTATGAACCACACACGCAGACATAGTTCAAGTATTCAATATACATCTTTATTTGAACAATACATCTCAGTTTGAAGTACCTCCATATATGTTATCAGTGTTTATGTACACAGTGGTTTTTATTTTAATGGAATAAATCATTCAGTATACTAAAACTGCGATTTGTGCAAATCTGCAAATGTCTCTGCAAACATTAAAACGTGGACCAATTCAAAGTAAATCGATATGTCGGGACTTGTCTGCTTTGCGATAACACTGAAAGAAACAAAAAAATATCACCACACACCACATACAAAAAAACTCTAATAACCAGCAAATCGTAAGGAAAGTTGAAACACTCAGACAGGATTGAAGGGTGTTTTTTAGAAGCAAGTCTCAGTATATTGTTATTTATTTGACTTTCAGAGACTTAGCTGTCTCATTTCACAACAAACAGACAAATTATATTACAAATAATCATCATTTAGTTGAACGTATTGCGGCCCGTGACTGTGAAAAAGCAAAACTCGGCTGGGAAAATCACTTTTCTACATAATTCATCTAAAGAAAGAAGGTCGTTGGGGGAAGAGATGGGGCACCCTGGTTTTAATTTGAAGTATTTTTCACTTAATGACAATAAGATGATAAGTTGCAAGTAACTACCCATTCATTAACAAGCTAACAGGGAAACTTATATCCTTCAGTATGTGCAGACTGGTAGCAGTAATAATAAAACACGCTGGTGTGTTCAGGCTTCTCAGAAAACAATGATTTGCCTTTTAATTGCTCATAATCTGGGGGTGGTTTACACTCTCATTAACACCGCTCACTCTGCAGATTCCCAGGAAGTGTTGAAATTCATTTTCTCGTGTTCCTCCCTTCTCTCTTCCTCCTCTTCGTTATCCACACGCAGGCCATTCACATGACGGAGCACTTCTCCTCTGCTTTGCTCTTCAGCTCGGTGACGGTGGCCGAGGCCTTCTCCTTCAGCTGGTCCATGTCCATGTTCTGCAAGTTTTGAATCTGGCCCATGATGGAGTCCTTGCCCTCCTCCTCCGTGGCGTCCTCGTCCACCATCTTGAGCAGCTCCTCGGGCACGTCAACGTCGTCCCCGGCCATCTCAATCATGTTCTCGTCCTGCTCGCTCTGCAGACGACCACGAATCAAGGTCAGTAACATTCAGTGTAATTAAAGATATTAAGCTCATATAAGTATATAAAGTACCAAAACTGTGCTTAATTGCACTTTTTTGTTGCCTAATCCTTCTTTAACAAGCTCTAAAACAAGATGAATAATTAAATCTGACTTTTTAATAGCAGATATTATCAAATAGTTCTCAAAAAAGTCACTTTCAAGTATTTTATATAAACGTCCCAGCACCAGACAGGAGGCAGATCATAACTGCTTGTGGCATTGATTTATTACTTGCAGGCGTTAACAACCTAAAGTCTGACTTAAAGGCTTTTTACAGGATTAACAAACTGTCAGCCAGCCGGATTTCCTCGAGATACAGCATAACTTCACACTGCTGCGCTCAGATCTGACCAGCGATCACAAGTGTCATCCACCGTCTGTCAGAGGACACTACGACTAAACTGAGCTACACATAAACCGTAATTTATTGACTGCTTTTGTTCAATTACGTTGTTCCATTTTGATTTTACTTATTATCTATCCTATGATCTAAATTAGAAGTCAGTAGAAATGATGGTCCTCAGTGTCAAATTATGAGCGAGCAATCAGGAAAAGTAGGAAACAAACAAATAGATGAAGTCCAGGATTTGTCTTAATCCACTTTCAAGTGGCCGCACTCGAGGATATTCTGCCGTCTGGTCTTTTCCACATTTATGTGACTCCTCCTCACTTCTAAATGCTCAGTTTGAAGCCTTTTGACCGAACGCAGCCTAATCACTTAATATCTGGAATAGTCGTGCGATAGGTACCACAGTGACTAACTTAAACGTCAATCTGTGGGATTATCTCAGCGCTGCCTTAGCCTTTCCTCTCCGAATCCCAACGATAGTCTAAAGATATCTTCTATAGCGTCGCACGAGACTCTAATTCCATTAGATTGAAAGGCACTGGCTTCCTGTTCCCACCAACACAGCACAATTGTAGCATTAAATATACATCTATATAGTGTTGTTCTAGCTCATACTTGACATCGTGTGTGTGTTTTCAACCTCCTACCAGTTAAAAGAAAAGAACTGACATATCCGGATCCCTTTAGGTGCCTTTTTGTTGCGGGAAATCCGTTTAAAATGCATATTTTTCTTTCTAACAAAGACCCGTCTCATTGTCATTTGTTCTTTTTTTTTCGAGCCGGCATGCAACATAAACATAATTTCTGGAAAATAATTAGATTTACATGTATAGCATAGACTCCAGCCATTGTCCTCGTCACATATGTGTGGGTTCAAGTTAAAAGACAAACAGTGAAAAGCAATGCACCCATTGTTTAAAGCTGAGACCTGAACAACAGGTCGTCTGCTCAGCCGCCAAGGTCATCGCTGCATTCAGATGAATAATGATGAAAATCATGGCATTACAGGACCTGCGTTTGAGATATATTTTGCTCTTTTGCCATAAAAACTCTTCACAAGTTTTTACCAGTTGATTAATTGACAGCATTAGAGACACTCTGCTGTTATTCGTCCTTAAATGTCTTTAATAAAATCACAACATACCTTTTTTTCTCCGTCCATCACAGCTTATTTTTCTTTAACAGGTCCTTTTTAAAATCACGCAATTGCTGGTTTTAGATCCACCAAACTAGACGGTCCAGTTCACGCTGCCCCGGTGCTCCCTAATGAGCCTGGGACACCTGTTCACAGGCATTTGGCTTTGTAAGACTCAAGGTGCAATATGGGACACATAGGCTAACGTTGAACGTCTTTCCCACTAATCTACTGGCATGGCTTCCACCTCCTGTCGTCCAAGCTGCAGCTGCCAAGTGCTGCTGCTGTTAGATAAAGATAACCTCAACTGTGAAACAGCTATTTGCTCCTCCACCTGCACTGTCAGGACACCTTAAAAGCCATTTAATGAGGAGGATTGATTAAAGTTACCAGCCCTGATTAAAAGAATGACAAGAGGAGGACACGAGCTGATGAAAAATAATAGACACTGATACAGAAACGGCATCATCAGTGTCGAGTTCAAGCAATTACATAGTAATAATACACTATAATGCAGGTTGAAGTGTTTATGATGCATTTTCCAACAATTATAACATCAATAAATGTTTGCTCCGTATAAATAATATAATGAACATGTAGTAAAACACGGCTTTAATATTATAAAGTAAAACTTCAAAGGTGAGATTATTATCTCAGATAAATACTGTACATACTGTGTATGTTGAATTAACACTTAAAAATATCTAAGTAGCTGCTTACAACCCATTATAATGTATTGGGTTGTATAATGTATATAATGTATAATATATAAACTGTTTATTACATATGTATATAGTGCTTATAAATGCTAAATAGGAGGGTTATAGTAGTATAGTTAAATGTAACCATTATGTCTTTGTTTTTGTGTGTGGGACTGAAGGGATGGAAGCTCTTTACCTTTGGCAGCCTGTATTTTTCTCTGAGGCACACCCTGAGCGTTGCCCTCTCTGCCTTCTTGTGTAAGAAATCTGCATCTCTCTCCATCCTGAAATAGAAATACAAGAAACATTAGTAACAGCCACATTTATCGTTGGTCCGCAGAAGAGTGAGTGTTTAAAATACTGTTTTCTGTGAAAGCTGCAGGAAAATAGCATTAATGTGGAGTTTCATGACTTTGCGTTTGTGTCTGAAGTTGTCATCAGTGTATCAGTGTAATCAATGCATCTTAATCCAGCATGAAGCACAAGTACACATCAGCCTGATTGGATAAACAACACACAGACAGTTCACCTGGAGATCACGCCGGCTGAAAAAGATTCAAACTGTCAAATATTTCTCTAGTCCAGCGAAAAGAGAGTGAACCTTTGAAATGAGTGTATCTTTGACGGCTTTTCGTTCAAGTTTGGCGAATATTCGCCTTCCAAAACTGGTGTGAGCATCCAGTGAGCCAAGTATAAACTAGTTTTAAGCATGAATTATAAGGCAAGTAGGTCTTTTCATATGTTTCTTGTCACATCACTTGATGAAAAACAACAAGATTTCATTGTTTTAGTGATGAAATATCTTTAGTTTCATTGTCTCCATTGTTAGTTTACATCCTTTTCATTCATGCATGTGTTGGTAACATGTCAGCCCATCAGAAAATAATAATGTGACATATTTCATCAGTGATTTCTCTTTTTTTTGTCTCTGCTCATTAATTTACGTCCGTGAGCGAGTTGATGAGTTCTGCACTTTGCGAGACCTTCCTGCGTTTACACGACCAGACTCACGTACTTTCCCTCAGCCAATTAAAGATGGGATTATTAGGCCAGACTGAGTCAAGCAGATTTGCCATCAAGCCAAGACGCCACAACTTGAACTGTAGCGAGACAACAACACGGTGGACTGAGGTGTCTGGCAAACCGACAGCAAACTGTACCTTTGTCATAATCACGCAGATACGTGTGCATAGGTTCTCCACTCTGTCTGTTTGTGCGGTTCTGCGTTCGTCGCTGCAGATGTGACAACATCACTAGAACGCCACAATCATGAATCGTGTTGTCGTCTTTTAAAAGTCATTTCCCAAACATTGGAGTGGAGGGGCAGGATTAATCTTGTTACGTAACACAGGCTGACAGGATCTGCCCGATGCTGCAGAATCTACCCTGGATCCCAAAAATCCAGATTTATTGAATTTTAAAAAGGAAAAAATCTTGGAAATGGAAAAGAATAATGCATCAGTCACACGGTGGGCACATGTATGCTTTCATGTTCGCTCTAGTGGAAGAAGCTGGAACTTGACACAAGGGATGATGCAACATGGCGGCGGACAAACCCTGCTCATGTTACTGTAGAGTTTATAGAGTCTATCAAAAAAAAGTTTAATAGAAAAATAAAATAAATGCATTAAAACTGTCTTTTAATGCGCTTATACTATAGAATACACAACAGCTGCTGCAGCGGGTGACCTAAATAACACAGATATGGTTTTGCAGGATTGTGATTGATTTCCTTTGCTGCACCAGCTCACGCCCTCCTAAAGCATTTGATTTGAGTGTTTCAGTATAACCGTTCCAACATTCGCTGCCGTGAAGTCCGTGCGCTGCAGCTGCCATTTTACAATTCCCTCCTCAAATCGTGTGCAAAACGAGAAAAGTCAGTCATTATTGATCTGGGTGCAGTGTGACCTTTAGCCTCGGTGGGTTGTTATGAAGGAAAAAAACAAACAAACAAAAAACCCAGAAAAGATCCACGATGGTGGCGCCTCTGCTGTGACCTTCAGCAACAAATGCATATTCAAAAAACACAACTTGCTTAACGTAGGATCATAAAAAGTATAAGTACTTGAGGGTTTTATGTATTTTTTAGATATAGATTTGAAAAAACACAGAAGGTTTGGTGCAAAAGAGGCAGAAAGTAAAGAGTGAGGGGGCGTTTTGGAGAAGAAAACAGCTTGTCAAGGTCAGATTGTACATTCTGCAGCCATACTGTTTTCAACAGGCCAATGGCGTGGAGTCAGAGTGGAGAGAGCTGTGAGTGTCGCTACTTACTTCTCCTCCACCAACTGTTTTTGGTACTCTTCATACTCCTCCCGTGTCATCCCTGCCGCTTTGGCTGGATCTGAGGGGGTGGCCTCCTCTTCCTTGTCACCTCCACCACCAAGACCCATTCCTGACAGGGGGTTCCCGATCATGCTCTTGATCAAGAAAGCCATCTCGAGTTGTGTGAGCGTTCACTCTGCAAAGACGAGGATGTGGTTTTTGTTTTCTGGGGTTGAAATAGATGCAGCTCCCCTCGACGGCGCCCCTCCGCTTCGCCTTCCTATAGCTGTCAGATCCAGTGGTAGCTCTCTAGCTAACCTGCTGCTTCACTATGGAGCCAAGGACACACTGACGACCAGCAACAGACACGTACACACACACTTACACACACACACGCACAACATTTTGCCCCGGCCATAATCTGGATTTAATCCTCCCTGCTCCACTATGCTAAGAGGCAGATGGCCTGTTTTCTCTCTATTTTTAAATCACGCAGACCTTTGTACGTGTCTCTCTTTATTAATTTTGACACTTTGGTGGATTCTTTGGAGAAACTGGGCGCAGCACTCATCATAAAACTGGTTTTGGAAACTTGTCGTCCTCAGTTTGGGACCACACATATGCTGCTTCCACCCACTGGTGCTTAATCATATTAGTAAAGTACGGGCCGGCCCGTGTGCAGCTTATACTGCTGAGACCAAGCAGAGCAGAGAGAGAGAGAGAGAGAGAGAGAGGAGCGGGATTAGAGTCTTGTTTATCCCCCAGTGGAGCCACCGTTCATGCCGTGCTATTGTTCAGCGGGAGGATGATTGACAGGCGGATGAAGGATGGGGAGGAGACGGCTCTCATCTCATTTCATCCTGTCACTACGTCGCTGTGTCTGCAAGCTCCGTGCAGGACTTGTACAGTAGATCATTCGAACACTGTTGAACACCCAAACATTTTATACGTATGCAAAAACAAATATATCTTTAATCATTCTTCACGTGAGGATCACTCCAATAACACCTGCAGCACAAACCCCTGCATGGATCTGAACCTGGGTGTTGTCATTGTGTGTTAAGCATCTAAGACGACGAAGCCCGAGAGGAAATATCTGTATTTTCCCTCCTGTCGGCCTCTTTGACAGCGATATGCATGATTTGAATAAACACCAACTCCATCTACTGCACCTCTGTGACGCAGCCTTAAACTTTACATTTGTTTAAAATGACCTGTGATAGATGCTATAAAAATGATCAGTAAACCGCCTCATTGCCTAAATAATCCCTGATAAACCTTAAGTTGTCACTGAGCTTGAAATGTAATCCAGTATTTTTAATATTCTGCAGCACCACTTCACAACGAATCACTGTCAGATTCATGGTTTTGTAACCTGAGCAGAGTGTTTGACGGTCGGTCGGTCGGCCGGTCGGTTCACCACTTTGGTCCAGACTGAAATATCCCTGAACAAGCATCGGATGTTTTGTTATTCTCTGCAGACATTCATGGTTCCCCGATGATGAATCCTACTGACTTTGGTGACTTTTCCTCTAGCGCCACCAGGAGGTTGGTATTTGTTGTTATTTGTGAAATGTCTCAACCAGCATTGGATGCACTGTCATCAAATTTGCTGCAGACATTTCAGTTTGTCTAATATGTTTAATTTATAATTAAATACGTGCAAAACGTCTGAGATTCTCATGAGGCTCAGCTTTAATTTGGTTAACTTCTGATTAGCTAAGGTTAGCACGCTACCACGCATACCAAGTATGACGGACAACATTAAGGTAAACGTTACACCTGATGAGCATTAGCACGTTAGCATGTATTCATATAAAGTGTCCATGGCTGTACGTAAACAGTCCTTACACACTGTGAGGATTTACATGTGTAATTATACAGTGGTGCATTATGTTTATTATAAAATAAAATCAGCTAATATATGTTCTATATGATATCAGGTGTTTATATACTGGTTATGAAAAATTCAAATATTATATATTATTATTATTATAACCGTAATGTTACCATTTCACCTGCATGACGCACAGTTTGTTGTGTTAACATCACTTGCTGCTCTTCTCCAGTGCTTTAATAAGCGCAATATAAACGTATGCACTGGTGCTGCTAACAGGAACGAACTATAATTGTGAGAAATGTGCAGAAAACTGGTTAAAAACGTGCGGTGAGTGTGTCTCACACAACAAACAGCACACGCCACAGTTTAATTTGTGTTTTCTGTTTATGTAAATTGTTCAGGTAGAGGATCTGTCAGATTCTGACATGTTCGACAGAAAAACGAAGGCAGACGTCTGCTCTGACTTTTCATCAACAATAGTTCAGCATTATTTCATACAAAATTGCACATTTCAAAACATCTTGTGTTGCTGTTGTCAGTTCAGTTTCATGGAATGGGACTGTGGCAGATTTCAACTTTTGAAAAACAAAAAATGTACTGATCTGACCAAACCCGAAAATACTGCAAGGAGCATGTTACATCATCATGTTGAAAACCCAAATCGTTAGCATACACTAGCATTCATACACAGCGACTGACTGATCAAATTAAAAATTCTGCAGTGAATTAAAACAAACGTCCTCAAACAAAACCAAATTTTTCAAGCACAATAACTTACAATCGGAAAATAATCAAACCAAGAAAAATAAAAAATGATCAAAATGGACATTCCCTCATTTACAAACGTTGAATTCAGAAATTAATTTAATCAAAAGAACTTCTTCGCAGCTGCTTCTTGTTGACTCCTGCAGGAGAAAAGACAGACACGAAGCATTAGGGAGCCGTTTAAATCCACATGTACGAGCGGGAGCGATGAAACGGAAATGGCGTCTTACTTGTACATGATGTAGCAGAAGAACAGGACTGACTGGACGACAATGAAGATTACAAAATGAACGGTGGATAAGCAGGAGGGCATGGCAGGCACCTCGGGGCACTTCACGGCCTTCTCAGCAGGATTCTGTGAGAGGAAACACGCCGTTCATTCACCTGATCCCCAATCTGATTTATAAAAAATCACAAACTCTGCGTCTGCACCTGAACGTTGCGCTGCACCAGGTGCTCCACGTCCCTTTTGACAACGTGCAGATGTTCCTTGATGTCGTTGAAGTGCTGAATGGTCTCATATGTTCCCATACCGGCTGCGTTGCCCTGGTGCTGGGCTGAGCCGATCTGCTTCAAGGACTCGTAGAAGGAGTTTCTGCAGGAACGAAGAAGAAGATGCGCTGAGACACAGTTTTCAGGCTGGAGAGACAAAAGACACTGTGCACAGCAACATTAAAGGGACAGTTCAGTGTTATTTTAAGTTTGGTTGTATGAGGGACATATTCATAGTCCAGTGAGTGGCAGTTAACAGCAGCAGGGGCACTGGAGTAGGAAGCATTTTACCTTTTATATGGGAAACTGAAGTAGATATGACACTTTATTCAACTGCACCAGACTCCATTGACAAAAACAGTAATTTTACCCAGCAGAGCCAGAACTGCTGGTCCAATACCTCCAATCTAGGTTGGTTTGTTTGTGTCATCGTGTGTTTTTCTGTGTTTTTAAAGGATAACTTTGGATTCACAGAAGTCACACAATAACACAACCAAACCCGCAGACCGAGGCATGAGCAGAGCAGCACTTCCTGTGTTTTCCAGGAGTTAAAATCACTGTTTTTGTGAAAGGAGTCTGGTGGACGTGAAAAAGGCCATTGATGGATGACAGCTTAACTTTCCTGCCAGAGATAACTGTCTGACGGCAGGGTGAAGAGGTGATAATATTTAAAATAAAGCATAAACCTACTCTGTTATGAATGCATAACATTTTGCTGCTGACCGTGTCCCCGTCCGCCTCTTCTAACCGGGGATGTGCTGACCACCACCGACAGCAGATCGTACTAAGACTAAAAACCCTGAACCAACCCTTTAATACTGCAGCTGTTTCCCCGAAGGACTGAAATAAATAATCTTTGGTAAAACAGCTTTTAATATTGAACAAATATCTCAACAATATAGTCAAAATGTTTACTTTTCACAATTTGCTTCATGTTGGGAAACATGATGTGCAGTGAATATGCTGCATGGTATCATTTATTTAGTGATACAAATTGTCCAAAATTAATCCTTTAATCCCTATTCACTGGAGGCTGCATATTCTCAAAGTTTGAAAAACAGAAAATTACCATCTGATAAAAGAGGTCATGATTGCCAAATTAATCCCTTATAAAAACATGTTCTTACAACAGATTACAAGTACAGGAGGTTAAGAAACAGACAGGCCGGGCAACGTTAGCTGGAGTCAAGCTATGATGCTAAAGACGGAAAGATAACAGTGACTGAGAATTGAATAAAGAGGCATATGGAAGTGGACACGAATGCATTTGGTTATTGTTAATGTTTGCATTGTTCTTAGACAGAGAAAGGAAATGTTTTAAAGTTGAGATGAACTGAAAAACCTTTTTTTAAACACCTCCCGGGTCAATTTATACGCCTATTTATCAAAATGTGCTAAAAAATTAGAACTAATCAGTTTCTTTTTATTCTCAAATCAATATCAGATCCTGCTGCACGCTGCACAGACGTAACATCCACCGGTCAGCCAGCTGCAGCAGCACGGTGCCTCAGTGTGTCTGCAGGTGTTCGGCACCTTTAACCTGGTTTTCACCTGCCTGCTCTGCTGAAAGGTGGTGGTGAAGGTGTGTTCCTGTAAGATCTAACTCCGAATTACTGTAATTGTTGTTATAACGATCAAACCAAAGTTCAAAAACAGTAGGTTTTTCGTGAAGTACTGAGGGATCATGGGAGGTTTCGTCTTCGCCGCTACGCTGTCGGCTTCTCCCTGTTTGGATTCCTTCACTGTTCTTTGTTCAGGAGACCTTTACTTGGTCTCCTCCTCTCAAAAACAAACACATGCAGCGTCACAAAAAGTGGCTTAAATCTGGGAAATAAGGTGATTTTTGACTTCTGGCAGACAAACACATTGATGCATGTGCAACCAAATGAAACAGGAAGTTACCTTGATGATACGACATAAAAAATATATATAATACAAGTCTTTTTAGACATTTTAAAGCAGAAATGTTATGTATTATATCTTTAATTTAACTGTGTCTACCTATGAAGGTTCATGCATTGGAACGTCATTTCCTCATAAAGACGTCAACACATACAATCTGAAGCCGCTGCCGTCACGGCGCTCCAGTGATAAAATGCAAAATCTGTGATTCTGCATCTTCACTTTCAATTTCATCAGCGTAAGACGTAAAAACACAGTTCGAACCACTCTCAGAAGAGAATGAAGGCGCCTTAAGCCCGGATCATATTTCTCAACAAAATGCAATTTCTCAAAGTTGATTACCCACGGGGAGAAAGCAATAAGTTTCCCTTATCATCTTAAACACATCTAAGACGATTATAAAGGGAAAAAAACGAAGTGACTGGACAAATGAAAGGAAGCGGGAAGGCCCCGAGGGGAGGACTGTGACAAGAACTCAATTGGAGGTAAACCGTGTTTTGCCCCGTGTATGACAGATGTATTTAAAGACTCCTCTAATCTGATAAGGACAAAACGGTGCTAAGATGTGGCCTTTTCTTGCTCGCCCACATGGCTGCGGTCTGAAAGGCTGGACGGGGATGACACATATAAAAAAAAAAAAAAAACACAAAAAAAACAAAATCTAATTTGTTTCTCGGGGAGAGAGCAGAGGGAAAATCAAATTCTCCCTTGAGAAAGTAAGTGAGCATTTATTAAAGCCTACATCTAATCTTCATCTGCTACAAGTGACCCAGTTATGAGCAGACCGCCCTCCTTGGACATTTGGAGGGTCTGAGATGAAGTCCTATCATAAACTCTGTGCAGAAGAGATGGGTCAGGATAAACTGAGAGCTTAATCTACAAAGTAATGCAGATCAGTCGCTCACATTAGCACATTAGAGGGAGCAGCTGCAGCCTTTTGCCAGGGTCTCAACTTATTTACCGTGTCAGTCAGCTTACCTCTGTGCACCACCTTATCTCCAAATCGCCACTCGGGCGATGCCACCGTCTTTCCCCGCCGTCTATACGACATAATTCACTTTGTGCCGAATTATCAAACGTGTGAGTGAGAGTCTGGGTCCCTGCGAGTTGTGGGTCAAACAATATAATAAAGAAAATCATGTATGCAAAGTCATTTGAGGATGAATGTCCTGTTGGATTTAGGGCATATAAACAGCTTGGTTCTTTTATGATACATGAGACTAAGAGATTAATGTTACATAAAATAAAATCTTTAATATCTTGTGATTCTGATTAATTCTTAATGCAGATGGTGGGTTAAAATTAAGACGCACAATCAAACCGCAGCGACGGGGCAAATACGACATTATTGGATAAATGAACAAATAAATAAAGTAATCTAATCTGTGTATCATTTGGTCTTTTCATACCGAACAGGGAGTGACACATTTAAAAATAAAAAATCATTTGTTTTGTATATTAATTTATGACTCCAGCACAAAAAACGTATAACTGTCATGCTTTAGCAGTTTCCATTTCATGCTCAAATCATATATATGAGATGGAAAAAGACCAAACCCGAGCAGGAAGTTACCAAAGTCTTTGTGTGTTGCACTGCGCTTCAGTCAGAGGTTCAGAGGTTAGTGGTACCTGATTTAACTTTATTAAAATGAGCTTGAGTGGCAACAAAAATATTTGTTTTTTCAGTAACGTAAATTAAAGTAACTCACTGTTTCCATGGCAACATTACACTTCCTGTTTGTGTTCGCACAAGAAAAGACTTTTAACGAGACATGTATGACACATATGATTCAATTTCTTTGTTTATAAAACGTTGACTTAAGACTTTTAACGTCAAAAACGGGTGGAAATGAGCAGTTGGATCAATCATAACCTGATCATCGCTGCCGACACTGAGAAAAAAACATTTAAATCCCTCCACCGATCTAAAAGAAGGGTTCTGAAGATGTTTTTAATCCGTCGCGTGCTCGCAGTGACTAAGCTCACAAGCACCTTAGGAAAGCAATACAAAAGCACAAATATGTTATGGGCTAAAAACAAGCTCCAAACATCAAAAATTACATTCTGCACACCTAATCAGGCTTACTTACTGCACGGACCAGAAACCAAACAGTCAGCGGAGTCTTTGCCGTGCAAGGCACACCATCATAAAATCTCTTAAGATGTATTATCTTAAAAATCTGTCATCTGAGAGCGGTAAGGAGACCATTTTTTAAAATTAAAGGAGAGCAAGAAGGAGATTAAAGCTGGATATTACTATACCTATCATGCTGTAACAACTGTATGTCTCAATAACGACACAGCGAATCTTCAGGCTGCTGAAAAACTGTTCGGCCAAACTCTTGTTTTTATGTCAGGTATGAATTACGTAACATAAAACCTAACACACGAGTAAAATGGTCCCAGCAGCGCGATCATTATCCCGTTTATTGCTTTTAGTGCGCGGGTGTGACCGACCGGGTGCGGAGGGACCCGTCGCTGCAGCTGGATTATCGGTCTGGCAGACACCTGTGATGTTGCAGCCGCCGCGTCCTGAGATTAAATATGATTTGAGGGGATTTGAAGAGGCAGGATTTCCCTTGTTTTTCCTGGAGCGTCACGGATCGCTCCTCAGGTTTGTCGCAAAAACAACAGCAAGTGTTTTTTTTTTTTTAAAAGATGGACCAAACGTCAGCGACGGCGTCAGTGGTGTCACTCACCTGAGATCGTTCAGGTTTTTGAGAACCTCCTGCTGCGTGGCGACGACAGAGCTCAGCTGGTGTTGGCTGCTGGTGTCCAGCTAGAAGACAAACACACCATAACAGTGTGAAGGTTTGATGCTTTATAGAGGGATTGTTCAGTTTTTTAAAAGTGGGTTTGCTTGAGGTGCTTCTCCACAGCTGGAAGCAGCAGGAGCACTGGCGCAGGAAGCTAAGCAATGTGAACTTCAGACACATAAAACATGGCCGACCTAATAAAACGATGCCATACGATGTGTGTGTGCTAAGCTTTGAATATTTTCACCACTTTACTTTGGTGTTAAACGCCTGAAACCTGATGCTGGTGACGCTCACTTCAAATACACCAGACTCCATTCAAAAAACAGTCATTTTCCATCACAGTTGCTGGTCCATCGCTGTCTGGTTTGGTCAGTTTGTCTGTGTCATTGTTTGACTTTGGTGAATCTGAACTGACTGTTTAAAACACTAAAAACCACAGAATAGTGCAAACAGACAAACCAATCAAGGCTGCTGTTTATCAGCATCTCCTGTGTTCATTGAGGTAAAAAGGCTGTTTTTTTTTAATGGAGTCTGGTGGATTTGAAGCATAGCAGCGTCAGGTTTCTGTTTGAAAAGTGCTGTTTGACATTAAAGTATTTGGCATTTTAAATGAAGCGCGCACTCAAACTCATCTTGATTTCTTTGGGTGGGTAAGATATGCTCCTTTCTACATCTGGGATGGTTCCTACTGTAGGTTATACGAAGACAAGGGATGATTACCTCATTCAACTCCACCCAAACTACCCCTTTAACTTCAGCAGGAGTACACAGAAACAACACTTCAGTGAAAACACTGTCTGCTCATCCATTTCAGTGCTCTCTTATGATCCAAATACATTTTTAAATCAACAAACTGACTAGAAATGAATTCACAATCACCCACAATCACTACTAATATGAAATGACTTATAACCCTGTACCTGTCTATCGCCAGTGACACGCTCACCTGTCCTGACTCAGCGTTGCCCCCCTTCTTGGCGACCTCGTCCGTGATGACGGACACGTAGCGGCGCTGCTCGTCCAGGATCATGGCGAGCTGCCGGTGCAGCTGTTTGATCTCCAGGTGGATCCTGTTCTGGCCTTCAAACACCTGACGGATCTCCCGGTCATTCACGCTCTCGTACAAGTCCTCAACTGAGGACGGATATAAACATTAAAATTAAATCTCCAAACCTTTCATGAAACATTGCAAATGTAGTACTTTTCTTTAAATATGTGATGATTTATATGTTTCAAATGATTTAACCTGGTTTGTTCAGATAACTCGGAGTAAATATAAAGAGCTTATCATTCTTTTTCTCCTCAATACATTTTGAATAATAGATTTAAAACATAAACTAACTGGGCTCTCCCTGGACGTCCGGGTGCTCCTTCTGAAACTCCTCTTTCTTCTTGTCGAGCTCTTGCTGGAAGTTCTGAAATTCCTCCTGGTACTTGTCCTTATCCTCTTTAGGAATCTCAGACTCGGGTGGAGGCTTCAATGGGAAAAACAAAACAAAACAAGCTGAATAGGGGCTGTGCTTAAAGCTACGTTGCGCACATGCATGCACGCAGCACGCGGACGGACACACACACACACACACACAGCACTGGGAACAGTAGTTACCGGTTGTTGCCCTGGTTCTGTGAGTCTGAATAACAGGAAGGACAAAACGTCGTGGTCGTCTGATGGAGGAAAGAAACGCCGAGTTAGAAAATAAAACGTGGCATATTTAATAATCACAAGGTTTATCGTTTGAGGGGAGAGTGACTCCAATATTAGCGTTCACTCTCTTTAATAGGGGGCTATCAGGTGAGAAACATTATTATTATTGCTGTTAAAAGGATTTTTTCATTTATTGCCAGTTTTATTATTTTGTTATTGTTTTATTTTATTTACTGTCCGGTCTTTTCTTAGAGAAGTGCTCCCTCTGAATGGACTGAAGGGAAATGCTTTCACCAGCTCAGATCGCCGTTTAATCAGACAACCGGTCTGATTTCTGAGTTAAAGGACTACAGAGATGTGGCTCTGCAGAGACGTGAGCACAGACCACTGCTGTACAACGATGCCTGCTGGCAGTAAATGTGTATTTTAGGTGAGTTATGAATAAACACTGCAGCTCCTGAATGCCCAGGACGCCTTGCATCTCAGCTACGCCATTAAGAAAGTCTTGTTGTAGAGACAAATAACTCTTATTGTGTTTTGGTGAAATCATCGTTATAAATGTGGAGCGCTCAGTGGTCGATGACTGTCCTCCAGCCTTTATGCAGACACATGGAGCTTGTCAAACTAGAAGACGAGACGAGGAGGCAGAATAATACCTGCCAGTCCACCCGTGGCGGCTGAAATCCCGAAGAAGCCCTCGCTGGGAATGTTCATGTTGTCGACCTTGGTGCAGAACTCGTAGTCCTCTTTGTCTGGAGTGAAACCGTTGTTGATCATCACCTGAAGAGGAGGAACGATGGCATATTCGTCCAGTTGTTACTGAATTACAATTATCATTTTTTGATATTTTACAAATGCAGGTAATTTGACGCAAAACGTGTGAGCGTTTGCCGTCTCTCCTACCGTCAGCGTCTTCTTGTAGTACGTTATTTTGGCTCTGACAGGATACGGTTTGTTACGGAAGTCTCGTAAACATGTACCGAGGGCCTGTGTGGTGCCGTCACTGCAGCAAAACATCAGAAAATATAGAACTTACATTTAACTACATCCACGTAGACGTCGAACACAAGCAGGATGAAACGTAGTGCGATTGCAGTTTATTGAATAAGTGAGCAACATGTAAACACTGTGGATTCCAAGACAAACCGGAGAGGCACTGAAAAAGTGATTTAAAGCTTTCACCGGCCCCGGGGAGATTAGGAAAGATAAAGGATTATTTACTTTCCAAGCAAATATAATCATATTTCCTAATCTTCTTTAAGTTGTTAAACATTTGAGTGCGGTGACGGCATCGGCGAAAGAGAAATGTTTACTTACTTCTGGTGGTCATAAACAAGGTTGCCGTTGTTTCCCACAACAATTATGGCCGGGTTATTTTTCTGGAGGGGAAGGAGCGAAAACAAGGAAACGGCATTAATCCACAGAGAGCAGAGGTGGATTTGTTTTTAGGTCACGTTTTTGAAAAATATCCCTCACCTGAGCACAAACAAGCGACTTTTAGCCGTGAAAGGGTTGTTTTGCATGGCGGTGAGCGATGGATTAAAGGAACAGTTCGGGTTTTTTGAAGCATTGTTAAATGAGATATATTATATTTTAAACCCTTTGTCAGAAAGCCCTTTCCTGTTATGACCACGTTTAATCCAGTTCAGTTAAATTCAATTTAATTTATTTGTTTAGGGTCAACAGAGGTTATCTAAGATCCACCAGACTCCTTTGACAAAAACAGCAATTCTGCTTCACTGAGCACAGGAGTTTCGGGCCTCCTGCTGCCTGGATTGGTTCGTTTGTTTGTGTTGTCATGTGATTGCTGTGATTTAAAGGGTTTGTTTACACTCACTGAAGTCGCACAATAACACAAACGAACGCACCAATCGAGGCGTGGGTAGAGGAGAACCACCTGCGCTGTACAAGGTAAAACTGCTGTTTTTCTAAAAGGGGTCTGGTGCTTTAAGAGCAACTCTCCTTTAAAGGCTGAACAATCCTTGACGGTGTGAAGTTGACACCAACCTTTCCATCGTTGTCAAAAGAGTCAAAGAAGACCCCAATTCCGTTCCACTGGTCGGCCGCACCGTAGACTGGACCGTCGAGGCCTTGCGCCGTGGTGAACCACACAGCCTGATGGACAAAGGAAATGTGGGACACGCGTTAGTTTGTTTCATCTTTGGCAAAACCAAACTGAAAAAGGCAGCAGCCACCATGTCGTGATTGTTGTCGATGTGTCCTTTCAGTGTCTCGTTTCAGAATCTGAGTAACGCCAACGGGTATGACAGTGTTTATGAGCCACACTGCAGCTGTGCACGGATCTGCGGTCGTCACACGTCCACTGGCAACAACAGGAAACAACATTATACGTTAATGTAAAACCCGAAACCACTCATGCAGCTCAAACTCTTGGGGTGTTGGTAAAGTTTCAGTGAAGTTAAATGACTCTGGACTGTTCCAGTAGAGGCTAGCTCAGGGTGTAAGCAGCAGTTGTCAGGTGAGGTTGTCATGCACCCCCCGGGGGCATGACACACCTGCAAAAACAAGAAGTGCGTGCACCTTTTCTTAAAATGCAAGTTTCACCTTACCTAATGTGCAACGTCTGACGGGCAACAGAAGCAAAGTGTTATCTTAATTTGTCACGTCAACACAGACAACATGGTAATGTTTGGTTTATCTATCTGTTATAAAGTTTTACACCACTTTGGTGTAAATTTATGGAAATTTTGCAACAATATCAGACTAATACTTTCTCATTTTGGGGAATATTCACATGTTTAACCTATTTTTTATTTTATTTTATGCTGAACTGCTTTGCTAACATTTAATTAGACATTACTCTGAAGCAAGGTGGATCTATTTAGGATTTAGTCGATGAAATATATGATTAAACCTTAAGAAAACGAGAACGTGACCAAGCATTTAGTATTAACTTTTAATTGAACTTGATGCTGCAGATTCATTTTGGTCAATATTCAAGCAGTTAATGAGGTTTAATATCTCGCAGACGGTGCTTCACCAGGTTACATAACGGGACCCCCAGGTGTGGCAAGAAGCGCTGTGTCGCTGTACAGAGTGATGACAAAGCAGACTGTAGCCACGTTTAATAGAAATTACATTTTTCTCTCGTTACAGAAGAAGTCAAAGACCCTTTTCGTCGCATTTGTGATAAACTTGATTAACACCTGCTCAGATTAACAAGCCGATTAGTTTAACACATTCCCTGACTCTCACACACAGACAGAGAAGCATCGACGCTCCTTACCAATCCGTCCGCTCCCATTCTGCCTCTTCCAGACACTCTGAAGGTCACCTCGGCCTCCCAGTGTTCAAAGCTGACTTTGTTCTTCGTCCACACGGAGCCCCTCTGACTCCTGAGGGACGGCGTGATGCGCACCTGGTCCGCGCTGGGAATAGCATCTAGGTTGGAGAGGAGAGGTGGAGACAGAGGGTGAGCAGGATCTCAGCAGCTCTGATGTTCATGCACACAAAAGTAGTCAACAGCGACGACTCCCACGCTCGATGTGTGGAGAGCTCACACCAACTAACCCAGCGCTGTCAGGGTGTGCCTACTCTGTAATCTGACTCAGTAACTTTCTTTTTAAAACCACCTAATTTAACCCTCCGCTGGTATGCATTGATCACTGAAGCCAATAAATCAATAACAGTATTTGCTCAAGTCACTTTTGTGAAGCAGGCTTGTGTAGAACTGAATATCTTTCAAATCTGGGCTGTCGATCTGATAAGACATGAGCACCCTACTGACCACGATGACATGTAATCACAGCGTCTCCTGTCTCCTCTACTTCCTGTCATTACCCAGCCGTTTCCTGTCACCTCTGTATTCTCCTCTTAACTTACAGCACCAGATCGGTGCTGGTTTAAAGGGGGAAGGGGGGGTTTGCAGTGTAATCTCATGCTGCGCTTATTGAATGTCAGCAACTGGACGACTCACAGTGTGATGCAAGAATCCAAAGGCCTTTCCTCTTTTTTTTGTGCAAGAGGAAAGTTCAGCACCTCGGTTGCGTGTGTCTGCACACACTCTTACAACACTCAGGACCTTTAACGCGCTGCTTTTAGGGCGATTCTCAATAAGACTGCACCTCTGACATGCGGCTAAAGTGAGCGCATACCCAGGTGCATGTTTGAATGAGCAATGCAAACCTCACGAACACAGCGGCACGACACCTAAAACAGACCCGACGCACCTCAGCTGCCCCCTCATCCCGAGACCCCGGCACGAAAGATGAGAGCAGCCGCTGACCGCGCAGCTCTGTGATGTTGACAGCTGGACTCAAACTTACTTCCAGTGTGGATCCAGAACGGGATACTGCCGTCGGTTTGAGACAGGTGCGGTCCTTTGAAGCTGTATTTGTACTCGAAGCGGCGGTGAGGAGCCTCCTCGGACGTCGAGGTGCCCGCGGCGACGTCGGCGACGCTGCGGTGAAATATTAACGTTGTGAGAAAAGTTAATATCAACGCGCGAGCATTGGCAGCCGGGCGCTGTGCTATGGACACCGCCATGTTTCGGTATCACTGCTGACGTAGCGCTGAGGCCACGCGCATGACGGGACGCCTGTAGGGCCAACAGGGCGTTTTCTCATTGGACGGTTTTTTTGGGTCCTCATTTCCTTTTTTTCCCCCTGCGCACGAGTCCACGACGAGCTGTTTAAACAAACACGTGAACCGCTCTCCATCTGTATTAACATTTTATATTTCAATATTATCATAAAATATTCACTATATATTTCAAGATACCTGCACCTTTAACTGCTCTGATGAAAACATTTATTCCTTGTTAAAAATAAACATTTAAAATATTAATCTTCACGGGACACACCAGGCTAAAGGGTTCAGCAGCTGCAAAAACCTGTTTCATTCACCTGCAACTCAGTTTTTAGCAGTCCTGATTTTAATTTCAGATTTTAAAAACACATTCCAGATTTGCATAATGTCATCTTGCATATCCTCAAAAGTCACTAGTAAAAAGGTCATTATGGATGTCCACAGTATTTACACAGATGTCCCCAAATGCATTTTTACTCAAAGTGTAGTTAAACATATGAGAATTACACTTTCTATTAAATGTTGGATTTTGTAATTAACATATATTCTGCAAAGATTTTTTTGCATTTTGGATATCTGAAATTAAAACTATAACTAGTAACAACTGGATTGTGAAATGGGTGTTAATATTAATACCAAATCTGCTGCTGCTGCTGATAGTACAGTAATACTGAATGAGTACTAAGAGCAGTGCTAACAGTAATGCTAATAGGCCCACCAGTGCTAATGCTAATACTTCTGTTGCTGACACTATTAATAATACTAACTTAATACTAAGAGTTATGCTAACAGTATTAATAATAAACCTAACAATGCTAATGCTAATGCTAATACCTGCTCCTGCCAATACCAACAGCCTAATACTAACAGTAATTCTGATAGGCCTGCTAATGCTAACGCTAATGCTACCACAGATGCCTCCGATAAAAGCATCATTTGACTAACATTGATCTTAGATTAGCTCAAATAATCTGGCGACACACACTTTGTGTTGTTTTTGTGGAGTTATAAACTATTCATGTTGTTTCCTGTATTGAAACCTGATCAGACCTAATCAGACAATCACTGTATCAGTATCAACATAAGGGCTCAGCTTTAATACCAATACTTTAATATAATACGCAACTATGTAGGCCTCAAGTGTCCGGTCCAGTTTTACTCTGAATGTTGTTGCTTTTATTCATGGTTTAAATATGTTTTTGTTTATTTAATTACAACATAGTTATTGTGTGTGACCTCTGAACCAGATCCTCATTACCAGCTACGTGTTGCACAGACTGCACCTTAAACGCTTAAGGGAAACATCATGTGATCTACACATGAGGACCCACAGTGCAGCAAGCAGCACACACGTCAGGTATGTCAAAATCCACACAGAGGGCTTCAGTCCTTTCAGCTGCTGTTTTGCCTGCAGGTCAGTGAAAGGTTAGCTGACACGGCCCCGCTGACCGCAGGAGCTTTCACTGCAGTCTGAAAGCCTCAGTGGGAGATTGGAGATGACACAATTATGTGCCACTCGCTTTCTATTTGCCCTCACCAGCGTCTTCCTCTCGCCTCTCGAGGTGCAGCATCGCTTACTGTGAGGACCTGTGATTACGGGTTCAGGAACGACCCCCCAGAACAAAACAGGCTATTGTGGTGACACTAATCTCAGGATTTTGACTATTCCGGCAAATGATCAGCAACTTACAGCAATGAGGTTTTATGTTATAGTAATTTCACATTAAAGGGATAACACATGCTTTTTACTTTTTAACTCATAAGGGATGTTTCCAAACAGAATGGTTTTCGCATATTTATTCATTTTTTATTTACAACACATGCACACATAAATCTACAATATATGTATTTTGCTGTGTCTTGTCTTTACTGGCAATAATGTTGAATTTTTTTACATATTTAAACTAAATAATTGCTCCTAAAAAGCTACGAAGGCATCATCTTGCACGTGCACATCTTTTAAATATATGTTTTTTGTTTCTGTAACCAGATGTTGAAGAGACAATGCAGCACAAAAAGAGCAAATTACTATGGTAAAATATGTTTTTAAAGAGTTAAACTTCCTGTCAAACTGTTTCCATGTCATAATTTAAGTAATACAGTCAAGCGCACAGTGAAAATACATACACACCTCCATCAGACGACTGGAGTAATCTTCATGACAGAATAAAGAGGAAGTTTTAAAACACACCCCCACCGAACTCAAACCATCAGAGAGCACGCTAGAAATCTGAAGTGGAGCACATCAAATTATAAATGACCTGCTTACATTTAAAACTCATGAAATCCAACAGGTTTGCAGTGGATTTAGAGAGCAGAGAAAATAGAGGCCTCCGCGCTTTTGTCCCAGGAAGTCCTCATTAGAGAGTTAAACCGCACTCTTTGTTAGGAAATGTAGGATTTGAATAACAATAGCAATGCTAATGGATCCATTTAGCCTCGGACAATGGGAACCTGTAGGATGTTAATGGGTCACAGAGGCTGTGAATAGCCTATCACATGAGTCAGCACAAATATTTGGCCAGGGAATTATACGACGCTGTGGTAAACATATCTCGCAAGTGATGGCGAGTTGATCAGGAGCCTGAGCTACAGATCTTTAAGTCATGTTATACTTAATATATTAAATATTGCTTGGATACTTTGTGCTTTCATCTCATAAATCTGTAACTATACTGACAGTAAACCTCAAACCTTCAATTTTCCCATCTCACCTCCACTTGCTCTGTGTATTGTTGATGAGTCAGCGTGTATTGATCCTTAAACGGCCTAATCAGATAAAACAAATACCAGTTGTGTGACATGCACGGGGCTGCTTCCGCCCAGAGGGCATCTAAAGATGTTTGTGTTGGCCTTGTCACATGAGGGAAAGGGAGAGTGGCTCGTCACCTCCCGGTGTGACACGGTGGCTTAGTTAAATGAAGCCTGTTGCCTCATGGTGTTTATTCATACCCGAAAAGCACAAAGCAGGCCATTATCACACCAACTGAACTTCTGCTGGGATGACAGCATGCTAAGGAAACGTCCAGCGGTCGTGCCCACCATGATGCAAACCCCTGACTGGCTGTAGAGCACCAGGAGAGGAGCGTGATTTACTCAAGATTTACATACAAAGTGATTTTCCTTCAGCGTTTCGTCCATGTTGCAAACGATCGACAGACGCGTTTATTATTTGACTCAAGATCATTTCAAAGATTTCAGCATCCACCAAAGATTTAACGACTGCTCCACATCGGAGCTGCACGAACTGCCGTATTATTTGTTGGCTCAATTCTGCGCACATAGGCCACATACTCACCCCGAACAATGCCGGGGGACCAAACCTTTATTTCAGGTTGCTTCAACACGGTCCAGTGTGGTCCAGGCAGGAGAGGGCACTTCTTGTCCACTGAGGACTTTGCCACATTCATTTGAAGAGCAGCCCTCTCTCATTATTAACAGACACACTAAACGATGGGCCCCCAAACAATACAGAACAGATCCCTTTATGCGCACAAGTGCTCAACGTTTCGGCAACCACAGTGCGCCCTCCACCACTCCCCTCTCCTTTTCATATACCTGCACATAAGTGAAAGATGTGGGGGACACAAAGGATATTCTCAACTTTCCTTTTCTCCCCATTCTGTGAAACAGGCCCATTTTAAAGCTTTTATTTGTGCAAAGCCTCTCATTAACTCCGCTCATGCTGCCTCCCTCAGCTTGCCATTGCTTAAGTACTGGGTGTTGTAAAAAAGCTACCAATTAGTCCCTCATCAGCTCCAATTAGAGGAGACAAAGCCTGAGTAAAGATAACTCAATGAGAGGGAGAGGTGGAAGGCCGAGGGGGCTGTCTACGTGTGTTTTTGTGCGCGTAGGTGTGTGTTTGTGTACGTGTGTGTAGCCCGGGCCGGCACAACATAGTTTGTAATAATTGAAGAACTTGTGGCCATTCAGTTTGACCCACTGCAGCACAGGTCCATTCACTCTGCAGGCTCCTCAGCGGACCCTTTTCTCAGGGCCAAGTGTTGTTGTGCTGGGAAGACAGGCCCCCCAGGAGTCCCAGAAAGAGAGCCATTCAATCCTCTCTACCTGTTTGCAGCACATAAAGCACTTAGGACCAGGCCGATCTCTCATTATTGTCTCCCTCACTCTCAATACTTCCTTAAACTTAGGCCCCGACAAGAGCAAGAGCCCTTTTAGAGGGTTTTGGTGGAGGGGGTTCGGGGATGTATGTTAAGGGGGTGCCTTTCGCCTCATTAGAATTGAATTTGCACTGTCTTGTAATTACGTCGGAGTGCAACAGTATATTTTTTTGGTCATAATCTTCGCTGAATGAGTTTTTTTTCCTTTTCTCAGTTAATTTGCCGTCCACGCTAATGCATTAATTAATGAATCGGGTAACACTAATTTTCTCTATGCCTGCCTCTCTCTGTTTGTTTCCTTGCAACAGTTCTGGGCGGCCGCTTCTAATAAAATTACCTCATTAAGGCCTTTATTGCAGCACAGTAACTCACTCATTCATTTGCTATTAACCGTTTTCCTTGGACGGGGGCTGGGTGTGCGGTGGCGCCCATTCAGCGATGCATCTTTCTGTGGGTGGTTCTAAATAATGAGGGGGGACAAGCAGGGAGATATAATTAGAGACAAGGGGGCACTTCAGCAAAATATTTGAAATCTTTTAAGGCTCGCCCTTGTATGATGGTGATTAATTACTTCCAGGAGGGATTTTGGAGAAATATATTGGCAAGTTTTTGGCTTTTCCCTGGACGAGATGAGCAAAGCTTGTTAAAAGGATGTGCGCAGGACCTTAATTATGGCCCGTCTTTAATCAAATGCAAATCATGACGTGTACTGTCCTCTGAAAATGGGCTCATTGTGAAAACAAATGCACAACATGTAAACAATGATGTAGTGTTTAAACACGGTGGCGTCCGATTGTTTTTGAAGGCATGTGCCGCAAACAACAAAGTGTTTATGTCTGGGGTGAAATCACGATGTTGATTTTGGACTTTGTTTGATTCCGAGGCTCAAAAAATGTGTAAAACGGAGACGACTGTGTTGCTTCCAGGAACAAAATGTTAACAGTTTATCACGATTACTCAGACAGAGCAAATCCAAGTTTATCACATGTGTCTTTTCAGCTTAAAGCCATCACTGGTGTCTGCAGACCGTGCTGTCAAACATCTTTGAGGGGAAAGACTTTAGATGTTGTTGCATAAGAACATCTAATTTCAGTAATTGAGTCCGAAAATAGTGCACAGTACTACACAGTAAACACACACACACACACATTACTCGCGCTGAGTGAACGCCTCCACAAAGCTTTATTCAGGACTGTGTTTTGATTATCCTCATGTGCTTCTGTGTGAACTACACTGCGAAGTTTAATGAGTTCACTGAACACTGGGCGCTGTGCATCATTCACAGAGCTGGAGTGGCACAGTACGAACTGGATGTGACTGACAGATGACTGCCACCTAGTGGACAGAGACAGGTACCGTATGAGTGTCAGGCAGGAGGTATTTAAAAACATTATTACAAATAAAGATCCTGCATTCTGGGTTTTAACCCAAAAACAAAGCAGAGATTCAAAAGAATTAACAGTAAAAGCATCAAAACTAAAGTACTCACTATGCAGAAAGGCCCCTGATGGTTAATTTATCCTATTTACAGTTGTATTATTATTAATTATTTATACAGTTATATAAAAGCAGCATTTTAATCTTGTATCTGATCAGAGTGAAGCTGATTTTAACGACTGGAAACTTAAAAATTCGTTAAAATGCCCCAAAAATGACTTTTTAATTAAAACATTTTTTTAAAGTGACTGAATTGATTAGTTCGAGCACAGTTTAATCTTTAACAGCGGAGTTGAGTGTTTCATAAGCTCAATATATATTAATCTGGAACATAAGTATAGATGTTTAGTACACGCAGTGGAACAGAAGTAAAGCGGTGTGCGGCTCTTGGCACGTGATCCCCTTTTTTACTTTTTATGATCTGTCATGAAGACAAAACAGCATTTGCTCCGTCCCGTACGCACTGAAAAACCCACAACAATAATATTAAAAGTTGAAATGACATATTTTGTAAAATAAAAGTTCTCAGATACTCATTTGACAGATGCAATAAAGCACTTTAACCACTTGGAAAGCGACTGACACCAGAGCCTCGACTCCTTGTTGATAAAAGGGGACTGAAGGTTTGTCGAGCGGAGCGCTGTGACTTTTACTGCATCGTCTTGTTATTGGTGAAAATAAAAGCGACGCCACCTGGTCAAACTATATCTGCAACTTCTCTTCATCCACGTTAAAGAGGACAGGGTGAGGTAAAAGTTATGCGTGGCAGAGACGAGGGAGAGCGAAACAGGCAGAAACAACAAAAGTTTACGAGCTCAGAAAAGTCCAAAACCCAGCTGGATGTCCAACACCGAAACCTCGCTCTCACCTCAGAGGCTGAGCATGTTCAGTCTCCTCCAGCTGTGACTTCATCACAGCTGTCAGGGTTTTAGGTAAAACCTGGGGGGAGATCACCATATCAGCATATTTTCAGTGATATTACAGCTAAACATGCTACTTTAAGGCTAATTTCAAATGAACCACGGTGAAGATCACGTCTAATTTCACTTTAAACACTTTGCTTTACTCCTTTTAGCATTTGAAAACATTTAATACAAGGTTTATTACACAGGTTTCAATCCTGAGGCCACCCGTAAGCAGAGGCAGGTGTATACACACATACATACATGTACACTGATGAATCCTTGCGGTGTGTGATAAATCATGTATTAAATGCTTATAAACAATAAACTTGAAGGTGAACAAGGTGAACTCTCCTTCTTTAAGACTTTCTCTGTCAGTGCGTCTGATACAGATCCTGCATGAAATCCATAATTTAAGATAAAGAGTTGTTTTTACAGCGGTTCTGTAGTTTTTATCTTTATTGTATATGCATTTTTTCTTGTCCTTAAACTGGATGTTGCACCCTTTGTGAGCCACATCACACTGAGCATGGTGTCCTGTCTTTGACAACGAAAGCTTTAGTAAAACCTGCAGCACCGAGCTGTGAAACAAACCCACATTTCACACTTTTATTTGGTTAACTTTAAGTTTGACCACTAAAACTGAATTTCTGGTGTCTGCGTTGGGCATTGGGAGCATGACATGAAACTAAAATAACCGTGAATCAGTCGCGACGCCATTACTCTGCCCTTGTTTCTGCTGAAAAGTTGGAGGCTGGATGTTTGTCCTTGGGAAGGTCTCCCCCTGGTGGATCAACTCTCACTCACACATCTCAGTGCTGTGTTGTAATCAGGTGTGCGGCAGATTCCTCAGTTAGTGGGAGGCGTCATCACACTCTCCACCTGTTAAAGGTGTTGAATTAAACCTTTTGCTTCATCTCTCTTTTGATTTTCAGCCGGGAACAAAGCCGTACTCCGAGCATGAATAACTGCATTTGTTTCACCATCTCTTGACGTTTCACAGACCTAACGATTAATTGATTAACTGACTGCTAAAGGGGACAACTAAATACTCTGCAGATCAATCGATTATCAATAAAATGAGTTTTCAGCTCAGCTGCTGCAGAGACGTTTACAGGTCAAGACCCAATTCATAGTATGGATCCTTTAAAAACCCAACATCTGTGCTGCTTTTGCATGGATGTGTCAATTGAATCATCATTTAAGCGTCAGGTGACTCGATTTCTTGTGTGGAGTAGAATAATAAACCATCATAAAGTGACGAGGTAAAGGCTGCTTAATGAGAGACCTGTTTAATGTGCTGTGAAGGACCCATATGTTCATGAAAATAATGACACTAATAGTCTTAAAAAACATGCATTTGCACAGTCTGCTCATTTTGTTAAAAAATACTCACACATCATCTCGTATGTCATATAAAAATAAACATCTGTGGTGAAAAGGCAGACAGAACAATCTGTTTAAATAAAAAACAAACTACTTCAATATTTACACCTGACATTAAGTATTTAAACCCCACCTCATTAAATATTCCAGTCAAAGTCTGTTTTCTCTCGCACTGGTTTCCTCTTCCTGTTCCTCTTGGACCCTCCGCCTGTTCGAGGTGGAGCTTCCTTGTAGTCCTCACCCGAGCCTGCGTCCAGGCCGTCCTGATCGTCCCTCCAACTGTCAGGGGCCGCGGGAAAGTCCTCCCCAGGCGAGTGCATCGTCCGACCGAACACCTTGCTCTGCAGGTCCGCGATGTCGTTACGGATGTCAGCCATCAGCAGGAGCAGGAAGTCAAAGGAGCCTGGAGGGCCCTGTGGGTTGGGAACAGCAAAAACTGATTATTTGTTTAATATCGCACACACATTTTTAAAGAAACGCTACATTCATCTGAGATTAAAGTTCTGCTGTGTCACTAAATTTACTCAGAAGCCACAGAGGACGCGATCCCAACAGAAACCCAGCTGATCAATGGGCTGTCTGGGACTGGCCACCAGCTACCAAGCTTTTTCTCATGATTTGTTTAACGTTAGCATCATCAGTGTTTATCTAAAGGGACGATGCTTACTCTGTGCTGGATACTATTTACTTTGAGCTTGACAGTATCATTAACCGCACAGTCTAATGTCCAGAGTCCACCGTGATCTGTTTCTCTGTCCTGCTTTAGTTTAACTGCATTGTCTAAGATAATGGTAACGAGTTACAATAGTGGGGCATCAATACAGAAGGCCAGGATCTTACTGGTGGTCCGACGGGCCCAGGAGCTCCTCGATCCCCCTGGGGAAACAAAACAAATATTTAGCTCAGATGAATTACAGCGGGGGGAAGAGGCATGAGAAGAATTCATATTATTCTAGTTTTAAAGAGCTGAAGGAAGGAGGAGAGAAGTGAAATCAGAGTTACCTCAAGTAGCCAGCATATCATTTTAAAGAAACAGATATTGTGGGTGATTAAAATCAGATAGTTTTCACATTTTGGGAAATTTACTTATTCATTTTCTTGCGTTTTTTCCTTTTTTCTTCCTTGATGATCATCTTCTTTCAGCGCTGCTGAGCACAAAGCAAAACGTTCGCCTGGTGCTCTCTCTGAAATACACCTGTCACCTCTAATTTTGTTATGTTGTAGCCCGTTAAATGAACAATGTTTGATTTTGTTTGGTGATTAAACAAGTGTTATTCAGTGAGCTATAGCTGTGTTTGCTGGTATGGTTTTAATTGTATACAGGACCAGGCTAGCTGTTTCCCTTTGCATCCTGTCTGTATGCTAAGCTAAGCTAACTGAATCCCTGCTCCAGCTCCACACAGCTCCACAGTTGTGTCTAATTTTAGCAAGAAAGTAAACAGGCGTGGATCTCTTCCTGAAAATATACACGTGACAGATAAAATTAAACATACTGTACGTGTAGCATGACTGTGAAGTATCGCGGCAGCCTGCTGACCTACGGTAGCCCTCACTTTAACCTGAATTCTGCGGTTGTTAGCCGGACTCAGGGTCACACCGGGGCTGACTGTGTTTTGGCAGATGGTTTGGATTTGTTACTCGGAGAGGCAGATTACCATCGACCTCCAATCTATCCACACAAACACCCGAGCTGTACTGAAAGAACACCGAGGTACTGTGTCAATAAAGCAGATACACCTAAGTTGTTCCATACGCGATCCACAAGCTAAGCAAACAGTGTTAATCGTATAACAGGATCCAAGAGATGCTACAAGATGAGAACCTCATCAGCTTTTATACGTCAGACTTGTCTTAGTCAGTGTGACATGGACTGCTGGTCAACTCTGACTCATTGTGGATCAAAATCATAATAATCCTGAGGAAAACGAACTCGTCATGCTGTAAAAAGTCGGCCACGGGTTGCACATTTCACATAAAACATTAGAACCGAAATCCCGCAATCACTTATGTTTGATAATGTCTCAAAGTCTCTCACAGACTAAGTGCCTGAATCACCTCCGGCTGCTCTGAATAGATTCTGACATCCTGCTGGATCACAGAGCACCAGTGTTACCGCTCTCACCGCACATCCAATACGTCAAATCAGCATGAAGTCCACTTCAACAGGCCTGGGCTCTGTGGCTCGTCTCTGCGCCAAATAACAGCAAAACATCTTTATTTCAGGGTGAATGAACGCGCGACAGAACATGGTTCGCAGGACATGATTGGCGTTTCTGACCGCAGCTGCTCTTTAAAGAAAATCGGTTTAAAACAACACACAGATCTCACAGATCACACAGTAACCGGGGTGAAATCTGCATTGTGCCTCCTTAATCTGAGGTTTAAACATCTGCCCGAGCCTCTCTTTAAAGACTGCGCCCTAGGCTTCCTCAGTTAGCCTTTTGAAAGATGTTTCCCACCACCTGTCAGAAAATCCAATAGCACTGTTCACTAAATCCATGTTTTATTCCAGACAAACTGCAACAGCCCGCAGGGAGCCAGTGGCGGTCGGGAAGACGTTATTGTGTAGCCACTTGAAAAGACTAGCGGTTGGCCTCACCTCCTTTCTGACGCAGACTACAGGAGAAACTTGTTTGCAGGTGAGACAAATCGTGCTCATCAGAGGTGATGCTGCTCCTCTTAATGAGCACTAATGTGTTATCTCACGTCTGATTGAGCAACCACAAAATTCTCCAGGTTTGGCCGCAACTCATCTGTGCCATTGAATCTACTCAGATCTCCAAAACTCTGCTCTGCTTGTGTTTATATTGAGAAGCTACTGCACCAAATCACGCCGTCGGTGTTTGGAGCCTTAAAATCGCTGTTTTTCTGTCTCTCGACTTGCAGCAGCTTGCAGTGATCGAATCATCAGCAGGGGCAAACTCCAGATGAGGATTTGTGGGAATGCTGGCACCTGCTCTGTGGTTTTCACCCTGTATAAATCTGGTGAAAGTTGAGAAACGATTTAGCGATTGAGAAATGCGTTTTGACAGACGTGCTGGCACAGGAGTCAAATCGATCCTGTTGGTACTTCTGAAGCTGCTTCTGCACCAACTTTGAGTTTTCCTTTCTTTGATCAAGCCCACGCTCTGAGCCAAGAGTCAAATTCTGCTGCCAGTGTGAACGACTCCTCTGCCTGAGGGGCTCCGCGCTGGACCCCTGAGACTCTTGTCTAGTATAGCTGCTAGAAATGTTTAAAATAAAAAGACAGACGGGACAAAAGTGACGAAACAGCATCTGACCTCACCTTTAATCCATCTTTTCCTGGTGCTCCTGGAGGCCCCTGTTAAATAAAATAAATCATATCTGTTTCAATCAGGCTTATGTATTAAAGTCAGTTTCCTTTCACACTCCAACACTGGATACTGTAAAGCCTATCAGTGTGAATACGCTTGTAAGAATCTGACTGACGGTGTTTCCCTGCACCCAAACACAAATGAGTTGACGCTCTACTCCACACTCTCACAGAAAACTCATTTATTTCAAACCTTTTTTCACTTCAAACACCCTCATTGTGCTGCACCAACAACGATTATCTGAGATTAACTTTGTGCGCCTGCCTCCGGGCCACTGCTGAGTGACTTCAGCTTAATGGTCGACGGCGCTTTGATCTCCTTCCTGGGATAATCATCAGTAAAGAAGGGCGAAGACATTGTATAGGGAGTAGAGCCAATATTCAGATCAGTACCAAAGCCTGTGAGTCACAGACTATACCACATTCATCATCACTGGAGACCTGACATGCCGTGAAGCACATGTGACCCGGTGGCCAAACCTCACAACTGTGCTCAGAATCTAATCAGGTCTCTGTGGAGAGAGAGGGACAGCTCCCTTTCTAGTCAGACCTCAACAGCGTGCACTCATTAAACATATTAACGGGTCATGAATAGAAAGAGCTGTGAATTAAAACACACATCCAACTGTCACACTTACACACAAAGCAATGGATCAGTCTCCACTATAAAAACAGTGCTCCAGACTTGTTGGTTTGGCATCACGCAGCTCGTTACATGACTGATTGCAAGTGTTGGTGGGCTGATTCATCAATAAGGAGATTGCATAAAAAGTAGAGCTTTAAAAACTAGAAATGCGCCTCTATGGCTACATCCTGCACATTCTTGATTCAGATCCCACACTTAAACACGAAGGGGTTCACGCTCGCAGGCAAGACTGAGCAC
This sequence comes from Datnioides undecimradiatus, assembly GCA_008933995.1. NCBI lineage: Eukaryota > Metazoa > Chordata > Actinopteri > Lobotiformes > Datnioididae > Datnioides > Datnioides undecimradiatus. The sequence goes on along the minus strand of WARS01001868.1, from coordinate 3,227,238 downwards.
TGCACAGGAACACGGCGGGCCAAAGAAAACAACCAAAGCTGTAAATGGATTCAGCCCTCTCTCTGTTGTTGCTGCCATTACTGTGTGTCATCCCTTTTCAACCCTGCAAGTGTGGGTTTCTCTACGAGGGAGCGTGATGGGTTGGTTTTTGTGTCTTTCTGAAATGTGACGGCTTCAGAGACACTCCGCTGCTCTCTCAATAAATCAGTCACAGCTCTCCTGGGGCCTGCCTCACGATGCAGGATTACCCGAATTATCTGAATTCATTTCAGTAAGTAAAAACCAGAATCCCACAAAATCTGCAACTCAGACTAAAGTTTCCAGGTTTTAATGCATTCACTGACGCCATCCAGATTAATTTAGTAATTCTGCTTCAGGACACAAAGCAGGAGTGTGGCACTGAACCAACAGAGAACACAGGCAAAGATCGACGTAAGAGGCCGGTGCGCTGTGTCCAAGTGTTACTCAGAGCGGTGGAGGTCAGAGTCAGAACACACAGACACCCGTTCATACCTGCTGATTCAGCCTGTCCTGATATATACGAGGCGCATGACAATTTAAAGTTATATAAAATACAATAAAGGTGCCTATTCTACCTGAATGAACACTACTGTCAACATGCAGATTTAATTAAAGCACAATTATTTAGAATAAAGGAAGGTGTATGTTAACTGACCACAGGTCCTCGGGGGCCACGCTTGATGTGGGACAGGTCTGGTGTGGGTCCAATGGGTCCCATCAAGCCCCTGGGACCAGGAGGCCCAGGACGCCCCAACAGTCCAGGAAGTCCTCGGGGACCGTCTGGTCCTGGATTTCCTGAAACAATCCAGATTGATATCGGTGAGGTAAAGACATCTGATCACCAAAAGAAGGTAAGACACAGAATTTATGACGATTTCTTTAGTGAACAGATGAAAGAAGAATTCACGTATTCTGCAAAACATCTCCACATCTGCTGGATACACTGGCACAGTATAAGTGACTTTGATGATCTCTTGACCTTTCCTCCAGCACTAAGTATGGTTGGCTTTGTGGTCTTGAAAGTCAAATAATGACTATATTACTACATGTCTCCCTCATGATGAGCAGCATTAACTTTTGTGATCTCTTAACTTCTCAGCAACACCAGGTGAAAGTTTTAGTTTCTCTGATATTTTGGTTTACGATCACACACCTGCAAAACTAATCCCACCAGCCTCAGCTGCACTTTGTCTTTAGTGCTTCATGCCATCCCTGCTGGACGCTGGCCAGTTTCCTTGTGCAGAGTCTGACACGGTTTTATTATTCTTAGCTTCATGTGTTTTACCTGGAGGACCAGGGAGACCTGGAGGCCCCGGTAAAAATATGGGCGACGTCAGGATTTTCTCGCTGGTCATCTGCTCGGGGACGTCAGCGCTGTTTGACAGCATGGCCATCTTGAATTAGGATGCAGGAAATAATGACTGTGTGAACAGGTCAATAAGCAGGAAACTGGAAACAACTGAATTCACAATATATGAAATAAAGAACACAGCCAACACAAATACATACTCTCATGGGGTAAAAGTGACTTCAAACATCCAGATGCATAATTTGGTTGTCATAGTTTTATAAACAGTTATTTCACAGACATCCATACAGTCGATCAGGACAGGAAAATTACACACTGAAGGGCCAACTTCAAGTAAAATCACGTTAAAATGAAATACCGAGCCTAAGATGAAAGCTGACTTTCCATCTGCACCATGCTACAAGCCGTAAACCCAGACAGATGGGGGGCCAGGCAACCCCTCTGCATTATTCAGCAAGACCAGGAGAGTTCCTGCTCGGGATGCTAAGTGGCATCCTTTGGAAGAGTTATCTTTGATCTTTGTATAACATCATGTGGATCTGACAATTCCACAGGGAAATACGTCAAAGACCTCGCTATGCTGCAAGGGCCCACAAATCAGAATTCATGCACACAGACGCAGAAGCATATGTCCACACACGCACGCATGCGCACACACACACACACACACACACACTGAGTGAGGTCACGGTTCACCTGCTGATCAGTGAGCATTATGCAAGACCGTAGCCTGTGACCTTGGGCACAGGTGTTTTTGAGCCACAGTGTGATCCTGAATTCATACTCTAACCCTGCCCTGATGTGAATAAATAAGGATGTACTTTCTCATACATTGGAATAATATACACTGAGCACATGCAGCATTTAATTTTCATTTTTTTTTACATTAACATGAAGGAGAAAAAAGAGTAAATCTGCAGGAGCACTTAGACCACACAGCTGGAAGCAATATATAATGTGTTACAGTCGAGGGTGTTGAGTGCCACTGTTGACAGACTCGTGCTCAGATAGGTTCAGACGCCTGCGATTACACAGAGGGAAATGTAACCCCACAGCGGAGTTTCACACAAATTACCCAACAAATCCGACTTACGGAGGAAGTACAGGCACTTTTTTCAAAATTTTAATATTCTAATAAAGTGCTACAATACATCTCAAGAGGGTGGTAAACATCTGGCTGTTGTTGTTTCTGAAATACTGTCGGGTACGGGCTCCTTGGAGATAAAGAGAGATCTTGTGGCGATAAAGACACGTAGCAGTTCTGCAGATATTTACATTCACCTCAAACTAGAAGGTGTGTTCAATGCTCACGGGGGGTTTTCTGCGGTCAACCATAAAATACATGAAAAAGCCACAGGATTGTACGATGCAGAGTTAAGGTTTGAGACTACAATGATAGTGCAGTGCAAATTATACAGACTCGTATATTTGTAGTATAGAAATGTTTTCTGATCCTCACCTTCTGTTTAAGCTGCAGAACAGACATCTTGATCTGGAGGAAATCGTCACACGTGGCTGAGCACGTCCCAGCATTCATCACGTGGTCAGACTTCTCGAAGAGATGCACTGCTGGGGGTCGGGGAAAAAGTTTTTTTTTTTTTTATAAAAGAAAAACACAACATCAACGTATGTAATATGTAAACAAGCATGACTCTTTCGAGTATTAATTGTTTAAATTGTAGAGAAACTGAACTGTGGTTGTTAATTTGACTGATTACGTAACTATTTCTACAGGTTTTTTATTTTTAATAAACAAAAATACAAAACTATAAGTGTCAGCAGTCACACAGTGCTGTTTGATGAAAGTTTAAATGGTCGTTGCAAACTGTCTGCTCAGGGGATGAGTGACTTATGCAGTGCAGCTCTGTAACACTGTCATTCTTGAGACTCGAGTGTTGTGGGTCACTTAAAACCCTTCACGCAGACAGGAAGGGGGTCTAGTAAACATGTCAGAACCTCGGGGCAGATTAGTGCAATCACTAATGTCTGACTACTGGTGCTAACACAATGCAATTAACATCAGAAAAAAAAAGAATAACTCCAGCTAACCACTCTTTAGACAGAAACCACGTTTAAATGTTAGGTTTAAGAAAAGCTAAGGGCTCACTAGGTGTCCTGGTTTTGTTTGGTCTGCAGGAAAATGGGCCCTACTCTACACATGCATATATTTTACGGATGACTTAAAGTGTCTGGACATTACTTTCCACACTATATTACAGAGCAGCAGGACATGAAGCAGGAGCATGACTATATGGACCATAATTTCTCACTCTCCAGCTACTCCTGAAATGTTATAGTTGGTAATGGAAGATAAACTCATGGGAGGAAGTAGCAAATCTGCAGCCCCTGACCGCTTCATTGGCAACTGAATCAGGGGCAAAAAAATAAAAAAGACATTTATCGCCTGAACCATTTGTCATGTTTTCTTCAAATGCACCCAGCAAAGCAGAGAAGACCAGGAGTGACGGGGGCAGCGGGATGACAAAACTGTTCTGACATGCATAAGGAGCTGCGATGTGTAATGACTACCAGGTGTCTATGTTTGCAGTACCCCCCGTCTCTTTCTCCTTCTCTCCCTCTCACCCAGACACCAAATAACAATGTGTGGTCAGCTCCGCATCGCAGTCAGATGTGCCCTTGAATAAAGAGAAAATGTCTGAGTAAAAATGCTTTTCTCACCTCTCTCCCCCTTGGTGCATGTTTTCCCATCTTCTTCCAGGAAATAGCCTTTCTCACACTCGCACCTGTAGCTCCCCACAGCATTGATGCAGATCTGAGAGCACGCGGTCACGTTTTTGTCCGCACATTCGTCAATGTCTGTGCGTTGCAGTGACGAGCAGAGACGACAAGATAATGTAGGAAAGACAATGTCAGGAAAAATGACTTTGAATCCATCAACAAACACAGAGAGGACAGAAAGTAACCTGCAGAACCTGAAGGTATATTATACAATCTTACTCTTGGCATAAATTATAGATTGTAGAATGAATATCAATCAGCTACAACATTCAGCAAAATGATCATTCACATAAATCACATATAAGACCGTATAAGACATGCTATATCCATTATATATTTAATGGTCTTGTATGTGCCGAAACAGAGTGCTTCAATTAAGATTAAAGGGAAAAAGGATGAAAAAGATGAAAATGTAAAAAATACATGAAAGTAATGACAAGAACTGAATTATGAGCATGGAAAAATGATCTAAAATCACCACTAATACATTTTATATTGCAGTGTATGAGTTGCAGTTTGGGTCGGCTCAGCATTTCAAAACCAGTAGAGGAAATCAGGTGGTCCAGTTTTATGTTCTGCTGCCATTAGTTTCATCTGAGTGAAGCGAGACATTTAAAAAGCTTTTTGCCAAGCGCAGTCTTCATCAGACCATGCCATCCCAGAAATTGTGTAAATATGACTAGATTTATGAATGAAAGAAGTTATCTGGTGAGCTGTTGTACAAGGTCTCACCCAGGCAGTAGGGCTTCTCCCGGTTTCTGTGGCGCTCACGGTCGTACCGGTAGCCGGGATAACAGGTGCACACCACTCGCCCAAAATGGTCAGTACACTGCTGCTCGCAGGGGGCGCCAGTACACACATCATAATCTCGGAAAAAAAAAAGAAGAAGAGGTATTTCAGTTTTGTTTTCTGTATTTTTAATTTCAAAACTTTAGGAAACATGTCTGTCATGGGTCGTTAAACATTCAGTGAGGTTAAAACAATAGAAAAATGAAAAAGTGAAACGTGTTAAAGGACTAAAGACCGCATGGGACATGATGGGACAGACATCCAAAATAATCATGAATACACAAGACAGACATCCCAACAGTTTTCCCTACCTTCAGGAATGCACTGGCCCAGCACAAACTTGAATCCCTTGCAACACTTCTTTCTGTGAAATAGACATGCATCCAAAATACTTGAACAACAGGTTCCATATTTCCCTTTAATGTGCATTTTGTTTGACATGCAACATTAACAGGGATCTGCAGAATATGTTGTGTGAGTTACAGCTATGTTTGTGTGTGAGTGCGTCGTCTGGCCTCACTGATCTCCGTGAAGATGTTTCCCATGTTAACCATTAACAGAGACTGCTGTCTGCAGGGCTGTTGTTGCGTGCTTGTTCATGTCTCCATTACACTCTGCTGAATTATAGTTAAAATCCCACATCAGTTTTACTAAAATCACTGTGGATTCTCTTATTTCACCAGACATTTCCCTCTTAAATCTCTCATTAAACAATACCAAACATCATTTTCCCTTTCTTCTCTGCTCATTTGTAAACATTTTTCCTTTCCAGTTCTTAAATGTTCAATTCAAATTTACACATACTCAGATTTTATATCTTTATGTTCATAAAAGTCATAAAAAATCAAATCAGTCTTATCCAAATAGTTTACATCTGTGTTTGAGAAAACAACTTGATGAGACAATGCAAAGCAACAAACTGAGTTTTCCTTTAACATCTTTTATGTTGAATCATTTCTTCCCTCATCTGTGTTAGATCTTATTCATACCTTCCCCACTTTTAACATATTGTTGCAATATCTTTTTATCAACACAAGTCACATCATCGTGAGGCAAAATTCATCCCTTGCTCGCCCTCACCTCTGAGGAAAAGTGGTACCAGGTGTGACTTTCAAACAGGAGGCAATAAAAAAATCCAATTATACCATGAAGTCATGGCAATATAGAGCCGTCGGCCTCGCTATGATACCTAAAAAAGATGGCTCTGTAATGCCTTACAGCTTTTATTCAGGAGTTACGATAATGTAAGCATTTCATAAAATAAAAGTTTTCCCATCTCTTCTCACAAGCATTTAAACACAATTGATGTCTTTTATTTATGCTGTTATCCAATGTAATTGCATCTGATTATGTCATCACTCAACCAGGTTACCGATATGTGAACAGAAGTCTACAGCCTGTGCTGCAAGTTCTGCAAGCCTTAATGCTAATTTCAGCACGATGAGTAGCAAGCGTAATGTTTACCATGTTTCCGATCTTTGTGGAAAGTGTGAAAATGACAAATTTTACCAGCTGACGACACTCGATGAAAGCTCACGAAAGTTACTAATCAATCGTGAGGGGAACATTGGATGTAAGCACCAATTTTCACAATAATCCATAGAAATGTTTAGGTTTTACTCAAATCCATGAATATGAACATTGACGTGTCTGGCAAAATCAGAAGGATTCCTCTTCTGGGGACCCTCAATCTCTGCAGAAAACTTTATAGCAATCAATCCAATAGTTACTGAAAACTTTCAGTCTTAACCAACGTTGTAGACTGACTATAAAAACAAGATTCCCATTCCTGGAGCCATGACGCTAATGTGGCTTACAACTGTCTGAATTCCAGCTCCTGAACATTTCACAACAGGGGAAATATACAGATGTACATGGTACATGAGGAAATGATTTGAGGGAATGTTGTGGAAGAGTAAGAAAAGCAGACTATGTTATCTGAAGACAGTTAAACTGACAGATTTCAGATTGATCTCTGAGATCTCTTTCTCAAATGGCCCATTTCAGACCTGGAACAGAATGAAAGTGCATCACTGTACTGTTATACATTTTAAAACCAGGGATCCCGTAATTTTTCAGTTTCTCGTCTTATTCCAGCAAGATTTTCCATTTGCTGCTCCCAATTCTATTCACAAATCCAATGACCCATCTATAAAAAGGTCCCGCGTTCTGCAACATCATCACAGAAACCTAATCCTGATAAAACAAAGTAAATCACTGACTCTGCACCACTGCAATCTAATGGGTCTGCTGTCTGCAGTCGACTGCTTTTACAATCACTTTCATGGGTACAGGATATACAGAGCAACCAAGCACTTATTCACTCACATGGCTGAATATTTACTACCTCAGGACGGCCATTAGAGCCTCCCCTGCTGCATTTGAGGCTCCCACTGAAGATTAACATGCAACAATCTCATTTAAAGTCTGCGGTGACACTCAGTGCTCCAGCTCCTGCAGGTGTGAGGAGAGGAAGAACCACCACTCAGGAGTGAGAGCAGGTCCTGTGTAGTGTCTGTGAGTTATATGTAAGAATCTACATATAATGGGAAGTCCCCAGTCAGACACAGACTTACTACGCCTGCTACAGGTTTTAAATCTCAATGTTAGGATGGAAGAAATGTCAAACTGTGCTGTGTGTATGTCTGCTGTGAAATGTCAAACTGTGGGAAGTTCTTTCCATGTTTTTCATTCTCTGTGAGTTGATTACATTTCAGCTTATATTCTGGTGTTGCTGGGTAGGAGTGGCTATGATGAGGACACCCTGAGAGAGCTGATCTGAGGATAGTTTCCTGTGTGACCCAATATTTCATGTCACAATAACATCCCCATGAGGACAGAAGGCACTTATAGCAAATAACCAGCTTAGCAAAATAAATACGGTTAGTTGAACAATCATGAGAAAACAAACATCTATGTCCGTCTCCAGAAGATCATGAAAGAGGCGACAACATCCCATGGAAACTGGATACACATCTGTGTTGTTAAAGTTCATTTCTACTTAAATGTATCTTTATTGAATTATTCACAGAAATGCTTATTAGCCTGAAATTATTCGACTTTATTGTTTTCCTCTCATTATATCATTAAATAAACAAGTCTAAAATCTAAGTGATGTTTGGTTACTTTGCTGATTAAAGCACTTTTAAAACACAATTACACTATTATCTGCTGTTTTCCATTAATACAAATTAATTTAATTGAAAATTGTGGATTTTTGATGTTGTCCCTTTGATAACCTTTTTTTATTTTGACACACGGGCAAGAAAACAGGCCGACCAGGAGAGGTAGACACCCAGAACTGAGATGGTAATGATATGAACTGTCTACAAGTTAAAACAACATGCCTAGTAAAGACTCTGGGTGAGGGATATGAAGCTGAAGGTCAATGCACTAAAGCAATAAAATAACCTCAGACCAACTATGTGATTTATAGTCTGGGGGTGGAAAATCTGTCAGGTCTTTGATATGGAGGGTCTCCAGAGATAAACCGCTGACACATTAAAATAACATTGTCATCACATACCACATGTAGAGCTCTGTGTAAATAAGTGCTCTATCTAGTGTTTTCAACATACTGAAATGTATATAATAATATAAATTTAAATTGTTGGTTGTCAAGCCGAAAGTCATTGTCTCATTAGAAAAGCACTCAAACTAAAGCAGTCACACACACTATTTACTACTTCACAGTGTTTTTTTGTCAAATGACATGTTGTGGCAATGGTTAAGGCTGCAATCACTGCTTGTAGTCCAAACACACCTTTCCAGAATGGCGAGTGTTTAAGTTGCTTGGGGTAAAATTGTGATGTTTTCCCATGGCGAGGGCCAAGCTAACTCTTTACGAAGTAACTTTTGTTATAAATGCAGCGCACATGAAGAGTGTGAGTGAACTCTGTTAGATCGTCAGAACACCTAAATCAAAAAGGAAATAATTCCTTCCAAACAGCTTTGCCTATATTTAAACAACTGTCTGAGTCAATGTCTGGCATTGATCCCTGCAAAGCTATTTAACAGTCCACCTCAGCTCCTCTCACACTATTTTAACAGCAGCAACAGCTCAGTTCTGAATCACTCTCCACAGTGACACACTAGGGGACAGTCAGAGAGCGTCATATAACTGTTTCTTTGCTGTTTTAGTATTTAATAGAATAACTACTAGCCAAAAAATTAAGCACTGGTAATTATAACATTCAGCAAACAAAGACCATGCTGAGAGATGACGCACAAGGCCCTTACCACCTTTCATAACAACAGCTAAGAATACAATCCTGAGCAGCTCGTTAGTTGCTCATGTACTTCATGCAAATTAGCAAACAAATACAAAACACATGTGGATTTCATTCATATTCATGAGTGAGAAAACACGGAGGAAAGATATCCCTAATGCATTCATGACACTTTTCTACAAAAAGATCAGTGAGCAGAGTTTGTGTAGTCACATACCTACACACACACAACGCCACCATGGTGACTGACATTTAACTCGAGACACACCACAGTGTGAGTCCTGCACTTGTTCAGAACGATGACGATTGTTTTGCCACCTGTGCTTTTTTCTCCTAAAGTTTATTTAATTTTGCCAGTCATCCGTATCATTTTACAGCCCCCCCCCCATGAAATCTAGACATAGATTAGTCTGACCTCAGTTACCCGGGGTGAACCATGGGCACTCTTATTACCTTAAAAACAGTGGTCGTGTCCTGAACCAACATGGTGGACCAGCCTGGCCTAGTTTGGTCTTGTAATAAAACACACTAATTCACACCGACACACAAGTTAAAGTGGAAGCAACTACAGTACAAACCCGTCAAAGCAGAAAGTGCACATGGATGAAGAGGATGGAAAAGGATGCAAACCAGGATGCCCCTCTCTCAAAGAGGAATAACAGCTACGAAACACAAGGCTATCACGCACACACACAAACACACACAGCTGTGAGACAACACATGCAGTCTGCTCAGTGGAGGCTTATTTGTCTAGCATTGCTGCCAGTGATATACAATAACATGTCTGCATTCCACTCAAGAGAAGATGTTTGTAGAAGTGGAGAGGACTCAACTTCCACATTCACGCTAATTAGCCTGCTTAAGGTTAAGATTGTCATGAAAAGGAACTTATCATTATCATTAGTGAGTTAAATGATATAACAATGACTCAGTGGTTCCAGATTCTTAAATGTGATGATTTGCTTATTTTGTGTATCATTGTAGACTTGAATATCTCCGAGTTTTGGTCAGACAAGACAAGCGATATAAAGTTGTAGAGATGAGATGTGATTATACTTTTTCAGGATTTAAAAAAAAAAAATTATAGACTAAATGATTCACTGATCAATCAAAAAGGCATTGCCCTATTAATGTTCATTGATTCTATTGTAGAAGTGTTGCTAAGGCTGTAAGTTTGTGTCAAGATGTCTGGGTGTGGTGTACAGTAGCACGATGAGCAAAGTCTTCAAACTAAATTAAAGAAAAGAGAGTGAGATAAATATTTGTAATTATAGGGATTTTCTAAGTAAAATGTAGCCTAAATGTGAAATGAGAAGACACACATATCTGCTTCTAATCTGCTCCTTATTCAGACTACACTCAATGTCCCACAGAGACCGACTGCATATCCCATAATCACTGTCTATGGATAATCTATGATTATGTGCCTCAAACTACACTCTTCAGCTGTTCCTTGAAAGTCCTCTGCAGCTTAGATTTTGCTGCTTCTTCTCTCCCTCGGTACCACATTCGACAACTTTGTTTCAATAATTGCTGCACTCAGCAAAAAGATCTTGTTTCCTTCTCCCACCTTGTATTAATCACAATAGTCTTTGCCAGCCACCTTAGATTTATGAAGAATGTGCATTTCCCCCTTCCTATAAGATCTGATTATTGTCAAAGCCGCTGTGGCTCCTCAGTGTTTGTCAAGACTGCAGCAAAACCTGCAACAAAGGCATAACCGATTCAGTGTGTTCGCACAAAACCATCTGTTCATCAGACATTTCCTCATCAACAATAACTGTGCCCAAATTCTTTTTCGACCTTCCTCCTCACTGAATCATCCCTCTCTGTTAGCTGCTAATTTAAAATCCAAAACCATGGCAATGGACTACAGCCGTGGCCAAAAGTTTGCTGCCTCATTTTTTATGATGGCAATTTGCATACTCCAGAATGTTATGAAGAGTGATCAGGATGGCCTGCTAGTAAGATTACATCTAAATCAACCATTTATCGGATCATCAAGGACTTCAAGGAGAGAGGTTCAATTGTTGTGAAGAAGGCTTCAGGGCGCCCAAGAAAGTCCAGCAAGCGCCAGGACCGTCTCCTAAAGTTGATTCAGCTGCGGGATCGGGGCACCTCCAGTGCAGAGCTTGCTCAGGAATGGCGACAGGCAGGTGCAAGTGCATCTGCACGCACAGTGAGGCAAAGACTTTTGGAGGATGGCCTGGTGTCAAGAAGGGCAGCAAAGAAGCCACTTCTCTCCAGGAAAAACATCAGGGACAGACTGATATTCTGCAAAAGGTACAGGGATTGGACTGCTGAGGTCATTTTCTCTGATGAATCCCCTTTCTGATTGTTTGGGGCATCACTGAAGAAGAAAAGGTGAGCGCTACCATCAGTCCTGTCTCATGCCAACAGTAAAGCATCCTGAGACCATTCATGTGTGGGGTTGCTTCTCAGCCAAGGGAGTGGGCTCACTCACAATTTTGCCTAAGAAGAATGGTACCAAAACATCCTCCGAGAGCAACTTCTCCCAACCATCCAAAACCAGTTTGGTGACGAACAATGCCTTTTCCAGCATGATGGAGCACCTTGCCATAAGGCAAAAGTGATAACTAAGTGACTCGGGGAACAAAACATTGAAATTTTAGGTCCATGGCCAGGAAACTCCCCAGACCTTAATCCCATTGAGAACTTGCGGCCAATCCTCAAGAGGCGAGCATCACTCCTCATCCAATTTTTAAGCACTGCTCTCATACCTTGTCACCTTCCACATATCACAACTCATGCTGCTGTCAAAAAACCTTTAAATAATGATTTTGGACCTGTACTTAGCAGCTTTTTTTAAAACAGTTATTAGTAACAGTTCAAGTTTCATCTTTATCTTAAAGAAATCCAGAGTTGACAGAGTGACACCTGGCTATGTCATAAGTGTCAGTGATGAGGACAACACACAAGGGACAATGACTTGAAGGGTAATCACAAATGATATATACGAATGTGAGGAATATGTATGTGCTTTGCTAATAGGCTGTTGGTCTAAAGGAAGTGTAACGTCTAGAAAAGTAAAGTACTAAATTAGTGGGATTCAAAACTATTCAGTTGTGCCTTATTATGCCTACACTCTTGTAATTCAAAATGAAACTGTGCATCCAAACCATTGTAAACTTTTGACTGATTAATATTACAACAACAAAACATTTGAGGGAACCAAAAAGTCCACTTTTGATGACAGGAAGTGAATCTTTACATTAAACAAAGCGATCCATCTCCTCTCCCTTTAGTTATCATGGATTACCAATTCCCTGAGTTGTATGTACCACAAACTAAACACAATAAATATTGTAGAGATTCACAGGATATTTAATTTCGTGTGTTGTTGATGACCATATATTCAAGGCAGTTACACTTAGAATCACATGCTGAAAAATACAGGCACACACACACACACACACACACACACACACACACACACACACACACACACACACACACAGATAAAAGACTCCCTCTCTGAAGCTTTAGGGTCACCAAAGTGTAATGTAAACAACTGAACAAAGGTTTGCACTGCAGTTTCTAAGGCCCCTTGGTTTGGACATTTGTTCTGGAGACTCACATTATGTCATTTAGAAATAAAACTCCAGCATGTCAAAATGTGTCCCACACACTGATGAAGTTGAGCAACACATTAGCTATTCCTGAACGAGACAAAGCTGCTATTTATTAAGATGGACAGTTATTTCTACTAGTGACGTATCTCGAAAAAACACAACCCTGGAGGAGAACAGGTTTATGGGAACACATTAAAAAAAAAGAAGTACAGAGAGTACGTCCTCAGGATGCCTGGATACCTTTGTGTTTTCAAAACCTCCAGACAGAAACAAAAAACACTCTTGGAAAGGTCATTTATTCTGCTAAAAATACTACTACACTCAAAGAAAGGAAGGAATCAACCATCAGGGATTGTTGCAGATATTTTTTCACAATACTGCCAGACTTTTAGTCATGATTCCTAATGCATTACCATTCTTTTAAGTGTGCTGCTGTTCTTCAGCTATGCCAGATTGTGCCCTATTATGTCGGTAATTTTTAAGTAATTACAGGCAATTGTTTGGTGATGCTAAAAAAGGCAAACAATGTTGAAGAAATACGTTTTTCCACAAGCCGTACGTTGGAGGAAGGCCATTACAGACAGCAGTTGTAGCATTATAACCCCAAAGCACTTAGCCGTATAACTCAGCATGGACACTAAAGGGACTCTTCATAGACTGAGGGCTCCAACAACAACTAAGCTGTTGAAGAGCTTCATGCAAGTACTGAAATTTATAAGAGAAGGGTGGAATGGACTAGTTGTTACTGGCACCTATCTCTACAACACAAATAAACATGTTTAATGTTTGACAGTATCTGATGTTGCTCTAAGATGACAACAGATTAAATAATTTTATGCACTGATAAACATGCAAAAGTGATTATTGCACGGTATTTTAGCAGAGCACGAGGATGCACTTAGAAAAACTGCATTTTTGCAAGCTGCATTTACACATGTCTGGAAAATAAGGGACAGAAAAAGTCCAAGAAAGGCTGCCAGACACACAGCCCTGACATCACATTATAAAAGTGTTTTGGCTAAGATGTTTGAAAACAATAACCCACTTCCACATCCAGCAGGCACACAGCAACATCATCCCATTGGAATCCATAAAAACAAAACTGTGAGCTTAATGAGGCTACACATGCAACAATTCTCTGTGGGTTCCTCATTAAAATCAACCGCTTTCACATTACATGTAGTCATCTGACAGAATTTCAATATGTAAAACAGTAAAAAGAGTTCTGACCACACCATGACCCAATGATGAATGCTGTACTTATTGGGTGGCCAAATGCTAATATGCAGAGAATTATAGACAATAATAAATATAGATATGCAATTCTCTGATAGAAATATAGTATCTAATTGGTAGATAGCTTGGGGAAAAGAAATCCTTATGCAACAGCAGCTGGGGAAATTGCATTACAGACAGGCCACACAAGGACACAAGGCATCACTTCATCTGCAAAATAAAAACACTTAAGTTGGCCTTGCACAGGACAAATATCCTTTGGAGTGAAATCTTCTGTCCTTCATTTAAAATGAATTTCTCTTTGCAATGCTGTTTCTATCTGTATCCAGGCTGAGTGCACATATGTGTGCCCAGAGAAATAATGGCGCCCCATTTGATCACTAACATGGTACATTAACACAATCTATTGGTTAATGACTGTTTGAACTCAATGTTCACAGCCCATGACAGTCACACAGTTTTGGTATGATACCCTATGGTAAGGCCCCTCATTTTACAAAAAACAAATAGTCTGGTTTGAAAATTGTGCGAATGCATCGCTCAATTTAATGTCACTAAACTCGGCTTTTAATTCCTGCGCTTTTGTTTTCATTTCCTCTCTTGTGACACAACGGTAAAAGGAAAGGTCTGGTAACTGTAAAAAAAAAAAAAAAGGAGGAAAATATGCTGTAAGAGTGTGTAGCAACCCAAAATAGTCACAAGTAAAAGAGAAGTGTTGCTGCTTGTTTTATGAACGTCTGTCATCATGGTTAGCATAGTCTGTTGAAAGAATAATCTAACATTTTGAGAAATATACTTATTTGCTTTGTTGTAGAAAGTTTAATGAGACGATTGATATCGCTCTTATATCTGTCAATATGGTACGTGGCCTCTGTTCAGGGATTACAGAGGAAAATCAGCTTTTAGCTATATCTGGTACAATACATGTACACACTACAGTTACTGTATTTTGGGGTTTTTTTTTTACCTTTGATGGAGGCACGATAACTGCAGTTTTTATGCTAAGCAAAACTAGATGCCATCCCCATTTTGAACATAAATCCATTACATATGAATCAACCCTTGCATTTAACTTTTAACAAAAAAAGCAAACATGCATAATTCCCAAAATGCAAAACTATTCCTTTAAAACAGCTGCGTGTCCAATACAGAAAAATCAGAAGAAGAAGCGTGTTGTGCTCTAAAAGTCCCTAGAAGTGACTGTACGTACCATCACGGCATGGGTATGAGGTTCAAAACAGTCTGCCCACAACAGCTCAAATCAAAAACAGGAAATGTGTTTCTGAGTGTCTGACCCATGTGCAGCCATAGAGGGAATGTAATTCTGTTGCAATATAAAGCAACTGAACAATGGCAACTTAGTACAACTGAGTGGCTGAAAAGGGTCACTTGAAGTGAACCATTCTCAGTATTAGCTCTGCAAACAGTCTGTGGTTAGCAGCTATACTGGCGATGTACAGCACCCCTGCTGTGCTGGCATCTGCAACATAATCCGACAAAACTGTCAGTTTTTCAATGAGACTCTCTGCAGAAAAGCACTTCAGCTCCGCTCAGCTTTGGCGGACAGCTGGAGCTAAAATACTCACCAGTCAGTATGACACAGGCAGCCCAGGCCTCTGCCTCTCTTTGTTGCGTATCCTCAGTGGTGTACCAGGCTCAAGCAAATCGGATTTGACTCTGACCACATGTTATAGAATGTAAAGTAATCCTTAATGAAATCTATCTGCTTTAATGTCACACTTTGAGTTGAGAAACTCAAATTTTCATTTATATAATCTTTCACTTACAAAGCTGAGGACAAGTGCAGAGGTGTGTGTGATGTCTCCGGTACTGACATTTCAGGAAATTATACAGAGCATGCCTGTCTGTGGCCTGTTAGGGTAAACTGCCATCAGCCCTTCCATGTGTTTCTAACTCAAACCATTCAACTGGACACACGCCAGATATTACCAATCCGCTTCAAACACTGAGGTTACTGTGAAAGCGAGGAACTTCCACTTCAGGGAAATGTTCAAAGAATCTTTGGGGTATTATTAGTAACTGAAGTCCTTTGTTGATATGTACAGTTTTAACATCCTATTCCATTAACAGAGTAAAAAAGATCTGCTAAAAATAAAAAATAAAAATGATTGATGTACTACACAAATGTTGCAAAAAATTTGGCTGAGAACTGGATTTTGAGTAAAAATGGTCCTTGAAGAAAGGTGAAAACAACAGGTGAAAACAACATTTTTGTTGTTTGTTGGCAAATATGACAGATTATTTGCTTTAGAATATCTTACTGTCAATGTAGACACATAATTTTGACTCCAATAATATTTATAAGGGTTTACGTGTAAAAAGCAGCCTTTCAGTAGTTGGCGACGGTCTGCTTGTATAAAGAAATGTATAAATTAGACTGAAGAGTGCTATTTATTTTAAAAGAGCTCTCAATCAGTCACTCAATCTACAATCCATTCAGAATACTTGACAATAGGGCTTCAAGCCGGTAGGTGAGAGAGAAATCAATACAGTTCAATTACTCTGGAACTAGAAAAGGCTTATCAGCAATCCCACTTGAGAGCAGTAAATTAAATATTATAACACTACAAGAGGTAGCTGGGGCCTCTTCAGAGAACTGTATGAATAGAATTGTGATGTTTATAGCTTACATGATTTGTTTTTACATGGGTGTGCTGGATTAAAGCTTTTACATCCTGTATGTTTAACCATGCCAGCAGCGTGGCTCTAGGAACAGTCCACTTTGTTGTGGCTCCAGTTTCCCAACGTGTAGCGGATTGTTTCCCATAAAATATGCAACATTCATGGTTTTCTGAAGATGAATCCTACTTACGTTGTCATTCATCTGAAGTACCTTCTAGTGCCACCAACAAGTTGAGTGTTAAACAGTCCAATATTTCAACATCTACTCAATGGATTAGCCAAAAATTAAGTATAGATGTTCATGCTTCCTAAATTAGGTATCTTAATTACTCTGGCGATAGCGTGCCTCTTCACTCTAGTGCCACCACATGGTTGATATTTAATTGCAATGTCTATAACTCTTTTCACCACTAAGGGTAAAGATCAACACCTCTGAAAGCTGCCATTTGGTACAGACAGTGGAGGAACTGTAAAAACTTAAGTGATCCCCATACTTTTATTTAGCTACAACCAAAAATGTACATTTTATGTTGTAATTAAAGTTAACAGGTGAAGGATATCTGATACAAGCCTTGTTCTGTGTCATGGATAGAGGCTATTATTTCTACATGTGGAGTGATTACTGTTTTAAATTTCTCCTTTTCTTAGTTTCGTATGTTCTCAGGTGAGGTAACTGAGATCTGTGGTATGTGACATATCTTAGCTCACTTGAGGCCTTGTGGTTTTCATGTTATTTTAATTCTTGCAAGTGGTGAAATGTAATATTCTGTCCAGGGACTGCACATAAAAATTAGGCTATTTGCCAACTCAGATTATAATCTAAAATAATGCTTACTAATGTGCAGGGCTCCTTCTCCTTACAAATTAAACATATCTGTCTGTCTTTGACGGAGAGAAGAGGGCAAAGAAGGTGAGAAGGAAAACACATAATTTAAGCAGGCTGGCGTGATGTAGCTGTAACCGTTGTTGAACTCTTCAGCGGACAAACACACTTAGTGGTGGATATCTTTAAACTGAATTACAACTGACTCGCAAATACTGAAATTCAGCAGCATGCCGGCAAAATCCTCAATGGAAGGGACGACATCTGCTCTGCCAAAAGCCACCAAATATGCAGCCCCTTTTCCAAAATATGTTACTAACATTGAATGCTGCAGCTGTTTACAATTTAACATGACTGGTATATGGTGGTGTACTCGCAGGCGAACATTTCCTTTGGCTAGCTGCTGTCCTTCAGGACTGATAAATTAGCAGCTTATTCTTTTCGCTAATGGGGGAATAAATTAAGGCTTCAAGTGGCTGAATGATGAATAACAATTAGCTGTGAAAAATCGAGTCTAAACACACACCCAATTGCTTTCAATTAGCTGATTAACTTGTAAAGAAGTTCCTGTTTCATGGTAATGGGCATACAATGTACTGTTTTTTATGCTGCTATATTATCATTTGAATCTTTTTTTTTGTGGTTCATGTAAAAACATGTTGAAGTCTCAGATATACAGAGCAGAGGCATGGAGGCAGAAAAACCACAGCCTGTGGTTTACATATCACCACATCTCTTAACCATCGCAAAACCACAGCACGACCAAGCGTGACCACACTACGGCTCGCCATGGAAAGAAACAGATGGGTGAAAGAGCATCAGCCAAAAGCAATAAGAGCAAGATTTTAAGGAACCAAAATATCACAATAAAAGTGTTGATACATTGGATTGGAGAAAGAAAAATGATTTGGATATGTTAAGTTGAATGTGGAACAGACCGTAGAAGTTCTCAAGCTCACCAGACATCAAATAAATCTTGTATTTCACTTGCTTTAGAATCCACTCTTAACATTTAGTGTTTTTTTAACGCTGCTATTTAAGGTCAGAACATGCAGAGAGTGTCAAAATGTTTCCTGATGTGACCACCGGCACTCATTACGCCATAAGAAATCACTCTTACACTACAGGTGAAAGAGTTCAGGTACATGTCGTGTAGTTATATACCTGGTTTATGGTTATTTCTATTCACTCACTTCCATTAACAGTAGGTAGTCAGCTGGTAACTTGCCTTGCCCATGCCAATGAAGAGAAAAGACATTGAGAGAGAAGGAACATTCATCTCCATTCGCAGCTTGACCTCCACATATTGCACTGTTTGATAACTACTGTATACTGCTTAAATATGAGTGTTTGGGTAAAAGGTCAAAATCATCCAAACAACAGTTGTCAAGCTATTCTGACAAAATAACCCTAGGTTTTAGGGGATTATTTCTGGTAAAAGCATGTCTTGTATTATAGGTTTCTTTCAAATGAAAACAGATGGCAAAAAATTACAAGCACCCAAGTACAAAGTACATTCTGTCCAGTCATACTGAAAATGTTTAAATAAGTCTGATTACAATCTGTAAAAATTACATGTTTCTAATTATTTACTGAAAGAAAGAAAAGAGCGCCTTTCACTTCTGATTTATGAGAAATTAAATGATGTCGAAGCATGACTTGTTGACCTGGTGTTTAACAAATCAATAGCACAGTTACAAACACCTAATGAATGCATATTTTAAAAAACACTTTATTTCATATAAAGTATAAAGTATAGAGAGGGAGACAGAGAGGGAGGGGGACGGAGTGAGAGGATGTTTGCTAATGCTTGTGTTCCATATCTGTCACTAAGGAATGCTCCTCAACATTAACATGTCCTCCCCTGCTCTCATTCTGATAACTTACACACCACTGTATCTTCCTCAATTCTTTTAAGGAAACTGTATGGGCATTCATCCTTTACCTAATAGGGCATATCGCCATTTCAGTTGAAATGCTGACAAGACTTTGGCTACTCAGCTCCTTAACATCCCATCTAAAATAAAATAATTAAGACAGGCTATTAAAATGTTTTGCAAAACATCACCCCCTACAGGAGCAAAGATGAATGATAAATTTAATGGACATATCTGCCTCCACCTCCCACTTCCAACACAGTTCAGCTGTGACTGTGAGAACTCCCAACATCACACTGATATATTAATGACAGGAACTGCAGAAATTACTCAGAACCAACTGGCTCAACTTCTATAACAATATTATTCAAAATGCAGCGTGCAGTGCGACACCATAAAAGTGACACACAGTAATGGCTGTGGCATATGCGCTATAAATTAACATCAGCATAAATAATATTTCTATTGGACAGGAAAAGAGACTAAAGTGAGCAGTAATTGATGTGTCTGAGTATAGGCGATAGTGAAAACGAGTGATAATCAAATAAAACGGATGCAAAAACAATTCTCTGTTCTATGTCTATCGCCTGTCTAACTCTATTCTCTGCTTGAGAGGAACACATATAGGACTGATGTTCTAAAAGCCTGTGTATTTGCATTTTGCTTTGTAAAGTAAATTGGAGATGCATTGCGACATCTTGTACAACAGGATTATAAATTATATTAGGCCTTAAGTTAAATGTTCCTCATTGACACATGACAGATGAATATCTTATGATGTCAGTGCAAAACACAAACACCAACCTGGGTTAATAATTTAACAGCATTTAATGATGCTTGAAACATCCCATTGCTACCATGGTGCAGGGCTGCAATAAACGTAAAGCTTTGTCTTGGTAACTCAGTTTATGAAGAGCATGGTCTTTTCTAAGTAACAATGTAAGTAATGAGGTCTATAGGTCCAGAACTGCACATGCAGGTGCAACTAATCCCACCTGTACAGGGTATTTACTAAAGTGGGACATGCAAATGAGCACACAGGCAGATAATCAATCAAAAGTGTGAATGAGCAAAAATAACTAAACAAGTAACACACACAATAACCCGATTGTTACCCTTTCGCCTGTAGGCAACAACTGGCACAAGTCTTTTCCTGTGTAGAGGAGAAATGTTGGTGTCAATGAAAAACCTGACTCGCCGCTTTAAAGAAGACATGTTTTATAAGCACATAAAAAATAACACTGGGGTGATTAATGAGAAGGTAAACCTGAGCCAAACAACACATGAAGAAATACTCAGATTGACCTACTAGTGGTGACAGCTCAGAAAAAAAAAGAGCAGCAACAGCAAATTTACTGTTGTTGCAATACCAAAATTAAAGTGGACAAAGCAACATCTATTCACAAAAGGAGGTGAAAGTACACTCACACTCTTCTCCAATCATACACATTGATAGGGTGTTACTGCAGCCACTTAGAGAGGTTTATAGCAGAGAAGCTGCCTTCATGAACAAAAAATCCAAACAGCATGTGAAAAATCTCATGGTGCAATGTTCGTTTACAAAATTACAGAAACTGAACTTATTGGCTACAGTATGTGGGGCGTTAAAGGCTACAGCTGAAGATGAACAGATATAAACCTCGTCTTTATATAAACATAAAACAGTGTCAGCTGTTTAGGCAGGTGTTACAAAGCCAATGTTTAATAATGTTTAAGTGACAAATCCCACTGGCAGCTTTATCTCTAAATAAGACTGTTGTCTAAGAGAGAAATGAAAACACAGGATTTTGCCACAGCGCTGTTTATTTACTGTTTCCTACAGTCACTGGAAACCTTGTCTTCTAACATTAGTGAAGTAGTACTTTGAACCCAGACCATGCTCCTCCCTGACTCTTACCAACTTCGTGCCTAAACCAAAACCAAATTCTAACCATAGCATTGTTAAAGCTAAAATGGATTTATTAGATTTGGGAAGAATTCAGAAGGCACAAACAATTGCTGTTTTCCAGCCAGTAAAGGCGCTAGCTCTGAAAGATCACCCTAAATGAGTCATTAGTAGTATTTTAAAACAGACTAGGATCATTAGCTTAATCCGACAGCTGACCTCCTGTCTTTGTCTTCAGACCTTTTCAGTGGTCAGCTGCCACCAATGAGCAACACCAAATGTTCATGTCAACTCCACAGTACAGTCTCTGCAATACATCAGTCTACTTCACTTAACAGGCTACATATCCTCTTTCTGAATTGTGATAGAAAACAGATGTTGATGTCTTTTCTTTGACAGGACATTTTGTATCATTTGAGGGATTTGGTTTAAGATGAATTATGGGATATCAGACCACAGTATTATGGCTGTGTTAGTTTTTTAGCACATGCATTCAGCAGTTTATATAAGAAATAGTTTATTGCCTTTTATTAATAGAGTTGATTCAACATGTAATGGTGTGCATTATACAAGTAACTTTCACTTGTACTTTCTCTCTTATGAATCAAGCTGGGGAACAGTGCCAGGTACTGCAAATCATTTCAGGCATTTTTGATTGGCAGGACTTTCAGTGTGTTATCTTGTTCTAATTCTGCATCTACTGAGGTTGATTCCAGTAAACTCTATTTCAAAGGGCTGTTGAGAAACTGCTTGGACGTCTTCCATGCTCCTGCCTCAGTTAACTTATTTACTTTATCATGATGCATTTTTGTCTACTCAATTGCTAAACTGTAATAGTTTAGAATGTTGTGCCTAAAAAACATAGTGGTTTAAATCAAATCTAAAAATGTTTTGTTAGTAATTCCAGATGTGGTTTCAATAAATCAAAAATATGCCTGCTTTGGCACTTGAGCATTTGTGTTTTTGGAAACCTTTAAGTGGCAACCACTAAAGTGTTGTTTACAAAAGAACAAAAGCTATAGCAAGTGTATTTTTTGTTTGCTTTTTTACTTTAGTGCTATCTTCCAGGATCTTAACTGTGCTGCTGCTCTTTTTTTCCGCACAGACAAGACTTGACAAGTACACTTATAAACTCTACTAACTGGTTCTCTGACGCATATTCAGTAGCATACATGAGGAGGATGATAATTGGCTTTGTAAGTAATAAAAAACACATCTAAGAGAATGTCTGAGACTGAGCGTAATCATTTTAAATTGCCTAATATTTTCCAACTCCCGCATGCGTAGTCATCAGTTTTCCAGTGGAGGATTTTCATTCTTTCATCCAATAATCACTGAGCTTAATGACTAATTATACTATATCAGTGTAAGTGAAATTTCACGTAGAAACTCTGTATGAGCAGACATTCAACAATGGAAAAATTATATCTATTTAAAGGATTCAAACCTATCAAATATCTTTCTTTACAACAGTGTATGTGAGCCCGTGTGCTGACATTCATTCAGTAACATTATGACATGGGAGCTTTCCTAAAATCACATGTTTTTCCACTGAAAATCTCCTTAAAGATGCTGCTCATATGTTGTCCATAGATCTAGACTCAATCCACTTTCCTGTGTAGGACATTTATATTTGTATCAGATATGTAATAGCCTAAAAAAGACTAAACATAACTAATTGAGGCCTGCTGAACGTCTTAAGATGTGCCACAATATATCCCTTATGAAGCCACGATCACTGGAGGGATGACAATATGGCACCAGAGAGCCCCCAAGTGAATTTCTTGTGTTGAAAGCTATTTGAATTGGAAGAAGGAACAGAAGTCCAACCGAGAGGATTATTCCAAGGTGCAGAACGGATTTAAATTTGATGTGAAAAACAGATTTGAAGACAAAGCAAAAAGAGAGACTTAAATCCTTGCAGCAAGATGAATAATCAGACTGGAGTGATCATTTCTCAGTAACTGAGCAGTACCCCCATTGTTTGATTCTGCATCACAATATAAATCAATTACTCATTTTGCAGTCAATGGAAAATCTATTTAATTCTATTTGACAAATTTCTGGGCCGGTCGATTCACTAGACATGCATAAAAGATGTAAACACGAGATATAAGACAGACCTCTGAAAAAATTCCAGTGCATTTCACTGGAACGAATTGTGACATTTACAGGACATAAACAATCCTGTTTGGATCAGCCGAGTGCATGAGAAGTATCGTGGCTATCATGTCTCACAGGGGGGGCTGAAGAAATGTTATCCTCAGTTTCCTTACTGCGTAAAACCCTGAAGTTTCCCCTGAATTCCAGAGCAGAGGAGGAGGGAACAAAGCAGGGGAGGTGGGGTGGGGGGAGCGAACACAACAAATGTACAGTACCACCAGAATTATTTGGAAAAATAACAAAGCAACAATTACACATGCCACACATCAATTATGTGTAACTGCCGCAGCTGTACAATGGAAGGGCTCACTCCGCCTATGTTCTGCTTCTTTTCCAGAGAAGCATTTCCTTTACAGAGTAGGTAAGGGCACTGTCGTATACACAATAAACCAAGCCAATGTAATCGCTGTTTCATGTACCCTCTCGTCACCTAGGAAAGTGATAAACAAAGATTATTAATGTGTCTGCATACTGTGATGGTTAACAGATTGGACCTGGCTTTTGTCTTGGATGGCACGAGATACGTAATCTCATCAGGTGAAAACAGATGCAAAAAATGTTTTTAGAGCTTTTTTATACCTAACTTTAAACCTTTTCGTAAATTTCTGCTTGTCACGCTCTTTGCTCAAAGATGTGCTGTTTTTCCCAAAGGTCTGACTCACAAAGCAGGACCCTAAAGTTAGAGGTGAATAGTTGCTGACTAAAAGCTGGATGAACTGCAACATGGACTCAAATAAAAACTTCTGCTTGGTTACGCTCTGTTTCTTTGTCCAGCTACGTCAGACAAAAGCCACAGAAAGCAAATTCAGAAAGAAAAGACACAGAAACTGATTAAATGTTGTTTAAATATTCAGCAGCAGCAGCAACTGTGGTTTGGACAACAATACACTACGAGCATGAAGACAGTGGTTAGCACGACCAGTAACAACCATAATGGCCAAACCAACAAAGAACAGCCAACAACAGAAAATCTAATGATAAGCCATAAAACACTGATCACTGGAAGGTAGATTGCAACATCAGTGACCAATTAGCACTGAATATGTTGCCAAATTGGAACAAACAGCTCACACTTTATCACTTTAATCAAACCCTGCTTTGGTTGTTAGTAAAGCTTTTATGTTGCAATCACAGGCATTCATGATTTCAGTGCAAATTCTGGGACCAAAAAACCCTAAACAACCTCTCACATCTTATTATAAGACAAGCAAATTTAACCTCGCTGCCTTTAAAAATTCAAATTGTAAGCCTGAAAATGCTGAATGCTGAGACACAGTCTTTGAACACAAACAATAGCACCCAACAATGACAGCGTTCGTATAAAACAACCCAGAGTCAGTGAGTGAAGAATGTGCCTCCGCTGACAGTGAGACAGATATGATCAGAGTCAACAGAGGCCCTGGTACGTCTCTTGTACTGTGACATATGCTCTCTGGGTCTTTGGTGTCTCCTCCGGTGCTGTTTCACAATATGATAAATGCTCCAACGATGAGTGTTAAACAGTGTACGCAGAGGAATGCCAGGCTAGAGGGGGTCTGTTTCAAAATACCTTTATGTGGTCTCTCCTCTCCCACTGGATGTACAGATGACTTGAACTCCGATGCCTCTACAATGTTTGACATTTTGAGAAATAAGCTTATTTGTTTTTTTGCAGAGTTGGACGAAATGATTGTTGCTACTGTTACAGCTGTCTGTTAAATACGAAGCTGGAGTCATACATCATAGCTTAGCATAAAGGCCAGGAAAGAGGATGACGGGCTCGGTCCAACAATAACCAGCTGCCAGTACCTCTAAAGCTCAGGAATTAACATATCATGTCTCATTTGTTTAATCTGTACGTGTACCAGAAAGTGTAAAATCATAAACCAAAAAATTTGTGCCGTTACGGGGGGATATGAGCTACACTGTTTCTGGGCTAAGAGAAGTGACTTCCTGGAGTGTCAGCTGGTTGCCTGGCAACTGCTCTTACCATACAAACCTGAGAGTGACATCAATCTTATCATTTCCCTCCTGGAAAGAAGGCAAATAAGCATATTTCACAAAATGAAACCTCTTTAAAAAGCAAAACAAAATCTGAAACTATAAATACAGCTATAATGTCAAATTCACCAAATGAGAAAACTACCAGGGCAATGAAAGCATCATCTACACATGAGCATTTAAACGTCTTTACTAAGAGCTAATCATAACCCATGGTTATGATCCTGATATTCTTTATAAAGGAACTGCTCATGCCAAAATGATATCTATCTAACAACTGCAGTTACACACATTGTTGGCCAAAAATGAAATTGATGTTTGAAAAAATGAAAGAAGGATGTGATTTCCTTACGGGGGGGGGCTTGTCCTATAGCATCAAACTGTTCTAGTACACCTGTGTGTACAAGCAACATTTACACAATAGTTTTTATGACAGTGTAAAAAAAAACAAAAAAACAAACAACAGTTACAAAATGTTCCAAGATGTGCAGAGACACTGATACTCTACAGAGCGTCTAATGAATGCCATAAGCCTACATTTTCCTTTGGCAACTGAACCTTGCCAACTTAAATCGCTCGAATCCCTTGGAACTACGTTTTAGTCATGCCAAGGCACAATTGCATTGGTCTAAGGCTGAATCTTGGGGAAAAAAAAATACAATATGCAAAATCTAAATTCACCTTATCAAATTCAGATCATTAATCTGAATATTTGGCACTACAATAAAACCTCTCTGTTAACCATCACAAGACTGATGGACAGTCATCAGCTCACACTGTGCAGGTGAACTGAAATGCACCCAGGACACATTATCTCGGCTCTTAGCTGAAACAGTTTTTCTTCTTTAAATAAACACTGTGGGAAACAACTGCGGCCGCAGCCAATAACCATAAACCAACATAATTATGTTAAGAATGTGTTTGAGATTTGAAGATCAAACAGGATGTCACTGTGTGCTTGAACCATGGCCAGCAGTTTGTCAAGTGATGTAGGGATGAAACCTTACAAAGTCTACATTTGGAAGACTTCTCAGGGAGGATGTTCAACTATCTGGCAGTTCTTTGGTTCTCAATATGCCTTCCAAGAAAAGGACATACAGAAATAGATTTGCCATGAATCAAAATCATCATCACATAACATGTTTGAAATTAGTTCTCTGAGTAAATTCCTTGCTTTTGTTTTCAGAGCAGCATTGCACGCATCTCATCATCCCAAATCACAATGTGCATGGAAAAAGTAACATTATATATATATTCCCTCCTAACTGTAGCCTTTTTGCATTTATCAGCTGTCCAGTATATTATGAGTATATCATAAAGGAGGACCATAAAGAGAGAAGC
Organism: Datnioides undecimradiatus; assembly: GCA_008933995.1. NCBI lineage: Eukaryota > Metazoa > Chordata > Actinopteri > Lobotiformes > Datnioididae > Datnioides > Datnioides undecimradiatus. Next base: position 3,200,610 of record WARS01001868.1, on the reverse strand, counting down.
CGTATTGGAGAGTAGCGTGTTTTAGTTCTTATATCTCCATCTCCATCACTAAATCTATTCTGTTTTCAAATGCTTCTGATGTGTGGATCATGCAACATTTCAACAAAATGAACTGCCCTTAAAGTAATAGCATTGTGGATATTTGAAAAGATTTCTGATTAAAATACTTCTTTAAAATCTGGCGTTTTTTTCATTACGCCTGTGAAGTGGTCCCTTGCAATGAAGAAAGATTAGGCTCTAACAACTTAATCCGAAGCCTGTGACAGGAGTTTTGCTGCGAGGCACCGCTGTGTCCACTGTGTCTGTGAACTGTCATAATTAAAGCCAGTGTCAGAGCATAATGGGCCAATCTGGAGCCTTGTGGATATTTAGACTGCAATGATCCTTTAAGTTCTCCAAGGATGATTAAGAGCAAAATCCACAGAAATCCCCTCATTTCAACAGATTTGATACCTCTTATGTAAGGACTGATCAATAGCAAAAGATGGTAGATGCATTAAAAACTGTAATTAAATCATAATCATTCACCATTTCACAGAAATTTCAACCAAACACAATTTAACCATTATTACTCTAAAAACTCAATGATAAACCCAGTTTTACAACAATAAAGGTACATTTTGCATAATTTCTGTGGGCACAGTCCACAATGGGCTGAAGCTTCAGAATTTCACATACTTTCACTTTTAAGAGCACATGAATGAACTTTTTATACCCTACCTGTAACACGTCGTAACTTCTCCAGTCGACTTCACGCAGGGGTACTTTGTTGTAGAAATGTTATTTTCAGAGCACTCTTCACTGTGACAGAAAACATACAGACAGTAAAGTTAGCTTTTTTCCTCTCTCATCTCATTCAACGCGTCCTCGTGTCATTTAACCACTTAACATGTCCAGTGATTACCCGTCAGTGGCATCCTCTTCTTGGTAGGACCAAAGCAACCCTCCTGAGAAGCACATACATGTGACGGTGAACAGTAGAGGACTGCTGTTGTATTTAAGTATCATCTCATCGGTCCAGGCAACCTGGATGCTGGGTGGTCAGTAATCCACACTTGTGATGATTACCTCCTCGCGGCTACAACTTCAGAGCGACTGTTGGTGTAAGTTAGTAAAACGACAGACCCTCCCACTCACCCCGTGCATCTGAGACGCTAACGTGAATGAACTGATGTCATTACAGAGGCTAGCTTAACGGTAACTTCTCCTCCTCTGGACGTTTGACAGCTCGCGCCAGGGAAATGAATCAAACGGAATAATTTTTAAAACTTTTTCATCATTAAACATGTATTTTGTGATGTAAAAAGTTCACTGACACTGAAACATACCTGTTGTTTAACCGGTTTTCTTCTGTGAAACTTTGAAAATTGATAGGAACAGAGCACAGGCGTTGGCCCCATCTTTCGCTCTACACGCGCGCGCGGGCACTAGGCGCACGCGCCCACACGCACAAACGCATCAGAACGCGGTACTGCGTCATGACGTCTACGGCTTTGCTACCACCGCGCGGCTATTACTGAAACAACAACAAACTGGGCCTGTGATAATGTAATGAACAATGTGAACTTTTTCATAATTTGACGAGAGAGAGAGAGAGAGAGAGAGAGAGAGAGAGACCATGGGTAATTGTAACAAGGAGTAACATGTGAAATTGCACCAGCCATAAACGAGACAGAACTATGAAACTTATTGCACAACGTGGTCTGTGATGATCCATCTCTGCCTGCCAAAGGACAAACTGATCTGTCATGCTTGTCAGTTTTTATACCAAGTCACATTTTTGAGGAATGTACGTACTTTCTTTTCATGTTTCTGTTTGGTCAAAACACTGACTTAACCTTGAAGGGTGCAATATGTTAGAATTTGAATCTAAAACATTCATAAAATAACAAAAAATATCAACAGTGTCCCAGCCTGTCCTGTTTCATTATAGCACTTTGTATCTCAAGAAGCCATAGTGACTCCACTTCAGGACAGCTTCCCTCCAACATTTCCCACTGTGTCCCCCTGCCTGGGCCTGACAACAGTGTGGGAAGAGTAGGAGAGCTAGCTAATAAGACCACCAGCTGTACAGCTAATTGAGCTAATTGGTTAATGGCAGTTACAGTAAATTGCAGTTAAAGGTCACTCTGGTGATATGCTGCCCCCTATTTGCTTTGAGTATGTATTTAACATTTGACCTATTGCACCTTTAATATCTGTGCATTTCAGTCTCTCTAGAACTGATGGCCATTCTGTTTTCAAACATTTGCTTGTGTTGTAGGTAGTATGGTTGTGGGACATTGTGACACTGTGTCACAAATGACCCTGTCTGGTGTAGTAATGACATCTGTTGGCCTGTGGTTGTTCAGTGGTTAAGTCTGTTGCCTCTCAATCTAGGTTTTTTTGGAATATTTCAAAACCAGAAAATTGTTATTGCTCCCAATCTCCCTGTACAGTTAACCCATCCAAGGAGTACTACTCAGCCTGTAAAAACAGTTGTTTCATGTATTCAGCATCTCAGGAGGGAGCTTTCTAAAGTTTAAATAAATAACCCTGATTATCTCCTCAGGGTTAATGAAATGATTAATGAAGGAGTTGCATTGTGAGAAATAAATGGTCCAATCCATGTTTTCTTTGGAGCTTGATTCAAATGACAGGATTTCTCTGCCTCTGCTGCCTCAGTATCTTAATAGGTTATGATGGTTTCAGCCACAATATGTAGATTTCACCTCAGCCAACAAGCCAGAAATTGATTACTAGGTATGAAAATGCCATCAAGGAGAACTCGTATGTCAAATAAGATAGTAACTCAGCACAGACCAGTGCCTTAAGCCCTCCAGAGAGCAGTTTTTTCTGTAGTTTCTGTATAACCGAATCAGATTTGTATCTTTATTTACTGTGTCTAAACACTTATGGCGCAAAACTGCAGCCAAGTCAAACAAGAAAAATGATATATTAACAGCCTGTGGTCCAGTGGCACAATATGCCTCATTATATAATATCCAAACATCTGTAAGGTTAAAACTGAAGTATCAAACCCCAAAGAATCAGTAAAATCAAAATAAACACTGATTATGTGCCCAACTTATGAATTAATATCTGTCTGTTGACATTTTGTTCTCACTGAAACAAGCTATATTAATTCAAAAGCCAATATCACCAATTAACTCAATTCTAAATTTGAGTCCAGCAGTGGTAAATGTTGTAAAAATACAGTTTAAAATAAGGATTACGAGTAAAAGGCAAAAATACAAATATATATTAGAAAAGTATTACCATTATAAAGTTGTTACCTTCCATTGCTGCAGTCAACAGTCAAGTGCTGTCCTAATGTACGGTCCTGAAGTATTTGTATTTCACTTAATCATTTCCATTTCCTGCTACTTTCTTCTTATAATATTGTAAATTTTTTCACTTGTATATTATTTGATAAGTTATTTTGAAGATTCAGACTAATAATATTAAAACAGTATCATCAGTAAGTATATTATGGTGCACTATTATAGATAAAATAAGATGATCCGCATGGTGAAATTCGCAGGCTATGCATTGGTGTATACAGACAAACATTTACCTACTGCAACACTAATGTGGGTGTACATCAAGAATTATAATATATAATATGTACAATTATGAAAGGCATAATGAGTACTTTCACTTCTTGTACTGTAAGTATATTTTGGTGCTCATACTTTTGTATTTTGCTTAAATAAAATAGAAGACGTGTAGGGTTTTACTTTTAACAGTGTATTTCTACACTGTAAAAGATGCGACTACCTCATTCATCAACGCCAGTCTGTGCTTTAACATGAAGCGTGGCCACCAAGCGATGCCCATCATCGGGAACTAAGCTGTAACTTCATGCTCTGTTCACCTCTCTATCTTGCTCATCGCTTGGGTCGAGTGATCTGATGAGAAACCCCAATATGCCATTGACTTTTGCTCTGAATGACTTTGCCCTCTGTGTGACCTCTACCATCGGGCCTGATCTGAGCACAAACACTGTCCACTGGCACCTGCAGAACCCAATAGTTCTTCAGTTTCTCAGGAATGCAGTGTGGCATTACAGGGAGTTGGATAGCAGAGCCACCGAGGAGCCTGTAAAGGATATCCCGGCGAAACAGGAGGACTGTGGTGTCACTTACAGCCTCTGTGGTTGCTTCTCAATCTGTGAGGTCAGTCAGGTATGATTTAACTTTATTCAGAAATGTGACAACAATCAGGATGTCTATTCAGGCGAAATGTAATACAATATTTCCAATTACAATGATGTCTTTTTTCATAGAGGACTGTGAATAAAATGCCTCTTATTTAGCAAGAAAAGACACCTTGAGCCTGCTTCAAAAGGTTTGCTCAACCATGACCATTTCAGTTCAAGGGAAAGGGCTGTCTCACCGCTCTCCTCGCCTCATTACAGCAGAGCCTCTGTGTGGCTCAGCGGCCGTCTGAAGTTGCAGTTCAATATCCGACCACTTGATGGCCCTTTCAACCAAGAGATCCCACCCCCACCCCTTCTTTCGCCACTATCGTCATCATTGCCCACAAAATGGATGACAGCTTTTAGAAATACCAGGGTGCGTCACGACTCTGAGGTGCACACGCTGTGCCATTTATGTTCCACCTGTTTTGATGCCTCAGCAGCCTTAGAGGCAGAGAAGGATCACGCCTGCAACAGCACAAGTAGCCAATTAATGTTGCAGGCTGATACTGTATCAAAGCTACGGGGCTAATAACCTCACTATAATATCTGGCAATATCTACTGCCTTAGAGATATGAAATAATTATCTGGGACTCCTTTGTTCTGTGCTGTTTCCTGGAGATTGATGACATGGCAAAAGGGAGGCATTTTCACCCATTGCTCTGAACTTTATTGTTTCTTTCAAATAAATGACTGTTTTATTAGGTTGTATTAGTTTCCGAGTTTAAGTAGTTTAAGCTTGTTTGCCGGAACTGTTGGCATCCTTTATTTAATTAGTGTCTTCATCTCCGTGTCTGGAGGACAGGCTGAGCAAAAACCACAACCTCACTACATATTTTCCTTATTTCTCTTTATGAAAGTCTGTATCAGTTTGGATATGAGCTGGGTGTTTCCAGACTGGTTTGCTCCTCATTGAGTGAAATTCCCATCAAAGCTTTACGGCCGTTACAAAAAATAGAACCTGCACCATTGAGAGAGCAAATGGACCCGAAATTAAATCAGATGAAAGAAAAGTGATCCAAGGAGAAAGGGCACAGGTGGTAGAGGTTTGTAGGGGAACAAACAAAAGCCAATAAAGACTAAAACTGTCCGGGATGGGTTGTTTCTCTTGATTAAAGAGCTGTCCTTGAGATCCCTGCAAGAGGCCGAAACCTCTTGAGTTGGACTGGTGAAAGGAGGGGCAGAAGTGCACTGTTAATCCAAGATGTGTGGGTTTTATTGGTTGCATTGCACCAAATAGGCCCAGTTTGGTTGTTTGTCAAGAGAAAATCTGAAAAGAAACAAGTTCCAGTACGCCGACTTGCTGTCCAATGAGAATATGTGCCATGAAAACCGATTCAGAGCCTCGCAGATTGCTGACATTGACATTAACCTTTTCATGCTTAATGGACACTTTGTAATGTGCAGCTGTAGCAGTGGGCTACAAGCAAATATAGACTCTTTTATTTCCTTTAAATGCTCTCTCACACACGGGATGGCAACGGGAATATTGCAGGGAATGAGCACCCCGCTGTCAAAACTCCTCTCCCTCTGTCTTTCTCTCTTTTCACAGTGCAGCACTGCAGTGCTTCTCTGCACATGCCCAGACAGACTGGGAGAGAGCCACAGCAAGTTTGAGCTCACAAGAAATATTAACAGCCCGCATCGCAGACACATCCACGCGCTCGTCGTGAGCTGTGTTTGCATCAGGAACCAAAGTCTCGTTGAACGCAAGTAGAGATGAATTCCCTGATGACATTTGTAAAAGGTTAAAATGCATCGACTGGGACGCGTTTGCTGTCACAAGAATCAAACCTGTGACGTTCTCTTTACAGGGCTTTCTTTTGTCTCAAGGTCACACAAGCTTTTTACACAAACTGCTCAGTGCAGACTGAACAGAGTCAATGCAGCTTTAATATACAGCGTCACACCACTTCTCTTCAGTCAATATATGCATCATTGCAGCAGTAAGTCATACATTACCATATTTTCTACAATGCTTTAGCTCAATGCTATATTTAACTTTCTCCATGTAGTCCCATACTCTCTATGTTAATCATCTTTTTACCAGTTCTGATCTCAGTGTGGTTCCTTTTTATGTATATTTTATTAAACAACTGAGCCACCCTTGTTACAATAATGTCATAGCAAGCTACACTGAACCATTACTAAAGCAATCTTTGATTAAATTCATATAGTTGTCTGATGTTTAAGCAGTCTGGTGGCTGAGCATTTCTGATGGTCAAGCTTTCTATTCAGAGAGATGCCTTTTGGTTGAATGTTTTACTCTGTTCAGCTTGTTTGCCATGGCAATAGACTGTGGCTCTTTTACAGTAGCTGAATCAAAAATAAGCCAGGGAGGGAAGAAGGAGCACAAAAGAAGTGATTCATAATTTACCAAAAGACCAGATAAATGGGAGAAGCAGCAGGGGAACTGACATGAAATGGGATCAAATGGGGAAAAGGTAAAAACAAAAGAATCACATGGGTCTGGTGAATCAGTCAAGCATTATCATACGATGCTTCTGCTGCATCAAACAGAATGGAGTAGAGGCCCGGTGAAGGAGAGACAGTCAACAAACGATCTTAAAGGACAGGTTCGCATTTTTCCAGTACGGTCTGAAAACAACACTGACACGCTCAGGAGTACAGTGAAACAGGTTTTGGTTGTTGCAACAGTTCCTCCGGTTCATAATGCGATTCACAGCGGTGGACAACACTCACAGCCCGTCTCTTGTCATGCCTAAGCTGATGTGAGGCTTCAGCAGTCTGTGCAGCGGCAGTCGGACAATAGAGGGTGCTAGGGTGCCACCCCACCTCTCCACACACCCTAGATCCTCTACACCAAACAAGACATATTAAGTAAGAAGAGAAAAAACATGTTTGTGCCTTGTTTAACCTCGGGTAAGGGTTTATAAGCATTGAGTGCCTAAAGTTACTGATGTCCTGTGTTTCCTGCTCAAGTACATGTGCAGTTTGTTCCTCTTACACACCACCTACGTCTGGTATGAAATGAGTTGTTGAGTAAAGATCGGAGGAGCCTTATGTAATTTACAAGAATAGAGACGAACAATTCAGTCGAGTCACCAAAGAAGACACAAGACGAACACTTAAAGCAAACAAAAACTAAAGGACATGTGCCCCAGTTCGTTTCTTTTTAGGGTTTTTCCAATAAAAATCACACGCAGATGATTTACAGAAACCTGATCAGGACCTAAACCAACACAGCCATCATCATTTAGACTCTTACTTGTTGTGGCAGCAGTTAATATAGTGTTTTTGTCCTGTCATCTCAGTGATGACGATATCCTCCACCACACGTCACTGTGACTCCTCTCTCTCACTCTATCTCCACTTGCGCCAGCTGTTCAAAGGTTTGCCGATGAGTCACATGAGGTGCAAAGAGATGTGATGTTGTACGAGGAAGTCACACACAGGCAACCCTGGAAACACAAAGGCTGCACAGATACATGAGGAAGATGATGGGTGTCCTTAGCTACGGGAGCATGTCAACAACACGCCCAGAGCGCTGTTGTTTTGCAAAGAAATAGCATTTCATTTATTCATATTTCTTAAAATCCCACAATTGTACAGATTCGCTGTGGAAACAATCAAAATCTGGACTAAGCCGATTTAAAGCATCCCCCTCCCCTTGATTACTACAGTGCATAAAAAAACAGTGACAGTCAGTACTGTGACGTTGGAATTTACTTCTGCAGGACATGTGACTGCACGTGTCCCCTCAACGGTGCTGCGATCAATAAACATAACCTCAGTGCAGTGTCCTTGGGATGGCCACAATTCACCGCCCCTCCCTGCCATTATGTCCCCCCTCCCCCCTCCTCTGGATCTCCTGGCTCACTGTTACCGCCCACCTCTAATACACACGCACACACACATGCCCACACACATGTACAGTCCACTGCGTCCCTCCTTGAATTCATCCTTCCTCCTCTGATCCAGATACTCATTGATTAAGGAAAGTATTGGCCCATTTCCACTGTCCTCTATGACAAAGTGTGTGAGGTGAGCTGGGGAGACAAGAAGCATTTGGAGCTCATTATAAAATTAAAAAAAAAAAAAAGTGAATGTTATGAGTGAAGTGAACGTTACTGATTTGCTTAAACTTCAGTAAAATGCCTGACAGGACTGCTGGGTAGGTCCCGTATCAGATGGATGGTTTAATTTCTTTAGACACGGAGAATGTGCTGCATATTTCTTGATCCGGATGCACTGAAATATGCAGCCGGCGAGCAGATGGTTGGACTGTGGCAACCCATGCGGGTAAAATTGGAATAAGGAGGGATTCTTCCTCTCCGACAGGCCCGTTGCACTGACGTGACATTACACAGGAATTTCACCAAAATGTGATCTATGCGAATACAGAGCTAACGTGAGAGTAAGGTTTATGGTGCAGCTCACTAATGACAACTATTATTTCAGATTAAAGCCTCAAAGCTATCGGCTGATATTCACCCTATCATGGACGTATCGGTATTGTCGCTCCTTGTGGTGTATAGTGCAGGAAAAATGCATGTAGTAATATACCGGTGTCACTAGAAATATATACATATTAAGAATATGTAACTGAAATTAAGTTATTTGTTGAAGAAAGCAGACTTCAGATGACATTTGCATTGTCATATTGGTGCAAAATCCACATAGAAAAGACCTGTTTTTAACCGAATTCACTATATCAGTTGTATCAGCCATATCTGTAAATAGTATTGATCTTAAAACCCCAATATCAGTCAGGACTTCATTCTCAAATCTTCCCACTGTTTCTCTCTCTCTCTTCTTCTTTGACTCTCCACTCTTGGCCTGTTCTCCTCGGCTCTCAGTGATCAGGACTAGCTCAGGTCTCGTAATACGGCTCATCATCATTTAAATTAGTTCTGAAGCATTAGGCAGAATTGGCCCTGGGTATGAGGCGATTTATGGCCTGGTTGTGGCAACATGCACCAGTACACCGAGCCATATTGTTTAGCTTGCAAGCTATTATCATGCCCATTCATTTCCTTTCACTGTCATGGGATATTAGAATTTGCAGCGGCGGCGGCCATCATTGATTTTCCACTCTGGCAGCCGTTACTTCAAGATTAAATTCAGGTAGTTCTGTGTGAACTGAGCTAACGCACGGTGGATCGTTTCAATTTGGAGAAAGCGAGGTGGGTCTAAGGTTGACCGGCGTGCACGGCTGAGTGTAGACGCGATGCAGAGGGGCACCTTGCGCTGACACAGTGATCATTCTTGGCAAGCTGTAAACACAAAGGTGAGGATATCGCCTCTGGATGGGTTACTTCCCCGTCTGTCTGCATCTCACATGCACCGCTTTTACTGAACCAGACTTCACTGTTGGACAGCACTGTTATCTCCCACCTATCGTGTACAGACTGTGGGGTTGTGCGCATTTCTATATTTATATAAGACAGAGCCACATGCTTTGTTGACTTTGGATCTACTTCCTCCATGTTTGTGATCCTACTGACCTCTTTACCGCCAGTGTAGCAATAATAATGCTAATAATTACAAAACAGACAATAGCTGTTTTGTCTAACTTCTGACCTTATTACAACTCAATATGTGTGCAACTTGCAACATTGGGTTGCACATTGGATGAAGGCGTAAAACTCTGTAACTCTACCAGATATTTAGTTTTTTGTATGTTAAATAACTTAAGCATACTATGAAATAAGAAATATTTTGTTTGTAAAAAGTGATTAGGATCAATGTGCAGCATGAAATCCCATGTACTGTACTTAAGCACGTTTTGGGTATACCATTAAAGCCATTAAGGACATTAAGGCCACAACATATGTATCTGTAAACCGGAACAAATACTGTACATTTAAATCCACCACAATTATCTGACAGCTTTAGTGATTAGATGTTTGCAAATTTAGTGTTAATTTGAAATATAAATGTGTTTGTCACAGATCAAACTACACAGCAGTGGTCAAAATAAATAATTTTATCTTAATCAGCTGAAACATTAGTGAGGTTTGAATTCATCATCACTCATAATCCTGTATTCTAATATTTAGTCGTCTGAACCGAGCTATTTTGCACATCACGTATGTTTAGTTTGGTTACTCTCTGGTCTCATCTAATTAATTAATATAAAATATGAAAATGTGTTGGGAGATTAGAATCTGTTAAGCTTTGCTTCTACTTTGTTGTTGGTAGTCTATCTTCTCTACATGATGCTAATGCAGCATGACGCACATACAGTAGCTACTGTCTGCTGATCCACCAAATGGTTGTATGGATGCTAGCCAAGTAGTTAAATTGCCAAATGTCTAACAAGTATAAGAAGAACTTCACATTAGTCTGAGTTCTGAGTGCTCCATCTGCTTTTAGAATGGCACTCCACGATGCAGTGTCTGTCCACTCCCGCCGTGCTTTTAGCCCTGATTGCCGAGGTGCTTTGCAAAAAAGGTAATCTCTTCCATAAAAAGAGTTTCCTTTGTAGTATTTTTCCTTTTTTTCCATCAAATGTTAACAGGAGAGATGTCTATAAAAGAAAAAAGCAAGATGTATCACCGCACTGCTTGTACGAAAATCTTAAATTCTCAGCAGTAACAGTTTCAACAGCTTTCAATAACACTTACAAACCCTGATGATGTACTGCCAAAACCATAACAGGTTTCCACTTTACAACATCTAATGAATCAGGTCTTTTCTCGTCAGGTATTGGTTAACTCGTACAGTCGTTCTTATTCGGTTTAATAAAACACTCTTCAGTCCCGCAGCTCATGCCGATTGCTGCTCTGCTGTCAAACTGACCTGCCAGAGAGGTCGTCGGGCTGATTGTATCAGCTAATTGTATTTCATGTGAGCCGGCCAAGGCGTCAATCAAAGAGCACAAGCTGCAACAGGCCTCACAGTTTTCCTTTTTTTGATTGATTTACCCTTCTGAAATGCCACTAATTGGTTAGTCATCATACATTTTAAATGCCAGTATGGTGGCAACAGTTGGGAGAGAAGTAAACAAAGTCAAGCTGACTGTGTAGGAGGCGACCACGGCCTGTAGATTGCAGTGGGCCTCACACTGTGGGTCTCCGTCCAGCTGTGTCAGAGTCCTGAGGAACTCACAATCAGCACAAATGTTCGCTTGGATTCAAGTAGTGAGCGTCCTCAAGTGCACATCCTCCCTGCGTCTGGGTGTAGGGTAGAAACAAAGAGTCCAAATTCAAAAGTTAGGATGAAGATTGTTTACCTGATCTGCATACACTTTTCCTAACACACACACACACACACACACGCTCCTGTGACTTGCTGATAAGGTTTCCCCATCAGCCAGCTGCAGCCACAGCAGTGTCACTCCCATGGGATGCAAAATTTCCATCCTTGAGGACGCCTAAGCTGTAACTAATCTCTGGCAGCTACATGCTGCGCCGATGCACTGATATTTAAGTATCGCTCATAGTGATCTGACCTTGATTAGTGATGACATGTGGCCCCAACGCCGGTTTACGATCTTTGTGTCACAACAGATAAGAAACAGTGAAAACAAAAAGGCCAAATTGCTTCCTCTCACACTGATTTCTCCCATCAAAATCACTTCTTCCCCCCATTTGAGTTGTTGACTCATTCATTATTTTTCTTTACATTTCAGCTATTGACGTAAAGACACAACGACTGCACCGTGCCCGCCCACAAAAGTCATCATTACCTTCTAACCGGGCTGTGTGGTGATGCATCTTGTGCTCCTGAGGACACACGAGCACCATTAGCAGAGAGGAGCGCAGGATGACACATGGTTAACAAGCTGGCTGCGCATAAACAACATTCTGAAACCATTTTCACACCTCACACACACTTCTCCATGGATACTCGTGCTGTGCAGCGCTGTGCGGTACGTGCTGTTTCAGCAAGTGATTCGCACTCCCGGCGTTCTGCCTCTCTATTGAATGGGCACCTTTAAAAAGTACAAGTGCTAACTAGGCAGTGAATATGCATATAAATATATGCATTTGCTGAACACCATTGAGGCATAAAATATCAGACTCTTCTCATACTCTGTATATTGTTCAGAGCACTTGAGGCCCTCAAGCTTTTTAAATAATGTAATAAACTCTCAGGTCAATGCAGGGAGGCGGTGGTGGTAAATACAGCATCAATATGGATAAGTCTCATGCAGCCTGGTCGCTTTCTCACCTCAGCAACGTGGTCATCGCACTCTCTCTCTCCTTCGCTCTCGCATACACACACACTACTGGTGGGGCGTGATTGCATAACACTGACGCTCACAGCTGCTGGTTTATCACTTATTAATGCTCCTTTCAGTGGCATAATTTGCTGCGCTCCGTATAGGACAGTAATAATTCAGGTGATATGCTTTAAAATGTGAGATGGACCTTGCCGGATTTGGGAGCAGCAAAGCGTTTTCTTTCCTTTGCTGCACATCAGAGGGGTCATTTAACAAGCCAAAGGCACCAGTTTACGCTGTTCTACAAACCGTATAAGAGATAACATCTGAAAAACACAAAAAAATATATCAAATAGGCAACTGTAGTGCACACAGCATGCTGAAATTGCGAAATACCTTGTAAATGAACTATTATCTGACACTATTACTCATTGATTCTGTGCTATTTGTTTGCAGGAAACAGGACTGAAGGCCCTCTGTCTGTACCAACATGCAACAACCATCACCATCCATGTAGACACGTGGGGGCAGTACATGTCCCAGGCGTCGCACAAAGTTGATTAGCAAACACTGTCGGTCAACTGGAGGGCTGTTAACTTTGGAAATATGTGAAATGGTTTTAGCACCTGCACATTTCGTCCCACTAATTTAATTACCGGGGAGCCAGACTCAAGGACGGACGGAGGATGGTGGCGACAAACTTGAAATTCAGAACGTGATAGAAAGGGACGGAGAGGAGAAAGACACGGGAGGAGGTGCGCTCCAAGAGATGACAGGATGAGTGAGAAATGTGTTCTACTCAGTCCTTCACAATGTCTGCTAAAGCACTGTTAAAGGTGGGATAAGTAATACAAGTGCAATATCGGACAATGAGCCTGTTTTATTGCTCCCCTGTTCTTATCCCCCTCTATAGAGTTTCCCTGCAGCATTTTGCACAAACTGCAAGTGTGCAACATGGTTTTGATTGAGGCAATGGTTGAGAGAGTTGCGGTAAATCAACCGTTAAGAGAGGAATGCATGAATGACTTTCACCAGGTCAGCAAGAAATCCCTCAACTCTTTTCATCTGTTCATCAAAATTCAATTTGGCATCATTACTTGACTTATGGCATGGATGGTCTTGGGACACGTGCTCTCTTCATGCTAGTGTGGATGACGGATGTACGAACCACGGGGGTTTACGGTCCAGAGCATTCGTGTGTCCATATGATGGGGTTAAACTGTCAGCATGAAGAAATAGTTCTCCTGATTCACAACACGCAGAAAAGCAAATATATTATGTATTTTAAAATGAACTGTAAAATGTAAAAACCACTTTTTACCTTGACAGTAATGGGGAAGACTTTCATCAAAAGACATGTTTCTGTTTTCCTACAGGGGAACTTCACAGATTGCACACATATGACTCTGGTTACACATCTTGGGGAATACAAATGCATTAGCAAAAGTTAAATGAGACCTTTTGAGACTTTAAAGGAAGAGCAAGATATTGTTTGTATTATGGTGCAAGTTTGGAACAGTGGCATCCCCTAAATATGTCACATTTAAGGGGCAGGAGTGGAACCAACATCGCTTTCTAGTGAATATTCTGGTCTGACTTGAAGTCGATAGACTGGGGTTAAAGCTTTTTCAGCTCCCAATACATCTTTAAAGACTCCCAAGTCTTTTTTTTCTGTTGCTACTGGCGCTACATCTCATGTTTCATCCCTCAGATTCATTGCAGGTCTATCCGATTGCGTCATTTTCTTATTTGCTTGTTGATACAACCCTTGGAAATCGAGAAGGAACTGAGAGGTGATGCCAGGCTAGTCACTTCAGGCAGTGTTAGTAGCAGCGCAGCGGTTGAAAGCTAATACAAAGTGGAAATCTCAGATTATGTTGGTTGTATTTTTATAACTATAATAAAAAAGGGGCTGTTTTCACTTATACACAATGCATTTAAACGTATTGTTAACCATGCTCACTTGTCCATCACATTTGCATATTTGGCTATATGAGTATTTTAGTTTTAGTATTGCAAAAGGCTGCATTTGCTGGATACAAGGCCTATTTCATACAGTGCAGCATGGGAAACATGCATGACATCTCTGTGTGAATGGCATTCAAATAAGGCAACACATGAACTGAGTTTGGTGCTTCAGGTGCTATGCCTACAGTGTTGTGCGTGACTGAACAGTGCTCAGAAGCATCAAAATAGAGCATTTAAGCGATGAAATGACACAAGCCTGCAGAGCAGCTTCAGCACTGACAACTTAAGTGGTGTTGTGTTCTGACCTGCCGATGTCTTGGCTGAATTTGAGCGGTGCCATTACCAACTGGAAAGTCTATTTAAGCTGTCAAATGGGGTTGCTAAATCTTTGCCGCTTCCTGTGCAATCACACTGCACCAGCTTGTTGCCATCCACCTGTGGATGAATCCCCAGTCAGCTCCTACTGATTTCCTCCGTGCACCGTTGGCAGGGAGATAGAGCCTGGTGCCAAAATCTGTATTTACATTTATTCTGGATAGAGACACAACAACAACGTCTCCAGCAAAAAAGCAAATAAAAGCAAAAATAGGGAACAAAACAGAACAGATAAAAACCTTGTTATATTCTACGTTCTATATTCTATATTAAACGTGTTTCTAGAGTAAAAAGCAGTAATGTACCTGCACTTTATCAGGATATCAGTGACATTAGAAGATTATAATGTTAAAGAACAGATTTCTGTGACTGTTTATAAGAGCTTAAAAAGCTTATGAAGATAATAAAAAGAGCAGAATGATAGAAAAAGTCCGACGAGTGTATGTAAAGATGGACAAAATCACAGCCCCCCATATGTGACCAAAAACACCTTAATCGCCCCCTGGTGGCTGACTGCAGTATAGGCCACAAACCCCGCCCCCTCCTTGTTAGTGCATGTGAATTGCTCCCAAACATGGTTTCTAGTTGTTTGGTGCTATGTAAAAGGTAAGTACAGCCATGAATTTGACAGGCAGGTTTATGTGGTGGGACCTTGATAGAGACGCAGTGACAACATGTCTGAAAACCACACCCGCTGGAGGGCTGCAGAGCTGACAAGCTAGCAAAAACATTAGATTTCATTATTATTATATCATTTCAAATTAGCAACAGTAACTTATTATTCATATCGATGCCTGTATCCACGTTTGTGAAAATAAAAACTGCAACAAAAAAGCAGTAAAATCCTGCTTTTAGTGACATTTGTGATGTATGAAGTGTTGATCATGATGCTGTTTTCAAGCTTTTACTTGAGTATTGTGACTTTTCAACACAGGACTTTATTTATTAGTAATTT
This sequence comes from Datnioides undecimradiatus, assembly GCA_008933995.1. Taxonomy (NCBI): domain Eukaryota; kingdom Metazoa; phylum Chordata; class Actinopteri; order Lobotiformes; family Datnioididae; genus Datnioides; species Datnioides undecimradiatus. Next base: position 3,185,000 of record WARS01001868.1, on the reverse strand, counting down.
TACGTGAGAAAAGCATCTGAATATTTCCTCCATCCCTGCTTTTATCAGGGATTTTTAGCCTGCTAATAACATGGAAAGCTAAAAAGCATCGCAGCTAATCCAAACCATCCACCCTTAAAGGTTTTTGACACACTTTTCCCTCCTGTCAGAGCTAATGGTTTTGGAAAATTAGAGACCATTTGCTGCATGTGCAGTAAACACTCCTAATCCTGATGCATCCTAAACGGCCTCTCGGTTCCCTTGTGCCGCTTAGTACTTTGTCTTATCCCTGTTCTTACTGTCTTTTTGTTAAGCCTGTCCAATATTAGCACTTTTAATGTTTTCAGTTCTCTTACTGTCTTATTGCCTTTGTGGTTTTTATGCTCCAAAAAGATTTTTCCCCCTCGTCGGACAATGAGGATCTGAACTGAAGTGAGAGTTTCAGCGCAGGCACTGATTTCTAAGAGAGAGAATCAATAAAGAGAGAAATAGAGGAGGGAAAAAGTCGGTGATTGTCAGTGATTGGAGTGGTGTGGTTTGAAATGTGCAGCATCCGTCCACACACAAAGGTCAGTTAAGAAACATCAGAACAAAACTCACTTTTTATCTGTATCACTGGGAAAATGTCAAAACGGTGGCGCAGGTAAATAAATGAAGTTGCTGTTTATCTACTTTAAAGCAAGAACCTGCCATCCGGTAAAAGACATGTCTAATAATAATCATTGATTTTTCCTCTGAGGTCGTTCGGGTCATCTGAGGTCTGGCCAGTAGTGTATGTCAAGTAACCTAACAGTTTCCCTCTTGCCAATAAACCTCTGGGATGTTACATTGAAGGCAAAAACAAACACTGATCCCGAAATAGCTTGTCTCCAATGTCAGGATGTCAAAGGGAAACTTTCCAGAGCAACATCTGAGCACAGGACACACACACACACACACACACACACACACACACACAGAGTGAAAGATGGCTCACCTGGCCTCTTTGTTATGCAAATTGATTGAATCAATATGACAAATGTACTGTAAAGGGGAAAAAATACAATGCTTTTTCATCTCCACTGGCATTCATCCTTAACCAGTGGTCTTATCACCACTCCCAGCCACGAGCAAAGACCTGATTAATGGCTGCCACGTGTCAGCTACGTAAATCGTCAGGGCACGCTCGGTTGCACATGAATGGACGGGGTGTGAATGTGAAGGTGGCAATGCACAGAACCGAGGGCTCAGGGTTTTCCACTCCTGAACCCACAGGAGCTCTGCAGCACCATGCTGACGTTAAATCTGCCGCTCGTCTTTACAGAATTTCAACCGCAAAAGCGCTTTTTCGTCGATACGGAGCAGATGGTTGGTTCATAACAAGCAAAGGGACTAAGTTTTGTGTCCGCACAACACTTTTAAAGTCTAAAGAGATGTTTTAGAAAATGTATATTAGCTGTGCAGATGAATCAAGAACTTCAGAGTCAAAGGTTTTACTGTCACGCACATGAGAATACACAGGACAACATGTATGCCTCCTACAATGAGTCAAATTACAAATAAAATAAACAGGAATAAACAAATATAATAGAAAAGAACAGTAAACAACATGATTTTCAAAGGTGAGTGTGCGTTTAAGAAAAATGTAAACAATGCATAATAATAGGTGTTCTATAAGGTGATGCTAGTATGTCAGTGATGGATGACAGGTGGATGTATTATATGTTATTTGTGTGTGTAAAGGTCTCCTCCTCATCCTCTCTGTGTGGCCTTCAGGCAGCGGTAACGCCTCCCTGACCGCGGCAGAAAGAAGGATGCGTTATCGGGGTCTTTAATCATCCTCTCAGCTGTCGTCCTGCACATCCTCGTGTAAACATCTTGTAGCATGGAGGCTTGACATCTGATGGTGCACCTTAAGACCCCACCAGCCTGTGCAAGGCCAGGCGGTTTCCTCTCGGTGCTGCGTCCAAACCAGGTGGTGACGCTGCTTGTCAGGAAGCTCTCTGTGGTGCAGGTATAAAAAGCCTTAAGCACCTTGAGGGCGTCAGAGATGGCAGACCAAAGAGAGGCTGATGATAAGTCCTCTGTGAAGCTGACCACCCTCTCCACCAGGGTCCCTTTGATGTTGAGGAGAGAGTAATTCCTCTCCAGCTTCTTCCTGAAGTCCACCATTAGCTTCTTAGGCTTCATTCACAGAGAGGTTATTCTCCTGGCACCGTATCTCCTGGTGAGTCCTTTAGGTTCACCCTCTCTTCATCCGCAAACACGCAAGACAAAAAGGTACAAATTTCTAAACTTGCATCCACATTTCCCTTCAGTTTTGCATTTTCCTGACCTTCACAATGTGGATACATGGAGAGATGCAAGGAAATGACCCGGGGAGAGAGAAAACGGCGATAAAATGGTGAACCAGAGCAACGCCGAGTTCAAAAGAGGATGAGGAAGCGAGGAAATATCAAACAGCAGACTTGAGATGCACAGAAAGAGGTTATAGCCATGCTAGCATCTCTGTAAGGCTGAAAGGAAGAAAGACTTTAAGCTAAATGCTAATGCCAGCATGCTAACGCCCTCAGAAAGAATGTGTTAACGTCTAAACGTTTAGCTGGCATAGTATGATGAAGCACAGTAAGCGCCTTAAATTAGCATGCTATCATTTGCTAATTAATACTAATTCCACTCATCATCCATCATCCATTTAATGTAGTGATATTGGATTGATTGCATGATGCACACAGACTGTCGCAGCCCTCTTTACGTTGCTTTATGTATTAGTTAATGCACCTCCGGGCTCAAAATTGTGCAACAGCGCTGATGTACGTAGCTTGACTGCGTAACAGCCACATGGCCACTCAGTGTGCCTATTATTACCTCAGGCTGGCCATCAGTGTCTGGTCCGTTACTTTTACACCACATCTGTACATGTCCGTCCACTCCGTGATGTAATACTTCCTCCGGACGACACAGGAAACCATTTGATTATCACACAGCTTCTGTCGGAGCAGCGAGGGCAGGCCCTGCGACATGAGGGGGGATGTCAGGTCACGCAGATGGCTTTTGGATGTATTAATGCGTTGACATGCTTCTGATTTACTCTTAAAATGCTTTCCTCTCCCTGGTGAGGCTCCAGTCTTATATTTATTTATTTATATACTATACAACACATTTTATTTGATTTGGCGTAAATGTCACTAGAAAGTCCACGAGACTGAAGCATCATCAAGTGAAATGCAGAACAAATTCCTCTTCATATTATAAATCATATAAACGTGTGTGAGCTGTAACACTGCTGGTTGTCCTTAACAACAGTTCAGCGTACATCTTAGGCCATCTGAGGAATTCAGGCACGATAACAACGCTTCTCATCTTATCTAGGGCTCGCATGTAAAAGGGGCCGCAAGTATGTACTGCTTAAGATAACTGTGGCGAGCATTTCTGGAAAAAAAAAAAAAGTATTTACAAAGTCTCTATTGGTTTCAACCTTAATGCCAGATTATATCAGGATTGCACGAGACATCTGTCATGCAAGGAGCCGAGTAAACTGCACAGTAGGACTTGTGAGTGTCACAGACGACAGAATTAATCTGCTGACCGAAGGAAGTGGATGGTTTAAGATGTGCTTATGTGTTTGACATGCAACAACAGATAGAAACTCTATTATTTAGATATTTTTCATTGAAATCAGGTAAAAAATAAAGGACATTTGATGCATATTGAGTCAGAAAATGACATGTAGAACAAATAGCCCACAGATGCTCCCATGTATGACACTAAACTCTGCAGACAACATGTTAAGGACACAGTATATGTGAAAGTCATGCCGCTCCTGCACTCACAGTGTAGTGTTACCATCTGCAGTTCAGCAGCAGTGCTGTCCTCTGTCTCAGCCTGGAGTCTGACCTCTTCTGAGGACGAAAGAAAGGAAAAGACCTCCCTGTCGGATTCAATATAGCATCAGAATATTACACTAAATTATAAGGCATGTTTCCTTCTCGACATATCCTGCTCATCAGCATCTTTTCCTATATCACATCTGCACCACTTTTGAGCCTTATCCTGTTTTTAATAATATTCTGAACAATGGTGTTTAGATGGAAAATCTGTTTATATTTACATTCCTGTGTTCATATTATCATGGAAGTATCCTGAATAATCTAAATATCGGAGAACGCCTGGTAGGAGATCCAGGTTTCCCAAAATCAGGCTCAGGTCTTCTCCAGGATCCATAAATAAACTGGGAGAAGTGAAAAACAAGCAGGATGCTGGTGCACGGATAAACACAATCACTGATTTTGCACTTCTGCACTGAGACAATACAACTTGTGTGACAAAAGAAGCTTTTTCTTAAGGTAACAGTCACATTGGTAGCGCACTTAAAACCAGAATATTCCATTAAACTCATGATAAAATAGTACACGTGTCTGTTTTGGTGCATTTCATGGCATTATTAGTAGCAGAAGTAATAGTAAGAGCACTCACAGAGGACCTAGCAGCAGTAGCCGTACCATAATACAATTACATCAGATCCCTTTCATATTTTATTTTGGGGAATAAATAAATAAATAAAATAAAAGCTTATGTCGTCTAACAGACGGTTCAGGCTTCCGCAGCTTAACAGGCTGCAGAGGTCATTCACTTCTCAATCCATTAAATTACAAATATGTTTTGAAATCCCTAAAATGTTTTGTACATCTGAACGTATGCGCTGCGATGTTCGGTCCAAAGTCCCTCCGCTGTAGCTTTCCTGTGGTGACTCTGCTCTGTATGCACCATCCACAACCGTTCGGCAATCTGTTGCCTCGGTGATAGAGAAGAGGAAACGAGGGGAGAATCATAATATTATCATTAATGTGGTTATGGAAACTACAACAAAAAGTCAATTCATAAGGGATTTGCTTTAATCTGGCTGGGTTTAACGAAGGCAGGATTATTTACTGTTACGCAGGAGGCTTTAGGTGTCACATGTCCATCGAGTCCAGGATAGGGATAGGGCTCTACATCAGAGGGAAACCTCTTACATCCTTTTGCCCTCCAACTGACCAGATTACTGTTTACTTTAGTGATGACTAACTGATACTGAATGACCAGGATTTGAGCCCATCCAGGCTCACGGTGTAACAAAATGCATAAACACAATGTTTCTGCAAACACACTCGTTCACGCACACACATGCCTGGAGCATGAATTTAGAAGTAGGAACAAACTACTAGTCACATTTTCTAGTGTAACATCATTTTATTGACATAACGTCACTGTTTGCATGGAAAGAAGACGAGCAGCTCAGCAACAAAATGTCCTAAATAAGGTCTGTAGATTAGATTCTGGTGTTACTGCTGCTCTTAAATGTTTTAAATACAGTTTTTATTGGCCACATATGTCACAGGATAAAGGGTAAAAACGTGTTTGGGCAGATCGGACTCGAATATACCAGCGGTCAGACCAAATTTGGTTCATCTTACACTAGAAAACAATGCAGACGTCACGTCCTCAGATCAAATATAATCCCGCAGCATTACACTGCAGCTATTAATTGTGGAGAACAGTTCTCTGAAAGGAAACGGACCTTGACAAAAGGTTGCTCTCTTCCTTTGTAAACTGATGATGTAACACAATGTCATGATCTGTGCCGTAATCATATGCCATCTCCTGTCACCACATGAGAGTCCAGTCCCCTCGTCGTACGCTGCTAGAGATGTAGACGTCACATTTAAAAGTTGTTTTCAGGCGTTTTTATCAGGTTGGGAGGATGCATGTGCTACTAGTAGTGGAAAGTAACTAAATACATTCATTCAAGTACTTAAGGAGGTACTTATCCTTGACTTGGCAGTGTAGTTGCAAAGTATTTCCCACTACCGTCATCTTTAAAACATCATGTAAAGAGCTAAAGCCCATTTTGCCTCATACTAGCACATTTAATGTTTAATTATTCAGTGAATGGAACAAATGCCAGCTAGTTCACAGCTTACACTCACGGGACAAACTACTTACCCTCGACATGTGCTCGGTTTGCAGTCGATGAAGCTAAACCTGATGTAGTCTAATACAGTCCTGGAAACACCTGCCACCTGTGCAACACAACAGCAGCACAAGCTGTGATGCATCTTCCTAAAAGCCGCATCAACGCCTATCCTAAGATACGTGCTAACCCTGCTGGATTACATTAGCAGGTAGCTAACTACCTGTAGCCCTGCTGGACTATCTTAGCTTCTACCTGGCTTCTTTCATGTGGAAGCTCACCTGTCAGCAGTCCAGTCATGTGACTTTGAGGAAGAAGGAAATGGGTGCTCCACAGCCACAGTCTTCATGACAGCTTCTCCCTGTGTGTGGGACACTTAGCTCATGGTTTGATGTGAACTGTGGGGCTGCTAGAAGAGGCTGATGTTGGATCATGCTTTGCACATTGTTATCAGTTGTTCTCCATGAACTTCTCAAATGAAGAGGCCTTCAAAATTTTGGAAAGTTTGACTTGCAGAACTGAGCAAATTCATGTTAATTTCCTATTGTAGGAGAGTTAACTGCTGCTCCAGTGGTTGCTTGACTTATGTGTAATGACTTAATGCTGTTGGTCCACATGGTGATGGTGCAATATGAAAAGTACTGCTCACTTTGATCGTAGTGAGCTATATGAACTGACTTAGCTCCTGTTGATTGAGTTTCTGATGTTTCAATGCAAACTTGGGTTTCTACTTAAATTAATGTTAATGGTAAACAATGGTTTCAAATGCATCCTCCATAGCATCTGACATAGCATTCCCAATGTTAACCAGCCTTTGATGCTCCTTATTTGGTCATTAATATTCAGTATTATAGAGAACTTATTGTACTTATTCAGGAAATCCAGCTTTTGTTTGATATGAAATGCTGCAGATCAGTCCAGTGTACAGCTGATTCGTGCTCAGTGCACGTTTGTCAACAGTATCTGTTGTACGGGGCCTTGACCTTAGGTGGATCAGTAGGAGGATGTCAGGTTTCCCTTTGCCCCCTCACTTGTTCATATTGTAGGCTGGCATTTCTGGGAAAGTATTAATCCGGTCTTGTTCAGACAGATTAACGTTTGGAGAGCAGAAGAGTGGGTCTGCTAAAGGGATATTGTATGTTGTCCTCAATGCCGTTATAAGATAATCTGCTGATCGAGACCCCTTAAGAGGACCCCCGCTGCATGTGTGAGGGATCAAAGCCACGAGTGAGTCATAGGCAGGGATTCAGATGAGAGACCGTAGATATGGAGCTTCTCGTGGGGCAGTCGAGTGTTTTGTGTGTTTGATATCATATCAAATGGAGCATGAGGCGAGAACACTTGGCTAAAATGTATATATTTGTGGTGTTTACCTGCAGTGACAAATGAGTCCTTGTCAAAAACCCGAGAGAGGACGACTAAATCGCATTTGCAAATAAGGATAAATGATTAATGGCAAGGCTGCAAAATATCTGATCTAACATCCTCCTCTCTGCAGTTTAGTCAGCAGTTTATACAGCTATTATCTCTAGATTGCGAGGCCCAAAGGATGGAGGCAGGCCTGTGGTGATGCGTGCCTTTTCTGATTATTTCTGTGTCCTTACGGGAACCAACTGTGCAGATGTTGGGGATCATTTTAATAAATTTAATCCTGTTGTACGTGTTGTTGTGCTCAGGAGTGCAAAGACAATCCGACTGATAAACGACTCATGGCTGGAAAATCTTTGAAAAAACAATTATCATCCTTCACCTGGGTAGTCCCCGCACAAATTACTGAACATCTCTATAGATTTTCACATTATCGTCTCTCTCAGAAGGGACTTTAAGGTTTCTGAATACATAAAGTTAATATAGTTTGTTATGGATTTTCACAGACAGTCATCAATAGACTCAATCCTACTTATAAAAGCTTCTCCACTCCACAGACGCAGACTATTATTCCCCCCTCTGCATCAGCAGCTGCACTTTGGGGTTGTGGGAAGGACAAGAGAGGAGAATAAAGATGCAGGAGTGTGTGTGTGTGTGGGGGGGGGTCCTCTAGGTGTAATTATGGAAATGGAAAAGCTGCGTTCCACCGTCTGCTGACAGTTCATCGATAGGCGTTTGGGCAGTGCAGGCGAGGGAACATCAGCCACATGAGGGGCCGGCAGATAAAGAGCCGGGGCAGCTAATATAATAATATTAACATTTAATTTATGTGTCATGTCACTCTCGTGCTGCTCAGTTTATCTTTCATCTCTTTGTGTTTGTGCCCCTCTTTTCAGCCCGCACTCTCAAAATGCCTCTGCCGATGAACAGGATTCAGATTTTGCCAACACAGGAGATATATATAGGGCTTTCACTCAGGCAGAAACAGAATATATATAGATATATGTGTGTGTGTGTGTGAAAGAGAGAGAGAGTGTGTGTGTGAGAGTAACAAGATAACAAGAAGCCTCTAACATCCGCCGTGAGGTCAGTGCCGACGTCCAGCAGTCATATCTGAGGTTAAACGCTATGTGGAGGCGAGGTGCTTGGGAAAGGTTAAAGTGACTCACAGCACATCTGGGTACCACACGCAAGAAACAAAACACAGAAAAAAAGGAAAAAATGAGAAAGAAAAGGGAAAAACGGTCCTGCTAGTTTATGTGAGGCTGCTGTGCCTGCTGAAAATGAATCAATCACTGGTTTAATAATCAACCAATTATCAATCATTTGCTGGTTACTGTATTTTCTATATATTTACTGTATATTAGTGAAATTTCCATCCAAACTTCAGGGCGTTTTAACAACATTTCCATAAGAAAGGCAACAGAAAAGCAAGTGAATATTAGAAGAAAGCCCATCAAGATGAGCAGGAAGATAAAGGTGGTGCTGATTCTACCCTCGGGTGCCTTCAGAGAACTGCAGAAGAAGAGCGAACAATGAGATGGTGTCATTAAAATAGCACAAGTCAAACCTCAAACCTTTACTGTGGAGGTAGCTTAAGTGAAACTCACGTGCATCATGATAAATTCACCAAGTCTGCTGTTTTGCTGCTTTTGTTGTCGTTTAGCTTTATTCGAAATTATACTGATACAGTTTGACAATCGCAGGTCACTACACAACAATATTTATTTGAGGGATTCCTTTAAAAAGCATGCATCTGTGAGTGCCCGCCCCTGTCAAATCAAAAGACCAATCAGGTTTAGCTAGCATTTTACTAGCCTATCACAGTGACTCTGACTTTATTTACAATGGATATAAAACACAACATGTGATGTGTCACTCCTTATCTTATGTAAATCTTAACATGATCTGGTTTTAAACTTGCTGTAATCAGACTTTTTGGCATTACCTCTCATATTTTGTATGCACATGTTAAAAATATGCAGGTGGACAGAAATGCTCTTACTGGGAATGTCAGAATCGAGTAGTGTTTGTTGTTTGTGTCCTGTCTTAAGGCGTTATATGTCAAAAGGACATTGCACAACATTCAGTGGTACCAAAACAAGCTGTGACACATACTGAGAGATTTAGAGGCCAAAAGGTGAAAATCTTGTGCAGCTTACAGTAAATTATTACAGCCTTCAGTCTGAAACTCTTCAGAGACTGAAGCTGCTGCAAACCAGCACCTGCTCAGGTTTGTACCTGTGTAAATAGCTTTATCCTGCCATCACAGGATATAGGTTACGTTCCCACTGGTACCAGCACATGCGCACCTTCCTGGACTGCGAGCATCTATTTATAGGAACATGTTTTCACATTTGGGCCCATATCTGTGTGCTTGTCTCTATTAAAGAGCGCCAGCTGCTGTGAAATGCAAACAATAAGGAGATCGGCCATTGAGCCTAAGCCAAACTGGAACAGGAAAACACTGGAAGATCCCATGGACGTCTTAAATAAAGTATATAATAATTACACTTTTTCATTAATCAGAGGTTTTGTTGAGTAACAGAGCTGAACCTGATCGTAGCATCTTGACTTTGGCTCTTTGCTTGTTGTTGTTGTAAAATCAACACACGCATTTCGGCTTGTGTGTGCATTATAACATTTAGTGACCCCTAATATCACAGTCTAAATGAAAAAGGGCCTGTTGGCAGCATTTAGGAGGCGGGAGACGCTGTTAACACATAAAGTAGGTGAAAAGATGAGAGCAGCGCGTTGAAAGCTGCCTCCTCTGAAGCGCGGACCGAGACCTCACAGAGCTAATCTTGATTGACTTTACAGACTTTACCACTGAGCTCAGAACAAAGGCGGCACCCCTGCTGTTTCCTCTCTGAAGAGGCGGTGTAATAAGTTGAGGCCATTTTCACCACAATGCATAATAACCTCTGACCTCTCCGCCGTCCGTATTAGTTCATGTAAATGAGCAGAAGCCTCACCTGCATGAAGCACTCAGCACTGGTTTAGACGAGATCGTGGTGAGATTCATGTTAATGAGAACTATACCTGTGGTGCTGTGCGTCAGCTGCTGTGTGTGAATCTGAATTATGTTGCGTTCAGGTGCTTATTTTAGACTAAAGGCCACGTAATTAACTCAAATTGGTGTTAGATGGGACCGTGCAGTACATAGACTTTTTATAGTCTATACATATATCTTTTGTAAATGAGATACAGGAGCAAGATGGAGGGAGATACAGTGCTTGTCCATGCTAGAGAGCTGTTCTCTCATCAACTGTAAACATCTTTCATTGTTGCCCTTTCACACATGTAGCGCACAACATTAGATTGTCCATGTCAGATGTATTCTCAACTCCTGCAAATGACAAAGAGTGGTGGCACCTGGGTGGAGTGTGCAGGAGGAGGAGGAGTCATTCTTAATGATAACTGTTTTTGCATTTGCCAGTATTACTTGTATTTAGATGTAATGTCAATGGAAGACTGAAAAGCAATAGGCAGGCAAGCATTAAAGAGCGCGAAGCAGCTGCTGTAAACTGTGCAACGTCATTGTTGAAGTCAGCTGTCTCAGTTAATCTGTCTGTAATTGTTGTAGGAAACACCTGAAGGAGCCGTCTTCAAGATGCACCTGTTCAGACCCTTTATTTATCCGTTAACTCTTAATATATATATTTTCATCTTCATTATGTTTTGTGGACTGGTGCATTTTCAAACAGGAAAACAAACCATGCCTTTGCATTTTATTTTGATCCCGGTCTCAGTCAGTGTTTTTATAATAGTGTAATGTCCCCATAGTGATATTATTCACATTTGGTGTGTGATCTGTAGGAATAAAGTGGGCAGACGCAGACAAAGACAAAGCAGCAGAGGAAGAAGCCAAACAGCAGCAGGACAGCTTTTGAATCCTAATCAGATTCCCACTGTTTTGGCTCCCAGGAAACTCTCGCCCGACAGGCCAGGACATCGTGCATCCCATCAGCGAGTGCACGGATACTGAGTAAACAAACGCACACACACTGACCGAGCAAAATGAGTCTGGCTCAGGACAGTGCGTAAATACTGGATTGTGAAAGAAGGCAGCTGAGGTGAGGTGGCCCCTCTAAAACAAGTCCACAATCAATCCTGGCACCACTGCAGTAATGAAAAGCTGCATAAATATGACTAATTTCAGATCAGAACCCTCAGAAATCACCTTGTGGATTGCTCTGCTCGTCCCTCCTGGTGGATGTGACCTTACGCAGGCAGCTGAGGACGGTCGCTCCCATCTTAATGATACAAAACGTCTTGAGGTGATTGTTCAAAAGTGAAATGAAGGGAAGGAAGTTGAACCGACATTGATTCGACTGGCCTGATGAAATTTGATTACAGGGACAAACGGGACGCAAAGTGAGCGAGACGCCTTTTTGTAAGCAGGCACGTGTTGTTGTGCATGTGGTAATTAATTGCATGAACGTTGTTTCAGGCAAGGATAAAACAAGAACATCTCCCAGATTGTGTCATTATTGTAACGTATTAAACCTCCCACTGGCTGCTGGGTCAAGCTTTGTACCTGAGGCTGATTTCAACTTCTACTGGAGATCCCAAAGTTTCTAAAAATATTACATTCTCACGTTTGGTATCTGAATGACTGCTGGAAAACAGGCTGCAATATCAGGAAACTGTGCCCCGTCAATGTACGTCCATTAAAAGTGTTAAGATTGTTGTTAAAACTGTCCAACAACAGGACGAAACAGGGGCGTAGTGTGGCTCTGAAATCTGGAGACAGTCGTGAGGGTTGCTCTGTTGCAGGGGAACGTCTGTGGAAATGTGAGTGAGGGTCAGAGAGAGAAGCGCTGTGAAGCGTTTGTTGCTCTGGAGGACAGAAATCGTATCATCACGTTCTCTGAAAGATCAGAAACAATACTTCACAGCTGAACTGCAGCAACAAAATGTCAAACGCCACACAGCTCAGCTTTCACAGGCTGCCTATGTTGGATAAGGACATGCTAAAATTGAAGCTAGCTGTTGCTACAAATGGATGCTAACGCTCCTCTCCATACACTGTCACTGCTGACCATCAGTTCTGCAGGGAGCATTTTAATCGGGATGACTACTGGCAGCCAAAGAAGAGGAGAAATCCTAAACCAAAGCACAACATCTTGAAACATGCTGTTCAGGACCGGAGGGAGCTGCTGCAGACAGGCTAGAGCTAATGCTATTAGCTAAAGTTACAGTGTCGACCTGCATCTGCTTCATGATTTCGTAACATTTAAACAAACAATCTGAGTCTGTCAGTGACAAAATCAAACATTATTGGTGGACATGAATTGATGAGGTGCAGTATAGGGTGCAGGGAAAAGGGGAAAACCGGCTAACTGTAAGCAAACCAAGTCCACGACTAAATCAAGTACAGCGATGGCCACGACCACTGTTACTGCTGTTTGTGGGTTATATTTTGACATTTGCGTTGTTTAGCACATGGTATCCTGGTGCACAGGAGCAGATGAAACACAGAGATGTCCCATTAAAGCATGAGGTGTGTGGGGTAAGCAGAACAGCTCATTCAGACCTTGATAAATGGTAGTTTGTTGGCTCAAATTGTAAATTATGACCTCTTGTGGTATAGATTCATTAGAATATATCAAATTTCTCTTTTGTGCATATGGCTTTTGGTCGCCAGTGAAAATCCTTATCCTGCACCGTACTGTCCTTGGTTTAATGTAGCTTTATTGTGCTGCAGGTTAAATAAAATGCTTCGACGTGCGGTCCTAAATAATTGCATCCATGGGATAACACCGTTCGCAAGGACAAAGGCGTGTTTATTTGCAGGTCACAAGTCGTTTTAACAGTCACACCAAGGTTATGGCGCATGTTCTTTCAATGCAGCGCTGAAACTACAACATCCCATCAGAGTATCTCAATATGTTTCCAGCAATCAACTCAAGCAGCAGGTAGTAGAGTGGAAATATTAATTGGCGTGCTGACATGGTGACTCTCTATGGAGCATATATATAATGCATTTGCCTTCTTTTAAACACTCTCTGACCTTGAGTTACTGCTGGATCAGAGAGGGTCAAGCCTAAGCCTGTAACCTTATTTTAGTCTTATTTCGAAGGAGATAACCCTCAGCTAATCCTAACTGTATTCATGCCGGACAAAGCCTGGCTGGGCAGCAATGTGTGAAACGGAGTGACAGATGAAGGAATGCTGGGATTTTACTTGTTAAATGACGCTGACAGGTGCAACCAGGCAGGTGGACCTGCTAATGTATTCATACCAACCTGGTTTGACATCACAGTTCCCTGGAAAGATCCCAAACAGGCCATCAACTCACTCGTGGATATGACACAACAAGACAGCACTGACAGAAATACTAATCTGCTATTTCCTCAGCAAACAATCGCATATAAGAAACATTATTTCAAAATGAAACAGAAGAAGAAGTGGTATAGATGTCAAAAATGTAGATTTTCATATCTTATTATAGGATTAACCCTGTTTGTGACTTTAAATGGGGGTTCCCATCATGCTTTGTTGCAGTTTGTATTTGTTTCCTGCAGCCCGGCAGCATTTCAACCTGTAAATCTTCACATTTTTCTGCAATTTACTCGTTTTTTGAAAAGTCATGTTGCATCAGATTCTAGTAGCCAGTAAACATGCACGTGCACACACAACGCAGGAGTTGCTGGTCTACTGCTGCACTGATCGATTAGTTTGATTGTGTTGACCAAGACCAAAGTCACACAATGACACAAACAAACTAACCAGTCGATCCCGGTTAGTAAACCAGCAACTCTTGTGTTTCTGCAAGATGAAATTACTGTTTTTGTTTAGTGAATCTGGCGGGTTTGAAAAGATCACGACAGCTTCAGTTTCAGTTTCCTGTCAGAAAACAGAAAGAAAAATCACATTTAGTGAAAAATAAAAGAGTTCTTAAATGGCTAATCATGTTGGACGTGGTTCCTTTACCTCTGTTTAAGCATGCTAATCAGGCCATTCATTCATCCCATTAAGCCTGGCTATCTGTATAATTTAACAGAAGTTAAGCAATTTTACCAGCTGAGTGGAAGATGAATGCATGTGATTTGTTCCTGTAGCGCACTGTAACTCACAGAGCAGCAGCACAGAGTCAGAAATACCTGACAGGCTGTAACCGAGACCAGACTTATACGCAGTGCGTTGCCTGAGACGTAGGGAAGAGCCTGCAGAGATGCTTTATGTATGAACCTGTTTTGACTGAAATTGTCAGATATCAACAAAACAAGTTCAGTCTTGAGTTGAGGGAAAACTATTTTGACTAAATAATCTTTAATTAAAGGTCCACGCAGCATTTTGCCAGAGCTTTCAACCACATCCAACCAAAACATCCTTTAAAAGACAAGAATACACACTCACCTATTAAATGTCCCTACCTGGAATGTCTTTAAAAGTCGGAAAATGCAAATATTTAGACCTTGATTTAAGATTATTTTGTCAAATTATACTTAATTTTCCTATTCTTGTCCATATATCCAGTACTCAGACTACAGACAAGCTGCAATGTTACAATACTTTACTGTGCACTAATGGCTGTGAGGGTTACGATGCTCCTGAGATGATTCCTCCAGAGACAAACCTGCATATTCACTTCCTGTCAAGCTAGAAACTGTATATAGTGTTCATCATTTTTGTGTTTATGAAATGATAAATCTTATTTATATCAGTTTATTCTCAGTATGTATAAATATCACTCTGGTTATTATGTGGAAGGTAACGATGCTCCTGAGATGATGCCTCCTTAAGTAAACTTTGGTTGTCCTATATTAAGTCTCATCACACAAGCACGTGTTGAAAAATTCATCCCGCCTGAACACAATTACTCATATTTAATGGAGCATAAATGCGTAATTGAACGGAGCTACGGATCAGCTGAAGCATGCGTCACCCCGCTGTAACCCCGGTGAGCCCGGCATTCAAAAGGTAACCGCAAACCGCCCCTGCAATATGAGCCGCGCTCCACTTGTGTTTTAGATCAGGAGGGAGACACACGCAGCCACTCAATGTGAAAAGTTCATTATTAGAGACGACGTTTAGCGTTAAGTTGTGTTTACATGGCTGCAATTGATGAATCATTTTATCTATCAAGTGTCAGGAGATAGTGAAAATATCATGTACACCAATTTTGTTAAACAACAGCAGAAAAGACAAAAATATTCAGTTTACTATGATATAAGACACAGGAAATCATTAAATCCAGACATGTGAGAGGTTAAAACCACCAATTTTGCTTAAAAATGACAGTTATTTGATTAATAAAGTAGATTGTCTTAATTGAATAATTGATTAATCAACCAATCACAGCTCTACTGAACATGCAACCGGAAATCAATGCATCTTTAATTCGATCAAAGTTCTGTTAGTGATGCAGAGGCATCCGTCAGTCCTGCGATGACTTGTGACTGATAGCTGGATGTGTGGGTAATGAATGGAGCTACCTGTTCGCGGCCACACGGACCGATTTTTCACCGCGCCCGTCACTGCCGACAGACGCCGTTCATCGACGCTCCCCTTCACCGCTTCATCTCTGAAATCATCCCTCCATCCAATCATAGATGAGCAATGAGCTCATTCCTGCGTCGCCCGTCTCCCCCGAAACGCTCGACCGTAGAACGACACACTCACACACAGACACGCTCGTTTTTAGATGACAATATGTCGTTTATTTTCTATATTTTAAAGGTTTATTATTTACAAACAAAATAAACAAAAAAAAAATCAAAAAGATTTTTTGACAAACACTGTTTGTCTGCATATTGTTGTAAGAAAGTTTACATTTATCTTTCTTTCGTCTGTATCAAGTAACCAACTGATAGTTCTGTTTGTCTAAGCCTTGGATTACATTAAAATGAGCTGAACAATGACCATGTGAGTGGGCTTTAAGAGGACCGAGCGGCTCGTCGTAGCCCCTCTCTCCACTGCGCACATCATCAGTAAACATATGAAACCTGTGGTCACCGAAAACCAAATGAACATTTGGTTTGTCCTCTCTGGGCATTATTCTCAGTTCTTTTTGCATCTCCTTTTTTTTTTTTAACCTCAAACCAACAAAAGAACAAACAAACAAAAAAAAAAAAGAAATATACAAATATATGTGCTGGTTTGTTTGAGAGTCTCTATACTGCTAATATGTAAGCTCATTAGTTTTTGTGTTGTACATCACCATTAATGCCCATTCCGGTATGTTAGTTGTGATTGGTAATAGTGAGAAAAGCACATAGTTGGGAAGCTCTCCCTCCGAAGGCATGTATCAAAAACAGCACAAACTAACAGTGCTGCTATCCATCTTGACTGTGTACTAGTTCCTACACACTATGGCATATTCACGATTAAGCGCTCGTCGTTGTAAATAGACCGTCTTCCCCGCTCTCATTTAGAACCTCATACAGGATCGGGGCAGCACAGATTCCCGGGGATATTGCTCCCTTACGAACTCATTCAGCATCTAGCCTAGCCGATAAATTCTGTACCTTCTTCTTTTTATTATTATTAGTAGTAGTAGTAAATCAGAAAGTGCAATTTAAAACAAAGACAATGACTCTGAATGTTTTGCTTTGGCCAGTTTCTTTCCACACATCCGTATTCAACCCAAAGAAAGGTATAAAGGTGCTCCAGATTTGTACAATGTCTCATCGAGCGTGATATTACTGCAAGTCTAAAGATTGCACTTTATTTTATTTATGTCTTTATTTTCTTTTTAAACTGTACATGACCTCATTAAATATTCTATATAGCTTGACTGATGTTAGAAAAAAACAACAAAAAAACCCAAAAAAACCTGCCTCTAGAAGTTCACATTGCAAGTATGAAGATACCAGTTGGATGAACTGAGACATTTGGCCATCATCGTTGCTTACTCCTTTCCTGCCTAAAAACACTGAGACACAGAACACATAGAGTATAGTAAGAATGAATGCGCAGTTGTGTGTGCAGAAGTGCCCCCCCCACACACACACACCCAACCCCAACCCACTACATCCCCTCCCTGCCCTCTTTCTCCCTCTCTCACCCACCCACCCAACCCAACCCCGTACGCACCCAGCTCACACTCGTAACAAAGGATGAAACATGGCTATAGTTTAGGCACAAATACTTAAGAATGTCCATGTGAAAAGTCAATGCTTCTGTTCACACACAGAGAACGTCTAGGCCGACAGACAATGAACAAAACATAATCTAACATTACATTTAACGTCAACATTTTTGAGATAGTATCTTTTCTCTTTTTTTTTAAGTATTTGTGACAGTGCATGCTTTCAATGACATTGGTGGGGTTGACTGCATTGGTAGTACACTAATCGACACAATCTGTAGCGAAGACTTGTAATCTTTTTTTTTTTTTTTTTTTTTTTTTACTTTGTTTGTTTGTAAAACAGTAACTCAGAGGGCTCGGTCACTCTGAACGGACGGGATGTTCGGTCGCCGCCAAAACTGTGGCTCCGAGGAGCGGTTCTGCGTGACTGGTGGGAGACCGCGCGGCCGCGTTTCACCCTCAGAGAGGCCACGTGCGCACCGACAAATCCGCCGCACGTGCAGGGAAATGGCCTGCGAGCCGTAATGGTTGGCTTACTTTAGTTGAGTCGTTAAACACTTTGGTTGTTTTAAGATAAAAAATATCATATAATAGCTCCTCGTTTTTCATAGAGTCACAATATTCTGGCTCGACCCACGCCTCCCTGTGCATCAGTTCAGAGTAACTAAGCCCAGCGTAATGGATTTACACGAGACAGAAACCTTAATGCAAACCAGCGTTTCTCTTTCAGCGGCAGCAGCAGGGGTGGAAACCTCCCGCCGCTCACTTGAGTGACCGGATACCTGACGTCTTTGACCCATAACACGTGTGTAAGAAATGTCTCGCCAGGCTCTTCGACTACAGGAGATGTGGCATGGCAGCGTACAGTACAGTTTTAGTCAAGAAGCAAATGAACAAGCATGGAATCAAAAAAAACCAAAACAATAATAAAACAAAACATGAAGTGAGTAAAAGCCTCATTTCGGTCCTTGAAACAATTCATAAAATGAGCCGTTTGACCAAAATGTAAACCAAAGAACCGTATTTAAAAAAAAAAAAAAAGAGTTTTGATAAATGAGGCGAGAGAAAAAGACACAATGATTTTGAAATCAAGTAAATATCTCATACGTTCACTTGACGTGAAATCAAAAACTACACTAGGACTACGAAGAGTATACATATTATCGTTAAATGTCCTCCAATCAGGCGTTTCTCAGCATCAAGTCCTGCTAGCTATTGCATTAAGGTTTGATTATCTCTTTTATGAAACATATGTATTTTTGTCACTTAACCTTTTGTCGCATATAGATGATATCCAGGTTCCTGATAGAAGTAAGACATTGTTATGATAGAGAATGCACCACACAGTATCTGTAAATACTAGATCTACAAAACTATTTACAGCACACATATAGGTAATCTTTATGTCACAGTCTATTGCATAATGGTGATAATCTTTAGTTTTTATAAATATTATAAATATACACAGAAATTTTTAAGCAACAATACAATAACATCTCAGCCGTCTGAAGTTAGAAATAGAAAACAATAGCATCCATCCGCGTCTTTCTCCACACTCCATTCTCCTCGAAAACAAACGACGAAAGCAGCATTTCTATTATCTATTCCCTTTGGACCCATAACACTGTCATGGTTTGTACGTGAGCCGCCGCCGGGGGTTTGCGGTGGCCCAGCAGACTGTATTTTCGTTGCCGGGGGCAACATAACACTTAGTTACAGCATCTGTGTTGGTTTCTGAAATTCAGTGTGAGATTCGTCTCGTGAGCGCGTGTGTGTGCTTTTCCAGATTACTTGTCGACAGTTGCTTGCATTTGTTGTTCCACAGTGGTGCCTAAAGCTGCTTAAATAGGAGAAGATAATTTGTCTCTTCCACAACGGTAAAAAAACAAACAAACAAACAAACAAAAAAACACAAGTAGTCGTCAAATTCCACAATGCATTCCAGTTTAAAAACGGAAAAAGCAAAAAATAAAATAAAAAAACTTCATACATTGTATATAATTCTTTATATTTCTCAGAAAGGAAGACTCATGTTTATACTACAGCTTTTAAATTGCCATTGCCAAATATTCTAGTTGGGTTTTACACACGCAGTCACATGCACACACACACACGCCCACTCACACACCCATACATACAGCAGTATATATATACATGTATATATATCTATATATAGATATGTGTGTGTGTGTGTATATATAGATATAGATACTGTATGTAACGTAAAAGAAAAGAGATGTATCTGTATAATATACATTCTTAAGTTTAGGGAGACAATGTGTCTAAAATATAATACAAGGGCTTGTATGTACAGGATTTCTATGAGGTTAATTTAGAAGAAAATCGGAGAGAAACAAAAATGCTGAAGTTCCTCGCGTTTTATCTCTTTTGTTGTATCTCCATTTTTAAAAATGAATTGAAACATATTTAAGTTTAAAAAAAAAAACAAAAAAAGAGAAAAAATGGGATCATAAATTCGATGCAAAACGCATTTTGTCTTGCTCAGTCTCTGTACTGCTCAGGACAGAATCTCTCCTAGACCCGGGGGATTCCCTGTGCTGGGTCGTGGATGATGTTGACGATGATGACGCAGCCGCCGCAACTGCCGCCGCCGCCGCTGCAGCCGCCGCCGAGCGCACCGGGGGCAGAGCCCCTGACGACATCTGGCGGAATAAATTGACCCGCTGCGGCACTGTGGTGCGGATGCCACTCTGCAGATTCATCCCCTGGATCGCTGCCGCCGTTGGTGGCACGATGGAGGCCAGAGAGTCTCCTGAGGCTGGGTGTGCTCTGGGCCCCAGAGATGTGTCGTGTGGCAGTGACGGTTGGGAGGCCGATAAGTGTCTAACATCTCGACTCAAGCTGCCTGACTGAAGAGCCTGTGTGCTCTTGTGACCATCGCCCCGCTGAGGTGAGGGCACCTGCTGCTGCTGAGGTGATGGCTGCTGCTGCTGCTGCTGCTGCTGCTGCTGTTGCTGTGACGCGGACGCCGCAGCTGCGGTCGACACAGCAGGTTGCTGGGCAAGCTGTTGCTGTGTGGGTAGAGACGGTTGGGCAATGGGCTGCTGGATAAGTGACAGCTGGGAGGCTGTGCGCGAGCCATACTGGAAGCTCCGGCTAGCCAGAGGGGTCTGCACGGGCGGACTGCACATGGCAGCCGTGAAGGAGCAGGGCGACATGATCGCCCCTTGCTGCTGCAGTGGGGTCTGTGGGTTGGTTAAGGAAGAATTCAGGTTGCCGTGGGAAAGACTGGGAGCAGGGTAAACCCCCTGCGCTGCAGCAGCGGCGGCGGCGGCGGCGGCTGGCAGCATGCGGGCAGCAGAAGCGTTGGCGATCGCCGAAGCGCTGTAGGTCATGGGAACAGAGGACTGCTGGAGCTGATTGGTGCCGAAGGCAGTAGGGAAGGGCGGCTGAGCTGGTGAGTTAATGATTGAGTTTCCTGACATTGGTGTTGAGTTCATCCCGGTGACTGACTGCTTGCGGTCCACCATCATCACCATCTCCCTGTCCTGACGGATAATCTGCTTCAATATCTCGTTCTCCTGCGTGTTGAAAACGCCGGCGTTCAGATCCTTCTGGAACTTCTGCAGCAGCAAGGAGTTCTTCTTCCCTGTTGGGATGCAGTCAGAAGAGGTGAGCACATAAAGCCGTGGCAAACCTTGGTTGCCCTAAACCACAGGAAAAGGTCAGGATTCAGGACAGTAATGAAAAAGATGCAGCTTGAATCTTGTAACAGGAAAACTTAAGTCTTGTTTCTGTCCCGATAGAGGGACGTCATCTTACTGATTCCTTTAACATTTTAAATCTCTTACAAGCTGCATCTTCTCACGTCCTCTAAGGTCTGTCATACTGAATATAAAGTGTGAAACACATTGAATGGTAATGGCTATGGGAAATATACGGTCTGAGAGGAGTGAAGGACACGTAAGGGGACAAAGACTACTGAAAGTTTGACGTGATAGCGAAGACTGTGAAGGTGCTGATGTGGACAATGAAACACAGAAGAATACTGATGAGTCGAACCCACACGTCACGTCACTGGACAGGTTTTTGTTTTGTTTTTTTCTTTTTCTAGGCTCTAAGAATAAATTTAATGCCACACTCTATTTAAATCACAATGACAACTCGGCTAAAACACATCACAAGGACACTTAGAATAACCTTTTTTTTTTGTACTTTTAGGAACAAGGAGACAGTAAAAACAGACAAAGAAGGCCATAAAGATCTATTCCTAACACACTACCTCAATGGGTACAGATTGTAAATATAATTATAGATTAAAAACCTTAATGGCGAACTAAACTTTGCTCATCTTACCACAGAATCCCATGTTTTCTTCATCAGTCCTTTAAATTTATGTTCACTTTTATGCTCAAAACACAGTTTTCCTGCGAATTAGACATCTTCCTTTTACACAGTGAGCAAATTGTTTTTTTTGAGTGTTTATATTTATGCACTATGAAGGGCATTTTGAGCCCTCAGGCACGGGAAATGTTCCCCAGCCTGTTTCACAAGTCAGAGACCGTGGTAATAAAAGCTTGACAGATGGCTTCTTTAAACACCAGCCACTTTGTGCAGCTTTGGGAGCTTGGGAGCAAAACTGTGGTAAAATGCTACTTGGTACTAAAGCATGAAAGACGTCTTGAAACTGGTCTTTTGCAGAGACACAACTGCCACGTTTGAACACGATAAAGGTCTTTTTAATTTGAGGGACGGCATTCAAATTTATTTACAGGGTGCGTTTCCTGTTATTGCTGTTGACCTTGCATATTGACATGCTGCGGAGCGTTATAAAGAAGACAGAGCTGACTTTTAGCGCGCTGAAGGCTTTGGCCGCAGTCAATCAATCATTAAGCTGCGTCCTTGAGGGCGTGAGATTTCTGCATCGAGCTGAGCAGTTCAGCAGCGTTTGCTGGACGGCTTCCTCTCCCCTCAAGGCTGCTGGCGAGCCGTGCATTCAGCTATAAGACAGGACTTTCGTAGCTTTGACGCGTTAAAAATGGATCGGCGTTACTTTTTGCAGCCATTTCTCAGAATCAAGTCCTCCTTTTTGACGCTGTTCACTTAGACTGCGAGAGTCACTACAGGGTGTTACGGGCTAAAACTAGCACCACATACGAGACTACGGACAACTTACAAGTATGATGTGATTGCATTTTTAAAGGTGACGGGGTTAAACTCTGCAGATTGGAAGCACAACACATATTTATCATTTCTCCAAATAGCAGCCGTGAAGATCTGAATGTTTGCTAGGAGTTTGACACAGGAAGTTGGAAGCACTGTCGGGATTTCAGGGCGACAGTCGGTGTTTAAATAGAAAATGATGACGCATTGGTCTGTCCTCTTCTTACTCCTCGCTCTCTGTAACATTATATCCTCTGTGTTTGATCAGAAAAGACATAAAGGCACTTATCAAATAATACAACACTCTTTGAGATCTACATTCATATGGACATACACTTAAATTACCACTTTGGCTGAAGCAGAAATATAAGATCTATTCATCTGCTGTGCATTAGTAGAAAATGTAGATCTATTGTACTGTAAAACATCCAAAAATCACTTAAAGTCAACTTTTATCCATTTAATGTTCATCAAATGAAGCTGTAAGAGCTGCAGAACTTAGTTTTATACTTAACCTACATTATATGAGACCCAGTATTAGACGTATACTCAGACTTCCTGTTGCAGGTGAGTGTATTTCTTATAGAGACACTAGCTGACTCTGACCGTTCTCACGTACTGGTTTTTACAGCGCAGATCTCTACAGACAGAGCTCGTGACATAAAACCAGGAAAACACTTTAAACTGAAACTTACACTGTAAATAAAATATTATATTAAACATATTCTGGACTGCATTTCCAGTGAATATAAGTCGTTTTTCAACATGTCTGCAAAAATACTGTTTAAGACCTATTACGAAGGAGTATCAGAAGATTGTAAAGATATTATCCTTTTTTTAAAAAACAAAAATGAAAACAAACAAAAACATAAACAAAATGTCAACACCACTTATGGGTAAAGAAGTCTTTTTGTTTTTACATACAAAGTTTGTAAAATTGAAATAAAAGTTAATCAGAAATGGGTCAAATCTCAGTTCAGAGATGATAAAATGATTACAGTGCTGTGACACTAATTTGTCTTTCCTGGCACAATAGGACCAGTGGGATTAGTTAAATATACAAACTTAATCCATCAATAAGTTTTAAAAAAATTAAAATATTAAATCAATAATCAAATAATCATTAATCAATTTTATATAGTAATCAACCCATGTCTGAAATCTGAAACATAATTGCTGTAAAACAGTCTGGAAGCCGACTAACACACCAAACAAACAAATATAAAAACAAGCAAAACACAAACATTGTAATGTTAACAGACGTCGGAGAAATTATAAAAAATAAATAGATTAAAATACACAAACTCTGAGATGCATTCAAGGCTTAACACAGAAATTACACATTTCAATTTATTAATTTCACCAATAATCTGTAATAAATTGGTCTTTTTCCGTATGAGTCACTGCAGGAAATTTATTTTTTCCTTTTTGTTGAAGTTTCTTTAATACATTGTTACAAAAAAACATGTTTTAGAGAAAATAACTGGTGTAAACGTGTGATTCTTAACAGATTTAATGAACTTTTTCTCTCCACATGTGATCAGTGTGACATTACTGAATTGTGTCTAATTCACTTTCCTTTTAATTTGTCAAATTTTAAAATTTTCCCAAATTATTTCTACAAAAAAAAAGAGATTTCCAGTTAAGACAATCAGAAACAAACATGTTTTTAATCTTCTATTGGTGAAAACATGAATAAATAATGAAATGGGGCTTCTGCATGTAACAAAACGTGTATGTGGCGTCGCATTAGTAAAGTTTTTTTTACTTTTTTACTAATCTGCAGAGATGAATTCGTTTGTGAATGCACTTTGAACAAAGGATTCAAAGATTAAACAAAAAAATGTCACACCAATAGAGCTGAGCATGTGTTCATTATCCAGGTGATTATTCTGAAGGTCTGTCACAAAATAAACATGGCATGTGACACTGGATGAGAGTTTGTTGTTTCTGTGATTGTCTCTGTTTTGCTTTTGTTGGTTTTTGGGGTTTTTTTTAGAACGTGTCCATCAAAACATCTGCAGGACTGGTGTGGGTGACTTAATGTGCCACTGATGCAGGAATTAAACAGTTAATGTAACCTTCATCAAGAGGTCAAACTCTTGGAGGATGAATTTGAGACCGGATCCATTTAGCAAGCCTCTACAGGTCAGTTTGTCCCTGTGCGAACACTGGAATTGGAATAAAGTGTTTACCTGATGCCTACTCGTCGGCCAGGACACTCTTGAAAACGAGATGTGCTCGTCTCAAGACGGACTCCTGGTCAAATAATTTTTAGATAGATAAAAGATAATGTCAAATGTGCAACACGTTATTGGTTTCAAAGCATGGTTACTTTCTTTTTTCTTTTCCTTTTTTTTTTTTTAAGAGCAAGACAAGCATGTAACCAAATGCAGTTCATATATAGAAAACGATACAACCAGCACGGATCATGACAAAGTATCTTCCCTCGTATGAGACAAAACCCCCGTCATGGTTAGTCTGAAAGGATGGATCGAATCTAATGTCACTCTGAGAGGAGTCAGTCAGAGTGGGCTGCTTTCATTTTCTCATATTTAACTGTAGTGAAAAGCTGGTAGCTCTTATTTAAAAAGGGCAAATGTAGACTTGGACTGTTGAAGCTAAAGGGCATTACGTATGTTTGTGAGGGGCACAAATCCATACAGTTGACTACAGGGCGTATAAAGATTAGGTTTTTATTTCTATACCAGTCCAAAGAAATAAATAATACTGCAACCTTGTCTCCTGTGAATTACGCTCACACGCAACTGCTTCAGAGTTTGTTTACAATACTCAGGTCCAATGCAGAAGTTATTGTGACATTTGAGTCGCTAGAGGTGTGGGTTTGTGTACTAGAACTCGAAATCAGTGTTCTTAGTAAAATGATCCTGTTTTGAAGCTCTGAGTTTGGCATTTAAGCCGTCGCCATCTTGATTGTTGGAGAGGGCAGTGACCATATCTGAACAGGAGAATGGAGGTATGCCATCAGCTAACGCTAACTGGCTAATTGCTAATTGGGATCCTAACGTTGGCTAGAAAGAGCGACAACAGGCGACAAACAACATATTGAAAACTTAACAGCTGCCTCTTTAGTGTCTTTTAGAACAACAGCACGCTGAAAAATTCATTTTCAAGCGGCTGAATCGTTACAATGAACGCTAATGAACTTAAGAAATATTGTGCACAAAGATACACAAAGCTAACACCCCCAAACAAGCTAGCTGTTTTAAAGTGAATCACCTCTTCGCAGTCTCCCACTGGCTAAAGCATACCCAGCTTTGTCATCTGTTTATACTCTAAATGGGCTGATAATTAGCATAATTATCATCATACTTTAACACAGACCATAAACACATTAGAAAATAGTTTAATGAGGCAATAAATAAAGGTAAGAAGTGAGCTGTGGCCATTTAGAAGAATGCAGGTTGAAGGCACTTCTGCGTTGGCTTCAAGCGCATACAAAATGCTCAGTGTGAACATATTGCAAATATGTTTTGTCAGATATTTTAATACAGGCACATTATGTTGAAACGAGGTGCATCTGAGCGTAATTCTGAGGAGAAAAGGTCGTCTCACACATCTGTTGTCGGTGCACTCTGATCCAAAGTCTATTGTACTGTCAATCGCTTGTTGACGACGGGCCTGACACTGCAGTATTTCAGTGATCAATTCAATACTGATGTGCCCGTGTCAGGCGAAATAAGACACAAATACAAAGCCACGACAAAAGAAAAACAACAATAACAGATTGAAAAGTAGATACAGACTGCAAGCTTAACCACTGATGTGAGACAACATTGGCACACTGTAATTATGTAAATTCAACTTATAGTTTTGTGCTGGGGTGATATTGTGTCATCATGTAAAACGGAAACAAGTCCGAAACATTTACAGTCTCTAGCGTCATCGGTCGACATAAGGGTTTGTTGACAAGAAGGCAGCCTTATTGGTAAAGCGCACTGCGCTGCGCTGACCAGGTTTGGCTAATTTGTGATGATGCCATTAATTAATGCTAAGAGCTATAAGTAATATCAACATTTCTTTATTTATTTAGATTAAAACATTATATTTTAAACATTCAGATATTAATTCATGGCATTTCTCTGCCATACAGTAGAGTCGTAGCAGTAAAAAGCACACAGTATGCTACAGTATTTCCTTTATAGACTCCTTGTAAAACATTACTGAATATGTCAAATATATTAAGATATTTGTTTTCTAGTTTATATTAAAGGTGCAAAAACACATATATTGGGGTGGTTAAATGTAGCACGATGCTAACACAAGTGCTACAAATAACAAATGTGTATTTCAGTGTGCTATTCACACATTTTCATATATTACAGTGTCGTTCAAATCTGTCCTTTTCAAGTTTTATGTAATTGTCATGTTGTTTATTCATGTAGTAGTATATGAGATGATGAAAGTATTCCTCAATATCCACTTAAAGTACACTCATTATACACATTGAGACGGAGTCGTAGTGTGCCTAAATGTTTCTCTCTGCATGAAATGTGCCGACTCTTTACTACTCTTATATTTTAAAAAAAAGGGAATAAAAAGAAAATTAAACTTTTCCAAAATATACATATAACTAATGCAGCAAAACATAAGCAAAGACAAAGACACATATTCTACTTCTGTCAGTTTAAAAATCACCATGTTATCTTATTTGATTGATTAATGTTTCGGTGCCAATCAAGAGAATTAGAGCAGACGGTTAAAGGAGGAGTGGGAGACTGTGCAACATGAGGGTCAGTGCAACCAATTATTGCCCCGTTTGCTTTACGTACATGTGCCCCTTTTTTAAAAAACTAAGAAATGTATGTGTGTTTGAGTCTTTATATTCTAAATCATCTATAATCTCTTAAGGCCAAGTTCTTCTATGAATGTTGCGCTATCAGACGGTGAAGGTAAGGAAGCTTTAGCGATGAGGGTTTTGCTGAAACTATACAGGATCCTGCCTGTTGGCAAACTGGGCCGGACCTGTTGGATGTGTGGACGTTGGTGTCTGAAACAGCTCCCTGATGTCACCCTGCTCTTTGTTTCTGTTTTCAAAGGGTCTGGTTGTTGTTGTTTTTTTTTCCTTTTTTTTTTGAGATATGGGGTGGGGTGCTGCTCATACCCAGGAGTGCAGATGAGTGGAAAGAGGGCCAGACACACATGCATGTGAGGTTAGCTTCCATCCACTCGCTGGCATCCAGTGGGGGGGTCAACACCAAACCAACGAGGGGGCGAACTGACTCCCTCCCGGACAGCGACATGCACTGCCTTCCAGTTAATCCAACCACAAAACGCTACTTTGGTTCTTTAGAAGGATTAATGCTGGTTTACAACAAATCTTTTGTTAATGTTATTTGAGACAAAGAGACGGGAAGTTAAAACAAAAAGTAAAGATAGCATACAGGTCATGCAGCACAAGATGGCAGACACAATGCTTTTATGAAGAAAGAAGGCAAACGAATACTGATAAAGACAAGACAACAAGGCACGATGACAGGCAAGAGATTCGACCAATCAGACAGGACAAGAGTTAGATGTAGGCAGGTCTTACCGATGCGGTCCAATCGGTCGATGGCGACGGTTTCGAAGGCGCGTCGCATCATGGGGTACTCCTCTAGCACCTCGTTGAAGTGGTCAACGGAGAGGGAGAAGAGTCGACAGTAGGTGTCTGCACGCACGCTCGCCGTCCGTCTGCCCTTGGTGAGCAGACAGATCTCTGGATGACAGGAACAGAGAGAGAGAGAGAGAGAGAGACGAAAAGGAAAACCGACACTTGACACCTGAAGGAACCGTAACAGCAGTGGAGAGTGCACAGGGACATTAAAGGAAGACATCCCAGTAATTACAATACAGATTACCATATAGATGAACCTCAAGTACAAAAGGTACAGAGGCGGAAGCTAATGTGAGTGTAAATAAAATGAGAGGGCCGTCAGCGGTGCTGCTGTCACTTGCATTATACTAAGATAATTCATCATCCTGCAGAGGGCTAATGGTCCCTTAATACGATACAGTGGTCGGCTTCACTGCATCAATGCATCACTGCTCAGATGTAATGTGTAACAGGGGTATGGTTACATAGCATTCCTGCATTCTGCTCAGTCACTGTGGTTTCCGAGGGAGCCCGTCTCTTTGTGTCGTGTTTGGAACAATGCATTAAAACCCGCAGCTCCCCTCGCATCACATAACAATGCAGCGTGCATTTTGTTTCCAGAAAAAGTCAAATGCAATTGGATGTCATGTACCTGTACATATAAACCCAAATAAAAGTTTTATACTGTTAGGTTGTATTATTTTCATCAGAGGTGGATGAAGGACTCCTTTGTGTGATGACAAACCATGTAAAAATACCACTACAAGTCAAACATCTACATTTAAAAGGCAGTTTAATAAAAGTTAGCATATACAGCAACATGTGCATGTAAAGTATGGGCTGCCAGTTTGGTAAATTACCAATCTACAGTCACATCTCACAGCACAAATGTTGTTGTCAGTGGAGTTTGTGACTTAAAAGCATCTCGGGAGGAGGAAAAATTAAAATCCACCCTTGTTTGTTGTCTCTGACCCTACATGAAACGCCTAACTCAGCCCACTTAATTACGAGGAAGTGAAACATGTCAGAACATTTTCCCTTAGTGGGGTGCTTATTATTGCTAACGCTCATTAGTACTGAAAATCTTTTTAAATAGCAATTAGATGATTGCAAACAGAACTCATGTTGAGAGAGAGAGAGAGAGAGAGAAGGGTCGCACTTTTGATTCGGTCCTGAGTAAAAATGTTAATTTCCAAAAGTGGCGAGTCACATGATCACCGTGACTGGACAAGAAGATGTGTGTTTAGGAAAATGTGAGAGAATATTAAACTAAATCAATAAACACTGTCCGTGATATGTGACAGCAACACCAGACGTTCACAGCACCTGATATCCTGATGAATCGATGGCACATTTATCTACCCGGCCTCCTGTTCCCATTCATTCTTTATCTTTATCGCTCACCCGTCCTCTAAGTATCAACTTCCCCTTGGTTGCTATTCAGCCGCCGACACCGCTTGACCTTCGCCCACATTTGCACTTCTGTCCAATACAGCACAGCTTCCATCTCCATTAAATCGTTAAATGTTAAACTTGTCGTGGTGTGATCTCTCCTGGCCACGCCACGAGCTGTCATGAAAGTGGAGCGCGCGAGGTGTGAGAGCCGCACTCTCAAGCTGTGGGTGTGAATAAGGTGTCGGTGCTGTTATAATGCAACAGAAGTGGGGCCTGTGTTAGCACGAGAGGATGCAGAGAGAGAAAAAGCTGAATATTGTAATTTCACAAGTGCTGAGCTGGTCCACAGGCTTGCGTGATGTTGCCCGCGTTGCTGGTAAACATGTGCCTTGAGAGCGATCAGTTCGGTTGGGTCAAGTCTAGAAAGGTGTTTGTTTGTATGAGCTCGAAACAACTGATGACCCCCAAATTACTGCCCGCACCAGCCCTAAATCTGGGACTAATGCAATATGCAGCTTTGAAACGAGCACCGGAGGCTTCTAATTACTGTTTTGTCACTTCAGTTTGTGCTGGAAACAGCCAGTACAATCCAATTATTAGTTTGGACGAAGTGTCACCGTATGCTATTGTTGTTGCATCTGCTATTCTCCAAATAAATCAGTAGGTGTAATTATAATCAACAAATGCCACCAGTGTGACCTGAAAACACGGCAGTAGGGGAACAGAGTATGAAAGCAAAACAAGCTTTTAAAGGAATAGTTCACGCTTTTGTTTGTTTGCTGTCTTCCTGCCAGTGAGATGAGAAGATTTATTACATTCTGTAGGTCTGTGTGCAAACTATACAGCTGGACTTGGACTCAGGGTTAGCTTAGCTTAGCGTAAAGACTGGCAGCAGGTGGAAACAGCTAGCTCGGCTCTGTCAGCAGGTAGACGATATCTGCAAATATCAGCAGTTTTAAAGCTCGCTAATTAACACATTGTTAACCCGTGCATTGAAGTGTCAAAAGCAATATGTTGTGTCGGAGCCTTCGCCGGTTGCCGTGGCAACCTCGGAGCAAAGACGTAGCTCAGCACACAAAGCGGGTAAAATCACGACTTGCTGCTTCTCCTTAGCTTGTTTGTACAGGTTGAACAAATGGGTAATAGCATGGTTATGAGCGAGGTTTACAAAAGTCCTTGCAGGCAACTCTCGCCACCAGGCAGCCATCTTGGCAATGCCGCCAGGATAGATCAGGTCCCAGATAGACCAGGTCCCTATCTAAACGAATAGGCAGAGTGAATTAAGTTCACTTTTAAAGGTCACCAGGACTTAACAACCGCAGGCACAATACCAATAACACCTGACTTTAATTAAAAATGCTTAAAAAGTCGCCCAAAGACCGTCTGCAGCCGCTCCGTACTGTCACCAAGTCAGTTAAACCTCAACGCTTAGCTTGCCTCAGTGCATCAACATGAATGTGTTTTCTGGTTAAGCTGCTAAAAAGCAGACATTTGGGTTTTTCTGTCCTCCATCATAACATGTTTCTGACTTCGTGGACTCTGGTAGTCACAGGTAGACCCCGGTAGAGCTCAGCTAGCTGTTTCCCCCTGCTTCCAGTCTTTATGCTAAGCTAAGCTAGGCCTCTTCTAGTTCTAGCTTCTTTTATGCACCGACCTGAGAACTCCTACACAACTATTATTATCATCAGCCACAATCACACTTAAGGAATGAAAACAGAAGGTTTTATCTGTTGAATAAATGCTTTACATTATAATTTCATTATATATTATGACCTGGCAAACATAAAGCTTCATATAAACTTTAATACATTTACTTAAATACTGCAGAACTTTATACTAACAGATGAGCAAATTTACACGGTAGAGCCACGACATACTGCAGCAACACTACTCTCAGCCACACAGTGAGTGAGTGTATTTCCCAAAATGTGTGCGTTTGTGCATAATAAGTTGTAAAATTTGCTCCGGCCAACCAGTGGGAGTCAGTAATAAAGCCAGCTTCGCCTCCGTGAATACCACCCAGACATTACAGCAGTGGAACCACAGGTCTGTGTCGTGTTGGCCCAGAATATTTCCCCTCTCTTTTTTAAGCTGTGCGTGTTCCATTTATTTGCAGAAACACGATTTTCTCTGCTTTGATTCTGCTGTCAGGTAGCCGCACCATCCCGTAACTGAGTTTTACCAGCAGTGGAATAAACGTGTGAGCAACAGTGGGAGACTTTTTTTTATTTTCTTTTTTCTATGTTGTGCTTTTCCACTGTTGGAATGGCACTTTCAAACTGTGCTAATTCATTCTGTCAGACCGCAGTGAACTCCAGTTGTGAGTGATTGTTTGAGAGCGTGAAAGCATCGTGCTGTCAACGTGCTGACGGAGAGCCGCGGACTCTGTATTTTTAGGCCGTTTTAACAAAATATGCGTCCACCGTAGGCCGACATGCTCAGCTACACTCCTGCCTTCTTTGAAAATGCAAATATCGAGGAGTGTGTGGCAGACAGAGGTCATCCAAGAACTCGGTGAAGGAGTTACAGTCAGAATTACAGCGATTAAATGTAGCTTTATACTTCTACTCCACTACTTCTGAGAGGCAAAAACATAATTCTTTTCTCCACTACATTAGTCTGAAAATACATGTTACTAGTTACTAATGTAATTACTATATTTCATACCCCTCCTGTCAAGTGAGAAGCATGCATCTCCAAATATGTGGTGATTTTTGAACATTTCTGATCAACTGAAGGATTAAGCTTTCCTTTGTGGGTGGAGTCCTTTTTAAGATAAATAAAAACCCTCTGGGATTATTTGGAAAATGCTGAAAACTAGCTTGAGGATGCTGTAGGAAAGGATGCACTGCTGCAGATCACATGAGCCAAAATTCAAATCAAACATCTGCAGCAGTAAAGTACAGCAGCTATATTAATATACAGGGGCGTTTTACTGCAGCATGAATACTTTTAGGTCATTTTACTGAAAATACTTGCACTTAAGTAGTTTTAAATGTTTGTACTCCTAATCTGGTAAAGAATCTGAATACTTCTACAACCACCGCACTGTTATAAAGTAACTAATAATCAATAAAAAGCATTTGAGCACAATATTTGTCCACTTTACCATCCCCTGCCCCTGACAGGTGGTGATAGACGGATACTTTAAAACTCCTTCTGAGGGAAACATTAGCGCCGACACCTGACAGACCTTTGTGCGTGCGTACGAGCGAGTCAAGGCCGCCGTTAACACTTCACATGATGCGGTGTGACGCGTGTCTGTTGCCTTGCCACAAAGCATCACCGCTGACCCCAGGAGCATTGTGGATAATTTGCCTTCACTTCATGTGTCACGTACTCTCATGGCAACCAACTTCCCTTTCCCCTTCCCCTCCTGTGGCTGGGACTGAGGAGAGAGGAAGTCCCACATGACTAAGACATTCAAGCCCAGTAGGGATTTTCATCCTCGGTCTGTCATTGTCCTAACATTATACTCTATTAGTCCCTTAGCCTCAGAGTGACTTCACCGCAGAGCTACCAATATGTAATCCCATTCACGGAGGCCCAGGAGCGATTACTATGATACCTTTTTAGCATGCAGGCGTGGCGGTGACCATGGTTGGAGGTGCTTTGTGACCTACTGTCCTCATAGATGTCCTGCTCATTGCTATGCTAATAGTTTCCCGTGGCTGGGCTCCGGTTTTGTTACTTGCTCTCCCTCCTTCTGTTTCGCTCTCCGTCCCCCTCGCTGATTTCTCATTCTGGCCACGGTTTGGCCTGGTTGTAAGGGGAGTGTGAATCATCGAAGAAAAGGGAGAAGAGCGAGGTGCCTTGCACAGCCAGCTGCTCCCAACTCAGGGCTCATCTACCAAAACCGCACGAGCTAAAAAATACCAGCTGGGCTGATGGCAACAGCAGGTGGCCGGGACACAGCAAAATGAGCGGTGCAACCTTTGATTTGGACGGACATAACACATATTTTTTAATAAAAAGATTAAGAGATTCATTAAATGGGGACATCTACTGTATGTTCTCCGTGTCCTCTGCGTGTTTTTCCCTTTTCCTGGAACTGATTTTAGACGCTGACGTAATCTTTCACTGTAAATTCCCCTTTAGCCTCTTGCGCTGCTAATTGCACTCCTTTGTGCTAAATCACTATGGACTGAGATGTTATTTGGGAGCACACCAGACAGAAAACATATAAAAAAAGACTTAGACTTCATATTTAGTGGTACAGAATAACCTTCAAAATGTTTTTAGACAAAGCTTGAAAAAAGATAATCCAAAAATCCCTGAAAAGCACTTACTGTCGAGCTGCCTCAACACATTTCCTGGATTTATAAATTTGGTCTCTGGAGGTCAGTTTTCAGAGAAGCAGCTAGTTAGAGACTCCCGTTAGGTTACAGTCTTGCACTTCACCTCCTGCAGCAGGCCAAACAGTTAGCGCCCGTCTATTCAGTGCTTCAACCATGCTCCTGTGTAGCACTGAAACAATGAATTGATTAATCTCCAAACTGGATAACTAATAAATCTGTTTCCAATCTTCATTCCTAAACATTTGTTGTCTCTCAGCTCCAGCTGTCTCCAGATTATATCATCATAGAGCAGACGAAAGAATGTAAAATGTTAGCTTGGGTGATTCCTCCAGTGAGTTTTTCTGTTAATTAGTGTGGATTCAGTGTAATGAAAATAAGTGCTAGTTACAGCTCCTCCACAGTCCTGCAATAAATTTGCAATCAACCCTTTTTTAAATAAACAAACAGTTTTTGGCCACTTGGTGGCATCAGAAACAAGCTGTGGACACAACATTGACATATAATCACCTTTTGAGTTGTAATGACGCAGCGTTAGCATCCATTTGCTGTTTCTGGCCAGTATTCGCTCTCTTTAAGCTCCACTTTTGGTCTCCACCAACACGTGAGTGAAATACCTGTGTCTTTAGCTGCTCTTTGCTCAACACTGCTCCACAAATAGCTTTAAACAGAGTCTATCTTCTGTTTGGTGCTGAACAGGTAGTGTATAGTGGGTTTTTAGAGCTTTCTTGCTGTAATCAGACGCTGTGAGAGTGAACTAAAACAATAATATTACTCTGTTAAACTTTTACATTGTCATTTGATGCATTTTTATTCCTAAAATATTGATTGTTGCTGCTATAACTTACATGCTAGGGTCACAAACAAAGACCAACAGCAGATATATGAGACTAAAATATGAACTGTTGAACTTAAATGATGATTAAAAATATTATAAACATCGCCCACTCAGTTTCCTCAGAACAATTATTTCTTTTCACTCTATATAATAATAGCCAATTAGACTCCTCTGGTTTCTTCTCTTTTTGTCTGAAATCGTTTGATAAATGCACTCAAGCTCACTGCCATTAGGATCCATTTGTCAGAGCCTTATTGGCCGAGGGTTTTATCCTGACATTTCAGCTTAGTTTCTTAAACACGACATACTCGCTCGGTGCCACAATGACTCTTCAGCAGGATATCTCTTGAGCTGCAGCCCCAGAGGATTAATTGTTTGAATGCTGCGCTGCACGTCTTGCTACATATGACATGTCCACTCTGTGCCGAGTTCAAAACGACAACTCTGCACACTGAGAGGCGTGACAGCAATTCTGTGGTTTGAACAAGCACGAAAAAAAATAAAAATAAAACGACGACCGATTTCTCCTTTGATTCACTGCCTGCCCCAGCTCGCCTCAGAGACATGAGCTGCATGCTGCAGACACACCAAAGCGAAGGTATTCTTAGACTCCTCAGCCTCCTTCCATAGTGGGGATGAACTCATGAGATAAAATATGCAAGAACCTCTAAAATAGGAAACTTTGCTTTGCTTTCACATTGACAAAATCCACAGGCGGATGTTGTCGTTTCTGGGTAAACAACGTGCAATGAAATTACATTTGACTTTTAAAACATTAATGATATCTGTAATGTTTCAGAGAGGGAGCGGGAATCGTGCCGAGAGCGAGAGAGAGAACGAAAGCAGGGAACAGAACAAGGGAAAAGCTCCTGATTTTACACAGAAGGAGCGCCGAGCTGCTCTTGTCAGTGCCAAGTATATGCAGCAGAAATGTACAGAGGGGGCGAAGAGTTCATGCGTGTGTGTGTGTGTGTGATGGTGAGGAGGGTGGGGGAGGGACCTCTGTGTGTCCTAAGGGATGCCTGATCCACGCCTTGGCCTACTCCAACAACCAGATGAGAGGTTACGTAACTGCAGAAACTGACTAACGTCCAACACTGGTTAATGAGAATCTACATCCACAATAACTTAACTTCAAACAGCATCAAACGCAAGACCTCAGGCCAGACTCGTGTCTCGATATATAACTGTACGAACATACTGCAGGAATGCATGTGACTGTCAGCGTGTGGTGTTCTTGCATGGCAGCGCCAACATGTATAACTGACGTTTGCTCATTCGTGTAGAAATGTAAAAGAGCAGGTTTGGTTTGGTTCTGACCTCCGAAGTAGGATCCGTCGGTCAGCTTCATCTCCTTGTTGAACTTGGTGATGACGCTCGCGACGCCGTGCTGAATAAAGTACATCTTCTTCCCGACGGTGCCCTCTCTTATGATGTAGTCGTTGGGCTGAAAGACCTCAAACTTCAACTTGCTCAGCATCCCCGTCACGAAGTTAGGGTCTGCGTTGGCAAACAAAGGCATGGTGGCCACGAGCTTGCGGCAATTGAAGTTGACAATTTCCTGGTGGGGGAAAAGAGAGTTTTGGTCAAACAGAAGAGATCATGCCATACATAATTCAGCAACCTTCACCTGGAACTTGAAAAATGAGCGTTAGTTAGGGAGTCTGACACAAAACACCAGCACAAATCCTTCATTTCTGCCTGCACAAATGAATTGGATGCGTATTGCTGCTTTATCCCTAATGCTTCTAAAGCACTTCCCATTACTCCTGAGAAGAAACTTTTTGGCACACGAGTCAGATCCTGATGAGTTTGCCCTCCGGTGCCGGCTGCAGGCCATCTCTCTGGTCTCATCCTGTCCCCTCGGACCCAGCAGGAGATTAGGAGCTTGTTGTCTGTTTACCCATACATCTCTGTTGCTGTGCAGATGGAAAGCTGGGGCACTTGGCATCTGCGGCGGTGTGTTGTTGACCCCCCGTGAGGGATAACTCTCCTCCAGTGACAACAGGACATTAACAGAGAGATAACCAATCTCTGGGACGCTCGCTCGCTTGACGAGGGGCGACGCAGAGATGTTAGCTCAGCCTCAGATGCCGGTGTCAGCTAATGCCACGGGGCTCTGACCTCAATCATGCACCAGAACTAATGAATTAGAGAGTAAGCAATTTTCATGCCCAGCCAGGAGTCCTCTTGGGGAAACAATCTTTGGCTATGCCTATTTAAAGATTTGTCATATGGTGGAGAATAAGAGGCAACAAGACAGAGGAAAGGAAAGGGGAGGTTGGGGTGGGAGACAGCCAAACATTCAGCTGTTTAAGATATATTTCAGCCCATAAATAACAACCTGCATGTATCTGAAATTTGGGATTTTATATTTTATTTGGGATTTATTTTATATTTTGTTTTGCAGAAGAGCATCACTTCATTGATTACTTATTGGGATTTTGTGGTTATTCTGTTCAACAGCAGCTGTATCACAATGCTCTTGGTTGGTGCATTAATGGACACGCAGACATTTGAAATCTGAGACGTGGCGGCTGAACGGCGAAGCTTTCTAATGCAATTCAATTTACCCTTTCACGGTTTTCGTGTTTGTGACCAGATTTTCCACTACCAGACCTTATCAATTAAATGCCTTTTTGTCAGCTAACGATCAATTAAAGATCGGATTTTAGGGGCGTCCTTGAAAGCAACACCAAGGAGAGTTCCTAAAGTGGTTTTAGCCCACAGGTGCAGTACAGCAACAAACAGCTCAATGTGATGGATTACCTGCCACAGATGCGTTTAAATTCACTGCAAGTTGCATTTATCAGCAAACCAGATGAATACAAACCAGTAGAGGCTTTTCATTGGGAAAACCATCATTATCCATAGCTGCACAGCAGGATGATTAACCCAGGACTTTGCTGCATGTGAGCATCATTACCTATGACCTTCCCAAACCCCAAAGCTGTTTTTATCCATCGCAGCTGAGTCGTCATGTGAATCCAGGGAGTCATAACTGCTTGAGGCCTGAATCTGGCACACCTGGCCGACAGACTCATGCGAGACTGGTGATAAATGACGTGCCAGAATCAGCTGAAGTATACTTGGACTGATTTCGTGGCCCTGCCCCGGCCCAAAGTGAGTCTGAGTGCTGCTAAGTGGAGCTGATTCTGATTCTCAAATTGACCCGTAAGTCGCCAACCGCACTAAAATTCTTTGCTGGAACAAAAAGTACAGTCACTCCTCGTCACGAAGCATCTAAACAATCTAATATGAACCAAATAGGAGCTGGTGCATGAAGGCTGGCATCAGTCATCGAGCTTTTTAAAAGGAACTGATGCTAAACCTGGCAGTGACAACAGCTGGATAGAGGGTGAAAGTGACCACACACTAGTTTTAAAGCAGAGAATAATACATTATGGATGCAAAATTAAGCAATCCTAACTGTTTCATGCTGTTCTTACACATAGGTTATACTTCCGGTAAGCTGCTTTAGATTCCTTATATGTTTTTTTAATTGTTTATCTTGGAAAATACACATATTACTCATATTATCAACCCTCAAGTGACTTAAGGGAGAATCAGGGGGAGAATCATCTTTTGAGTTTGTAGCACAGGAGAAGCTGTCAATGGATTAAAAAGATTGTGAAGCTGTGTTTAGTTGTTTGGCCTGAAGTTTGAGCCAACAAACATGGAGGGAAAGTGGCCAGAACCAGAAGGACAACACAAGGCGAATGCAATTTTAGCAGATTTCAAGTCTCTGCAAATTCATTTTTACACAGGAAAAGGGGCCAAACACACCAACGCTTACATTCCTTTGCCTCAAAAAGTAGTTTCTGAATTAACCTGCTTCTCTGGGAGGAAAGGTTGTTCAAATAATCCACACCTGACACATCTAAACAGCAGTTATTCAGTGAAAAGGCAACGTAAGCTAGTTTACGTGTCCTGCTTTGCTCCGGCGCGACTCAGTTTGTTTTCCTTTCCCCCAGTCAGTCCCGTGGGCATAGCTGTCTCTATGCAGATTTTTAACTTTGCTTGCTCTGCACGGAGAACTGAGCCTGCAGGATTTTCTGTGTGGTAAGTCATACCTTCACATCCCCGCACCTCGCTGTGAGTGTCTGGGATCGTGCAGCGACTCCCCTCGCCTCAGCGTTCGACCCTGCAAGGTGACTTAATGGGGCTACATGGGAGATGGTGACGATTCCTCCGCCCGCGTCGCCTTTTATTCCTCTCCTCTCCCATCCACCTATGCATAATTACCCATGTAATCTGCTGACACGAGGAGGTCAGCCAAGAACTTAAAAGCTGGTCACCGACTCCACAATAACTTCATTATTCCTTCTCATTACCTCTCTTTGTGAATAATACACAGTATTCTCTGCTACTGTGCTCCACTTCAGACTTCCCGTTTGTAAATGAGAGCGATTCAGTTCAGCAGCTCAGGTTGTTTATCACGAGGCGCAGGTAATGTTTCTGCAAGACTATTCTCATATCTTGACGGCTGATCGGTTTGGGTTCACCCAGGATGCTGAGGAGAATCCGTTTTGCTGTTTCTCTCCTCGACCTTGTAAGATGAGATGACAGGTGTTGGTATTTCAGATTTTAAAGGTATTATAAAGGTGCCAAATGAAGATTCGCTCTTCATCTTGAGGGAATAAACTCATTCATGTCCCAAAACTAAAACCAGAGTGTGACAGCTTACCTGTCACTTTGAGGTGTGCGTATTCTCTTTTTTGTTTTTTATTTTTTTTACCTGTGCTAAAAATAAAACTTCAAACGGAAACTATCAGAAAAGATTTATAAGTGTTACTAAGAAAGAACCGATGCTTGAGTCCAGTTTTGTGTCTGAAGAGAGAAGCTGTCTCACCTCTTTCAGCGGGTCGTTGAGTTCGCTCAGGATGTTGTCCTCATCAAAGATTTTGCCTTGGTAGCGGTGTTCATAGTAGTCGTGGATTTTCTGCCGCATGTCTGCTGGAAGCTTGTGGAAGGACATGTATTGCTCCACTTGCTTGTACTGCGAAGGCAAATAAAGCAGGTGGATATCAGCTCAGGCTGTTGCATGCATCTATATGTAAAACACCAAATACTGCAACAACGACAGATAGAGCAGACTTCCCAAGTGCACCTTGAATAAACAAGCAAAGCTCCACAAAAATGTGTTCTGCACAGTGTGTGTGTTTGTGTTTCCATATTGAGGACAATCCGTGCTCTCACGTAGTCACAGTGCCATGTCCTGGTTCTGTGTGTGGGGAGGGAGAGGCAGAACGAGGGAGGCAGGTGGTGAACGAAAGTAGGAACAAGTACAGGCCCGGGGCTATGTCAGACCAAGGTAGCAGTTCCGATTATCTCACCGATGCAGGAAGCCCGGCCCTAATAGGCAACCAAGCTATGATCTAACGTGAACTAGCAAGGTATACCTGATATCCCGGAGAGATTTAAGTGCTGCATAGACTGTAAACCAGATGGCACAGGCTGCACGACTGATGACGTGGCAATTATTTGCATGATTTCTCTCAGATACCTTGTTGTCATTTCTTAAAATCTGAGCACATCTGTGGTGCCAAGTACAGTGTGCTGCCTCCCCCTCATCTTTAATTTTTGTTTTTTAGATTATGCTTAAAAAAATGTACTTAAAGCACTTCAAAACTGTCTCACTGTATGAATTTTTCTCTATAAGCTGTTAATGTATCACTGTTACAGTTTATTAACTTTATTTTTGCAGCAAGAAAATTAATAAATCTCACAATCAGCAGACGTTAGAATTCAATGAAAGTTTTCAGATTATAAATCTGATTTAATAAATATTTTTAGGCTTTTGCAGTTTCCTGTTTTAATTCATACAGTAAGGAAACAGATGACTTTTTGTTTTATTCTACAAAGAAAAGTAAAATTAAAGTTGTAAATACAGTTAAAGCAAATGTATAATGTCATAATGTAACTATTATAACTAAAAAAGCTGTTATTTGTTATAATTTTCTACAACTACAACTATTACCACTTAAAGCTAACACATAAACATGAAACTAAAGACTAATTTATTGTATAGTTACTGTTTTTAAATCCCCTGTTACATAATTAGTGATTTTATTTCAGTTGTCTGGATTTGAGACAAATGCACAATGATACTGAAACCTTGTTGATATGGTGGTAGAGAGGGATGGATGGAGAAAGAGAGAGGATGAAATGATTTTTGGCCTCACTATCACAAAGCCAGATGGCCTGTGACTCAGGACTTTTCCATTTATGCAACACTGCCAGTAACAAAGACGGGAGAACCGTCCTGTTTCTGGTAATTAATTGAATCTTAGTGGGAGTTGAAATTCTCTCCACATTTACCTGAAGGCAAATATTGACCCAAAGGAGAGCGAGAAGAGAGAGAAAATACTTCAGCTCATCTATTTTGATCAAGTCTCTGTTTCCTCGTGCAGGTTCTCCACAGACAGGCCCGTGAAAACAATCTTTCCAGCCAGTTCGAGTCCCTGACACCTGAAAATAAACGCTGTGTCTCACGCTGCCTCTGGTAATCACAGTAGGGCTGTTAGGTGAGAGCAGCAACAGCAGCTGTGAGGTTTGGAACCGGTTTCATATTGTCAGATCCATCAGAGTTGTATGCCTCAGAGTTTATTGGTTCTT
Source organism: Datnioides undecimradiatus (assembly GCA_008933995.1). Taxonomy (NCBI): domain Eukaryota; kingdom Metazoa; phylum Chordata; class Actinopteri; order Lobotiformes; family Datnioididae; genus Datnioides; species Datnioides undecimradiatus. The sequence continues at coordinate 3,143,816 of WARS01001868.1, read as the reverse complement.
TGTATCTGTACCAGCATGTTTTAGTGTGAGTTACACATTGCAATCACAAAACAATCACATTGTGCATCCACGCTGCTGGAAACTGCAGAAAGAAATCATCATGGCGGAGAGAAAGAAACGGTCAGCAGTGCAGGCTGTACCGTAAAATGGTAATTTCAAGTATGGACAGAAACACCAGTAGTATGCTGAAACACCTTTCCATGCAACATGCACCTAAATTGGAAAAAATGTCTTTGATGATCACAATACTGTGGACCTTTTTAACAATATATGCCCAAAACAAATCTATTTAATTGTAATTTAATATCAAATCATAAAGAGAATATAAAATAAAATGACATGTTTTACGTCTACAGTTTGCTGATTTCAAGCAATGATATTATGACATTCACTCGTCAAAAGCTTCTAGCGTCAAAGCTTCATTTGTTAGCTCTCTAGCTGTTGCTCTTGCTTGGCAGCTAACAATGCTAGCCCAACTGCTGCAGCAACTGCACACAGCAACAGATGAGCTTTGTCTCTTTTAAACTCTGAAACACTGAAGCTCTCCATGTTTGTTATGACCCGCCCACTTTTCCAAGGTCAAATCAAGTTCATCTGAACATTACGTCCCACCTGCTGATCCTGTTTCACTTGGAATAATGTCACAATACAGAAGCTACATACTGATGAAATACGTGAATCTCAGCATCTCAACCAAGGTTAAATATCCTGTGTTACAGTATGATTAACAGATTTTAGATTTTAGAGTTACTTTGACTAAGAAAACTTAAAGTAAATGCTGCACAATAGTCTCTAGGTTGATCCATTTAAGATGATAACAGACAGACTGTTGCTACAGCTAGCTCTCAGACAGCAAAACGCTTTCACGCTTAACGCTGAGAGTCAACGGAAGAACAGTTTTGTTGCTGCTGTAAACCTGTGCACATCTATGTGGGGTTTTTACACACAAAAAACTGACTGAAAATCAATCAGGGAAAGAATCGATAAAGAATCTGACAAATAAGCAAAATCAATAACTGCATTGATGTCAGTACAGTTGTTTGTCGTCTTGAGTGGCAGCTTCAGTGGACAGTGTGACGCAAGCATGACCCGCCTAATGACATCTGTCAGTGAAACTGAAGACTGTCATTGATTGAGCTGCACAAAGGTGATCGAGTTGGACTCAAAGGTGCCGCTGAGCGTGACATGATGCCACTGATACCTTAGGTCATGCCAAATTTTCAAAATGGTGCCTTTATTCCCACACATATCCAAATATTGACCTTTACTGGTTAATCATCCTGTTCTGTTTTCTAATGGAGCCATTTAGATGACTGCCGACTACATTCTTCATCAAGCATCTCTCTCTTTGTGCCTCTAAGTCTTTCTCTCTCTAGAGATCATTCATACTCAGTCCTACACTCACTCAGGGATGAAACATGTAAATGAACCCTCCTCTGTGCTTGCCAGTGGCACTGTGAAGCATTACTGTCGATATGTTTCATCACGATGGACACTTTATCTGCAAATACTGTGAAATGTGGCAACTCCTCATTAAATATGACTTGTTTTAACTTTGTTTGGGAAAAATGGGCTATCTATTGATAGTGCAGGTGTTCAGAGATGAGCAGGACGAGTTAAAGAGGGCAAGTTTTGCTCAACTGATCATTGAGAAATGGATCTGACACCTGTTTTTGTCATCTAGAAGAGGCCTGTGTCTGGCTTCAAATGACCCATTTTGTATTTTACGAAATCCCTGGAAAAAGCTAATGCTTCACAAATGCTAATTCTGATTATTAGCGGTGCAATTTTATGAGCAATTTGGGATGAAAAACATCAAGAATTTGTTTGACCTTTGAGAAAATTGCATATTCACTTTCTTGCCTAGAATTTGATTAGAAGATTGAAACCACTCTCATGCCTGTGTGTTTGAATATGAAGCCACAGCTAGCTTAACATCACGTTAGCTTAACATAAAGACTGAAATGAGGGGCAACAGCCAGCCTTGCTCCTTCCAAAGCTAATATAAATAGCATATATAGCATGCTAATAAGCAAGTTTTAGATGTATGGGTGAGTGTGCTAACAGTGAATGAGCAAATTTCAATGTTAAACTATAAAAAATATACCTATGTTTGGTATTTTCAAATATTTTGGAGCCTTTGTTGGGCACTTTTTGAGACAGTTGATGCACATTAAAACAGTTTTCTTACCTATCAATTTACTCTGAACCTTATGTAAGCAGTCCAGTGTTTCAGGGCAGACTCGGGATAGCTAAGTCCTGTATATGCAATAAGGCACAGCTTCAATATGTCTTATAGCTCAGCTCGTCAGCTGCCGGATGACACACAGCTGTATGCTGGCTTACATTGATTCAGCAGCAGGGCATCACAGCAGGCATGTCTTGAGACCATGCATGCTTTACACCATCATTTCCTTCCACCCCCCTCCTACCATCCCTCTCCTCCTTTATGTCTTTCTCATCGTCTCTTTCCTTCCATCTTTTGACATCATCTCTTTAATCATGCTGCATTTTTCTTTTCTCCTTTTTAAAAAAACACAAAAGAGCATAAAAACATCATAAAAAGCCAATTAAGGTTATATTTCTTGTAATTTAAGTTAAAGTTATCGACAACACTGATTACTCATCCTCCGTCCTGAGCTAACCTCTAACCTCACACCCACATCCATCTCTCCATCCGTGTTTCCAACCCCCCCCCCAGCTGTGGCACTGATAGATGTAATGACTAGAGGCTGAGCACCCTGAACCCATCCCTGCTGCTCCTCAGCCTGCTCCGCTGATATGCACAGCCATGCAGCAAATCAGCCCTGGCTGAATCTGGCTGCGCGCTGGGGCTCTGTTACCACGAACATGGCATTCGCAGCCTCAAAGCTGTCAGTTCAATGCCTGCAGGGATGTTGAAAGGCTGAAGTGGGATGTAGATTAAGCAGATTTGCTGTGGAGCAGATGTACATCACATACTGAGCAAGACACATGTCACTAATTCAAACAAAGGACGGCTGGCTCGTTTTGCTGTGGGCGACCTGCTGTCATTGGTTTTGGGTGGAATGTGCTGTGACATCGACGTATCTGGCTGTTTATGATCAATCATATAATTATCAGAAAATAAAGCTTATGTAGAAATCAGTGCCACGTCCAACAGCAGGATTTTGCTCATTTTGTCGATTTGATCACTTGGAGGCTATGTAATTCAATGGATTCTTGGATTATGTGTTTACTTTCTGCCACACATCAATTGCATAACTTAAACCCTTTTCCACCCCACAATACTGCTCATCTGTGCCCTTCCCTTGCCGTCTCCGCTGCGGAAAAACTCATCCATGCCCTCATCACTTCCAGACTTGACTATAGCAACAGTTTCCCATACGGTTCAATCAAAACCATCTATGAACTCCATCTAATTCAGAACTCAACTGCCTGGCTACTTACCTACACCTGCCGCCGCGACCACATCACTCCACACGCCTCCTCAACCTCCACTGGCTCACACCCAAACAACATATCACTTCTCCTCACCTTGCTCCACCATACCTCCTTGACCTCCTTGTCCACCCCTCCTCCACCTGTCGCCACCCACTCATGACAACTAGAACCAAGCTCTAGGCCCTTCTCTGCTGCTGCATCGTCCATCAGACAGGCGATCTCCCTAACAGCCTTCAAGCGGGCTCTAAAAACACATCTTGTTAAACTTGCCATCTCCTGTTAAGCAACTCCCCCAGTTTCATCTCATTTACCCCCCCCATCAAACCTTACTCGTTGCTTTTGTGTGTCTATGTTCATTGCACAGCATCTTCGAGGGTCAAGTGCTATTTAAATTTAATGCATTATTATTATTATTATTATTATTTTGAAAATTATCCAGCTCATCTACTGCGTGCAGCTTCACCAGGTGTGTATTCTCCGTGGAGCAGAGCCACCTCTGGGATGCTTCGGTCTCTCAAGCACTGGCCACATTGAGAGCAAACCCTAGTTGCTGAAACGCGATGCCGCCGTGCAGGGTAAAACCTCCCACCGAGCGGTCTTTCACAAAGCTTTCTGCGTCACTTCTGAAACTGCAGTGCTTTTATATTTGCTGATATCGGTTGTGTTAATCCACACCCGAGTTGATAGCTAGACCTGCTTGTCAGAGGATGATGAAACTGAATTATTAGCGTTTCATGATGATTCAGGTTCATTAGCACAGTGTCGACAAGAATGGTCTCCCTACATATGCATGTCCACCACGTTTAAGGTGGCCTTGTATCAGGATGATACTGTATTTGTATTTGGCATGTAACCAAACTGTTCCTGACTTTAAGTGCCATGTGTAACAACTGCGCCAAAACCACAGAGGGGCTGTTTCTCTAAATTGCATTGACCGTGGTAGCGGCTGGCAAGGTCAGTCCATCGTTTTGCAAAGACTTGATAACAGCTAAATGCTTTTACATGCAAGGTGTAAATTAATGAACTGGTGTTTTAGCGCAGCCTGTTATAGTCGCTGTCAAGGTGACTCTGCCGATGCTCTGATAAGAATTACGGCAACAACCTCCAGCGGGATAATTGATGTGTACTTCGTGTATCAGTCCGCTCCTGCCTTAATGCATGTGTCTACAACCAACAAATCTTATTTTAATCATCATTTATTTTGCTGCGGAGCTGAAATAATCAGAAAAATAATCGTTTGTCTTGTTTCATCAAGAAAAAGTCCTAAACATTTACTGGATGGTCAGCCAAGTGTCAGGATATTAGTCCTCTGTCATAATAAACTGTACATTTTACAGGTTTTTTTGACCGTTGACCCACAAAAGCCTTATTTTACAGCTTGAGCATATTAATCAAAGATGAAAATAAGCATTGTCTGTGGTCCCAATTTGCTGATTATTTTCTATTCAGCCTATTAAAAATATATATACACCACCAAATTTCTTGTTTTGTACAGCCAAACAGTCCAGAAAACACAAAGATATTCACTTTACAAGCACAGAAGCACTAATTTAATTAATCTAATTTAACTCTAATACAAATGTGAACTAAATATGACTATCCTGTATCATCAAACCTATCAACGGACAGTTTCTGAGTATTTTAAAGCCAAATTTGTTTAAATCCATCCATCTCCTTTCCAGCTTTCACTGAAGTATTGCAGCATGCCTATTGTATTGCCTCCACCTACCAGTGGAGCAATGTGAACGGACCCACCCATTAAAAAGCAGCTCTATGGCACCACAACCGTTCAGAAACCTTTAAATGACATGAAATACTGTTTATATTAAAAAAGTCTCTATACATGGTGGATGAATCAGTCCGTCTGATCTTACATCATCTGTGTTACCGCATAAGTTAAAGGTCAGCTCCTCATTTTAATCATAAATGGATCATCAAGACATACCATAGCAGACTATATAATCCCCGGCACTACAATGCTGTACATAACGGGAATTCAGCAGCACAAGCGCAGGGAAAGTTTGGGAGTTAAACTCAGGTCCTTGCGTGCGAGCACAGAGCGCATCAGTCATGGCCGTGTGTTCTGGGAATCGCCCAGGCCCCCTCAGCGGGATCACAGATGGTGGCCCGGCTGAAACGCCGGATAATCACCCCTCCATGCACAAAAAAAAAAAAAAAAAAAGTGACGTAATAGGGACTGAAATGAAAGGGAAGAATATAAAATATGTTTGCTGGCAGCGCACAGACAATGAGGTGGCTGGTCGTGTCACAGACCTCCTCACCCCATCGGCCTTGTATGATCTGCTTGGGAGGAGAAAATCCTCTTTCCTAGTCATCGCCCCGGATATTGTGATCTGCGAGGGCTCAACCCATTGGTCCACAGGGCCACCGAGAGAGGACCTAATTTATTTAATTCTAGCGCCAATGAGCAGGATTTTATGCAGTTGGAAAGAGCAAAACCCCTTAGATTAATACTTCAAGACCATCCCGGTGGTAATTAGCATTACTTACCTTGAAACAACAAAACATTATAGACTTCACACCACACACCTAATTGAAATAACATCCAATCTTCTCCATAATCCTCTGATACCTATATCATAATGTGTGTCATTGTTTGGTTCTTACCTTCTCTTGGTATTGCCTGCGTGAGGAGTCCAGTGATTGGATTAGAGCCGTAGCATGGCCCACAAACATGGCGTAGCACGTGGCGCCTACAATCATACTGAGCATGGTGATCCACAGGTCAGACATGCTGACGGGTGCCCGGGCGCCGTACCCGATGCACAACATGTGGCTCATGGCTTTGAAGAGGGCGTAAGAGTACTGCTTACCCCAGGAAACGTTCTGTAAAGCAGAGAGAGGGGGAGGAGGGAGGAGAGAGACGGAGAGGGGTTGGGGGGAGTTACTGCAAGGCAAGGCAGGGAGGGAAGACAGGCTTTCCTTTGATGGATCACTGAACCTCTACCAAACATCCTGCCAACACACTCTTCATGCCTCACAGCATAATGGCTGAACTTTCTACCTGCATCCTTCCCTCCCTCCTCCTTCTCCCACTCTCTTCCCCTGCATCCTCTCCCTCTGCCCCGGACCTTGCTGGCCTCACTCATTTTTACCCGCTCGCCAAAGGCTGGAAAACACTTCATGTTTGCAAGTGCTCCGAAATACAGAAAAAAACCCCCAAAACAACCCAAACTTGCATTATTTACAGAAGTCTGAGGCTTTGTTTCCCTTAAAGCCCAGGGCACTCTTCACAGCGAGGGGAGGACTGGCCTGGATTGTTGAGCCCTCTCTCTCTCTCTCTCTCTTTCTCTCTCTCTCTGCTTTGATTTTCATAAGTGTTTTAATGGGATTCGAGATGTTTGAGGCCCAGGAAGTGAAATGCAGGGCCGGGAGGAAGGCAACTCCTCTCCAGTCTCCACACACACACACACACACACTCAGGGCTGACAGTCATGTAACATATCAGCTCAGGTGTATAACAGCCCTTCCACAGCTGAAAGTGTGGTGAGTCAGTCATGAACGACTCCTTTGAACGGCTCTTTCTTACAAAGGAAGTGATTTGAGTGAGACTCATTCCTTTTCATCGTTCGCCGCGTGTGTTCTCCTCGCAAGACGACGTCACTTCAGCCGCACAATGAGATTGCGAGCTGGGTCAATGGTTATACAAACTCTACCCTTAATGATCTATAGTGCACGGTCTAAAGTGCATTTAAGTCGTGTCCGTCTGCACCTTTGCAAGTTAAATGATGCATTTTTGGTCACAAAATAAGATGCAAGTTGCAAAGGGGGTTGAATTTAGTTGTTTAAATTAATGAGAGGTTTGTTTGTTTTGGGTGAAACGTGTATTAAACTAATCAAAGTTTCATCTCCCACTGCCTTTAAAAACCAGGTCTACCTGCGCCCGCTGCGTTGCTATTTAAACAGCACTGAGTGACAGGTATGTCCTCCTGTGGGCCGGTGGACTCGCTGCCTCCTCCGTCCCCCGCTCGTCTGTTCGATCAATGGCTTCTCTTGACTGCATGTCAGCAAATGCACCAATATTTAACTGAGCGGGCAATGTGTGTTGCATTATTTAAACAATGCTCCTTTGTAAATAGCAGGAAAATACTCTGCTATTGACTTACGCCTGTTTTTTTGTTGATCAGCTGCACAATCGCTTCCATTTTAGGACCAACATGCCAACCAGTGCACAGATATACGTATGTTTGCTTCTTACACATCGCGGGAAGCTGGGTGTGAAAACGACAACGCCATTGGTAGGAAACCACACCAGGCTGTGTGCTGCTGTGCACCGGGTGTAAGATAAGGTCCTGCAGCTTTATGACTTCTCTCAGCAGCTTCAGGGGGCCCATATTACTTGCGGTCAGTGATAATCTCAAACTGAACATCCTACATAAGTGAAGTGGGAATAAGCACTCCCTGCGAAGTTGCGACATACAAGTTTCCTTCTTGTATCAGCCTGAAAGTGGATGTTTCAGGGGTCTGTATGACTTTTATTTAAATTTACTACCTTTTTAGTTGCATTTCTTCTTCTTTTTTTTTTTTTTTACCCCCCACTTCCTGTTGGTCTCAGCCTCGGGGGGAAGTCACGTCTTGGATTCTGAGCAGGATTTAGACTCCTCATTAATACAGCACACGTCAAATGTGTGGCTTTTTCGCCCGGAGACATGCAAAATCTCTAGTGAGCAGCCCGAACAGACCCGTGGAGGCTACATCTGTGAAACCCAGTCAGTTCCTATCTGGAGGCAAACGTGACAGCTCTCCGGTGCAGGCCTCGTAGCCGCAGCCAAGTTGCTGACTCGTCCAATAGCTTCACCTCCTGTGAACAAGAACTGCTGAGGAAGCGCTCCATACAGAATACCTATCTCACCTAAAACAGAATAGCTAATGAAAGAAATATGAAACCTCCAGAAAATATAGTTAATCTCTGTCTCTTCCACATGACACTCTGTAATGTAGCACATCCCGTCATGTCTCCTTTGGTCGAGCCATTCCCCGCTCTCGGCTCCACGCTGCTCATCAGCCGGGGCTCAGTGAATTTTACAGCTAATCATCTGCCCCGGTTGGCCCACCGGTTCTCATCTCCGTGCTGATGAGCTGTTTCTGTTGACTGATTAGTGGGATAATAACACTCGACAGTTTTAACATATATATACACATATAAATATATATATATGTATAAAATAGAGTCCAGTTTGTTTGTCTTGGCAGTTTCCTGTTTGTATTTCTGCAGCAGGTCCAGCCAACAATATACCGCATTCGAGGTCCAGACTACAACGTACAATGCAGAGTTAACCTCATGTTCCTCAAAGACCCTTTTTCCATGACTAAGACGAGACGTTGATGAGATAAAAATGGATCTTTCGCAATAAGTACGATGACGAAATGTGGTTTTTGTGCACACTGGCGAGACAGGGCCATGATTTTAAAGGTGGGCAGTGAGATGTGTTCCTGGTGAACGGACGCTGTTGCAATCCTACACTGAGGTTTGCGATAGCTTCAACGCAAAAAAAGGGGTGAGAGAGGAAAACACAATGACACACTAATAACACGCAGGAAGCTGCTACTAATGTCAGTAAGCTAATTTACTGTACGTCCTGATGTAAAGTCAAGTATTGCCTGGTCAACTTGTGGCAAATGTACTGATTCAGCCTGGAAGACAGATTCTCTCAGTAAAAAGAGAACCGAGACTGTGTGAAAAGCTGTTTTTGTCGACTAAAACTGGATAAAAATCGCTAAAATGACTAAAACTAATCAGCTTTTCAGTGTAAAGATTAATGTAGATGGCAACATGAGCACTGGTGCGCTGTGATGTAAATGTTTGTATCTTCTGTATGAGCAGAGACATGCACACACGCACACACACACACACACACACAGGGTGGATACTCCATTTACACAAACAGACAAAACAAACCCAGCCGACCATGTAACAGGAACAAGTGGCATTTGTGAGGTCATGAGGCCTTAGGTGTCCTTACACACGTGTGCATTTAGCATGTGCGGCTGAGGCGGTGGGCGACTGTTTGTCGAGCGGCTCTGCAGAGTGTTTGTGTTGACATATTCGTATGGATGGAAGAGCAGAGAGGTGCAGTTTTGCCAGATGAAAACAGATAAGCCGGGCTGACTCACCGCACCTTTTGGTATTTGTCCCCGTGTGTGTGTGTGTGTGTGTGTGTGTGTTTGGTGCACAGATAAACAGATCCAACAGGGAATGTCTGCACTGCATGAGCCTGTCATATAATCCTACTGTAGTGTGGCTTATGCAGGGTTATGGGGCTTGATGTCACATTTCATTGCACTGTATGCCACATTTCTGATGTTTGTTTACAACGTGCGATGCAGAGGCGCTGCTTTCAGGGAACACAACACAACAGTGGCGTTTAAAACGAGCAGGTCAAGTGCTGAGACACATGCTGAAGAGTAATCTTGAAATATTTTTGTTCACAATTGCAAGAAGTTATGTCTGCAAACCAGACGAATCTGCTGAATCAGACATTTTCATAGCACCCTGTAATTACGGTAACAACAGCAACACGTCTGTGACGCTGCACCATCGCAGCTCAGCCCTCCACCGATCTCCGCGCACACTGTTTGCATTTCTCCATCGCTGAGCGCCGTCACAGATTTCACTGCTCTGATTGGTTGTCGGTCTCTCCAGTCGCAGCCTCCGTCATTTTTGTTTGCACTCGCTGATGACGCCACCTGGAAATCGGGGGCCGCTGTGGAGAGCCATGGCTACGCCTCAAACCTGCTTGATGTCGCCGTGGTAGCAACTTGTCACCCTGCTTTATCATCTATTTCACTCTAAATGGGGCCATCATATACAAAATTAACATCATGTTGTATTAAAAAAGACTTTAAACTAGCACGTGAGACCATGAATTCATTAGGAAAGACGTAAACGACGGTGTTACTGGACCCCTTTTTAACACAGAACACTGCAGCGATGGCGTCTGTATTATTACCGGTTTGAGTCCTTGGGTTTGTTTTTCTTCCTGCTATTACAGTAAGTGGCTCACAGCGGGGCTGGTGTGCAGCATTATGATTGCAGCAGCCGATCCGAAACCTAAAAATACTGTTGTTGTTTTTTTAGTCCATTTACAGTAGTAATCAGGACAGACATAAACATGCATTTTCCTCCAGTCGTGTTCAAAGTGTTGAGAACCACCAGAAACCAGTTATTTAACTGTTGTTTGCTGCCGTATAGCCGTCCGTCCTCTGGGACGAATGAGTCACTGCAGCATTAACACATTTTCTTCCAGAAAACGCAGTTTCTCCTTTGCTTTCCTCTACAATCCCCTTGATTTTAATAAATGTGGCTAACACAGCAGATGTATTCAGTTCCTCCACACTTCTAAATATAATTAAGCTCTGGATGCAGCAAAACAAGTGACATCAGATACTGCATATTCATCTTTCAGCAGCTCTGCCTTTTGTTTATTAGCAGAAACCGTGAAGTGAATCCTTCATTATCACATGCATTAGTACTAATCTCGCCCCACGCCATTGTCAAAGTATTCAAATCAACAACTTAAAAGTTTCTATAATTAGACCGAGCCCAGCGTTTGACTGCGCTTGTACGTTCAACAAACTTGCATTTCAATTCATTAGTCACAACATCGTGCTTCCAACGGGCCCTTCTCCACGCAAGATGTTGCTGGTTATGTGACCGGGAAGGCAATCGATGATTCACCGTCGTTCCAGTGTCGAGTGTGACCCACAGGCGTCGGTTTGTTGTTGATACCAACAGAGAAGCATGAGACTAACAGGACGTAATGCGAGGCTGCAGAGGACAGCGTTTGACCCCCGTCATTTGCACGAGTGCTCGCAGGGCAAATAACAAAAAAATCGGAGTGATTTCTCATCTGAACTCCCGCAGATCCACTGATTCATAGCTGTCCTACTTTCGTTGCAGCATCGGATAGGATCGTTTTTTCACACACTGCTGGTTAAATTTCATCATATTTTGATTTAGAAGCATTTATTCCCCACGTCTCATTCCAGGTAAATGCTACCTTCTTGTTGTTTTTATCTATATTTGAAGAGAAAGAGCAAAACATCCGCATTAACTGATGGCTTTAATTACTCAATCATATAACTCTCTAAAACCCGGCAATCTGTCCCATGCATGGGGAGGGGTGTGTGTGTGTGTGTGTGTGTGTGTGTGTGTGTGTGCGTGTGTGTGCTGCACAATATTCATTTTTTCAATTACATAATCAAACTACAAGCTGTTCTCCCCGAGAGTGCACAGAAGGCACAGCAGTCTTTGAACACATATGCGAGGAGGTGAACGGGGGTCCGCAGGCCTGCACGCGTATCAGACTGTAAGTTGGCAAGTAACGCACTCGCGGTGGTGTTTCTCAGTGCGAAGGTTCGCTGTTTCTGTTTGTCTCGTAAAATTTATGATGATGGGTGTTCCTCAGACACCTCCTACAGTTTTCTCCTTGTGTTGTTTGAAGAATGGGTTGTAAGTGGACATTTCGTCAATTCTGATGGAAATCATTAAATTCTTGATAAACAAAGACGTCCTATGATCAGCAAGGATGGTTTAAGCGGCACAGGAGACAGTTTCAAGCAAACAGTCCAACCTCTGCAGGAGAGCCGCAACAACAAGCTGTTTTTTTTTGTTTTTTTTCTTGCATGAGCCAGGAGAGGAAAGAAAAGTTTGATTAATTCATAAACTCCAGGCTGAGCTCAGCTGTTGGAAGTGACTCATTCTGCTGGTTGGAGAAGAAAGAGGTGGTGAAGTAGTGGGTGGTCCAGGGGATAAAAGAGGCCAGGAAGGGTGACTGATGCTGAAGGGCGGTTGCGCATGGTTAGCCAGGCCTTTCTTCTTTTCTTCTTCTTCTGTTTTTTGTCCACCTACAGTATCTGTCTATCTGTCTGCCCCTAAATCTCTCTGAGACATGAATCCTCCGCAGGCCACTGCTCAGCTGTCTGCCTCTTAACGTGAGCCTGGACGGCAGCAGCAGGCTCATGTGTGCCTCCGCGCTGCTAAACACATATCTTTTCACTGTACATGCAGACAAATGCAACACCCCGTCACCCTCTCACCCGAGCCAACGCAGCCACGGCGGCGTTATCGTGTCTGGTGATTAAGTAAATGCAGCCTCTGAAGAGTAAGAAGCTACTCTCAGGCCATTAGTCATGAAGATAACGGCCCTACACCCCTGTGCTGCACCACTCAGCAGTATCTGCAGGGCTTCACTCTTCTTCTCACAGCTGAGACAGAGAGTACCAAGCCACTGACAGAGTGCAATGTGAACTTAAAGCAGTCACTCCTGAGCAAACTGAGAGACACGACCTCTGCAGACAGACATTATGCATTTTTATACCTGCAGCACACGGACAGGGGACTTTTCTTATCAAGATTTAGTTTTGTTTTGTTTCTCATGAGCGCTAATGCGCCGTGATGGTGTGAGAGGAGGAATCCCATACGTGGGCGCGGCCTTTCACTTTGGATTTGCCAGTCGGCAGTCGGCGCGCAGGCCTCCACTTCTGCAGGGATCCACAGGGAGGAGACTCCACAAATTGCTCATTCTGCCACATCACAGCCGGTGACTCCATGTTGAGCCGGTGCCGATCACATATGCAGAGATTTTACATCCAGTGAGTCTCTGTTAAAGCGCCAACCAACGATTTAGCGCTGACTGTATTTATTATTTCTTTGATTAATTGAATATCACGAGAAATGCTCTGCACATTGGGACTAATGCAAGCATTCGGTCAACTCATAAACTGAGCAGAAATCAGTACAGGAAACAATCTGCATTTTAAATTTGTCAGAATTACATTAAAATGGATCTCCATTATTTAAATTACTGTCTGCTTTCTGCAGTGACTACAACAGGGGACTACACTTCCCATGGTTACTTGCAGATGCTTCTTTATCATTATCATTAAAATCACGAGCTCAAGTGTTTCCTCTGGTCTAGTTCTATTAGTTGAATACTCACATCAGACCTACAGTAAGTGTGCAGAGGCTTCTTCTCTTGAACTGCTTCCAGTAATAAGATAATACTTGCATATCTCAGCTTTGTCTTTTTTGATATTATTTTGCGTGTGTACTGATTTTTAATTAATACTTTACACGGTATATATTCCTCTGCTCAGACTGCACAAAAAGTAGTCCAGCGGTGGATGTTACAGGGACGAATCTGAGCAATACAAATACAGAACACTCTGTTTTACTTGCATTAGAATTAAAATTACTTCCTTAACATATCACAAGGTTTAATCAGTGCTGGACATTTATCCTCACTGGAAGCTTTGACAAAACAATCGTAATGAATGAAGTTCATATTTACATGAAGCTGACTTGTAATTGTTTGTAAAGCTGTCGTGCATTTGTTCAAGTCGGTTGGTAATTGCTGCTGTAGACGACTCACAAATCATCATACGAATGTAACTCGCTTAATAAATTTGCTAACTGCACATATTTGTCCCTGGTAATGAGCTGGAGCATTTTGCTGTGACTGCAGTGATTTATAGTTGACAGCATGTTGTTCAGTTAATTCATTTGCCAATAGTTATGGGTAACTATTCAAAAAGCAAAACTCAATCTTAAAGTAAGAGGAAAACAGACAGAAGCAGCCAAACGTCTCATCTGAGAAGCTGGAAGCTGAGCATGTTTGGCTCTTTTTCCACTGATACACAATTTATTGATAAGCATGTTGATAAATCGATTACTACATTTAATGTGGATTAAGTTTCTTAGTTAATAGACTGATCCCTTCAGCAGTCTTAGCGCTGTCAAAGTCTGTATTTTCAGACCTGAACACAAGGAGAGAAAAATGAGCTGGAGTCATGATATATATGGTAATCCTAATCCAAAAAGCTGTGAAACTGCTGAGACTTGAAAGCGTTATTGTGCTTTTCAGTCTCCTGTGCAGACGAACTCTGTGAGCGTCTATATATAGGAGCTGCAGTCGGAACATGTCACTGGAAACCTCATATCTGTGAAGAGCTGGGAGACATCTTCGCAGCGTCTACATGCCGAATACAAATGATTCCACAGTTTCACCTTACCAAGAGAGAATATTTAGATTAATCGGCCATTTTAACTCACCTATAAACTGTCAGTGTGCAGGCGTCCTGCTGTATATTAGCTCTTTGTTTCAGGGGCCCAGTTATGGCTATGGATTTCCACAGCGCAAATGAACCTGACACACCAGGGGCAGCAAATTAGGCTCTTAATAAGACTCTCATTTCGTATCGATTTGCATACAAGAAGGGGAATGTATCCGATTCATCCTGAGCGAGGGGAGCAGCTCGCGGTTTTAAATTCAGCTCGGTGTCTAAAGTAAATGTGACGCTAAAGGAAATGAGTGCTGCTGCAGTAAGTGCAGCTGCAGCTGTTTGCCCAGTTTTGTGTACACAACCATTAGCAAGGATGAATTGTGACAGTTATGTGGGAATTTGCATCGCTGCAAATTAATTTTGGTGCAAACAGAGATGGATAATGTCTGTTTGGGTGAATAACACATGTTAGTTGGTAGCGGGCTCACTTGGGCATCTCATCGCCCCAAAGTAGAAATAAGAGCGGGATACGGAGCTGTGATGTTGAAGGAGGGTGACATTTGCACCTCCAGTCTGATGCCTCTGAGCAGTCAGTGTGCATGTGGAGTGCAGAGATGTTTGTCGGAGAGAGGGAGATGAGAAGGCAGAAGAGCTCCTCGGGCGAGCATTTACAATCGGCATTACCCAGGAGGCCTGTGCGCACTTTCTACGCTATCACGCCGCTCGGAGAGGAGCAGCCCTAGTCCGTTTGACCCCGAGTCTGAGGGGGAGAGCGAGGCGGAAAAGACAGAAAAACACAGTGGAATAAAAAGCACAGAGCAGAGAATCCCTTTGGTTTATACAGAGGCCAGATGTGGGTTAAAAAACGTAAAAATAACACAAAAAACTAAAAAAAAAAGACCAGGGTAAGCTACTTTTCAATTCCCTTACTTATCATAATACAAAAAAAGCATAAATGCAGCACTTTACTGCTACATTTAGTTGTATAAATGTCTTGTATTAATCTTTAGATTTAAAGGAAACTCTACCTCACTGCCTCTGTTTAAACTGTATTTCACTGTAGGTTCGCAGAGCAATAATGTACCTGCAGCAGTGTCCCTGAAGAAATGATGAAATGTGCCTGCAACTCTTATTTATAGCTAGACTCCTGCTCCAAATTAATCCGACGCTATTTCAAAACAAAACGCCAAGAGAGCACAAAGCCTCAACGTAACACGCCACTCAGCCCGGACAGGTTCTTTCTAATCCTCATTTACCCAAACTTCTCGTCTTCTCTTGCACCTAACCAACTCATACTGAAACTCTTTTAGATTTTAAAGTTCAGAGTTGGGTCTGCTGGTTGTGGCTAAATCAAATAAACCTGTTAAACTTAACAAGCATAGCAACAGTAACTAAGGGGCTAGTGGGGCTTAGCGAATGGAAAAGCTGTGTTTGGCAGCACTGACACTGTAAAGTTTTAATGTATATATATGTAATGTATACATCTTAGTGTGTGTCTGTGTGTGTGTGTGTATATATATATATATGTGTGTACACCAGGTGCCAAAATAACAAACAAAAGAGAAGAATGTGTAATACTTACAACCATACCGTTTAGGGACACCCAGCAGTCAGGGGGGAAGTCTTGGAGGAGAGGCACCAGATACTGGAGACAGCCATCCCAGTGACACAGAAGCAGCATCATCCCTATCAAATTAAATATTCTTACCACTGCACTGGCCAGGTCATAGGTCATATGGAAAATCTGCCAGAGAGAGAGAGAGAGAGATGGATGGAGAAAGATCAGCCTCAGGTAGATCTGTTCTGTGCTGTTGTGTGACAATGTGCGGTCACATGCAGGGGGTTCAGATCTAGATCCGCCTCTGAAACGTCACCTGCGCTGGTATTTCAGATTTTTTCTTAAGATTAAAAACCGTTCACAAAAGTACAAAGTCACCTTTGAAGCGCAGGGCACGGTGTGCCACCAGAGAGTTCGGTTGCCACCGGTGAGTGAGTGAGCGAGCATGTGTGTGTGTGTGTGTGTGTGCGTGTCACAGATGTTGAGCTTGCATAATTCAACATGGCTGCTCTCCAAAACAAACTGACCGGCGGAGGAAATACAGCACAGAGCAGGTAACGCGGGAGGTGAACGATCAGCCGGGGCGTGTGTTTGAATGCCGTGAGCTGGGGGCGCCTGTCGCAGTGGCTGTTTTAATCGGGAAGTTTCAGAATAGAAAGTCATCAGCGGGGTGAGTAAGCACGAGTGCAATGTGAAGCGGTTTCATTTACATGGGATCTGGGCGAGGAGAATTGACTCACGCCTGGTTGGCTGTGGCACTAATTCAGAGCTTCTCATTAGCATTAGAAACCCATTACTCCTTTCCAGGTTAGTTATTCCATAATCACTGAAGCTCAATTTCTCCTAAAAAGAAAAAAAGTTAAATACGGAGAAAAAAAAGATTGCTGATTGCTGATTGGTGGGTTTTGCATAATAAATCTGCCCCCATCTGCCAATTTGTTAAAGAGATTTCAGGCAATTATTATCTATTTTTAAGTTTATGGCTTCCCATTTTCTGTAAACTGCCCATTCTACTTATCATAGGAGTAATGATTTCTGTTTTGAGCCTCATTAGATTTAAAAAAAAAAGTGGCGAATGGTTAACTTTTTGTTGCCGGAAAGGTTTTCTGCACCAGTTATAAGGATTTAAATAGAGTTTCAAAGTTGTAAATGATGCAAATAAGCAATAATAACAAATAAATATATAAAATATATAAAGAAAGAAAGAATTTGGTTCTTTCACATTGATTCAGACAGTTACAGAGGGCTGAGGTCAGTTGTTTGGTCGTAAACTACTGAATATTTCACTTTAATAAGAGACTAAACAAACAGCACTTTTGTCGTATCAAACATTTCTATTTTCTAGTTGAGCGTTATCTGTCTTTTATTGTTCTCCTCAGTTCTATTTTTGCTTTTTCTGCCTTGGATACTTCAGAAATTTGGAAAAACACTGACCACTTCTGACCAGATTGCACGGGCTACTTACTTCCTCTTCTCATAGAGTGCAATCACTCCAGAGGAGGCAGAGAGCCCGAGCGTGGGCTTGGTGTTGTGCTGACATGTATACCGCCATGATTCTGGACCAGTTTGTGCCACGCGTATGCAAAAACCCCAGGTGTTTTAAAAGCTCTTTGAATCCACATCTCTCCACCCCGGTCCATTGTGAATGTCCTGTAACCTTTCCGCACAAAGGACAGTGTCCACACACAGAACAGATGAGAGAACAAGAGGCTGAGCTGATGCTCAGATCCCTCTATGGTTCAACTCATCCACGGGGAGATACAGTGCACTGCCCTGACAGGCTAAAATTAGCCACTAGCTTACAGGGTGGCTGTCTCAATGCACCCAGTATCTCTTCTGCTGCCTACATCTTTATTCTTAATTTAGCAGAACTCTCTCCCTCTCTCTGTGTCTAGTTTGATGACATAATAGGAGTGAACAACAGACACAGGGCAGGACAGACAGAGTGGGGAGAAAAGACAAAGAGAACCAGACAAAGGTAACTAATAAAGGTACACATTATTGGCATCACAGCAAGACTGGAGAAAACAGGAAGTAGCACTTTGGCCCCTCTTTGAATTGCAAATGATTCACAGCAGGCAGAAATAGAAAAGGGCCGACTGCTTGTCTGCACTTTCCTCTCTCAACTAATGCATAATCGAAAAACACAACAAAAGGGAGTCTGGGCGCCGGCTTTTGGAAGCGGTAAGGTGACGCGTGTGAAGGTTGCAGAGAGGTTTTACAAATTCCCAGGGACCGTTTCACTTTGCTGGGAAGCCTCTGCGACCTTTGGGTCGAGCTGAGTCACCGAGGGGCAGAGAGGAAACATGCAGAAACTCATTAACGCAGTGTGGGATTTGTTTGGGTTTGTATTTCAGGGGCACCGGTTTTTGAGAAGTCTGCCGGTGGCAGCAGGTAGCCACGAGGTAGTCGACTAATAATAGAGCTCTTAATAATAGACGCTCCAGGTGTAGATCAGTGGTCAGGTCACAGGATTATGCAGGATAACCTTCATCGTGATGTGGGGATATATGAGGATGAATTTTAACTGTTTGAAACACTGCACTCGGATAAAAAAGACATCTCCAAACTGCAATTTCACTTTATTTATGATAATCCACTTAATATAATCCGTTGGTGCAGATTTTCTGTGCATTTTACGTGAATATATGCATTCAAGCTCTTTATTTTCCTCATAAATCAGGTAATTGCACAGTGGAGGTTGAAAGAAAGGACAGAGTTAAACTGCAGGTGAAGTTCAAGCTTAGACACTGAGGTCTGCCGTCTGACTCACCGAGGGAAATGAGGGCTATTCAGAGCACCAAAGTTCCTGTTCGGAGAGCGGCTCGTAGGCTCAGGATACGCGTCGTCAGGGCTAAACATTTTTATTTCATGAGTTGCACTGCCACAGGGGCCACAGGGAGGGAGACAGCAGTGTGCCTGTGCAGCAACAACGCGCTGGTGGAGAGGATTCAATTATTTGTTTTGTTAAAACACACGAAGGAAGGGAAATCAAACCAGATCTTGAAATTAAAACAAAGATTTTTTTGATGAGACGTTCACGTAGAGATCAGTTAATTAGCTTGAAAATGGACTTTGGTATCAGAAAAACACTGGAGCACAACTTCTCTGTGAAGCCTGGGGATCTTATTGCAATTCTGTAATTAACATTTGATTTATTATCAATTAATTGTTTCCTTGGATAATTAATTTATCACCTGCCCATCACAATTTCCCAGCACCTAAGATGACAAATTGCTTGTTTTGTCAAACAAACTCACCAGAATACAGAGAGAATTTCAATTTATATTCATAAAACGCAGAGAGGCGGCAGGTAATCCTCACAAACCTGGAGGATGAAACAAGCCAGTGTTTGCCGTTTTGGCTTTAAACTGCAAATTCTGGATTAACGTTCTGCTTCAACTGCTTGTTTCAGCTTCAAAAGAAATAAATACTTGCAGAGCAGCATGAGCCAATGAGCTTTTCCCTTGGCGATTCGGGGGCTTCTGATTGGCTGCAGTGCCAGTCTGTGATACTCTCTGATACTCTCTCACGCTGTGGTTGGATGTGTCGTCGGGTTGTTCCTTGTGTTGATTTGATTTTGGGACTTTTTACACTCTTCTTTATGTTGACAGTCTGGACCTGTTTGTATGATCCAACACATCCACTTCCTCTGTGCGTCGGTGAATCTGCGTGATCGTGGCCGTGTTTGACGATACAATAAAACCTTTGACCACCTGTTCGCGATAGAAATAGAGGACGGGAAGTTGTGGCGGACATCGTGACCAAGCTGTGTGTCAGCCAATGAGATCTGAATTCATTTCCACTCTCTTTGCTGCTGTCTTTTGCTCTACAGGAAGTAGGTAGCACAGACCGAGAGCCCGAAACAACAGATACTCCCGGCTGACGTTGGCAAAATATAGGCTTAGAATTAAGTACATCAAGCTTAAATTTGACCGGGGACGGGGGCGTAGGTCAGCGTAATCCTCTAATACAGTAGAGACAAAGAGCCAAGATGTGATGTGATAGGGGCACAAGGTCACACGCCGGTCGTGTCCAGCCAGCACGACGCTCATTTGGCACATCCTCGTCGACTCCGCCGTACAGCACGGTCTGGATGTCAACCTGGTGACTCCTGTGTGCACATACACTTAGCATTTATAAAACCACAGCCAGCAAAACATCCAATTAACGCACCCTTATGGGGATTTGTTGCGTTACTCCTGAATAATGCAACAAGTCACATAACAGCCAACGTGGAAGGTGTTGATTCTTAATGTCAGAGTCCACGTGTTGCAGGATGCAATCTGTCAGGTTGATGTTTGTACTGTACGCTGACTTTTTCAGTCTGATGTGCAGCGAAAAGAGCATGCAGGAGAATTACTCATCATCGGGCTGTGGGCCTCAAACACGCAATTACAAAGTGTGCTTTATGCATCTTCAAATTGGACATGAGTGACCTCTGTTTGAGGTTAGCGAGGATTAGCGAGGGACTAATTTGAGGGGATTAAATCCACCACTGGCTATTACATTGAAGGATGACAAAACTGCTTCCAGGAAAATCTGGAATTCTCCCGCTTAACATCGTCTTGTAAATCTCCTTTTGGATCTCTCGCTTGGTTTTGCTTAATCACAAAATTACAGTTGAACTTGGATTTGAAAAATCATATTATCATGTAAGGGGAATTCACTGGGATTTAGCTGTTTGCTTCTCATATTTGCTTAAGAAAAAGCTGTTGGCCGTTCAAAAGAAAAACTAGAAAATTCCCATAGATTATGTCTGTCTTCGCAAATAAACCTGAATATGGAATATTTTATACACACTGGAAATAGACTTCCTGTGCCTTTCACTTCCCCCAAAGAAAAGCAGCTTACTGGAAGTAATTACAATCCACATGTGTGTAATGCCCTGCGCGTAATCATGTTGATATATGTATAGTTCAGCAATAAATAAACATAAATAGAGTTGGCATTACTTCAGTGCTTCAGGCGGCGTATGTATATTCTGAGAAGCTAATCAGTCTGCAAATCGGTCGACAATACAGACTAGAACAGACCAGACTATGCAAGTTGAGACGGGAAGAGAGGACATAGTTAAATCATGTTATATGTGCAACTTTCCTTTATTCAGGCATGTTAAAATACCAGTGGCGAGGTCATTGTGAATTGTAAGTAAGTGGATTCACTTTCCTAACCCCGCAAGAAACACTGCTGAGCAAAGATGGCGGCGCAACATGGCCGACACCACGGACGCAGGGAGTCCCCAGGAGGTGCGCCGGGCTTCTCATCCTTTTAGATCCCACCCACAGTCACGCTGAACACCTGGTTTAATTAATTTAATTATTATTTTGTAATCTTAGATCAAAATCTGAAGCATGAATGGATTTAAGGTATCCTGGCACCCACCGGTCAATCAGCGTCTTCGACTTTCAGCGCAGCATCAAAGCTTCGTTTGTTAGCAGCCTAGCAACAGTTGGCAAGAGCTAGACTGCAAACACACGCTGTCCCAAAAATATCATAATAAGGGAATCTCTTTACTTTGGGGGGGGGGGGGTCCGCTCGAGATAATGCACAAGGCATTTAGCAGAGGTCTATTTACAGTGAGGCTTGTCCTGTTTCACTCGATAAATAATGAATTGAAGGTGCATACATGAAATGCCATTTTATCTGGATTTAAGAGCGGATTTGACATTAGCAGCCAGACGGTGCGTTTACAACATGCACGCTGGCTCAAAAATACTTTTCCCCATAGATCTACATTATAAAAGAAGCATCCTTTTGCAAAATGACTGGTTTTTCTTTCCCAATTCGATTCATTTGGTGCAAAATCATCGGGGAAGTCCACAACAGAGGGCGAAACTTGAAGTCACTTTGGGTCCACGAAGCACGCATACCTGCAGGAAGTGGCAGGAAGTGGCTTAACTAAGGTTCTCATAATGAAAAACACAACAATCCTTATTTTCAGGTGATTATGCGCTAATGGAAACACAACGCACGTGCCCGCACGCTGGAGCACTTCAAGCTGTGTGAAAAGTTGTTTCCTCTGGATCTTCAGCTCGGAGCAGTCCATTTAGGTAATGAGGCCCAACAGTAATTTGTAGTCAGAGACTTAATTAAAAGGCAGGTGGTGATCAATGGGATCTTTACGCGGGCAGAAAACAAGTAGTGATCTATTAATGTAACAGTAGAGGGAAGTCGTTATTTCTCCACTGCTCTCATTGACTCCTGCCTTACATGCACAGTAACTCATGATATCCATAAGGGCAAGTTAAGAGCTACAAGAATGAAAACAGATATTTACCTCTAAACCGTGTGGGCATAGAATAAATACATCAGAGTTGTGCTGAAGCACCGTTGAGTACTCTTTTTAATGATGTTTGGTTACCGTTTTAAGTTGTCACAGCCTGATCGTTTCATGGTTTCAGCAGCTTTAATGACAAAAAAACCGCTCTGACACACTGTGTTTCTCACGAGGACGCTAAAATACTTGCATCGCTGCGCTCGAGTGATGAGCCACGAAGACGAGAAATAGGGTAATAAAAGCGAAACCTACGTAAATATCACATATCCAGGCGTCACCCGCACGAGTTTGTCATTTGATTTCCGTCATTTCGTGCACTACATTCGCTGTTTTTCTCTTTCTGCGGCATATTCACGGCACACACTTTTCCATCAGATATCGTTAACATCCCTTTCACTCAAACCCATGTGAAATCCGTCCGGTGTAGGATAAAAACAGCGTGGTGATACTGTTCTTTACTGGATTTGCACATACCAACCATCAATCAGTGCATACGTTTAACTGTCAGTCACCAAATAAAGACATATTCTGCCCGAGACGCTCCTTCCTGTGGGAGCTCATCTGCTCTGTTTTCCATCGTTTCTGTGTCCGTCAGCAGTATTCTCCCGTTCCTCCACTAAAGCACATCACGCCGTACTGCGAGCGCAGCTGCCTTGCCCGCTGTCTCACCCGCTCTGCGTCTATTTTGGTCGTGTGAGCGTGATAACCTCAACACTACTGTTCCGCCTTAATCTGTGCTCAACCATTCAGAGCTGCGCTGGCAGAGGCAGCATCCTCTGGGGCAGAAGCTCGCGCAGCCACGGGGGTGGAGTGGGGGGGGGGTTCTTGTGCGAGGATACTGCGTTGTTATTGACTTCAGGACAGTAAACATTTAACTTGAGATGTTACATAAGAGTCCAGCACCTCCTTCAACATATCTGGAGCCTTCTCGACTGCAATAACATCCTCGTGTGGACGTTGTTCTGAGAGTCTGTGGGGATTAATGTATGCGCTTAATGCATGCGGTTAATTTATGCACATTGTTTTAGTAATTTCTTGTAAAGGTCTCTCCTATATGGGGAACGGCTCAGGGCATCGGGGGCACAAGTAAATGTATTTACGGACGAGGAGGAGGATGAATGTTCTATCGATTTGTACCTGTAACCCGAGCAGCGGTAACAAAATAACATCGGCATCAGCTCCATAAGAAAACATGTACACATGAGCGACGTCTCCAAAAACAAGCAGTACTTATAGCTCAGACGGCGACACCTGCGCGTTGGTAGCTCATCGGCGCAGCAGAGACAACTGCCGAGGAAACAACCGAGTGGACATATTGTTCCAAAACGATGCCAGTAGGCTCAAAAACAACTGTTTTCCCACATGACCCATTTTCCCTTCAATTGTCTGGTTATGCAAGTCTGTTTCAGGGCGACAGTTTGACAACATCATTCCAGGAATTAAATCAGTGTCCTCAGTCAGCGAGTGTATGACGGAGGGAGAGGTAACGGAGAGGCATCGATCCGAGGCGCAAAACAAAAGCTGTTTGATTTCAGTTTGCATTATTCGTCTGCAGCTGGCGTGTATTTATTATTTCATGACAGGTGCCTCTTACATCTTGGAGGCATGCAAAATAAACATCTTACAGTGCATATTTCATTCGCACTGTGAGTTAATATTGCCTCCTAATGCACTTAAAACTGCAGCGACTGATTTTTGGCCACTTGGGGGCGGCAAAAACAACACAGCACTGGCACATTGATCGCCTAATGAGTCAATATGATGAACCTGTTTGCAGCAAGTTGGGTATTTACTCATCCAGCAGCTACAGAGCAACAGTATTGTTCATTTGAAGGTGTGCGTGTGGCTACCTGGTGTGTTTAAGCGCAATAGTACAATGCTTGTTTTTAGCTTTGTTTTGGTCTGCACCAACTCCTGCTGGGAATATCTGGCTCTGCGGCAGCAAACCATGTTCACCAGATGGTACTTAACTGTGTCGGCATGCTGTTTGGTGCTGAGCAGGTAGTGTTTGATGAAAACTGCTGCATGCTGTGCTCGAAAATCTGAGAAATTACCAAAACATTAAGGTTATTTATTATGTTTCCCCCCACGTCAGTCTCTACGCTAAACTAACTGACCAGCTCACAAAGAAATATAAAAATGAACTATTCCTTTAATGGTAAATGTGGATTTCCAAACAAAAATTAAAGCTCAATTGTTTTAACAACTTAACTTCAAATTAAATCTTTACACACAGTGCGAGCACCCCTGTATTTAACAAACACGGCGCAGGAAGTCATGCGCGATTCGGTCTTTGCATGAAGTGTCCTGCAGGAGCGAAAGAGAGGAAGGGTGAGCTGTGGTTGTGCTAAGAAGGCAGTCAGGGAAGATTAGTGCCCATGTGAGAGCAGGAGGGATTTGACTGGATTGCACAGGGTGACCTGCTGTGCTCATGTAAACATCAGCAGGATGGACCCTTCCTACCACAGTTTACAGCGAGGACGCACGCTGCAGAGAGGGTGTGTGTGTGTGTAGACAAGACCTCACAAACAGCGACTTTCGATGAAGACGGTTTAAAACAGCCATAGAACTCCAGAGTGGAGTTATCTAGTCTCACATACCTCCGACTATGTTAGCTGTAGCAACATGAGTAACTGCACTTGATATGCTACGCAATCTAATCTGTGCTGCGGTGTAATAATAGTTCATTGGTCCTATGCAGAGACCATAGAGAATCCAAACTGTTGTGTTTGGATTCGTATTAACAGCCAGGCGTCGATAGATGAGCACAGCTGCCGCGGTGACAGATGGATGAAGGGTGCTTCAGTGAATCCATCCTCTGCGACGTTAACTCTAGGGAAGTGAAAGTAGAGCCCCCCCCCCCCCCACACACACACACACACACACACACACACACACAAATGCTTCGCTAGTTGCTAATTAATTATTTTGCATCATTACAGGATGTGCACCATGAGCGGCGTTGCTCCTCTCTAAATAACAAAGGATCATTAGGCGTCTGGTGGAGAATCAGTCAGTCGAGCACGGGGGAGTCATGAGGGCTGTTCTCGGCTCAATTACCAGGGATCACCAGTGCCTCAGCAGTGACCTCCCCACATACCTCCAACACACACACACACGCAGACCAACCACTGACAACAGCCCAGAGAACAAAAATAACTGAGATTAGCCTAATCTCCACACTTATCACTTTAGCCCCCCTCCCATGTCTATATCTGTCATCTGTCTGCTTACTGTACTGTGCACACCATGCAGAGGGGGACTTGTGTTCACAGGGGGGGATATCCCACTCGGGCTGGACAGAAGATCAAAGCCCACTGCTTCTTTACTCCGGGAGGGTGCAGGGTTTCAGATAAACCACGATAAAACGTGTTAAACACTAAAATGTGAGTTAAAAATGAAATTATGCTGGAAATAAGCAGCGGGGTTTGTGATTTCGCTCGGCCGCTGCGAGGCTCAGGAACAGAAGACGGCAGCGGTTCGAGGGCGCCGCATGTTCTGCATTTTACTGAAGGAATTCATTTTTGCAGCAGTAAACCTGATTTCATTTATCCTATAAATATTTAGGATTCAAACACTTTTATTTTTTTATACTTCATGCGATTTCACCTCCTGTCTAGACAGCCCACTCCTTCTCCTCCCCTCAGTCCCTGCCCGTCGGTGTCACTGCCTGTCTGTCTCTCTGCCTTTACTGTGCGGACATGTCTGTTTATATCCTACATCAAATAAAGGGCCCGGACTGAGAGACAGACTGACAGCGACAGGAAGAGATGAAAAGAGGTGGGGAGAGAGAGCGATAGAGAGAGAAATGGAGGTACTCCCGGTGGAGGAGTATACAACATTTTAAATGTCATACATCAGCTTACAGTGACAGTATGATACAAAGTGACCTGAAAAGCCTGCAAACGCAGCTACAGTATATTATAGGGGGTGTACGCTTGATGAATCTGATCCATCAGCAGTTTGTCTTTTTAATCATTTGCATATTTGAATCTGCTGAACTGACTCAGCAGACAGACAATCTGTGTTTATACAGGACAAAGGAGCCTCAACAGAGAGAAAACATGTTTTTCATGAACTAGAGCTGCAACAATTGGCTGATTAGTGAATCGACAGAGAATTCACTCACCATGTTGATGACTGATTAACCATTAAAGTACGTTTTCATGCAGTAAACGCTATTTTTAGCTTATCGTGTATCAACATTTTCTGCTTTTCTCTGTTTTATATCTATTAAACTGAATATCTATAGGTATTAAGGCATAACCTTGGACTTTGAGAGTTTGAGATGGACGTTTTCCATTATTTTCTGGCATTTTACCGACCAAAAGGTGAATCAGTTAATTGAGAAAATAATTATTTGCAGACCTGTCGTGAACAGCAACTGTCAAATGTTGACTGCAACAACATGCAGACAAATTGCTTCAGGTATAAGTGTGAAAACAGTGCTTTAAACACTTTAAAACACCAAAAATCATATTTTTCTCCCCAGGTTTGACTAATTTAAATTTGCAATAATGTCAAATTCTCACAGGGTAAGAAAAGAGATTTGTCTAAAACCATAAGGAGCCCCAATAGATCCTTCTTTAGCAATCTCCCAATACAAAACAACAGTTTTCAGTGGACGTTAGGGGTTTCTTTTGTAGTTTTAAGCTTGAAACACATGGATGCTGACACTGAAGCCTATTTTAACCTTTATTTCCTCTCTCTTGAATGCCCTACATCCCCTCTCTCTCTCTTCCTGTTCCATATATATTCATTTAAGGAGACACACTCTGATTGATTTAAGTACGTGTATGTGCGCGACATCCAATATTTGATATACCAAGAGCCCACTGCCTCTAATCCACTTATTTAATAAACGTAAATAATGTTGCGTACTGGGGTTGATGTGCAGTTTTAATAACCCTGTATTTATTAATGTTTTTTATTTAGATCAGTCCCTGATACAACAAAGCGCAGGCGTAGCTGTGATGCTGTAGTCAGTGCGTTTGGAGCTACATCTCCTCTCTACTTTAACACCATGGGTCTGACAATTAACTCTGTACTCTAAAGCATATGGTCAAACAATTAACACTCCCTACCGCAGTTAACAAGACCAACCAGCGACAGAAGGAGCACTGAGCGACTTGGCAAGGGAAAATGGGTTAAATCTACAGGGGACGAGGAGAAAAACTCGTTCTTTCAGGCAGCGGAGTCTGGGATTTTCCACCCCGTGGGCCAAAGAGTGAGCTTCCCCTCAGTGAGCTGAGCGAGAACACGATTCAAGGCACATTATGTTCATCGTCAGAGAGCCGTGTCTTAAAACAGGGAGGACAAGAACACAGACAGCATGCGAGGGAAAAAGCATTGTCCTTCATTTTGTTGTCTGCTAGACAAAATTGGAACCGGAGGAGTCCATTAGGCTGTTGTTGTGTGCTTGTGTGTGCTTGTGTGTGTGCGTGCACGTCGTGGGGAAAGAAACGAGACACAAAGAAACATAGAAAGGGAGAAAAATGAATGAACATAATAATAATTCTATATTTTATGTGCCCCGGTATATTTAATGAAGCAGCTCTCTTAAACAAAGTACGGTTCGTAAAGCCGATCTTCAACATTACAACACATTCCTGTCCGCTGCATTTGATGCTTGCTTTGACAGCGTGGGCGCCTCTTAAACAGGGAAAGGTCCCGCCCCCACTCCGCCACTCACAACATGTCAAATGTGTGACAGGCAGATTGTCACACATAAAGGCACGTGATGGAGCTCTTTAGCCCCCCTGGAGGCTGCAGCTCCCCCACACACAAGACAACAAAGGTGCTGCTTCGCCTCCAGCATCCTGCCCCGTCATGCTCTGCAGCACCAAACGCAGGGTGGGGTTTCCAAATCTGTCCATGCTAAAGACCGCCAGTATGCTGCACCTGACTATCTGTTCACACGCCATTCTGCCAGGACTGATCTGGGTCTGAAATAAAGGCACTCACGCCTGTATCTTGAATGAAAAACACGCAGAACATCCCAAATTTTTAGCGCCCTCCGTTTAAAAAGCGCTGCCGTTTGAGGATGAAGACTCGCTCCACCAAACGGCATAAAACATGCACAAACATCACTACGGAGCCCGGGCGCTGATGAAAAATGCAGGAGTGAAGAAGAAGAAACACTGTTCCATAGACGAGTGGTAGCACTGGACAGCAAATTTGCTTCTGCTCGTGCTTTAGTAGCAAATGCAGCGCATCCGATTATGCACACTGGTCAGCGGTGTCTGCACAGCACCTGCATTTACTGCTATTAAATCAAGCTGGAGCCTCGTGTCTTTGTCTCATGTTCCTTCAGTTTATCTTTTTGCTGCTGTAGCTGTGTAATCCCTCGTCTCAGATTCAGGCGTACATTTGTGTACTTGACGGCACAGGTCAAACATGCACTGCATCTTTTATTTAATACGCATTTAATTCACTAGAAGTCACATTCTGGTCGTCCTGAGCTTAGAAGATGCAAGTTTAGTGGTGGACTTGTTCATGAAGGCATGAGCTACAACAGTCCTCAGTTTGGACGCACATGCAAGAAACTACCTGGCATCTTTTGCTCATAAAATCATAATAATATATGTTTTTAGATAGAGACAAAGCAGAGACAAGTCTCTTCAAATGGTGGAGAAGCACCAAAGCTGAGACAGAAGCTGCAGAAACTTAGATAGCAGCTGCATGGAGGACGTAAGTAGCACTGAAATGGTTGATGTCCACATGGACTCCTATGTAACTGTAGCATTCAATGGCCATGGTGTATTCGCATGCACAGCTAAAGCTTTTGCACTGTCTCTTTCATATTCCCCTTGAATCTGCACATTAGTCTGTGTTCATTAACCTTCATGCTAGCTGCAAAGCTCAATCTACCGTATCTGCCCATCCTTTAACGCGTCTGCATAAAAGAAAATGAAGGCGAACGTCACTCCTGACGCACAGCTGCACCTCAGATTGCTGCCGCTCATAAATGACATTAGTGTCTCCAGGCGCAGCGTACCTTCAGGTGAAACCAGACCTTTGTGTGCTCTGCAAAACAATGTCCGGCTTGTTGTTCTTCTTGATTGGGACATTAACTATAAAGAAGCATCTGTGCAGCCTCCCCGCAGCTTGTACAGCAGCAGATACAGAATCTGGGCTAACCAACACCTGCTCCAAAGTTAAAACAAGTCCTGGGTTGTACAACTTTCCCAGCCGGTGCTCTTGCAGAGTTACTGTAAATCTCCAGCAGCCGTGTGCGGTTTAATTTGAATGCACGTTAAATTTAACTCTAAAGGTTATTCGATTCATTCATGTGCAAGTGTTTTGCTTAAAAGTAATGATCAGCCGTGATTCGATGTAGCTTATCCTGGCTCGTTATTTCCACTATTTGTCTTTGCTACAGTGCACTCACACGCTGGATTGGAAGATTGTGAAAATCCAGTTTTGTCTTTTTATTTTTATTTTTTTTTTAGGGATGGAAAAAGATCGGTTTAGCTACCAAGCTGCCGCATGCCACCCCGAGGCTACATGCGTATGGAAATATCCAAATGCACGCACGCACACACGCACGCACAAACACGTAGATATGACACATTCCCACAACAATCCCCAGCCTCACACATCACATCACATCAAATCACGTCACATAACAGGAAACAGTTGTATACAGTCATCGGCCGACGGCTCCGCTCCGAACTCCGAGCTCTTTCACAGACGAGAGTCCCGCAGCCGGTCACATTCCTGCTCCTCACTACTAAAAGCCTGTCCTACAACTAAATGCCATCTGAGAGAACATGCTAATGAGGCCAGGCTCCTTTTAATTATCCTCCCATAAATGTCATTTGCTGTTCTCTGTGATAAATGCACTGTATGCTTTCTTTATAGATCCGCGCCGCGTGTTTAAGAGCCGCGGCCGCCGTGGTGAGGCGAGTGTAGGTGCAGCTGTGAAAGAGCAGGTTGCATGTGCTGAAAGAGAGAGCGAAAGAAAAAAAAAACACACCCTACCAGGTCACATTTAAAAACCTTTGTCCTTACTTCATTTACAAGCTGTAATTACAGAGAGGAATCGGGTCAACACAATAGAAAATCAATCAGGGGAGCACAGTACAGGAATCGCTGTTGCTGCTGATGCACACACAAAGATAAAATGTAACACACACTGCCTTCCTCCCTTTGTTTCTTCTCTCTCTCTCCTGTTTCCATCTGTCTTTCTGTCTCCCCGGCGCTCTCTTTCAACCTCACACATGATTCAGCACCTCATGATTCAGCACGCCGCCTGTGTGTGTGTCACACGCGTGCTTGTGTGTGCACGCGCATGCACCTGTGTCCCTGCATGAGCCTGGGGCGGAGGCCTCAAGGCACAGAGGACTTGGCGTGGCCTGTTCAGAGACAGGTGAATCAAGTCCACGGGACTCTATAAACCAAAGCCGACTAATCTCCTTTGACACCACGCTATCTGTTGCTGAGGTGGCAAATTACAGTGCGCAGTGGCTTCATCGTGATCTCCTTTATTCACCTTACGATGCCTCTGCCTTCTGTCAGCTTATCATAATAATCAGTCTGAAAATAATATATTCACTTTCAACCATTATAATCGGCAGGAAATGAATCATTCTACTATAGGTAATTAAAAAACTGTTTAAACGCACAGTGTGTAATTCCTTCCTCTCTGGGTCTCGGAGTCAAAACAATTAAAAGGTAGATTGATGACGCTGCAAAGTAGCATTGGAGCATGGGAGTTGTTGTCTTCGCTTTGTTGTCTTCATCACTTTCTATTCGACATATCATCTGAAAAGCACCGTTACCTTGATCAAATGTACGTATTTCTATGGGTTCAAACATTTGGGATGATTCAAATACACAGCTGCACAAAGTATATAACATGGTGGTGTATGCAAAAGATGAAGAAAAGCTATTTTTACGACAATGTATGTATCAAAAAAACAACTTTTGAAGTTCTGTCCCAGAGAAAATAAACACAAGACGCTGCGGAAGGATGCAGACAAACAGCTACAGCTCCACTGGGTGTTGACACTCCGGGTCTAAAGATGGAGGAGTTAAGACTGTCAGACTGTCACACAATAGTACGGGTTATTTCAGCGGGGCGACCAAATTTAGCCTGCGTAATGTAGTTACAGTCTCCTCTGCTGCTCCCACGCAGTGAACTAGATACCCAGGTCAGTTGGCTCACATTTTCCCCCCTTTCAGATCAATTTACCGACTGAGCTGCGATTCAACCCGTGCACCTTCGCTGAGGACGAGGTATCCCTACTGACGCCGTAATTAAACAGATCAGTTGCATCATGCATCTGCTGTCGGAGCAGGTACTACCTACCTTAAAGGACAAATCGTCAACCAGTTTCCTGGTTCCTGATTAATTAAGTTAATTGCACATGAGAGAATAAATAAAATACATTCAGGGAAAGGCCTACCCAACACTAAGAGTGTATACTGTGCATCTGACAGGCAGAAAAATGACAGTTTAGGGCATTTTCATGCAGCAAACCCAACTCTGGTGATGACACGATGACATGAGATGATGACACGGTTTCATCAGCGGCAGCAGCCTTGCAAAAGTACAAAAAAGAAACCAGGAAAAGGAGGCGCAAAGAAAAAAAAAGACAAGCAGCACTCAGAAACTGTGCTTTGTTGTATTAATGTGATGATGTGGCACTTTTGGGTCAGGACAGGAGTAAATAATAAGAATAAAGAACGGTGGTAATTACAGTAGCAATGCAGCTGAAGCTGGTTACAGGCTACTGCAGTGTGTTTATACTGACTGTGTAGCTGTAAGTGTGACACCACGGGATCGAACTACAACACGACCAGACAACGGCACGTGTCATGACGCACCGCAGATATTTAAACACAACCTAATTGGTCAATAAAATGTATTAATATGTCAAAATGCATAAACCATATCCTGTGTTGGGTACTATTTATTAAAAATGTATTGCTGAGTCAGCAGAGTCTGTGCCCTTTTAACACAGGGTGAAATCATATATAATGCAAGTTATAAAAACAAACCTCAGCTGCCACAATGTAGGACAGGTTCACAGTGTCAGTGTCTGAATATGAATGGAAAATAGACATTATGTATGAATTAGACTGATGCTAGCTCTCCAGTTAAATGCAGAATGTCATAATTGATATTGTCATTCATATTTACAGAGAGGAACAGATGTCTTATAAAGAAATCATTGTTGACTCAGCTGCAGAGAAAAGACTATTTAATATAAGTCTCTAGTTTGTGCCTTTTCATACACTGACACAGTAAGGAAGAGTAAGCAAAATGCAACAATCAGGTTGTGCTACTGATGAGTTTTAAACCGTATTAGAGTAACAGACGTATTCTGCCCGGGGCCCCAGAAAGGGTACAGCCTCCCCTGGGGGCTGGTATGCTGCCACAAGCCCAACCTGAGCCCTTGTGCTTGAGCTGGGATCTGGCGGGAGGCCTGGTGGCTGCGATGAGCCAGATGTGGCACTGGGAGCTGTGGGGATTCTCCACAGCAGTTTAAAAATGTTATCCCCTCAGTCTGTTTGTGCATTGTTTTAATCAAAACTGATTAAATCTAAATCTATTTCCGTCAGCATAAATTATAAAGATCTCTCCCACATTTGTGCATACGCAGCAGAAGTTGGAGGGAAAG
This sequence comes from Datnioides undecimradiatus, assembly GCA_008933995.1. NCBI lineage: Eukaryota > Metazoa > Chordata > Actinopteri > Lobotiformes > Datnioididae > Datnioides > Datnioides undecimradiatus. Next base: position 3,110,902 of record WARS01001868.1, on the reverse strand, counting down.
AAGTGTGTGTCGTGACTGTAAGGTCACTGGGATAATTAGCTCTGTATCTGAGAGGACATGAAATAATAAGGAAAACATAAGGGAAGCAGGGTTAGAAATGAATAGGAGCAGGGGGCAAAAGTGCCCTTGAAAGATCTAAAAATGCCTGTGAAATTAAAGATGAAAGGGCAAAAAAATGCCCCCGATAACTGTTCTCATTATTTCATTGAATTATTAAATACTCAGCCATTAAATATGATTCCCCTGTGGGCCACTATAGGTGAGCAGTAGGAACCTATGACTCTGCGATATCTGGATGGGAAATATTACTTCTTTTTCTGCTGGAAAACGCAACAACAGCATATTATCAGCCCATAAAGTTGATATGTCGAACATGTTTGCAAACGGATGTCTACATGTAGACACGTGTACGGTCCGTGAGGCAACATAAGCATTAATCTGGGGTCCTGTTTCCAGCCACCTGATGAACATAAGTCCAATAAGTTGCTCTGTTTTGGTTTCCACCAACTCCTGAAAGACATATCCAGCACTCTGGCTGCTATGCTAAATGCTAAGTTCACATGCTAGTCGCTAACTGTCAGCTGTTTGGTGTTGGGTAGGTAAAACACAGTGCGTCCACTGGCTGTGTTTCTGTGCTAATAGCTGCCTGCTGTGGCTGGAAAAGGGGTCGGTGATGAGAAGCGGTGATGCAGCTGCAAAAAAAAACAAAACAATGAGCTGAAAGACGCTATAACACCAACGCGAACCACAGTGACGTGATACCTGTGTGTTCATTACTGCAAAGGACACTTTTCAGTTACATTTGACCCATTTTTGATGGGAAAATACTGATTATTTATAAGAAAATGCAGATTTCATACAAAAGCACTATTGCAGAATTAACAGTTTGGATACCAGTACCTCAGTAAATATTGCTTCAAACAGGCAAAACAACATGCCCTTGAATGGAGCATTACCCAAGGCAGAAGCTGTGACCTAGACTGGGTTGCACAAACAAAGATTAAATTCATTTATGTTGTAACCAGAGTTCAGCAAAACTAGATGTGAAATGAGTAAATCTGGATGTAAAATGGACCAGAGCTCTTTGCACAATTCGGGTAAAAAGTTTAGTAAATCCAAGGCCTCCATTGAGGAACATGTCTTGGCTTAATGCATGGAGCAATACAGCAAAATGACATTAACCACAGACAACAGCAGGGAGAAATAAAGGTGCCTGATAGCAAATAGCAAACTGTGAGACGATAAACCGAAGTGAAGGAAAGAACTTGAAGGTGACTGGAAAATCATGAAAATGCAGTTTAATCTAGGTTTAAACTAAACTGAGCTTTAAATTTAAGCTAGTTTTGTAGTTCAGTGCAACCTAATTTAAAGTTAAAATGAATCCTTATTGGTGCAACGCAGCCTACACTCCTTATTGCCCTTTAAAGTGCCTATAACACCTTTCATATGGCTGTCAGGTGCAGGGATTATAGCCGGTCTACACATATAAAACATATAGATGCCGCTTAAAATCGCTTAGCCACCAGAATATGAGAAAACCCAGTGTGTTACTTCCAGATGTGCGAACAGTGCGCCGGCCTCCATTTGGTCTGTGCCTGTTTTAAACTGTGGCTTATTTGAGCGCGCAACGTATTTACTGCTCTGCGTGACCTTCACACTGTACGCTGCAATTTCCCTAAGCACTCCGCATTGCAATAATTATGTGTTAGCAAACAGATGAATGAATGATTGAACCAACGCACGGAGAATCGCGCGCGCCGTTAGCAGCCTCCAGTGCTGTAGCGCTGGGAGTAAACTGCGACCGGATACCGTGTAAACAAAAATGTCATTTCAGCAGCGACCTTAAAATCTAAAGGAGCTCGTATTAATGCTCGGTCCAAATGTTGCATATTTTCTCTTTCCCCCCGCCCCATCCTTATTTTTCAGACTAATTGGCACAGCCAGATGGAGTCATCCACTACTCCTCTCTAATGAGTGACAATGAAGTGAGTAGCTTAAATAAGATGCATCGGTTCCTTTGTGGGCACTGATGCTGTCGCCACTTAGCTGTTTTACTTTGACCACCACCCAGCGCTGTCTGCGAGAGGCTAAAGCACTTTTAACAAAGCAAAGTGTTTATTTAAAAGTTAAACATATGATAGAGGGTGCTTGTCTGTGTTTTTGTGTTTATCTCCATCAGGTAAATTCAGGTAAAAGCATGCTGGTAGGACTGTGAGGCCTGTGATAGGAGGAATAACACATGCTCAGTGTGACGGGCTTCGACTCTGTGAAAAATATAGAGGAATAGCTCTGACGGAGAGCACTTGTGCTTTGGCGAAACAACAAGTCTGACTTAGCCCAGTTCTGAGTGTCCAGCCTGTGCTGATGAAATAACGGCCCTCTCCACCTCGCAGATGGAGGGATGAGATGGTGACAAAGTGAAGAGGGGGGCAGGGAGCACACGACAGATGAAGGAGTGACGGACGTGCGGGCTGGAAGATGATTTATTGTCGAAACTCACTGTCTGAATAACTAACTGAGTCCATCCCAAGGCTGATGTAATGATGGTTCACTGCTTGAAACCCATTATGATGACAGGAGACTGCATTTGTCCCTCCATTAAAGCGCTAATCCTGCATGCTACACCTAACATGTTACGACAGCTTGGAATTTTTCCACCGAGTGCCTTTTCTTTCCTCTCACGTCTCCTGTGGATGTGTCTGATTCGCCAGCGTTTCATTATTCAGTGTGTCTGCTTAACGTGGTTACAGCAAAATAACTAAATTCGGCTTCTATACTGTGCTCTTCAAGCGTGCCGAGGTTAGACACAGCAGCGATTTTGAGTGCCAGAGCAGGGTGACGTACCGTGTGTGAGAGGGGAGCGTGTGAGTTGGGGAGAGAACCAGGGAGGGAGAAACGGGCAGAGTTTGATACGCAGAAAGACGAATGGAGAGGCATGAGCGTGAGAGAGAGGAAGTGAGAGTGCAGGGCTGTTGTATCCAAGCATTATGACACATCCCTATATACTGCACTGCCTGCCTCCCTGCATGCTCACTGCAGATCTCATTAACCTTGCGGCACCGTCTATTTGTGTTCCTAACCTGGTCCATACCATCTCATCCTCCCACTGCATGCAGCTCTGCACACACATACATACATATATAAATATATATCAATATATATATACATATATATACTGCTGCTCTATCTGAAATGTATAATCAACTTCCTACACAGCGTGCACGCCGGGATAATAACGCCAAGCAACTGCAGCCCATATGGTGCCCACTTTAAAGAATATGGTTTGTGATGTCAGCGTGCGTATCCCACAGTAAACTCTGTATTTAGGAAAGCTTGAACAATGCTTTGCTGAAGCGTGAATAATGCTTTTGTTTTTCCAAATGCCACATTATGCAGTAAGGGTAGTGTTGCTGCAGAAAAATATAAGCTGCCATAAACAACATTAAAAGTCTGCTGCCTCACTGGGACTTGAGCGCAAAGATGATCTTTTCCTGTTCCATAATTGTTCACTGATCCATAGTATGGGGGTGGGGACTGGGAATTGGATACACTGCACAATAGCAGCATTTACACATTTCCTACTAACTATAGCTTCTATACTTTATATATATTTACAGATTTAGTTTGCCAAACGCATCTTTATGCACTACATTTTCCATTTTTCCACAGCCCTTGTCCCTGAAATGTCATGTATTACGTAATCACGTGATCTCAGTTATTAGATCGTTTTGCATAATTGCCAGAACTGTTTTGATTGTATAAAAACAGCACTTTAAGACTAATGGAAATGTCATATATCGCTATTTCCACACTGTTTTGAGGTTTGACGGGTGCCCTTTTTAATGCTGACAGTTAGTTGCGCCCTCATGTTCAGCTCTGGAGAATTAGCGCTGCCAACTCACAATATTTGCATAATGTTAGTGGATGCACACCTGCCAGTAAATTCAGTTAAAGTCTGCCCTACATGTGGACGGAAACCTGGCCAGTGTTAGAAGTGATGCAGCCAACAGAGAGTGAATTAGAGGTCCATCAGTGGCAAATAAACTGTCGACCTGAGCACAAGGAAAGAGAGATCCAGGCTGTTTCTACCTCACTGCAGTTGGACAGGGTGTTTATGTCTTTTAGCTCATAAGAGACCATATTTCTGCTTTGTTAGCGGCAGAAAAAAACAATAAAATTGTCAGTTAATCATCATCTTAAATGTGATTATTGTGACAGCCTTGACAGTGTGTGCTCTGTAAAGACTGTAAGCTCAGGTCGAGCCCTGACAACAGCACAGCCTGCTTCAACAAACAGCACGGATAACAGCGGCGATAACAACAGGGGAGTCGGACAATGAGGGACAGACAGGGAGCTGTGGGGCAAGGACGTTTGGGACGAGGTGAGATGGAAGAGGTGTTGTTATGTCCAACCCATTTACATTTTATCTGAGCTACGTTTCAAATCAAACCTCCAAATGTGAGTGCTTGAGCCAGGGATGTCTAAAATGCATCCGTCCGCCGGGGCGGTTCAGTCACGATATGGAGAAGCACAATCTTTAGATCAGTCAGTGTGTAATGAAATCGTTACCGGGAGAAGGAGAAGGCTGGAGGTTGGTTAAACAGTCTGAGTCAGGGAGTGCAAGGACTCAGTGGAGGGTAATAATGTATCACTCTCGGTTGTATCCAGCGGGGTTTAACCTTGTGGATGTTCACACAAAATCCACCAGAGGCGTCTAGAACAACCACACCGACAGAACAGTAAAGGGAGTTCATTTAGCCTCTAATATACATTACCTTTCTATAGATGCAAACTCTCCTGATGAAATAGGTGATTATATTATATTACGCCCTGGATCCATGTATATAAATCCACTGTATAAATGGAGGCAATTACTTTTGATTTCTGATTTTGAAATAATTTCGCCCATCAATGAGCTGAAACTGACATCGCCGCTTGTTATCTACGGATAAGCCCTCTGACCAGTGGTGATTGACAGCACCTATTAGTCTTATTCGTGCACAATTATATCTGTGCATTAACCTTTCAAGGTTGTTGCCGTGCTGCTGGGAAAAAGCATCCAGCCAGAGAACCCCGACCATGCAGCACAGAAATATAAACAGCCATATCCTGCTCTCTGGTTTTATATCGGTCCCTATTCTTTACTGTTCTGTGACACAGACAGACGTATACACACCTCCTCCCACTGATGTATGTATCTGATGAGTCGGGACAGTCTCAACAGACGCAGAAGACTGAGGATCTTGGTGAAGCGGACGATTCGCAGGGCGCGGGCTGTTTTATATACCTCCGAGTCAAAGCCTTTCTCCACTATTAAAAAGATATAATCCACTGGAATGGAGGAGAGGAAGTCCACAACGAACCAGCTCTTCAGGTAATTCATCTTGATGACCTTGGGGTCGAGGATGATCTCGGAGCTCTCCTCGTTGACGATCCCCGTCCTGAAGTTCATGACCAGGTCCACCAGGAAGATGGTGTCCGAGGCCACATTGAAGACCAGCCAGGTGGTGGTAGTCTGCTCTGAGAAGAAGGTTATTCCCACAGGAATGATGATTAGATTCCCCATCATCATGATGAGCATTATCAAGTCCCAGTAGAACCTGCAGGGCGACACACATGGATCAGTGACATAGCTGAGAAAACATGTAGAAAGTGAATAAAGAATAAAATTTACAGGAATACAAAGAGCTCAAAGCTTTCATCACAATCCACCACTGAGGCTGTAAGGGTGAGGCTGGAGAGCATCAGCGTGAAAGAAGACAAACAATACACAGACCTACAGCGGCTCTGCAAGGCAGCACCTGAAAACATCACGGCTTTAAAATAAATGCTAACATTAGCATGCTAATTGCCACACAATGAGAATAACAACATGCTGATGTCTAGCGGGTGTAATGTTTACCATTACCACCATGTTAGTTTGATGCATTAGCATGCTAACATGTGCTAAATGCTCTAACTGCAAAGTACAGCTGAGTGCATCGCCAAAGTCAGTAAGATTCATCCTCTGGGGACCAGGAGTGTTGAAAATATAGTCCACATGGTGCATGGACTGACCGACCGATCATTTCCTTAAGCCATGCAGCTAGCTTGGCTAACATGGTTGTTATTATAGTCTGACTTATTCCCTGCTATACATGAAAATTAGAGCTTTTTAGCATTTATCGTATAACACGTTGCCAAAACAACCGCCAGTAATCAAGGCTGAGATCTGCATGTGTGCAGAGGAGCCTCACATGCTGCGCCACAAAGGGAAGCAATTAGCATGAGGTCTAACTATGACAACTACTTATGCATGCGTTGTTTCCAAATCTCTTCTTTCGCAAGTCAGGGCCCAGAAGTTAATGATGATTCAAGGACATGAGGAAATGTGCTGCTAGATGCATTCAGAGCGCTGGTAGAATGAGACCCTCTCATCCTTCCTGGCCGCGTTAACGTCTCCCTGCCCTCTGTCTCGTGATGAACAGAGCCAGAAGTGATTCATCAGCACCCTGCTCTATTCACCAAGTGTCCTGGGCCTCGATAAAGGCCGGGCAACCATGAATGAAAATAGATGCTTTCAGGGATCCTATCTCGAGCTAAAAACTCTCCACTGACGCCATCCCAGCTGCCTGCCTGCTCTGCCTTGCTGCCCGTGCGTTGCTGTTGTTGTTGCAGATGGAAATGGACTGGCTGGCTGGTTGGCAGGCTGCCTGTCTGGCTGACTGACCACCCGGTAATGGATCTGTTTGAATGAATTAAAACGGAGCCTTGACTTTATAAATATCCACAGATCATGTGTCCGATAATTGTCTTCACTTCAACTAGACAGCGGCCATCTAGGCGGTTCATAATATCCGCCATAGGTATTTTTACACCAGCAGCCATTGAACTCGGGGCTTATGGAGAGGACTCTTCATATGGAGAGCCTTGACTTAACACCTTGAGTGGGACATCAAAGCACAGGACACGGTGCACTTTGGATTATTTGATGCTATCAAGTCTTCTCGGGTTTTAACGGCAGCTGCGAACATCTGCAGCAATGACAAGGAAGAAAACGGCTTTTACCCCACTTCAGCTAAAAACCCACACACGCACCTTACATCAGACCCTTCTGAATACACAGCCACCAACCTTTCAGTCTACTGACGCCCCCGCAGCCGGATAATGTGCAGACGAAATAACCTTTTATTATTTATATTTTAATGTTTAATAAGAGGCTGCAGTGAAAACATCTGCTATGATTCATCCTTTCAATCGAGATACACTGAAGAGAGAGTTATTCATGTCTGAGGAGAACAAGAACAAAGTTAAAGAAACCACGATCTTGGATAGCTGAATTAGCCTGTGGTTTGAAAGGAGAACCACGTTAGAACAAAGAGAAAAACAAAATGGTTTCAAAAAGTCAAAGTTGAGTAATAATTTGAGTAGTTTCTATGATAGTGTGCAATTAAGACTATTTTTTTGAGTGCTACATAACCTAAATTCACAAAAAAACATCCTCAAGAACTCGATATCAGCAGCTCTTTAATTTCCAAGTTTCAAGTAACGGAAACTTTGGATGTTCTCCACTCATATGAATATAATCAAAAGCCCACAGAGAGCCCACGTATCTCTAGCTCTCTCATGACTTGGGTAGGTGGTGTTTATACTGTACGTGACCTCTGCGACGCCCACTTATCTAATGAATAAAACATTGTGTTTCGCTTCTAGATTTAGAAACTATAAACATGCGGCATTAGAGAGAAGTTGTTTACAAAATCCCTGAAAGACAAACAGCATTTCAGATCTCTGAACACTCAGCGACCGTTCCTCATTTTAAGGCAGTTGCTGCTTTTCTTTTTGAGCCAGTCGCAAAGTGTCAGCAAGGCTGCACCCAGCTCGTGCTGCAGCACTGCATTAAGCTCTTGCTTCAGTGCTTCAACTCTAAGCACGCACGCAGCCCCAGTTAAACCAGTACATGAGAGCGGTGCACGCAGCTGAAACTGCAGCTCGTGCTCAGAAGGGCACTTAGTCACCGGCCCCTCGGACCCACCTGAAACAGGAGCTGGGAGCTGCTGTCGACTCCCAGCGCTGGTGATCAGTGATGTAGCTACCACCCTTGTTGTAGATCAAAGACCCAGCTCCAAGCCGAGGCAGACGAATCATTACCGTAACAATCCCGCTCCAAATCAAGCCGGCTCATTTCTTCTTGTAGGTTTTCCTCCTTTACAACAAGTGCTCCATCATAATCAATGCCAGACCTCTCCTGCCAAGCAACAGGGGGAACCCCACACAATCTTACTCAGCGCGGGCCGACCCCATCCAATCTGCAGTGTAACGAGTACGCTGTGCAAGAGGTCACATACTGTACTGAGGCATGCAGGGAGAGAAATATGGGCCGCATCTCTCTTCTGCAGGTCTGTCGCTCGGAGGGCATCATGTTTGCTCGAATCGGCTGAAATGCTTCAATCAATCCTGCAAGTCTTTGCACAGAAACAGCTCTTAAAGGGAGAGTAAAGTAGCATTATTAAATTTAGCCTACATACATCCTTAAATTGAGGAGGAAGCCTTTTTATAAGTATAAAAACATGTAATTTTCAGTGACCTGGAGCTTCTGTCTGACTCCAACGTATTTTAAAGGGGTTGTGACACGTTTAAATGGCAGGACAAATGATGGCGAGCGTGTGCAGCAATGCAGCATTTTAACTATGCTGTAATGGCTAAAACACACCCGTCTGTCTTGACCAAACAGGCGCCCTCTTCATAACCGACTCTGAGAGAAAACATCACTGAGAGTCTTTTAGACTCCGACAAAGGCCTCTCCTTAGCATAACCAGAGGTGTATGAGGCCATGCATGAATAATGAATATTACTAACCTGCCATCAATCTTTAAGCAGCCACTGTGTACAAAGAATATGTTGGATATTGGGTTTCAAACACTCCCACAAAGCGATATAAAGCCCGTGTGAATAGTGGTGTCATTCATGGACTGTACTTACGTAAGACTTTTCATTAAAAGCCCATACAGTGCTTCTTGTTTCCTCTTTCTGCTCATACAAAGTTCTGCCACAGTACACAAGATTATAAGAGACAGGGGATGTTAAATATGATCATGTGATGATTACAGGTTGCTTGTGATATGCAGGAAAGCAAACTAACAAGAAATAATTAAGTGGTTAAGTTAAGCCCTGCAGCAGAGAAGGAGATTACCTTCTAAGCTACAGAACAAGGGGACCTGCCAAGCAAAGTGTACCCTTGCACCTCCATCATTTATGCACCCGCATGGACAGAGAGCTTGAAGCACATCACTGTACCGCTTTCAAGCCAGGAGGCAATCGCACTGCCATAGCAGGGTTGTGTCTTTAAATTGGCCTGGAGGACGGGGACGTTGGTATGAAAAACCGCCCTTTGGAAAATGTCAGGAGGAGGAAACCTCGGGGGGGGGGGGCTGAGTTAGCGAAACATCTTCAGATACAGCAGGAATACAAAAGGGACGATCTGCTCGAGGAGAGATTGAATCACAAAATCCCCTCTGATGGGCTAATTTGCTTCTTATTTCACATATTCAAAATATGATCCAAAGACAGCCACACCGTACGGTGCCGTGATCCATCATTTCACCGTATGTCGACTCATTTTCCAGGACTTCTCCTCGAAACAACACCTCTTACCAGCACAGAGTAGGTTGCGAATACGCTTTAGACAACTAATTAACTGACAGATGAATTACTAACTGTGACGAAGGTATGAGTATCTCTGAATAGTTTAGGCCCTGCCCTTTGTCCATTCTGTTGAGGGGTGGAGGGTGTGTGGAGGCTGGTGGTGGGGTGTCAGTCTCCTTACATAATTGTTTTCAGAGACTGTTTGTTAAGCTCATTGACTGTTGTGTTGTCGCTGCTAATCCTTGCCCACCATCACTGTGCATCTGTGTGTGCATATGGGCATTTGCATGTGCCTGCGTCTTTGCATGGGCGAGTGCAGGATATCCTAGTTAGCTTTATTTTTATATGCGCAAGTTGAGGGCTAAATAAGTGCGTGCAGACAAAATCAAAGCGGGCGGAGGTGCAGTTTTAACTTTCGGTGCACCAGTTTCTCCAGGTTGATATTCAGCGTGCAGACTCCAGCAGCTCTGAATCAGCAGCAGCGGCAGAGACACTGAGTGCTGCATACTCAGGCCTGCTCTGAGTTCAGGACCATGGACAGCTACTAACGTGCCCTGGCACGTTACATGTGCCCTGGCACGTTACATGTGGCTTCAATGGAAAACGGGCATGATTGTCACCATCAAGCTGTGCCAGGGGACACTGGTGCAGAGACTGGGGGCCAGATGAGATGCTTAATTGGTTAAGTGGTGAACTGTAAACAGGCAGCTTGTAGAGAACCAGCGCTGCCTCTACCTGATCTCATTTGTTTACCATGTGTATTCAAATGTGGTAGAAATGAGAAACAAATCAGAGGCAGTTTGGTTGAACTCAGCGCTGACTGGTGCTCACTGGCTGCACTGCTTATCGTGACAACATGGGCAGTCGTTGCTGTTCCCATCAGGCGCCTCAGATGTAGTTTTTCACCTACAGCCTCACACACTTTAGGACAGTCGGACAATGCACATGCACATGACATAAAAACCAATAATCCAAGTCTGGGAGGCATTCAGGGAACCAGCAAGTGAAGTGCAGGAAGTGTGGCTGTGATGCTTCTGCAGCTCCACTGAAAACAAACACATTCCTTCACATTTACCCAGCATCTGAAGAAACACATCACTCGTTCATCGCAGCTGTCAAATGTTTGCAGCACCGATTAATGCAACACACGGACATTTCAGCCCCCCCCCCAGCTCCGCACCACCTCCACCCTCGTTTTTTTCTTTTACCGCATTCTGTGCATTTTTTTTGCACAGGCCCGTCGTCTTGTACCGACGCACAGTGAAATGTTTACAACCGTGATGGCGCAATGGCATTGTCACGTTGTGTCCAGGTAATGCCGCCCCTGCACGGGGAATATGTCGCAATGAAGACCTGACACCGTGCATGTTATTGTGGAACAAGTATGAGGGGATGGGAGGGTGTAGAAAAGATGCGCTTGTGTATGTGTGTGGGAGTATTTTTTTTCAAATCATGACATTCACCATCCTTTTTCAAGGTTATTTCACTGATGCACCTTTGGAACCTTAAAGCGCTTTCTTCGCTATTATAATAAAAATGCCGCAATGAAACACACTTGCCTCGCTGGGCACATTTGTCAGTGAAGCCGTCAAGCCGGCGGAAGCCTGATTGCCCTAAATACAGAGGGTAGATTAGCGTATGCGCTTCAGGGCGGAAGCTGTGCGTGTGCCGATGACAGAACGTTATGTGTGAAAGTGTATAGCTTACAGACCCCAGGTTGACGGAGGGTGGATAAAGGGAGGGGGAGGTGTGTGTGTGTGTGTGTGTGTGTGTGTGTGTGTGTGTGTGAGGTAGGGGGGGGTGAGCAGGTGTCTTTTCCAGCCCTTACCTAAAATCGCTATATGGATGAATGATCTATCGACGTTTGAACCTCTCTTGCTCTTTCTCCGGCTTTCTGACTGCCGAACATACGCAAGGAGAACTTATTGACTCCGGGCTGCATCATATTTAAAATTGCCTCTACGCATAAAACCATGTTGCCTGGACGCCCCCTCCAGATCGTCAAAACCGACCATGGCCTCTTCCCGCTCCCCCTTGAAGCCCACTGAGTTGCCGTGGTCCTTCATGTTCTGGCTCCGTATTTATTTTCTGTATCAGGTCTTACCTCTGAAAAACATTTCCCATCCGCCTTCTCCTCTGCCTTGCCGCTGGAGAACAGATTAGATTTGTCTTCCATAGTGTTTTGAGTTTCCGTTTCTTTGTAAGCGTTGCGTCTCCTGCTCCAGGAGGGGCTGCGCGCTAAGCGGAGAAAGGGACCCGCCGTGAGCTCTCCTGCCTGTTTTTTTTTTTTTATGTCCTTCAAACTGTTCAAGCTCCTCTGCCTTCAGTGCGAGTGCTGCAAACTGAGACAGAGTGCCGAGGCCAGGTGGGATCAGGTTTCTTGGGTTACCGCCATCTACCGACGGCCCCGGCTTCTGCAAATCAAAACTCGCTCACTTCGCACGGCACTGCGGTTTAGCTGGCACATGCCCCTGCACCTTATTTACATAATGTGGCTCATGATAGCCCTCCTCCACCTCCTTCCCTCTCCTCCTCTGTCATCACTTTCGCACATGGCAGGAGGGAAGCCAATAATATAGGACCAGCAGGCAGCAATTCAGGGGCTATATGGAAGTTAATGAAGACGCGCGCGCGCATGTTACTCGGTTGCCACAACGCATGTGTGCTTCTAGCGGTAGGTTCGCTTCCCACTGAGCAGTGATAATGAAGACAACACACGGTGAAGCAGGTGTAACGTCGGTGTGATCGTGGTTTGAGCCACTGGTCATATGAGAAAACTAGTTGAACATCTTGTGGATATCGCACCTTTTTAAGGTGTCGCAGATATGATCAACATTTAGAGGTGAGCGCGCTCGCTGCACTGCGATCCACCGTCTATAGCTGCGAGCCACGCGGCGCTTGTTTGCAGAGACTGTCTTTACAAGCGACCTGGGCTTCAGGTAGATAATTAGCTGCATATAAAAATCATATGCATGGTGCATTATGATACCAGCTGATTAGGTAATGTCTGCAGACTGCATTATAAATTTAGGGACAAACTGAACTCTATTAAATCATCATATTAGCCTTTTCATGCATGCATGGCCAGATATTTATAATTGAATGATAGGGTTCATTGTTAGGCTAAAGTAGCCACCTGTTCATGGAGCAACAGCAACAAATAAATGCAGGTGATTACTGATAAAAAGGTCCTTGAATTAATTTATTATTATTATTAAAAGTATCTAACTATAATCAGAAGCGTGTAGTGGCACTAAGTAAAAAGCACTCAAGAAAAATGCCCCTTGTGGCTGTTTTGGATTAAACAGCTTTTAATTTGTCCAAACAAGATAACAACTGAATTATTTAATAAATAAGTAAAAATGTATTATATGTATTAGAGAATCGAGAAGAACCAGATTTCAGATTTCGAAGTTGTTTTACATGTAATATTTTGTATTTTTACATTAAAAAGGACTTAAGCAATTTATCATAATACAGCTCTCTCAATCATCCAATTGTCTAATAGACTAATTGTTTCAGCTTTATAAAGTGCTGATGTGTTTAACCAATGATAAAACATAACAGACACGTCACAGATGTTATAGAAGAAGTCTTAATTTGAAAAGTAACTACTAACTAAAGCATGTGATGTAAAAATGTAAAAAGTACATTTCACTCTGAACAGCAGTGGAGTAGATGTATTGCGTGACACGAAGAGACGCTCTTCAAATGTGTTTTTAAATACTTTAAGACTGAGAAAAGTCTGAATTGAACAAAAGTCAGGTGGACTGGACAGAATAGGATTGAAGGAAAACTATACAGAGGTTTATTTTGAATCAGAAAAGAGTGAAACAGTTCTCCTTGGTAAGTTACCGGGAATGAAGCCGATGAGGGAAGACTGTTTATCACAGAGGGGTGGAGACAGGAGAAGGAGCAGGCCTAATGGTATGTGAAGGCACCACAGGATGCACAGTAGGCAGCTGCTGAAATGACAATTAGTCAGTGTAACCAATTAGTCCAATCCATAGAAACCCCAATCAAAGCTGTTTTGATAATTGATTAATTTGTGACAAGATTCCTGGAACTGTCTCAGATTCTCTCCACGAGGACTTGTTTGCTTTGTTTCAGTTGTACACCATTGTCCTGAGAAGACCTTTGAGCTTTTAGACTTTTGTCTTTGGCTAACACAAATGGCCAGCTTCACTGCAATGCAGCACTTGACACACAAGCTGTTCTTGTTGTTGACACACATGGCTAGCACAATGAGAATATTGATAATTAAAATAGAAAATATAAACACATGTGCTGCCCTCTCCTGGTGTTCAACGTCTCCACCCCTTCCCTCACCCGGCTGCATTTCTAGACCCTTGGGAATTTTGAGTTTTGACCCTTTGGGGTTGCTGTAACTCATTAGTTTGAGTCTTGAAGCAGTGGATAAAGTTGACAATTTCAACAGACTCTTATTTTCCCCCACCTGTGTCCTGCAAAGACCCGCCCCTAATGTGACTCTGATTGGCTCCAACATGTTTTCTAACCCCTAACTTGGACCAATGCTTGAACACCAGCCAATCAGATGCAGTGTAGTGCTGCTTTTAGGCTAGATGCTAATTTAGGTTATTGTGTGTTAGCACTGAGCTAACAGACTGGACAAATACATAAAATTGATACAAAGAATCATAGTATATACGTGAATCAGCTGACCTTCACTCTCTCATTCAAACCTTACCCATCATACCTTGCCACGACCTTTGTGGGCCAATCATGTCAAAGTTTAAAGCCATTCCTCTCTGGGCTGCTGTCACCTGTTGTTTCATTCAGATCAGTGGGACCCTCTCCCACTCCCAGGGGTCCTTCCACCGAGCTGATCAGAGTCCTGCTCCACATCACATCCAACCTGATCTTCAGCATCAGGGTCTTCAGCTCCCCGCCCACCACCACAAACCTTCATTAGCCACTATTATGTACAAACGTGGCATCGCTTCCAGCTAGACATTTAAATAAATAATCAAAAAAATATATAAATAAATAAATAAACATTCATGAGACTTCCTTTTTGGTTTATGCTTGTTGATTTTCTCTGAGTAGTCAGGGTGGGGTTGGAAGAATATTAAATACTGTATAAAAACACAGACACAGCTGCACTTTACAGTTTATGGACTTACTGCACTGCATTCACGCGTTCTTTGTAAATACTGAATATTACTCTTTGATGCCACTTTATAGAGAAATATTCCATTTTTCATGCAGCTACACTGAAGATTATATTAAAAAAAACACAAAACAAATGTCGAGTTTATAAAATACCCTCAGTGATTTCGATTTTGAGTTAGCAAACGTGACATAAATTAGCTCCAGTTTAACTATAATAACCTAAAATAAAATGCTGCTTATAGAATATTACAGCAATAATAATATAATAATAAAATAACTATAGCACAGTAATAACAGACGTATAACACCATCTGATATCCTTCTGTATTTGATCATTTATATATTTAACTGAATATATAATAGTAATAATAAAAATAGTAATAATAATAATAATAATAGGTACAAATTGTAATACTTTCTAACTACATTTATATCACTTCTGTTCTTTTTATTGTAATGGAGTATTATGGGGGCATTTCTTCTCTCACCACCGACTGTGGATGCTTCTGTTTCAGACCCATTTTTAGTTTTTTCATTGTGCATGTTATTGTGAGTTAAAACGCTCATTAGCATCCTCAAACACGACTCAGTCAGAGGCTGCTCCTCTCCCCACAATGTGGCATTACATACCCACGCTGAACCCACGCGCTCCGTCTTTTCATGGACACACAAAACCGCAGCTGGCTGTGTACATCACCAGGGAGAACATTAGCTCGGATATTTTGCATGTTTGCTTGTGGATTATTATGTAATGATCCAAATGTTATCGTAATTGAAACAGACATCCCTTGATTTTTATTTATTTATTTATTTTTGTGCGTTTTCTCCCTCAGCTGGGTTTGTGTTGGGTTGGATTAGCTGGCATGCCAACTGTTTCCCCTACACAACGCTTGTGTAACTTCAGTTTCACAGTTAAAGGGGCAGGGAGGGGTGCTGACACAGGGAGGGGAAAAAAAAAAAACGTTGCATAAGATTTATGGCTTTAAGTAATACTGATATTGAACAAAGTGCAAATCCCAGATGGCCCATTCACGTCAGGGAATAAATAAAAAGGATAAATTGGAAAATGGAGAACATCGATTGAAGTTTGGCCAAATCCTGTTTCCAATTCAAAGTCGTGACCTGTATCTGACTCTACAGGATAACGTCTCTAGTAAATGTAAATGTAATTAATTTTTAATGCACTTTATCCTAAAATTCATTGTGGAAATTGCAAAAAGGCGATATATTGATATCTCAGTGCTGAGATTTTGAACTTTAAACAAACTACAGCTGAATGTTCTGCATGTTCTTATTAAATTTGAGCCAATCCCAGTGGGATTTAATCCCGTCCTTATAGTATAATACAGAAAATCCAGGAGATGGTGGACCAAATATGCTGCTTTCTGCACCATAAAATGTGCCCCTGACTCTTATGATGGTCTCACTGGCCCTGCTGAAATTGCATTGTGTCTCTAAGATTACATCCAGTCATCTCTGCTTACAGTCAATAGCTCATCTGGACATGAAGCATTACATACCCCCGGACTGCCAGCCATTGCTTATGCCACAAATAGCATCAGCCAGCTACAGGATGGCAGCATTGTGTTACATTGCAACCCCCCCGCCTCCTTTGGCCCCTTTTCATTTTCTGCAAGTCATTCATTCAATGTATGGCCAGTATACCTCCAACATGGAGGAAAGAAAGACTTTTGTGGACTGAACCAGTAGAAAATCACCTGTAGTGTCACTGAAACATCTGAGAGATCAAGCTCAATAACTGACACAAATTAAAAATACAAATCTTCCACCTCCCGGGCCAGACATGACTACTAATTCACTTGTCCTCTTTGGACTCTCGTCCCATGACTGACTACTTTAATTAAACCATGATTGGGGCTGGGAAGATGGTAGTGCTGTAATAGGATTGCAAGCTTTGGTCCGTCTCCAGCTGAGACTATCAGGGTATCATGGACCTCAGGGATGAGGCTGTGGCATTGGACAGGGACCAGCTGAGGCCAAGGTTGACTTAATCAGCAAACCGACTGGTATAAACAAATGAGAGCATTACGGAGCTCAGTCGAGAAGATGATTATGATAAAACGATGGGGTTCAGGTTTGTGAACGTCAAAATGAGCAGCCCAATTAATGGGAAGGTACAAAAACACACCATCCAATTACCGCGCTCCCTTACCGCCGAGCAATTTCACTCATCCATGAACTCGCCCACAAGAATCCACTTCTTATGTGTCAATTAGTGTCTCTGCTGCAGCATAAAAACAACATTTCAGCAAAAATTACAAAAATTACACTCCCAGAAACCCGGCGTCCTTAACTCAAGGTCATCTGAGACAGGACGGCGGGTTGAGACTTGATGCGTCAGTCAAATAAGTAAACCGTTTTACGTGTCGGTGGGGTTAACGTGACAGTTGGCGTCACCATATCATAATTAGATCCACGCAGCTGAGCTCTTGTTTAACCTCTGCAGATTAAGCGGCCACAAGGCTACAGCTGCTCTTAACCTTGAAGCTCATGTCCATGAATTAATGATCATCTACTGCTTATTAACGTTACATAAGGAGGAGATTCGGTGCGCCGCAAAAGACTCGCTCATCGTTGCATCCCGTATGGAAAAGTCAGGTGGTCCAAGAGACGTGAGAGACGTGCATGTATTTCTACTTACCTCAGTGAGAAGTTAGCATCTTATAGTACAACTGTGAAACTTGGTCCAATGATGGGCTTGAACTGAGACGCATTGATAATACCACAGGGGGCTGTCGGCCTAACCTGGACGCCCCTCCTCCTCCCTGAGTCCGTGCCCCCACGTGTCAACCTATAATAACATCTCTAGTATAGTGGCAGTGCATGGACATAAACACCTCTATCACACAGTTGACAAAGTTCAGTGTGACATATGGCTCAGGTCAGCTGAAGTGGCACGGTCACAGGCACCTTTGCCCTGGGAACACACATGCCTAGACAGTGGATCAGGTGCTGATGCACCATTGACAGCCTTTCACTGCCTAATTCCAGATTTGTGGCATACACAGTGTCCACTTGCTACGCGTAGTAATCCCAAAGGATTGGCAAGTATTTTTAGTAATGGATTTACTGGCGTCCGTTGATCCCTTGATGGGTGGCGTCTTTCAGAGCAGTCATGGAGGAGCGGGCCGCCGCCCTCCCCCACACCACGCTGAGTTTATCAGTATGCACGTGTGGGTGTGGGAAGGTTTCTCAGCCCACCGAACAGCGAGAGTAAACCCGGCAGAGAAGCGAAATCAGGTTTTCTTCCTTTTTTTAATTTAGTGCAAGATAAGTGATTAACACAAATTGAAGGGAACAACGCATGTGACATCGGACAGAGGAAACCAGTGAAGCAAAGACAGCCAGACAGGAAGTACTCCTTGGGAAAACAGGAGGGATCCTTCTTGTAATTTGTTTTTCGGCCTGTACTCCTCTTTTCTCACTCCCTCTCGCTCCTCTACTGCTTTAGGCCAAACTAGGTCTCTGGTCCACTGCAGGTCAGATACACTCTCAAACAACCCAACCCCCTTCATTTTTATTTGAAGGCAGCACACCTCAGACACCTCAGACACAATGCTGCCCGAACCAGTCAGGACCCCTGAGCTCCATCAGTCACCTGGACCTGGTATTACATGGTCCCATCGTGCAGAGCTGCTACTATTTGAGGCTCGTCACGAAAGAAATACGGTTTCCCTGCATGCACTGGTCGGTGTTTCTGCTCAACAGTGTTTAAATGTTCACAACACTGCAGGAAACTGAACTGAAATGCTAGATCGATGCAGAGGGATTGCTGATCATGTTTTTTTGCAACCGATCACTGATCATTTATGAGCAAAGATGACTGATTTGCTGCAATGATGAGCACCTACATGCAGCAAGCTGGTTAACTGATGCAATGTCCACTGAAATTTGGCTTTGTGTCATTGATTGATTGATTGATTTTCCAAATCAGCTATATTTAGACTGAATGTTCGCCGTTTTCATAGCTGACCCGATCTGTACCTTGTGACCTAAAATAAGACAAGTTGAGGAAATCACCATTTGAGAAAAGGACACAAACCCTTATTTGACATTTGCATTAAAGATATTACAGGCCAGCAATGTTCCTGCCTTAAAATATTCCAAAACATCTTTCAAACATGGCCGACTCTGACCCACACGTACCTATTACCAGGCAGATGTGTCATCAAAGTGCTCCTGCTAATGCATCCGTAATTGCTCGGGCTCTCGCTGTACCATCACACTTTTGTGTTTCCATCCCGAGAATCAAGATGAAATGTGAGTGATTTTCACCTCCCTGGATCTTTGGGAACAATTTTGTCACGCAATTACGAAAAGTAGCTTTTCTCATCTCACTGTTACAAGACCAGGCTTCATCTCTGTGCAGTTTAGGACTGAAAGAGTTTCTTATTTTACCTGGAACAATATTAATATAAGAACAAACTTCTGGGACGTCTCGGGTTTTAGCGCTGGCTTTCTGTCTGTGTGCCTTATTACTTTCAATATCTGCTGTATTAGTGCGGCTGGCTGTCTTTTCTCTCCGCGGCACCTGTGGCATGCAGTGATTTTACAGTGGACGTGGGGCCGCTGTGCTGTCCCTGTTTCATCGACACTAAGCCAGTTTCCAGGTCTTTCTAATTGTGTTTTAATTGTTCTTGTATGCATGCTGCATATAAAAGACAGCAGTCTCTTGCCTCGCGTCCATATACAGGCGGTCTTTTCTGTTTCTAGGACACATAATAATCTAAGCGGTTCGACTTTCAAACCTTATCATGTCAGAAATGTTGCGTATACATGTCCTTCACGCTATGAGCAGGTTGAAACCCCCGGAGTGAAGCGATGGCCACGTCACGGTTGGACGAGTATGAGAGGAATCTAAATGTTAATTATGGCTCCGAAAAGTCAAATCGCTTAAACGTTGAAAGCCAGAGATTTTGGGAAAATCCCATAGTAATCCATGGTGATCTGAAGTACTCTAGCTCCCAGACAGCGCAGACAACAGCCAGTCGCAGACAGACAAGTGTGCATCTGTGTGTGTGTGTGTGTGTGTGCACGCTTGTATATGTGTGTGTCTGTCTGCATTTGGGGCAGCGAACGAGAGGAAGGGATATTGCTTTAGATGAATTCAGAACGTTTTAGGGTAAGAGGATACGATGTGTTCCTGGTCCAAGGCTGGGGAAATGAACTGAAGGGTACTCTGCAGAACCCAAATACGTAACCTGTGACGTCACCTCCTCCCTCATCCATCCATCCTCCGCCTCTGCCTTATCTCCCATTTCTCCTGTCCAAACACTGACCCTCCCCGTCGACCGCTCCTCCTCAACCCATATTTTTAGCAGTGACACTCCTGCCCTCCCCCCTTTTCCCACCCCCTTTGTTTTACCCTCCTGATACCTCTTACCTTTTCATTTGTCCTCCCTGAACCCCACGCCTTCACTCAGCTCTCCATATTTTACCCACTCTGTCATGGCGGCGAGGCTTCCCGGCGTTTTGGTCTGCTGCCTCAGCAGCACAGCGAGGTTAAATCTCCCGACAGAGAGAGGTTCCCCACAGCTCGACCCATTACCACATACGGCGGCCTCACCTTGGAAGAGTGACAGTGTTCAGGCTTGATTATACACCTCATATACACAAAAGGGGCAACAAAGGGGAAATATGCATGTAATGTGGCAAACACCCAGTGCAGCACTTGCATTAAAGCAAAGGAGCACACAAATGTCCAGTGAGTGCGTTAACAGCGAGCAGCAGATCAGTGATAAAGGTGAAGGTGAGCTCAGAGGCGGGTCAAGGAGGAGTCAGGGTCATTTCACCGCTACAAAGTCTCTTAATCTCTGATATTTCTTGCCTTGAATTCAGCCGTTTAATCCCAAGCTGCCCCCTCAACAAGCTGCATCAGTCAAATGATTACGTTTAGGGTCTGCAAATCCTCGTGAAGAAGCCAGGATTTGTACGCAGGCAGAGTGTTGTCTCAGACAACTCGTGACAAGAAAAGTCCCTGATGAAGGTTTTCTGGGGGGGGGGGTTTGTTTATATTGACAACAAGAGATACAACCTCAGACTCATCCGTTAGCATAATGCACAATTACATGTTGCATAATTAATAAAGGATTTACTTTCCCAGTTTTAACCGCCGTCGCTGTCAGTTACAACAGCGTCGTGCTGTCCAAGTTAATGGCTGGTAGATGCATCCACAGCTGCTTGCAGGTGTTGCTAATGACATTAGTTACAATGGATGCGTCCGTTCCAGGGCCCTGCAGCTCTGACTGGCGTTCAATTGATCATTATGGCTATTAGTCGCACCTGTGCGTCTCCTGCAGTGACACGTCAACATGTAAACCATGAGGGATTTAAACCATGTGTAACATTGCCAAGTAATGGCAGAAACAGAGTGCAGAAAGCATGAAGTTGTTTAAGGCGGAGTTTTGATTTGAGAGTCTCGAGTGGATTATCTGCTTCCTCATTGTCTGCAGCTTAGTCGCCTTTTTATGTGTCTGTTTATCTGCGTGTTGCATCGTATCGCTCATGTTGTACTATCAAGGCAGCACCATCAGTGTTTTGGTAATGGTTGCACTTTTCCATCCCCACCCTCACTGCTCCTTTTGAAATCTTTATTTGTCGGCATTGATGTAGCTAAAATGATGCTAAAATCTGTTTGGATTTTCCAAATAAAGCCATTACACCTGTCTATATACGCTAAAATATGAGTTATACAGTATGTTGCAGTATATATTCTACCAACACTGAATCACAGACTTTATTGGCTATTGGCAAAAGTGCCTTTGCTTGCCTTGTGTTTATGATAAACTGCACCGGCGGTGAAGTGAATAAGACGTTGTACCTGCCACATGTGCTGCTGATTAACTGAAATATGACTTAATTTGGGTTTGTTTGATTTGTTTCATGTTCCAGGTGCTGAGGAGGAAAGCAACATACATTCAGAGGCTTAATGCAGCAAATACATTATCTGCTCTGTTCATACACATGGTGCTTCACTGGCTGAAAACCAAAAGTCCAGAGAACATCCCCTGATGGGAGCATATGTACTTCTGCACGTATGATTGCAGCTTCAGCCGAATTTAAGCCTGTGATAATCTTTATTTTGATTTTTTTTTACACGATACGAAATCAGTCGCTGACGCATTGCGTTGGTTCAGATTGCTGTAACAGTCTAAACCAAATGCAATATTCATTATGTTCTCTGTCTGCGAGGATCAGAACGCGAGATAAGAACCACCCCTCGGTCACAGCCCGACTGCCAGCTTCCCTTAATGTTTAATTGACCGTTAGGAATCAAGTTTTAAAAGTGTGCGGTGTCCATTTTAACCCGCCAACCTCTGATTAAACATGTCATTTCTTCCTGGGTGATTTATTCGATTAGCTTATAAGTTGACTTTGATGATGAGGCGATAAACTCTGTGGAGGCAGTTCGATCTAATGCGGCCCAGAGGAGGTTAAGGCGGTGAAACTGTGACCGCAAAGCTGCAGTTTTCTGTTGGAAAACTCAAGTAAACCAGTTAGAGAGTGATGAGAAAACAGCGGAGGAGTATATGAAATACGTTTTCTCTGCCTCTCCATCTTTTCAACGTTCATTAGTCCCTAAAGAGGCCCAGGACAAAGCTTTAAATCCTGGTTTAAGTCCTTTGAGCTCATCCTTATGAATAATTAAGAAGCCCACAATGGCAAGGTGCCCCAGTTCGATTCCAAGCTAATGAATCAATCACTAATGACTCACTTAGCTCATCAGTCTTGACATCAGTAGACCCAACATTTAACCAACAACACTTCAGCATGACTCCGTTAGCTTGAAGTGTTATCTCGAGGTGTCAGAGCTCCTCTTCCGTCTCATCTCCAGCAACTCTTATTTCCCCAGAGGATGCTGCAAGGCGAGGACAGTTGTTTTTATTATCCTGCTTGTCTTATTCTTCTAAAATATTGAGACTTTAACAGGCTGGAGGTTAGATTTACTGACCTAATCTTGTTTTTACTGCATTTTAATCCCTGTTCTCTTTGGGTGGATTTATCCCGTCTGTTACATGTCTCATTATTAGTTCAGTGTAATTTGCCAGAGCCTAATGCTCTCCCTGTTTATAGTTGTTTCCCACTTTGTCATGTTGTGCAACAGAGTGACGGTTTTTAACTCTTTGGACACATCAGCCAATGCATCGGCTGTTGGGAAAGGCACGGAATCAGCAAGGTCTTGTATACAAGATTAAAAATTCAGTTGTTAATTAAAGTTTCAGCTAAGATTGTCTTCATAGGACGGCTAGAGCGTCAGTGGAAACTCTTCTACATTATCAATACAATCCGCAGAACTCTGATTGAGGAGGAACCCGATCTCAGAGAAAGACAACAATACTTTGTGTGGCGGCGGCGGCAGCAGCAGCAGGTAATGTGTTAAAATTGATTCCTGCGTGAAACCAATAGTCACTGTTGGTTGTTTTAAGAAAGTTTTAAGTAGTTTTGTGCCTAAAACCAACAAAACTGCAGCTGTTACCTCAGCAAGTTTCATTCTGAAAGTCTAACAGGATGTTGCACACTGAAAGCTAACGTAAGACTGACAGTGGCTGTGGTGCAGGCACAAAAGATGCCTCCAAACGAAATACATTTTTGTAAGATGTGGAGCTAAATGTCAAAAAGATCACGTCAGTGCACACAAATCACATAGATCAAATTTATTCTCTGTCATGATACTGTGTTGCCAGGATGCTAGTTTACACAGATTAGGCTAATTTCAAACATTCCTATCCCCAGTAGTCATTTGGACACTGAAACATATGTGAGATCCTACAAGCAACTGAAAAAATGAAAAATCAATTAAGACTAAATGCAATTTTGCAGATGCTAGCTTCTACAAATGCTAATGCTAGCATAGCCACATTCTGAACATTGCTTAACGACAGTGCTGACATGTTGATTTACAGCACGAATACGTTGGTATTGGGATGGTTATCATCTTTGTTTAGCTTGTTAGCATGCTAACATTTGCTAATTGGCAGTGTCCGAAACATCACTGATGATGTCCTTAAAGGCAAAGTTATTTACTAAACTTTGTCCTTAGTCATGTGATACCATCAAAATCCTTCCAGTAAATCTAATAATTGTTCATATTTCAGTCTGGATCAGAGTGATGGACCAGACAGACCCATCCAGAGCTATGAAACACTAATCAGCTTTAACAGTTTGTTTAACCGCCTTAGACTGTTGTCACTGATAAGACCATAACCATCTGATAGCTATTAATACATGAGCTGGTTATACATGTAAGCAGATTAATGAGGCAGCAAGGTGGAGCTGGAGGAGCAGGACATGACGCGGCTGATGAACTGAGCAGGTGTGCAGGGCAAACAGATAATTTAAGGGAACCTGGTGGACAGGTGAGAACAAACCAATGGGATCTATATTAATGAATCAGTAGCCTGTGTGTATCTATGAATGAATCAAGTAGTGATTCATAATACTGAGGATTTACCAAGTATTCTCATTACTTCATCATTACCTATTGTTATCTACTATATTGTCCTCCATTAGGAATTAGGGAAATATTTATTAATCAAGTCATTAATTATCAAGTCATTCCTGATTTATCACATGTTTCTTAATTAACTTAATTTAATAAATAGATACTCATCAACTAATTGTTAATGAGCACTTTCCTCATTCATTCCCCATTTGTGTCCTTGTATCTATTCAGCTAACTGCACAAAACACCTGCAAACATCTGGCCTTTGTCTTCAGTGTGAAAGGTTAAAATGTGAATTCAAACCCAGTTCAAATGATTGTGCTGTATTCACGGGTGTTCATCAACTCCAGATCTGATCGGCAGTGATGTGAGCACAGCGCCCGAGTAAAGGCGCTAAGTTTCACTGCTATGACGGGTGCAACTCTGTTTACGTAGCGCTCCAAAATCAATTTCAGTGACAGCGATGACCACAAAACGTCAGGGGCTTAACACGACGAACCAGAAAACAGCACAGAAAAGCAAACACGTGTACTGGCAATGTGAAAAGAGCTAACGACATCTTAGCAGGTGTTTTAGTGTAAAAAGGGTTGTGCGTCATTCTCTTATACCCTTTCACATAAAAATTAGCACATATATACAAACCCGCTAAAATCAGGTGACTCGTTTCACTTTGCCCATAGATGCATTTGTCTTTATCTGATAATCATACTTACACGTCAACACCCACGCATGTCATAATACCTGTAACTGCTGCAAAGTCATGTGACATGGGTTCGTATCCCGACCCTGTCACGTTGATGACAAAAGCCAGATGTTAGCACTGCTGTTGTGCAGTGTAAAAGGGGCTCTAGAGTAAAGTTACCCTCCCCCAGCTCAACCACTGCTATTGTCTGGCAAGTTAAATGACTTCCTGCATTAGGCTCATTCAGATTGTGTAATGATCCGCAGAGTGTCCTGACAAAGTGTGTCATATTTATCATGTTGCTGGTGATTAAATCTTTGTGATGCAGAGTAGCGTCGCCCTCATAATCTGAGGGAAGAATCCAAATGAATCGTATTCAGATGGAGTTAACACAGCGCTCTGAAAACCATCAATCCCAGCTGCTCCTGGAGATTTTGTTGCCACCCTCCTGAACGAGGAGGTCGCAGGATCAATATTGGCTCCTGGCAACACTGTTCATAAAACTGTGGGCAGCAACTCTCAGCCCTCGAGCTCACACAAGCTGATTATACACTACCTGGACCGCACAAGGTGGCAGAGAGCCAGAGTAAACAAGTGGCTGGTGAAGATAGGAGAAGCAAGCCAAATTTATTATTTTTCTCAGGAGCTGGCAGACAAAATCAGAAATCAGAGCTAAACTCTCAGTAAATGTTTCATTTATATTAGACAGATAACGAGAAAAAGGATTCCAGCGGTTTGCATTTTAGTTATTTCTCAAGACAATGGATCACCTTGTTAATCCCTCTTAATACCTTCAGCCTCTTTGTCCGGGAATGTGAGAAAAATCAATTTCAGTATCTGTTCTCTCCCATCACGTCACGCGCTGTAACCTCCGTCTGCTCAGTGCAACATCGAACATTGTGAGCGCTCTGACTGATTCGGTATCTGAGGATGTTTCACAGCCAGCCTCTGGATCGGGGCCGCCCACACGCTTTACCTGCCTGATAATAACACATATAACTTTATATAATCAACAGATGGAGGATTTCAGGCGTCAGACGTCCGGAGCCGAAGTTATCAGAGCAACATGGCTGAACAAACATTAGGCTCGGAGTATGACCGGCATCAGAGAAACATTGATTTTTAAAGTGAAACTGCTTTACAAAAGATTTTTTAATCAGTTTTAATCACTGTTTTTGTTTGTTTTGGTACAAAAAAACCCCCTTAGCAATACACAACTGAGTGAGTCCTGGTAGAAACTGACTCTTACGTGAAGACAGCAGCTCCCATCATCCCGTGCAACCTCACAACATCACCACGTCTTTTGTTAGTGATTGAGAGACATTGTATATTTGTAGGATTTAATATAAATTGCTTAAATAAAGGTCCAAATGTCTTTAAATATTAATGTTGCATCTTAATAACACAAATACAATACATGTTTGCTTTAGGCCCATCGTTAAGTTTCAGTTTTGCTTCTTCAAAACTTTACTTTTATACTTTTACTTCAGACTACTTGCCTTAACAAGTCTTAACAAGTCATGCCAGTGTTTATCTGCTCTCACCCTTTATCCTCAACATTTGCAGACACGTTTCCAAAAAATGCAGTTTTTGTGAAAAGTTCCCGAGCGCCTGGATGAACAGGAAGAATGATTCTCAGGAATTCAGCCAAGTGTCCCTTTGATCGCTGCTGTGTCTGTCTGTTTGTTTGTTCTTTAAATTCAGAAGCCAGACATTTAATTTAACTCAGACCAGCTATTCTGCTCGTGTCGCTTCGGTGCCCGCAAACTTTTTCCCTGGCAACGGCAAGCTGTCAGTCCGTGTTTACAACATTTGACGGGATATGGAAATTGCTCTAATCTTTTCCCTGGTATAAAGCAAATGGCATTTTGATAATTAAGCTGCCTGGCATTAGCAGAGGAGCCGAGTCTGAACTCACTAATGACGGACCTGTTGTGTGGAGACCCGATGTCAGGGTGTTGGTTTCTCTCTTGATAGGAAAGTCGCATACGAGTGCGCTTAGTTTGGGCAACTACCCTAAAATTTTGAAAATGTCAATATGAGATGATTTATGATTTATGTTATGTTATGTTGTTGCTTTTTTAATGAGGACGAAGTGACTTAACTGTTTGAAAAGTGGTAAATCAAGATGAATATAAGTATACACACACTATATATCAGTCTGTGAAGGGTATGTAGGATAGTGGGTGTTCCTTTTCCCCCCCAATCATCCATTCCTCTCTCTCTCTCCTCCAAGCTTGCAATAAATCTGCTCTGCCGGGACAGGATGACTCAGAGTCAGTCCACCTACTTACATCACACGGCCATGCATCACATGTGAAAAACCCTTGGCTCTGCAGCTGTAACCCCCACCGACAAAAAGCCATCAAGTGATACAGAAAGGCTTCAGCTGAGTGCATGCAAACCGGCGCTGTATTTCAGCGTCGGCGGTGGCGGGAAGCTGGCAGCGTCCAGCCGCTGACTGATGTTATAACCATGAGGAGGAGGCTCTCAAGAAAATGAGGTTTCAGAGCCAGAACATACAGTCACTGATGGATTGCTCTCAACTTTCCACCTTTATGGATATCAGGGCAGAGGATTCCTTCCTCCTCCCCGTCCTTGTTGCTCAATGCGTGAGCTGGTTCGATAGAAGGTCAGCCTGAAGTCTCACTAATAAATAATGACACCGGTGGCGCGTGGCTCTTGCCGTGTGTTCTCCCCGTGCAGCATTTACAGCCATACATTCGGCTCCCAAGGCGAAGTGCGGCGCTCCAAAGTGATCACGAGAACTCTCCATAAACCCAATGTTCTGCAGAGCAGCAGCGAAAGTAAACAGCAGCTGTCTGGGACATGTGACTGAGCGGCCGCCACGCGGGGAACGAGCTATATCATGATTGATAAGCCCAAACATTGCCTTAATTGAAGACAGTGTGCCAGCAAGGCATGTCGGCTTCAAACAAACAACCGCACATACTTTATGCATGGACACACACCGCGCGCACACACTTTTCTCACAAGCACTTCCCTTCAATTTGTTGTTGTTGTTGCTTTCCTTTTGTTGCTAACCCAAATCCCTTATGCAACAAACCAAAAAGCCTGTGTCTGCATATTATCTGACTCCATCATCACACTAATAACGTAGCCGGTGTAACACGTGGGGAACAGCTGGTAAAGCTTCCCGTCCAAATGTGGCCACTTCGACCCACCCCCAGTCCTTCCCTCTGCCAGCATCCTCACCCGGGAGGTCAGCTGTGGACCATTTCCCCCGTGTTTCATCTCATTATGCAATTCTCTCTTAGCTTGTAAATGTTTTGCTATAAATATTGTTCACGATGGCTTACGGGGTTTTTCAGAGAGTTGACGCGAAGCTCCTTCTTCCTGCTGCATGATTCAACTTTCAACACATTTCTCTTTGTCAACTCATTGTCAATAAAAAGGTCACTTCAGGTTGTCTATGTCTATTTTATATGATGTATTCTTTAAATGGGGACTTTCGTTGGATGAATGCATGCAGCTAAAAACAGTATTGTCTCATCTTAGGAAGACAGAGTTACTGAATCATCGGACTGCATACCACAGGCCAAACCATCCCATCATAATCATCATAATAAGGTCATCCACTGTATCTTCTGTCATTTAAGACCATATACACCCTCGCTTCAGTCTGGGAGGTTGGCTAAAGGTTAATGCGTAAACTGGCTACAGTCTCTTATCAGATCAGCAACGTATGTTCATCATGTTGTCCCTCCAAGAGACACTGCAGCTCTGTGTGAAGCCATCAGTCTAACATGTGGTGTGTTATTTATGGTTAAACCTGGAATAACTGATTTTTTGCAGCCACTTGGAGACAAACTATGAACGCAGCATCGATCTGTCTTTTAAGTCTCACAAGGAGAAGTCACAGAGACACGCTATCGTTCACTTGGAGCCCAATATATTCGCCCTCAGCTGAGGGAAATGAACGCCGGCTCTTCAGCTGCTAAATGCTCCACCATGTTCACCAGCTAGCCGGTGGCTTTTTTAGAGCTTTTACACAGAAAACAGCAATACAAGAGCGGTGAGAGTGGACCAAACTTAACAAGAGTAGCCGGGCTGCTAAACAATGAACTAATACTCTCTACACATCTCTGTAAAGCTGAGGAGATTGCAGACAGCAGATTCAGGTGATAATTCTCTGTCACATTGCTGCATCCTCATCAAATTACATATATTATTATTAGTTGTTGGATTTTAGGCGCGAAACCATGATAAGTCTTGGTTTAAAGTCCTGAATTATCTGGAAATCAAACGTGTTCCTGAATATAGGCACAAATATTAATTGTTACATCTAAACTGTGACTGACGAAATGTCCTCTTTGCATGCACATGTTGGCCGTTTGTCCATCTTAATTAAAAACTTTACACTGTTCCTTATTACCCAGACAAGAGAGTTGTAAATCCACTTTTTAATGATTCATGAGGGAGACTTTGCTGTTGCTAGTGGGCACAAGCGTTTCCTAGTTAGCGCTTCCTGTCTCCACAGACACTGCTGGATCTGTGTATCTAGTATCTGCTCTTATTATCTGCCACAGTATACACCCGGCGTGGCTTTTCATCATAAAAGCAACCACAAAACTGCACATTTAAATGACGCCTCACCATGTTAAGCCTTTAGATTTCACTGTGTGTGAACTGGGAGGCGTTTGTGCGTGTGCAAGGGTGGGCAGAAGCTCTCGAGTTTCACAGTGCCACTTCTTTCTGTCTGCGAGCCGGGGTGTGTTTACAAGTGCAACCAGGGCACCTGACACTTTGTGTGTAATACTAGAACAGTACCCACAACACTCACACCGGCACTGCAGGGTAAGACTTGATCACAGACACCTCAAGTGCAAAGAAAGGACAATCCGCAGGAGGTGAGACTGAATATACCCGGTTATAATCCTCAACAAACAAATGCTTTATGCATGTTGTATTCTATCATTTACATTAACACCAATATGCCCCAGAGATGTGGTAAAAATACTTAAAAACTGTACCTTGAACACTGTAAATGAAAGCATCAGTCGTGCAATGTGACGATTTCCTCACTGTACTCTTTCTTTTATCTTGCTGAACCCAAACACGAGCGTCACAGGCACAGGGAGAGTTGGTTGCATTTGCAGGTTTTGGATAATACACGAGGCACAGTTGGCTGTATGATTAATACTGCAGTTAACCAAGACGCTGAAGATAAATCACAGCCCCTGCTTAAAATATAATCTTCAAGGCTTTGATGTCAGCACAACTGTACACAAGGACTTTTATCTAGGTCAGGTTAATAAATTGTATTTTCACGGATATCTAATATATAGTATAAGATCAGATATGGAATTGCAAATCCAGCTGGGTATTCTCACAAATCCAATATAACAGCCAGGGTTTGTACCTTGTTAAGCTTTGTGAGCTACCTGCATTTGATCTGTTCTCTCTAAAAACAGACTCAAAATAGCTTCTGGAAGGTGGAGACGCATCAAATTTGTACTCACATTCTTATGCATGTTTTAAAACACAAGCCTGCTCCATGCAAACACACACAATGCAGCCCTGCTGTAATTAACAGCACACTCAAGTGAATGTACAGCCCATCTCAAGCCCTCTTGTCCATCACTGCTCTTCCCTGCTCTTCAGGCTAATGCCTCAGCGCAGCAGCCTCCTTGTACGCTCTGCACCAGTGCTGAAGACCCATTGAGCTGCCTGAGATGGTTCTTTGTGCATGAGGCAAATATTGTTCAGCTTCTTCATTAAACCAATCAGCTCATAAACACCCAGTTCAGTTGGTATTTAGAAGTTATTGCAGTTAGAGTAAACAGTTTTTCCACTGCATGCATGTTCCCGACTTGTGTGCACAGCACAGAGGAGGCTGTAGTTCACCATCAGCGAGGCATGCACTGATGCAGTGTACTCTATGTTCTCTGTCTGCTTCTCACACATGCTGTACAGGCAGTGGATGGTTGCACATACACAGACTGCATTGCAGCACTGTCCTGCCTCCTCCTCCCCGTCACAGGCTTTGATATTCATTTCATTGCTGTGATACTTTTGTATTGCACATGGTTCTTCTCTCGTTTGCCTTTGTTGACCTTTTGCTTTTCCCTTTGTTTCACTGGCATCTTGAATGAACTCTGCACGTCTGATCTTTGCTCATTAATGTTTATGTTTTACGAGTCATGGCATGTTAACATCACGCATCATGTAGTGTTTCCACACAGGCAGGGGGGTGAAGGTGTCTTTGAGGTGATAAACCTGAGGGGGAAGTGAATGGTAAAGGAATATAAATGATGAGAAAGGTTGATGCACAGCTATTCTGGTCTGTGTGATTACCCCGCAGACACAGCTTGGCAGCTGGTGTAGGCTGTTTGACAGTCGAATGTATACATACGTGCGCGAATGCATGCATATTAGTGTGTACAGCATACTGTTTGTTGCTCGGTGCTACACATGCATCATCCCAGGTGTCAGGTTTATACTGTATGATCCAGCCCTACTTTGTTTGGTATTTTAAGCTCACGGGGAGCTTAACTGGGTCCCTCACCAACGCATCTCGCCCTTCCCTTTCTCCTGTGTCATCATCTCTCTGTCCCGACCCTACAGCACATGAATATAGGGTTGTATTTGTAAGCAAGTATGGTGGAGATATATGGGCTTGTGTTGTCCCAGAAAAAACATACCTCTCAGGGTCTCGTAGCCGACGCCAGAGAGCGAGAATATTCAGATAATATTCTGAGACACATCAAAGCATCGCTTTGTTTATTACTGCTGCCAACAAGTTTTTTTTTGTTTTTTTTCATGCACAGATTACCAAACAAAAGTACAAAAAGTATCCATTCATATAACACACCACATTCTTTGCTTGGAAATATCTGCACATTGCTAATCTTGCAAAAAGCTCAGTCTAAACCGTATTTATATGTCTCTCTCTCTTTTTTTTGACTAATAATCATGGTCAAGCACATCAGAACAACATGGCCAGATGGTGTACACCAGATGTTCATGATTACTGAGAATACAAAATGATTCCTGATTTCAACATCATTAGCAAATAAAAGAGAGAGAGGGAGAGAGAGAGAAAGGGGTGGGGTTGGGTGAGAGAAATTCCTGTTTCTGGCACTGAATCAACAAAGCAAATAGGAATGCCCTTCGTGTTTTGATCCCGTGTGGTGGGGGGTTGATGTAATCACCACTGCTGTATAAAAAAAAGATGGGCTGGTCTCTGCAAGGTCCCTCACCCAGATGTTGTTGCATAATGGCTCATTGAAAATGAAAGCTCTGTTGTTTAGTGCTGGGAGCAGCCGGCCAGCTTTGGCTGCACGAAGCTGAGCCGATGCCCACTGCCAGCCGCGGGAGGTAAAGCCCCGGCCATTGATGATGAACTGAAGTGTAAGCCAACGGATGGATGGATGGATGGATGGACTCTGCTGCGCAACGTTTGTAAGCCAGAGATATTAGACAACTCCAGCTCCATACACATTTAGCAGAGATGACATATCATAGCAGTGGATTTGAATGAAAGAGGATTCGCTGAGTGTCTTGTGGGCATTTTCTGTCAGTTGCATGCAGGATTTCATTGACATTTATTGGGAAATGATGGGACTGACTGATGCTGATTGGCTCGTCTCACTTTTTGTGCTCAATCATGCTGAGAGGAGCATTTGAGCCACCCACAGGTCTGGCTTAAAAAAATAGATAGGAATAAAGCCTGATGGTTATTAAGCACGCAGCAGCTGAGATAAATCAGAAATAGTTTGTTGCATGGGTAATTAATTATGACTTTTATTTGGCCAAATATAGCAAAAATCCCCTAAATTAAAACATTTTTAACAAGAAGACAGAACAGATGTATGCTTTGTGTTTTCTCTCGCTTTAACTTTAGGGAACAAATCTAAATAAGATGCATTTTTGTATACGAAGTTAGTTTTAAAGCCATCTGAACTGACATCCTGTCTTTCTAGAAACTGCCTTTGAGTTGGAAGAGCCAGAGAGGTGGGGCAGAGGAACATCACTCTTTAGATGAGATTAGTCTGATGACCTACATGGAGAAATTCGATTGTAGCGCACGTAATGGTATTGAACGGGAAAAGACAAATATAAACACAATATACTGTAAATGTTGCAATGTAAGAGATGATGCACGCAGGTTTGTCAGAGAAAATGCTGGAAAGTAGCGACAAAGCTGGTCCATCTCATGTTACGTGGTGATGAGCCACCGCTGAGTCTGCAGGAGATCACCAAAGTCTTTTCAATTGACCTCAATAAAACTTAAATGTTTGTACAAAAGGTGAGTGGTGGCACACGACAATCACGACAGATGTTCCACCAGCACGTTACATAATTGTTAATGTGATTTAATCACATTCATTGGCAGTTTAACCAGATGTGAATAAATGTTTTATCCTGTAACCTGTTCTCATGTCATGCAAAACGAAAGCGTTAATGTAAGTAGAAAGAACACAGGCCTCCAAATTTGTGCTTTTAGCACCCCCCTCACTAAACCCTAACCCCCCCCACCCCCCCACAACAACACTAAACCCTAAACAACACTAAACCCTAACCCCCCCCACAACAACACTAAACTCTAAACAACACTAAACCCTAACCCTGAGGGAGCCTTCAGTCAATCCAATCACAGCATCTCCTCTCAGACACAGTGCTTTGAGGGCCCCAGATAACATATACCAAACGTTTCTTCAACTGGCATGAAGTTCTTCAGCTGTTTATTTTCACGACCTCCATAAAACACAACACCAGACACCAGACTTCATTAATATCATTTATTTTTAACAAAATATTATCCCATATGGGAAGAGGTGCGTATCATGACAGCAACACCTGCTCCACTGGTAAACCAATGTGAATAAATGTTTTATCCTAAGCTAAGCTAACTGTTCTGTTTAGCGTCATATTCAACATGTAGATATGAGAGTCGTATTGATCGTCTAACCTTCCCCAGGAAAGTTCAAAGTTAAACTGTGTTTTGCAAAATGCCAAACCACTCTGTGAAGGTTTTCTGATAAGCTGCGAGGGCTGATACTTTAAATTCTGGCACACCTTTCGCGAAGTAAATCAGACTTAAAGCCTTTCACCATGTCCTCAACTCCTTCCTGTCGTCTATCTGGCACATATCACAACAACCTGAATGTCAGTTGGCAGGCCGGCGAGCACGTCCATATCACATCACCGGGCTGAAACCGTACCACAGTCTTAAGTGTCTCCGAGGTACATGGGTCACACACGGCCTGTCCTGTCCTGTAA
This sequence comes from Datnioides undecimradiatus, assembly GCA_008933995.1. Classification (NCBI taxonomy): domain Eukaryota; kingdom Metazoa; phylum Chordata; class Actinopteri; order Lobotiformes; family Datnioididae; genus Datnioides; species Datnioides undecimradiatus. The sequence continues at coordinate 3,076,754 of WARS01001868.1, read as the reverse complement.
TAAGAGAAGCGAGGGTGCCAGCCAGGATACTCAAAACAAGCCCTCAGCAGCCCAGGCACACATCACATCACCGCGTTACCTCAGCAATTCATTGACCCGCGCCCAAGTGCCCTTGTTTTCACAGCAGCCCTCATCCATTCACTGCGAGATGAAATGAGCTCCTCTGATTTTTGGTTTGGGAGCAGGCGGAGGCGGTGGAGGTAAGGGGGATCAGGTGACCAGTCACTCCTGTGTTGCCTCTGTGAGACTATGTAGGTCACACCCTTCTTTGACTAATTAAAAATTCAGGATGGAGAGACCTGCTTCATTCTGCGCAGGCATGAAAAATAATCTTTGTCAATGAATTTTACTACAAATTAAAGTAAAATCTCCAAAAACAAAGTGTTTTGGAAAACACAGCCGATATGAAACACAGGCTTTTAAATCAGTCCTGGTCTTTCCGCAGTCGACATTAAAGTGAGTAAAACTGTGTCAAAGTGCGGAGCTCAGCTTGGCAAAATCAGTTACCGCCTTAATCTCTCCTCAACAAAATTGTCATTTTGTTGTTGTTTAATCCATTTATTAGTGTACCAGCACTTTACAATCCCCTGTGCATATATCCCCTTTTACTTTTCACATTAGTATAGGTTATTAAATGCAAAGAAATGACCTATTCACCTGCATCTCTCTCAATAACCAGCCTTTAGTTTGAGCTGAGGAACAACAGAGTGAGGGTGGGATAATAACTGAGTGACTTTGCAGTTTCTTCGGCGGTGTTGTAATTTTATTTGGACATCCATAAGACAATAGCAAGCTCAGTGAGGCAGGATCAATCCAGTTTCTTTTATGCCTTGGGGTTATTTTTCATGGCAAACAAGATTTTAGATGTTTATGAAATGGAGGATAAGTGTCAACACGGAGAAACTCCGCTGTGTTAATGCATGAGCCTGCTCCTAATACGACTGAAACACTGGGGAGAGAGGGGAAGCTGTTTAGTGTGCGACATACAGATTGCAGTTATATTTGAATAAATAATATTTTCAGACATAATCTTATTGACTGTTTCCTTTTTTTTTTTGCCAAGAGTCAGTAGAGAGGGTTGATGCAACTCTAATATGCGTCTGTGAGGCTGTAGCCAGCAGCCCGTCAGCATAGCTTAGCATAAAGACTGAAATCAGGTAGAAACAGCTGGCGTAGATCTGTCCAATAGTTAAAGACAGGCCTAAAGCTTATTAATCAAAACATTATTTCTTTTTTTTTTTTTTTTTTTTTAAAATATGTACAAATCCAGTGCTTTACTTCTTTTGGTTGAGTGATTCTGGACGACAAACAGCGCAGCACATAAACTCACATAAAACCACAACTTTGCATTTTTACAATTCAGTGATTACACATTGTTTTAAAAATGAAATAATGTATTAGTGACTGTTAGCCATGCTGATTGGCAGATTTTGTTAAACCCTTGAACAGCGGCAGGCTAGCTTTTTCCCTTTGTTTCTATGCTAAGCTAAGCTAATCATCCCCTGCCTGTAGTTTCACATTTAACAGACGGATATTAAAGTCGAATCAGTCTTCTTATCTAATTATTTTGCACAAAAGTGAAATTGTGGTTTTCCTAAACACGTGCGTCGTGGTGACATTGCCACAGATGCAAAGCACAGAGCAGAAATATGTGATGTCTGCATAGCAAATGAAGGGAGACTCATGAATTGCATTATCATTAATAAGAATTCATTGTAGCATATGCTAACTAAGCCAGCACTTGTACTCATTTTAAACAGATGCATGCTGCAGTGCCACCACAATACTTGTGGTGTGCTACATTATTATGTCGACCCCCCTCTCCTCCTCCTCTCTCTCTCTCTCTCTCTCTCTCTCTATATTGCTGCCTTAATTCATGTAGCCTGCTTTATAGCAAACATGCCATCCTGAGGGATTGCTCCTTGTGACGCAGGCCATGGATCAACCAAAAACTTTTGCAGTCTTTGCTTTACAACGGCAGCTTTCTGTGATTTGTAATCGAATGAAAGCCCTTGGACAAATCAGGAGATACCCATGTGCCTCTTTGAAACTGAGCAGACACATTTTTTTGTGAATTGCACCTCGGTTGAAACAAACCTAGGTGGCCTAGATACAGTGGTGACACGCAAGCAGTTCTTGTTTGTTTTTTTTTTCTTTTAAACAGAATTTTATGGTGCAAACTCAGGCCAGCTGCACTTATTTGCATGCATGAATGTTACTCAGGTCTTGAAAAGGTGTATTATCAGGGTAATTTGACTACACGCTGTTTGTCATCCAGTATGTTGTCATCCATTGGTACAGATCAAATTGGCTGATGGAGAAACAGGGTGACAGAGATTAGCTGACAGTGATATGCAGCATCAGCTATACTGGATCTGTGTGCATGTTTGTGTGTGTGTGTGTGTGTGTGTGTGTGTGTGTGTGTGTGTGTGTGTGTGATCTCTGCTTATTCTCAATGCTCTCTTGAACTTGCTTTGTGCAGAGGTACATCTAAGTGCAACACCCAGACTGCTCTCCTGTGGGAATAGGAAGTATTACATATTCATAACAAGACCTGTGGTTCACACTTGGAACAAAAACTAAGACCTGTCTTATAGTAAGTCAACAGTATTGATCTGCCACTCCTAATTACTGCACAGCAAAGGTTTTGTAGCTGCAGGAATATCGTATCTTCATAAAATATTAATTCTGAGACCTTGGTTCATATGATTAACTGAGTGATCTTGAGTTCATGCGAGGTTTCCCATCAGTGTCAGTGCGTTTGCAGCGAGTCCTGCAAAAGGACCGGATGCTGCTGACAGAGAACGTGCTAATTCAAATGCAGAGATGGTTCGTTTTAAAAGTCAGCGTGCGAGTTTGTGTTCAGCGCCCTTTGACCTGCATGAGCAGCGAGAAGAATTAATGCACCTGCCGCTGCAGACAAAGGAAAGTAAGAGTGAGAGAGAGTTCAGGGTTCCCTTCGGCTCCAGACGACAGGGCTGAATTTGATCTTTTTTGCTTAAATGCGTGTAATTCCAGCCAGCCATGACCTACATTGCAACTGAATGTATGATAATGTCCTGCAACAGGGTTTAATCTCAGATACCTGGATTCACACCTTCTGGAAATTCAGCTGCACTAAATATTTGAAAACAAATCCCTTTTTTCCCCGCGGCCTGGCCTTTCCAGATTTGTGTACTTGCTCGTTTGATAGATGGGTGTTATATTTATACCTGGCGAGGACTCTCGCGAAAAAGCCTCCCTCTCTCAGCTGCAGGGCTGCTGACTGCAGGTTGAATTCTGCCTTACTGGCCACGCCGCACACAGAGAAACAGATGGGTAATAAGGTCACAGCAGACGTACCTCTCACCGGCACAGACAAATTGCAGACACGCCAGCTGTGCTGACTCAGGACAACATTAGACTCAGGGGAATCGAATTAAGATCTGCTTTTGTAATGAAGGGAAGTTGTTGCTTTGTGCGTGTGTGTTTGCCTTAATGTGGTAAATGGAAATGATATGGAAAAGGCTTCAAGGCCCCTGAGTCGGCTTCTTTAACACGAATACTGCTTTTCTACACAAACAGAGTTGTTACAGCTTCTTACCTGCGCTCGTCTTACTCATTTGAAGCGGGCGGTGCTCATGTACGTCGATGAAGCAATCTGCGTTTTTCACAAATAAATTAAAATCATTATTATTTGATTTATTTTATTGCGACTATTTCATGTAATGGAAAAACCCCTGTTGTTTTCAGGCGGCATTGAACCTGAGACACACTGGAAAGACGCTTCATATCATATACGGCAAAATTTAGGATTCTTAGCTTGTGCTGGATGCTGTGGTCAACACGTAAATGATTTACTGAAGGCTGACTGACTGTAACAGGTTGATTTGTGGTTCTAGAAACAGACAAAATGTCCAGGATCTCTCTGTAGGAAATGATAGTGGACAGTGTTATGCTCTGATTCTGTTCGGACGTCAGCAGAGTCAGGCCCATGATCAGAGCACCGCAGTGATAAGTGACAAAACAAACTGATCCTGATTGAGTTTATCTTTTATCATAGCTTTCAGTCAGTCGCTATGAGAGGAGCTCCGTCCTGCTCAGCTCACGCCGTACTCAGTTTGTTGACACTCTCTGTGTCATTTCCATGATAATCACACTCAGTTATATTTGCCCTAATCTTAAGTTAATCAGCTGCGTTTGACCTGCTACATTATTTACACATTATTTGTTTTTGTGTGATTGGACAAATGTGAACAAAGGTCCAAGAAATGTTTATTCTGTTTGCCTCAGTCTCTCCGCTCTCTCTCTGCATATTTATACTCTATTTACACTTCCTGTGTCCTGTTCTATGCGCAATATGCAGTTTACTATGTATGCAAAATCTCATCCACTGCTAATACAAGCAAGCTCCTGTATTCACTTATTATGACTATTACACTTAATTCATAATATTAATGTAAAGAATTCTTGATCTCTTTCAGAAAAAGAAACAAGTTCTCATTCAGATGCAGATATATCAAACATTAACACACTGAAATCCGTATTTAAACACTCTTTATTTTACAATAATACTGTCTGTGTGGGACAGGTCATTAAATTATTACATATTTTCAAACAAACAGGCACATTGACTCCTTTTATTGTGGCTTGTTCACCTATGTTCTTAAAAATCTTATTCTGTATCCCTGTAGTTTTGATTCAGAGTAAGCACTGCAATGATTACAACACCTTCGCACAGCTGGGAAAAAAACAAAACTACACATATCCTTAAATGAACCGACGTATGAACAGTACACTACCATACAGGTTTGGCGAGTAAAATTCAGTGTTCAGTGCATAATGTGCATGGCGTGGGGGGAGATACATTCATCACCCTGTTGGACACAGCGGGCCGCTTCAGTCCTCTGTGTCGGAGCTGTCTGCTGGGTCGGTGTTGTGGGTCAGCATGTAGTTGTCCATGTCGATGGAGGGGCAGTTGTGGATGGAGTAACGCAGACGCTCGGCGAGGATGGCCTGGCTCGTGTACGGCGGCAGGCGGAACAGGAAGAAGCAGGTCTGAGCTGTGGGGAGGCCGTTGACGGGCTGAAGGAAATCAACAGGGAAATGATTGTTTACAGTACAAACACGTGTTTGTTGTTGTGAAGAGGCGTGTTACTTTGTTAGCAGCGTCCTCACCCTATCGACCTTGATGATTTGAAACTTCTGTGTGATATCAGCTGGGTTGGAGGGCAACCTGGAGCGTCCCGAGACGAAACGCAGGAAGAGCACCCTCTCCTCATTGGTGAACTCCTCCAGGCTCTGCCAAAACCAGCCAATGAGCTGGTGGCTCTCGGTGATGTCACGGTAACGCACCAGCTTCTTCAGCATGTCAACGGAGACCTCGGGCAGGCCACAGACCAGCTGCTCCAGCTGCTGCGCCGTCAGCAGGGAGAGGAGGGGCACGGGGATGATGGTGGACATGCCCTCTCTGACTGCTGCCACCTGGACGCGACAGAACAACGTCAGCTTTGATACTTCTGAGGGCGAGATAAAGGGAACAACAACCGGACAACAAACAGGCTGCCTAGTGAGCACTAATGGAAACTGGTGGGCAGACGGGCTGTTTAATATGGATGCAGAGAAATCCACACCAAAGTCTGATTATTTGTTGGTTTGAGCCAGAATATGTTGAACATCAATATGCTGAATAAAAAACTATTATATCAGGAACGATTACAGTTTCTCAGATGCTATTTAATTTTGCTGCAACTTTGCATCTTTTTTCTGTTAATCAGTTGCTGGATAAGTTTCCGCAGAATGATCAAATGCACATTATTGACATGTAAACAAACAGGAGATGCCCGTGCACGTTAGAGTGAGTCAGTAGCAACATTCGCATTAAGCAGCTTTAAAGCAGCAAAGCAGTGTTTCGGTTTTGAAGTGACTTTTTGTCTGTGGTCCAGTTTGCTCACAGGCATCACGACGCTCTTTCCTCCAGACTCTGTTAAAGCTTGTGTACTGAGAGACAGTTACGAGCTCCTAAAGACTGCACGATGGGGGCCGAGGGAGAACTAATGACACGTGAAATAGACTCATTGCTTTCCTGAGGAAGTCAGAGTCCCCCGATTTATAAATCTGGATGCCTGTAGGTGATATAGTTGTTGCAGGTACCCACAGTTAAACCCTCCAAACCTGTGAATCCATTTCATGCAGCCTGTAGTCCAGAGCTCTCTCCACATATTCAGTCCTGTTGGCAAAGGTCAGGGAGATGTTTTGACCCCCAGGGACCACAGGTACCAGCCGTCCATCTGCACTGTGGGCCATGAACGAATCCAGTGGGATCATCTTCAGATGGAGATATGACAGGAGAGACAAAGGAAGGAAAAGAGGAAATGAAACAGAACATCTGTCAGGTTAGAGAATTTAAACTCTCCAATAAGATTACTTGTGCAGCATCTCACCACATGGAAATTATCCTCCGTGATTCCACTGTTTTCCAGGTGAAGGATTCCTTGGAGGGTGCGGTAGGTGAGCAGATCCACCTCCTCCAGGTCGGGCCCTCCCAGCGGCATCGAGCAGAGCTGTTTCCACACCCACGGAGCCAGATGCAGGTCCAGAGGTTTCTTCGTGCGGATAGCCACAGCCATGAGGATGCCCAGGAAGCGAAACTGGACCATGTGATCGTCCGAGAACGCCGCTGGGTTTAACAGGAACCTGGGAGGGTGTGCAGAGATAAAGAGCATTTATAGAAAATCTGTTACACTCACTTTGGTTTGTGATTGTCAAAAGATGGCTGGAAAATGAGCACCTGTCAGTGTTACTGCCCACATCCGCAAAGCTGTTGGGAGTATGAATCAGAAGATCCACCACACCAGACTGCAACTCCTGCAGAAACATTGTAATTTGTCAATTAACGGCTGCTGTATTCTCTGTCTCTGCTGCTGACAGACCTCCATCCTACCTGGCACATCTCAGTGATGGTGTCATCGAACACTCCTCCGGCATCGTCAGCTCCCTCTCCGACAAGCTTGACCTTCCAGGCTCGTGATGGGAGCCGCAGCTCCAGAGGATTCAGGCTCACCACTTGCTTCGCGATCTGCACAAAGATGGGCTTGCTCGAGCGCCCTCTGTGGGAGTGTTTGCGTTTAGATTGACACTTATTAGCAGATTGAAAACTTCAAATTTAAATCAATACAGTATATCCAACATACAGATTCTGGCTGGACTGAACATCGCGGCCATCTTTACCTCGTGGAGATCCTCTTCACTGTGATCTGTGGCCCATATGTTTTTCCCTGGGTCATTGTTCTGCCGATGGAGCGCACCAGGGGCAGAGTGTTGACCTTGGGTGATAGAAGGCCTCTGAGCTCGCCTCTGATGATGGCGGTCGTCCCTGAACTATAGCGTGAAGTGGACACCTGGATCGAAGCACAGACGGGGGAATAAAAGTCAGAGTAAATGGAGGCATGAAGAAACTGACTGTGAGGCAGCAGGTGCGTGATTGTTGTTATGGATTTTAGTAGTTTTTCCAATCATTTTATTAATTTGTCGTATTAAAAAGGGAAGAAAATGGGATCGGAGATTACCGGGTTCTTGGCGTCCAGGTTTAGCAGCCTCCAGGACTTGTACATGAGATCAGAAAAGTTGTAGAGTACCCTGAGGCGCATGCTGAGGACACCGGGGCTGCAGTCTTTCAGAGTGTTGTACTGGGGAGGGACCGACTGGGGAAGGCCAAGCTGGAAATTTCCAGGGCCACCTGGAGATGAAGGGAACAAAGGAGCGATCAAACCGTTCAAAGACTGCTCCTGCCTGAAATGTGCGTCCAGCAGGTGCGAGAGATAACTGAGTCAGCGTTTTGTGTCGCGCTGTGTGATCATCGTGGACAACCAGTCGAATCTGCTTGACGAATCAGTTTTGACGCAGTTGAGATTATTCAGTCTCAGATGTGGCTTTAGGTTCAACAACGGGAGAAGTGTGCTGCTGCAGAGAGTTACCACTTTAAAGGCGACGGCTGCAGAATTCAAATCAGGGCTTGTGCTTGTTATAGAAGGAGCTGAACTCTCTGATCACACCTTGCAGATGCGTAGAGTCTCTGCATATGTTTGTGTGCTGCAGGACTGTGTGTCTACCTGAGTGTTTCATCGAGGTAGACGGGGTGGTCCATGCAGCGCTGTGGCAGCGGCCGGCGGAGATCTGCCTGATGTTCTTCCCCTGAAGGGATGTGATGAGCGTGGGTTCTTTCACTGGGTTTGAGTGTCCAAGGCCAAGCTGGAGCACAGACATAAAAAGACAGCAGTGCAGGGTTTAGAGTGCTCCTGACGTGCACTGAAAGCAAACTTCAGATTGTCAGAGTGCGTGGGAGGATTGCTGGTTACCTGTCCCTCACTGTTGCAGCCCCAGGCATAGACGTCTCCGGTGGAGGACAGAGCGAGCACGTGTTCACAGCCCACAGCGATGTCCTCTATGAACAGCCCCTCCAGAGACGGCACCACCTGGGGGCAGGATTTATTCTTCAGCATGGAGTCCGGCAGGCCAATCAGACGCTCTGAGGGGTGAACAGAGGGAAGCCAAGTAACAGACTAGTTCATGCAAATGTGCTCAAAAACCAAAGCAACAAGTTATTTCTGCAAGTCCTTGAACCCCAGGTTGTGATATAAGTAAGAAACACTGAGGGTGTTTAGGCAAACTGTACGTATGTACAATATTCTAATTAATAATACAGATATTTTCACTTTCCCACTCCAACAGTAAAACGTACCTTGCCCAAATGTGTAAACATGTCCATCGCAGGCCAGCACCACAGAGAACTGAGTTCCACAACAGACCTTCTTAATTCCCTTGTTGCAAAGCTGCTCCACTTTCTGAAATTCGGAACAGCCAAAAATAATATTTCATCAATACGCTATACGTGCACTCAATTAAAACAAGAGAATAAATACAACATAATGACCCGTGTGTTGTCTTCGGAGGATTCCTAAATTTGAGCCTCCGTCGCCGTTAGCTTACCTGAGGATAGTATTTCGCCGTTGAAGAGCCTGTTCCCAGTTTCCCATAATCCCCGTCTCCAAATGCCCAAACCACCGTGCCATCAAGGGACAGCACGAGTGTGTGGTTCAGACCACATGACACCTGAGAGAGGTAACCAAGTTAGCTTTGGTAGGCTAAACATTTAGTTCACTATGGAGGCAAACGAGCACAGTCCGTCTCTGACCTGTCCCACGTGATATCCCTCTAGAGCAGCCACCCTCTCAGGCAGCATCTTGTTGGATGTCGACCTCTGACCCAGACGGCCAGATTCACCGCTGCCGAAGGTGAACAGTTTCCCGTCTGCTGTCACCACAGCGGAGTGCCGGAAACCACAGGCAAGCTGGGAGGACACGGAAAGGCCAAACGAAATCATCAGAAGACAAAGTTTCACTGATTTTTACTCGTCAAACAGTTCTTCGGGGTGTTTTTTAACATGATTCCACCCACAGTGTTTTTAACAAACACATTACAAACAGAGACTGCAAACTGTCAGAGTTGTTTCCATGTATTCACGTATCAGTTATGTGGGCCATAAAATGTCAGAAAATGGTAAAAGGTGTTGATTATTGTTTCCTAAATCTCAAGGGGTCGTCCTTCAAATGTCTTGTTTTGTCCATAAACCCAAAATATTCAGGTTACTGTCACAAAAGACAAAAAGTACCATAAAATATTCACATCTGTGACGTAAAATCAGCAAATTTTGACAATTTTTGAAATCAAAAATACAGAAAATTCAAAATAGCTGTTGATTCAGTCACTGGTTGACAACTTAATTGTTTAACTGATGCAAAGAATCGTCGCAGCTCCACCAGGAAGGAGCTGAGACTTAATAATAACTTGATAAACTACATCTGCTCCATCAGACAATGCAAACCAAGCAGCTTTCCTTTGAAATGTACAGAAAGAATTACAGCCAAATATACCACTGCTAACTTTATTAATGTTTCCAGCAGCACGGCGTGAAAGCCGCACGTCTCACTACCTGAATGACATCTTCTCCTTGTAAGGCCTCGATCTGTTTGGGTCTCCTCTGCCTTTCACTGTTGCCGTGGCCCAGTTTTCCAAAATCGCCGTCGCCCCAGCTGAACACCTCCCCGGTCTCGGTCAGGGCCATGGAGTGTCCGTCGGATCCACAGGATGTCACCAGTTGAGTCACCACGTACCCTGGCCAAGGAGCAAAGAGTCAGTGCGAGTTATAAATATAACGACATGAGACAAATGATTAAGAATTAGGCCTGTGGAAGTAAAAGCTACACCACTGCAACTCAGATGTCGGTGCTTATTCCCTGGATGGATGCTGTACCTTGAAAAGCAGAGATGATAGTGGGGACATAGAGATCATCAGAATTCCCCTGTCCCAGTCTGCCATACTGTCCTTCTCCTACAGCCAGCACTGTCCCATTGGACTGGACCAGGAAGGAACAGTTCTGCCCACACACAACCTGAATGGCAATGAAAATGTCCAAACAAAGGAAAAGAGAAGTTAGGAAACAACAATCAAAGGCAAAGGCTGCATCCTGAGTGCGGGGGACAGAGGTGTTACCTGCTGTGTTTGTAACAGAGACGGCGCAAGGGTGGGAATCATGAGGTTGGTTCCCATTCCTGCCAGCTGCCCGTAGCGTCCGTTCCCCCACAAGTACACGTCGCTCTTCCCGCCTTGTTGCCAGTCCTAAGTGACAGAGCAGAGATCTCATTTAACACCCAGACGCTGTGCAGACAGAAGGTAACTGTTAACAAGTTTGTTTTGTGGACTGTTAGTGTTTACCTCCGGTCGGGTGGTGGCCCATGACATCAGCTGTTCATCCATCCTGAAGCTCCACTTACTGTTGTCCTAAAACACAAAGAAGGACCGGAACCAGCAGAGGAGAACACGTTACATCTGTTATTAAGTCTTTACTTTGTTTCTGTCGGTCTCCACATTGATTTTAAAATTATTTTTAATATTTTATGGTTTATATGTTTCGCATGCTTACAGTGTATGAACGAGTGCAGCCTCTCGGGCTGTTAGTTGTTCAAACGTAGGAAGCTTTTAGACTCACATGCTGTAAACTGCTGAGACAGTCTGATGATCTGAGAGCAGCTGGAGGTGTTGAAATATTAACCTACAGCTTTAGCCTGGCTCTGGATTAAGGTTAATAAAAAGTATTCACTTTATTTTATTCTATTTATGTTGCATTCTGTTGTATTTTAGCTGATTTTCATTAATATTATTGTGTTTTTTATCTCTTGTATCTATTTTTATTTCAGTTTTGTCTTTTTAAATCAATTTTAACCAGTTTTGAGCGCAGTTATTATCCAACTCTGTCTTATTGTTCCTGTTACAGCTTTTAAATACATTTGCATCTTTGAATTGTCTGTTCATCTATTTCATTTAGCTTTTTAATCCAGTTAAATTTCACTTTATTATTGTCTCGTCAATCAAAATGCTTTACAAATAAAGGTTAAATGGCTGATGGACTGAACAGGTGCCTGCCTTAAAGACACCTGTGTATATTTCAGTCAGTTCATGAGACATATCAACACTTCCTTAAACAAACATTAGCACAGAGAGGACTGTCACCACTCACCAGAGCCCTGGTAATTTCGGTGTCATCCACTTCCTGAAACTCTGAAACAATGAAGGATTCTGGGAAGGCAGTACCACTGGCAATTGCCTCAGCACTGCGCACGGTGGTGGCATAAGTGGCGAGCCAGCTCCACTCTGGCGGACAGGAATGGGCATCGGGACTGGTGTGATGCGGTGGGCGCGGGTAACGGCACAGGTGCTTCTCTAAGGACAAACCCACAGTCAGGGAGGCCAGACTCTGCAGGAAGGCACTGTGGACTAGCTGGTCACCTGCTGCCACGTGGCTCTGCAGCGAGAGAGGAAATCCAAAGTCACATCTTGGCTGAAGTTCATGAAACAACAGAAAAAAAAACAACTTTTGTTTGTAATGACCCGCTCGTAGCTGTACTGCTCCTGCAGCAGCAAGGGCAGCCGCTCCAGGAAGACGGCCAAACACGGCGCCCGATTTAGACCCAGGATGTTCTGGCTTCTGAGGACCATACGACAGGAAGCCAGCACGTGATTCTGACTGATCCAGTCGGAGGTGCAGCAGATCAACAAAACATCCTGGAACAGAGACAATGACAGAACGGAGCTATAAAGTGACACAGGCATAAATGTGGACACCTTTTTCTGTATAAATATGTAGAAATAAACTGAGTATGCATTAAGTCTAAGTGGAAGTGTATAAACGAATCGATGTGCTGCACTCCCTAAAGGACTAATTCAACATTTTTGGAAATATGCCTATGTCAACATTGTTCTAACTTAATGTTTGTATGATAAGTATAAAGTTAAATCCAGGAGATGTTAGCTTAGCTTAGCATAAAAAACTGGAAACAGGGGAAAACTGCTAGCCTGGCTCCGTCATCCATCTTCCAGACTCTCTAAGGCTCACCTCCACACATTATATCTAATTTGCTTCCAGTATTTAAGCTAAAATGACGTATTGAACAAATGCAAGAGTTTAATTCATCTTCCAATCTGACTCTCAGCAACTAAACAAATGAGTATTTCCTCAAATGTCAAACTTTTCCTATAATGTTTGATGGAAGCTGAAGTTAGAAATGATCTAAATTACCTTCGATCTCCCAAAGCAGGCAGCTACACCCAAGTTTGGTATCCAGGTTGTATTCACGACAGAACCCAAACCTGTAACAGTCTGTGAGACTGAACCATCCTGCAAGATGAAAATAATGTAAGACTTTTGAAAGATGTATATTAAGAGCATACACGACACAATAATAGTTAGATTTTCTGGTTCTGTTGATGTTTACGTGTTTACAGTCAGTGCTGTTTTCTACCTGTAAGGACCAGATGTTGAGCAGTCCCCCTATCCCTCCGGTGACCAGAGCCATTCCGCTGGAGCAAAACGAGAGGGACTTCACTGCTGTAATGTGGCCGTGAAGCACAAACACACACTTTGCACTCTCCTGCTGCAAAGGCAAAAAACAGAGCTGATGATTACCTGAGCTAAAATCAGAGGCAGCAGCTGTAAATATCAAACTAAACGAATAACTGGCACGCAATATTCTGAATATGTTATTTTTTCAGGATATCAGTAGAATCAAGGCAGCAAAAATGAGCTCCACCAGCAGATCCACACTGACCTTCATGTGGGTGCTTTTATCCTGGCTTGGGGGGCTGTTCAATATGTTGGGCAAAGATACAACGGTACCCCCCTGTGGCAGTGTCCAGACATGCACTGAGCCATTCTGACAACCGCTACAGAAACATGAAGAGAGTTCTATGAAAATCTACAACCAGCATACGAATAAAACAAACTCAGCCATTCTTCTGGTTTATGTTAAGTTAGTATTTGTAAAAGACAGTTTTTTATAAGTGTGGCTGTATGAAGTACTATCCATCATTAGTGTGTTACCAACAGTGGATGGCAGCTGACAGTGATCCAGTTCGGAGAAGCAGCAGGAGCCGGTGAGTTCTCTTTAAATCCACCAGACTCCTCTGACAGAAACACTAATTTTACCTCACAGAGCACAGGAGTTAATTGTACACTGCTACATCGATTAGTGTAGTTACTAACCAACCAGAGCAGCAGGACCAGCAACCCCAGTGCTATGCAAGGTTAAATTACTGCATTAGTCTAAAGAGTCTTGTAGATTTGGAAAGAGCGATCAAACAGCTTCAGCTTCCCGTTGATAAGTACTTCATGCAGCTCCACTTCAAACACCCCAAACTATCCCTTTATAATTTCTTTTTAAGTTAAGTTAAGGGTAATGTTGTGTGAATATTGTCAGTCAATCAGTCATCAGTCAACTCACGCAGCCATCATGAGCCTGGGATCAGGTGCTCTGCCGGCGAGTGGGCACCATTCTGCGATGTTGACGGTGCTGGTGTGAATGAGGGAGTGGAGGGTCACCCATGTGCCCCGGGAGCGTCCCAGTATCTTCACAACCTCTGATCTCCCCAAACAGAGCAGCAGGTGTCCTGTAGGGTCCCACTTTAGAGAACTCACACTATCCTGTGGAGTGAGGGGAGTCAGAGCAGAGTGGACAATAAGGGAGTGCAGTTTAATTCTGTGCACCTCAGTGTGAAGGGCACAGGTGGTTATTATTTCTGTTCAAAAATGACTATTTTGCAAACAAACCTGGAAGACAGACAGCACTACAGGCTGGATCTTTCCACTGGCAAAACCCGCTGCAAACGGCCTGTCCTCACTGTGCCAGGCAACACACTGGGGAGCTAGCAGAGATCAGAGGAGGAGGAGAGTTCTACCGACTGGTTTGACATTTTGAGAAACACGCTTTCAATTGCCTTGCTGAGAGGTATAGAGATTTCGATATCAAGCCACGACTGTAAAGCGCTGAATATGAAGCCTGCCGGGCAGTTAGCTTTAGTTTAGCGCATTGAAAGGAGAGATGATTGAAAGTAATTAAGAGGGTCACTGCACCTCTCGTGAAATACAGTTTCCTATATGTAACTGCTTTAAAACTGCAACTTTTGTTTTTACTTTTCTGCTCATGTACTCGATTAAACACGCTAACTACTGAGCTTAGGATGTGCAAATCCCTTAAACTCACTGGAAAGAAGTGAGCAAACCCTAAAGTTGTATCAGCCAAGAACATCCGCTCTAAACACCATCTTCTATTATTAAATATAGAGAACTGACTAGAAAATACAGTTTATTGTGTGTCACCGTCTTAATGTGATTACATAATTAAAAGTCTTTTTCATCTGCTCACCTCCTTCCTGAGGCAGTGAGTGAGTTCGGTAGTTTTTCACATGCAGGTCGCATCTCCTGCATCGCGACCTGCAGCCAGCACAGAGAGCCGTCCAGTCGTCCAACCAGCAGGCTCTCAGCAGGCCTGTTTTTGCAGGCCGCAGGTTGGTCGAGGACCCACAAGCTGAAGGCCTGAGCCCAGCAGAGGGCTGTGACCCGAGACATCTGAGCCTCCACGTGACAGTGAGATCCTGTGAAAGTTCAGAAAAGTCCCGCTGTACTCATAAATGTGTTTTGGTTTAATGACTTCATTTGATGCAGGGTGCGGGATTTAGTGGCATCTAGTGGTGAGTTTGCAGATCGCAGCCAAAACTTGCACAGTGTGATATAAAACCTTGGCTATCCAGTGCAAATACATATGATATATACACTTTTCACTTCAATTTGTGATTTAATCTTTCTTTTTGTTCTTTATTTCTTTTTTACCTACCTACTGATGAAACATAAAGCCAGACTCACCCTTATGTTCATGATGTTGATGTGTTTGTTCTGAGCAGCCAAAAGTTGCCTCCCCTGCACTCCAGTAAACAGAGACATGTGATGATACTCCACCGGCCCTCTCGCTGCTTGATCGGTCCGTCTTACTGGAGAGAGTCAAAGAAGGAGAAATTTACAATTGGTTCTTCGATAGTAGAGCTGTAAGACCTTTCTTCACTCTTTCATATTAGACATTGTGCAACTACGGCTGAAAACATATGTATTTGTGTACAACTAGTGCACACATGACTTTTATAAATCAAATATTCTGATATAAAATTAAAGTTTTACCTCTAAAAGACTAGTTATTACAGGTTATATCACAGTAAAAGTAGACGCCCACTGACAAAATCACTGTAGAAATAAGGACGGTCACCTGGTAATGGTGAGAAGGTGGTCTGTAACTCCAATTTCTGGTTGATGCTCCATAGCTGCACCACTTTTGTCCTGAGAGCAAGTGGCCAGCAG
Source organism: Datnioides undecimradiatus (assembly GCA_008933995.1). Taxonomy (NCBI): domain Eukaryota; kingdom Metazoa; phylum Chordata; class Actinopteri; order Lobotiformes; family Datnioididae; genus Datnioides; species Datnioides undecimradiatus. The sequence continues at coordinate 3,061,035 of WARS01001868.1, read as the reverse complement.
ACTCTGATCACTGTTCCAGAAACAGCTGGTCACCTGAGCAGAGCAGAAATAATGTGTCTCAAGATGAGGTTGGAAATGCCAGTGGCTGCATTGTTCCTAGCTCCAAGGAGAGACCTGAATAGTCCCACCTGTCTGTTTCTCGAGAAGGTTTTTATGTGTCACTGAAATCATCGCTGTCCCGTGAACGCTTTCACAGGCATTCAGTCTACTCAACCGCTTACTGCTGTTAACATTAATAAATAGAGCTTTGTTGGATTACTTATTTGAAGTAGAAATGTAAGGATACAATAAAACTTTCTTTAGTGGTATACAAAATTTGAGAGAGAATGCACTATTGAAGAAAATGTCATTTCACTTGCAAACAAGTTATTTGTGAACTGCTGGTGTTTTTGATATCGTGTCCTTTTGTTTAGTTTCTGCTTTACGCTACTGGATCTGACATTGGTCCTCATTAACAGTTTTGAGGTTACACTGCTTCTTCAGAGAACCCAGAAATGGTAGTGGACAGGAGTGCCTCAGAGTTGTTGATTGGGTGTTTGAGCTGTCACTCAAGAATATGCACATATGCACTTTTGTTTACGGCACTAATGGACCTGACTAAAAAAATCTAAGATGAACTTTTAGTGAGTACAAACCAAATAACATCTCATCCTGTTGTGAGAAGGAAAGGAAACACTGGTCTGTTAGGTTACAGCAAATAAGGATAAACATATAACTGCTGCCAGTAGATTACAATGTGAGTCCTTCAATCTTTGTTGTAATGTCCTTTCGAGCCCTTGAGAGGACATTTTACAAGTCGCCGGCCAGGTCGCTGTGGTATGTTTCAGTCGACAGGACCATCCCTTCCCTGTGGTAGCCAAGGCCTGCACCAGCTGCTGTGCTGCCCACTGGCGATGCTTACTGGCTGCCCTGGCAGACAGTTAACGACGCTGCCAATGCATTGGCCAGCTCCAGGGCCCCACTCTGGCACTCAGGTGGCGTGAACGGGAAGGAGGCAAGGACTCTATCAAGACTGTGTTCCCGAGTCTAGGTTCTACACAGACCCACAGGCAGAGGAGAGTGACTGTGAATAACAACATTTATCTAAACACTCAATAAATAACCCTCCCCTCACTACTATCACGCCCTCTCACCATTGGCCCTGTGGTTCAGGTCTGTCTGGGGTGGAATATGAACCCCTTCTCAGTGAGCAGGGACACCAAACTCTGTGTGACCAGGGAACGAAGGCCTGTTCGACGAGTCCTCTGGTGCTGAGCTGCCTGCGCCTGCTAGGGCTGGAGTTCAGACATCCTCTGCTGTGGGTCACTGATGCCCGGACACCACTCCCCGTAGCTGCTGCCATGAGATCCTACAGGTATGCCATCACGTTAAAAATGATTCAGACTTCAGACTTTCCATCCACTTTCTAGTGTGCTACATTTGTTCTTAAATCCTAGCAAAACAATGCATTTTTCCTGGTTATTTCTGACTGTTTGATAAACAAAAGTGTGCAGGAGGCAGGGACATGCTGGTAAGCGTTACCAGGAATTAAAAGGCTTCCTATTTAATGAGAACAGAGGAAGTCACCTCTCCAATTAGCATCACAGTTGAGCACTGGAGTTCCAGCCAACAATGCAGCTTAGGTGGTCATCCAGCAAGCTCACACGCTTATTGTTATCAGAGCATTAAATGTGAGCCTCTGTGAACAGAGCGATATTGTGAAATAGATGTTTAGATTACATGGTCCGGGCCTTGCAGCGCATATGGTCTTTATAATTAGTGGACGGACTGAAGGACACAGACCTGAGTGCATATCTCCACCAGCTGTCCAGCCGCTGCAGGGGCTGTGGGACACCACACTGCCGGCGGCCGAGAAAGGAAGCTGGGAGGCAGGTGGAGTTGTTGGGCGCCTGTTGTCAGCCCTTCACACCTGGCTGTCGGGTCCACACAGGTGTGAGCTCTGCCCCCCTGCTGCTAGTGTCATTAAAACGCACTCAGGACAGGATATCTGCCAGTCCCAGGGACCGAGTCCATTAGGACTGGCTGCTCAATGACGACTGAGGACGATAACAGAAAATAAAATGAATGTGATAAAAAAAATCTATAAATCAGTGAAGCTTTATTCTGAACAAGCGTACCTGGAGGCAGTCTGAGACAGTGCTCTCATCACCTCGGCGTTGTAAGCTAACAGAATTTGGGCCGGAGGTGACTCTCCTTAGCGCTTATCTGTCATGGGAGTCCTCAGTGATACCGCCTGCTGTCCGCTGCTCAGAGAGGTCTTCGTTCAACAAGGGCATTCCTTAATGAGGCAAACACATATCAGACGTAATCGCTAAATCTTGTTAAACTCACACTCTTAAAGCATGGCACGTTATCCATCTGGTGCGGGTTTGCAAAAACAGTCAAAATACTGGATCCAGTGGGACAACTGGAGTGCTAAAAAGGTTTTCCAGCTGTCAGGGCGTGATAAATGAGCCGATGAGTCATTATGCTGCGTAAGTTTGGCCCTGGTTCGATTCTCCTGCTGCCAGCGAGCGAGAGGGAATGTGGGTGTGTGTTACAAACAAGTGGGCTCAATCTGCTCATCGGATAAAAGTTACAGAAACATTCATTGCAACATGAACGAGACAGTGAGTTACTGAGCCGACTGCAACCTAATGCCCCTGTATGCTCTATTAATGAATATTCAGAGGCGGTGGTTAGCAAGCGCTTTTACCTATGGTCGCGGGCTGGTTGCTTTTGTGTCACGCTGTCGAGAGATATGTCAGGTGATCTGCACAAAAAGTGACTGGACAGTGTCTTAAAAGCTGTAAAACGATGGTGTCGACTGGTGCAAAGGTGTTTTTAGATGCTTTTGAAAAAAATGCATTCTGCAAATAAGATGATGGTCGATTTATACAAAAACTAAAAACAAATGGCAATACTCTTAGGAGGTACTGCTCAGAGGGGTCAGCTGAGCTGTAAACCAGGGCACCGAGGGGATCCTGCCTAGTGAAGGCAATGGGATCTGGCACTGGCTTCTTCAGTGAGTCCCAGCTGTGTCTCAGCAAAGTTCAAAAGTCCTCCAGTCCCGGCCAGCTTGGTTCAAGGCCACCGCCATGGTGGCTCATTTCCCAATCATCTGACCAAACAGAAAGCAGTGTTCATTTTAAACACCACTGTAGAATGATTAAAGGTGAAATCATCTTTTAAATGCCATTTCAGAGTGATCCTTACCATCGAAGTGCTGTCCAACTGGCCAATCAAATCGACGTCAGACCTCTAATCCTGAAGCAAAGGGAGATGGCAGGGATAAACAACAGGCAGCATCAGTGGAGTGGTGGAAGCATGAAAAACAAACATCACTGTACAGGAACCATATTGGCTGCTGCGCGGTGGTCTGCTGCATGCATCTGTCCTTTTCTGTATCATCTGGGTATTACTGTGATGCAGAGCTGGCGCCGCTCAGGTTTGGTAGCCAGATACTTTCCTGCAGGAGCTGCAGAGGAGGTAGAATGGGAAGTTCGACACACTTTTGAACCAGACGCCCAATGTAGGGCCCCGGTGTTGTCATAACCTTTACGCCAAGAAAGCACTCTGACCGCAACAACCTGGGTGACGCCGCGTATGTGGTTGTTAAATTGCAGGGTGAGGGTGTTGCACAGCTCACACTTCACCATCTGACTGTGTTCTTCTCCGGCCTATAAGAAGGGTGATGATGTGTATTTTTGGCGAGAATTAAACTAACTAGGTTTTGTTTTTCAAATCATGACTCTGCACATCTCAAAAGAAGTACACAAAGTGTGTTTCTGTTTTGTCCATGCTCATGCACCCACCTCCACTATCTGGAGCGTGTCCTCTCCAGGCTGAAGAAATCCAGGGGTCAGCAGGTCCTCGATGTTTCTTCATGGTAGGGATCGTCCATGTAGCCCAACTCTGACTCCTCCTCCACGGAGTAAGGATGAAACTCTACCTGCTCTGGCCAGTCGCTGACAGATGTGTGCTGCTGGTACAGCCAAGTGGAGAGGGTTGGGCGATGGCAGTTTTTCTTCCTGAAAGGACGACATTTGCTTCCAAAATGAAAAAAAAATGCCCAGTAAAATGAATAATGAATGTGGGAAAACACAAAAAGATTTACCACAATGCTTTGATCGCGGGTTAGAGGACACATTAATTCTAATAATTCAATCTGATAATTGAAGCTAAAGCATGTGTTTTTCCTGCTGCTTGCCAAACAAGCCAACGCGAGCTCAGTGTGCATTATTTTATTCTGACCTGCCCGCTGGAAAGAGGTCCTCTTGACCTCGGGCCTGGGAGGCCGCCGGCCGTGCTGAGGGAGGCGTCTGTTCCTGGTGAGGTGGACGCCCAAGAAGTTCTCCTCTCTGAACCAGCTTCCAGTCTCCGGCAACAGACTTTAAACAAAATCACAAAACATTGTTTGTTTGGTTGTAGATAATATCATAACGCCAGGGACAAACTGACAAATGTGAATATAAAACTCAAGTCCTCGACCTTTCACTGGGTTGACTGGTGGGACGCTCAGACATTGCATTGCCCTGGCCCATCTGACGGGGTGTCAGGAACCCCCTCTGGTCTGATATACAGCGCCTGCTGATCCCTCAGTCAGGGGTGCTCTCGAGCATCCAGCTGGCCAACACCTCAATGGTTTGCAGTCCAGGTCACCTGCTACATCTGGAAGGGACCACAGGGAAGTTGAACTGTCAGAGTTCAAAACGAAAGGACGGATCATGGAGCGCTGCATCGCTAGTTCATGTCGGACATCGCCACCAGATGATTCATGCTTTGTGCGTGGCGTGAGGTCACATCTGGCACGTCTGCTCTGACGATACAGAGCGATTGTAAGTGAGGGAGGGCCTAAAATTTGAATAATATGGGGAGTTTTGTGTGATTAGAATAGTGACGCTTGAAAAATATTACAACATAGATTGGTGGAGGTGTAAATGTGCATCTTACATACTTGTTTACTTGTCAGCTAACACGACGCATCTGCGCTATGCGAGCAAAGAATCAGGATTTGTTCACTCTTTACCAGTTGATATATATTCTGTGCACAACCTTGGCGCAGTGAAAGTTTGCAGGAATTGTTAACACTGCTTAGATGATTTGTCTTTTTTCAATATGAAGAGATTAAAAGTTTGAAAACCTAAGAAATGAATGCTCCAGGAGGTCCAGTCTCTGACACACAGACTGTTTTAAGGCAGAAAAACAGCAAATAAACGTGCTTATTCAACACCTTGCTATTAATAACATATATATACATATGACAAGAAGTTGGTATTGCTATTTGTGTACAAACATGGAAAATAACAACTTACACTTTGTGATAAGATCTTGTGACACAGCATTGTATTAATCCTAAACTAGTTTTTCTGTCAGTTATATGAAATGGCTGCAGCACAAGGAAGGACAGATGTTTCAAAGAGAGAGCACATGAAGTTTAGCTTTTATATCAGACACACTCCACAAAGCAGTACCTGCTGCCTCCATGGCCCAGTAGATATAAAACCATAGAGAACTCCATTTCTAGCAAACTCCACTGGTGACAAACATTTGTGTCCGCCTGGTGGGTTGAGGAGAAAAGGAAAGGTACACAAAAAACAGAAAACAAAAACAAGCCTCACAGCTGTGTATTTTGAAATGTTCACATGTGGAGTGAAATTTGTCAGTCTGATCAAATATACACTTTTATTTTATTTTATCCCTCAGTTATGCTCTGCTGTTCAATTCAGCTTTTATGTTCATTAATGAATCATCAAACTACCCTTTTGTTAATCCCTTGTTAAAGCCTAATGTGGCTTAAGATAAGGAAATCCAGAGCAACGACCTTGGAGTTCTAATGGACTTCCCAGAACTGTTTGAAAATAACACCAACATAATCTGATGATGAAACAAAATGGTGCCATTCAAGCATGTGAGTAACACACTGTGTCACATGCATTGATCGCTTAAAATATCGATCTCGTCCACAATAGCAGAGCAAAACACATGCTGTTTTGAGCGTGCAGATCAGTTGTGACAAATAGCTGAAATTATATAAGAACATGCAGACAGCATTTCCCACTGAGTGTTCATACATCTGCTTTACTCTTGGACCAAAAACGGCCATGTTTAAAATGACATTAGTAGTATGTCTTGAATGTGAAGCCGAAAGCATGGGAAAAGGTTAATTCAAACTAGCTATTCTCAACAAAGCGTGTTGTTTACCACTATTTAATCAGAGAGACACATAAATCTTTTGTTTTTCCTGTACTGACGTCCAACAGCTTTTTCCCCATAAACCTCTCTGCGCTTGTTCTTACCCAGGCTGCTTCTGGCCTGCGTGCTGCAGGGACCTGGTTCCATGAAGCTAGTCTGCTGCCTGTGGAAGGCACTGAAGAAGCAGAGCTGGCCAGGCTGAAGCAAGGGTGAAGGAGTGCTAATTCAGGCCGGTAAGCCGTAGGGAACCGAAGTTAAGACCATGTGCCTAGAGGGGAGGAAGGAGTGCCAGTATACAGTAATAACACTGCCAGTTTTCAGTCCTGACCACACATTTGAAATGTAAAGCATCTGAAAGGGCTCAGCGAGGCTTGTTTAACCGGATTCTACACTTGGAGAAACTTAGAAATCACAATAAACCAAGAATGTGTCCTTATATGCCAGTTATTTGAATCTCATCAATATGCTGAAGCCTGGTATTTGCTGTTGTGGTATCAACTCACATTCAGAGAAGGTGGTACAACGTGTGCTTTGGCAAACAGCTCGGTACTATTCTTGTCAAAACTCTCTCCTGAAGGGCTTTGAGTTTATTTTTCTGCAACTGCGGAAGCCGTGTCTGTGCTCGCCTCTTGAAAGCAGGAGTAACACTGACTCTATCAGCTGGCTGTGTTAGGAGAAGAACAAGCAGGCAGAGCTGCAGCCTCGGTTAAAGACGGCGCAGGCAGACCCCTCACTCTCTGTGTTCATATACATCCTAACTCACCCATTCCCTGACTTCAGAAAGCTGCTGCCAAAGATACAGGTCTGCAGTAATCAACAACAACACGAGAAGTGACGCCCATAGCTATCGCTATTGTGTTCACTGCTAGTCAACATAAGCCTAATCAAACCAACAGTCAAAATGAAATACTGACCCAGCCTACTTACTGGAGGAGGCTAATGTGGTGCCAGGGCACAATGGCCGAGGCCGTCGCCTGGTGCAGGTTTGCTGGCAGAGACTAGATGCCAGTCGGTGTTAGAGGATGAGGCAGACGCTCTGTTCGATTGGCCGAAGACGGCGGTGCCTTCTGAGCCCGCGCTGTACAAGGACACAGAGCTAGAGGACTTGGAAATGGGCTGAGATGAGTGGTGGCTGGGGATTTCTGCAAGGACAAAGTAGAGAGGGAGGGTTGCGGCCATACCCAATATTTGTTTTGCAATACTAGATTTTTTTTAAGTTTGTCCCTGAGTTTAAGAGGATTGTTGAATCAACCTTCTGATCATCACCAGATTATGGAGATGTAATTAAAAGACATGCTGCTCCCTCCACACTTAGGCCCTCAGGCTCTGTCTGCACCTCAGCACTGAGGTTAAGTACCATTGATAGACACAGTACTCACCCCTGTATCCTCAAGGATAAAAGCTTGTTGGACTGCTCTGATGGAGAAATGTAATAATCTCTTTAAAGCTTCTAAATGGAAAATATCCATCACATGTTACTAATACGCGAAAGAATGGTGACCACTTTTGTAGTTTTTAAGCTGCAGTGGATCATTGGTTGTCATGGTTCTTGTGGCAGGACTGAGCTCGGAAAGGTTGTCAGTATACATAAATGCATTGTTTTGACTGATACTGTCTGTTATTCTGCATTGTTTATTTGACTTATGTGCTTATGCATCACTGCAAATGTAATTCTGCCCCAACAGCTTTTTCAAATTGAAAGGTGTGAATGAATAAATGAATTTTCAGTTTTAGCTTAAAGCTCTGCAACACAGTGCAGTCTCACTAAAAATAAGGAGTGTCCTCAGCCTAAACCATTAATCTTGATACCTTTTGTGTTCTTTGTCCTCCTGCAGTCTGCTGATGGCCTTGTAGATCATGACCTGAGCCCTTTCCATAGGTCGGCAAGACACGCCTGTTTGATGGGACAGGCCTGACTGCCCACTTCACCATGCTCTGCACCACATACTGCAGCACTGACCTCAGCTCAGCGCTCATCCCACTGTCTGCTGCTGGCCTTGGCCTGGTCGGGGTTTGGGCTGGACAGGGGAGTCGACGAGGAGTTGGGAGGCTCGTGTTTCGGCACGAGGAGCAGATCCGACAGCCACAACTAAAAAACACAGTTAGGGATTTGGTGTCTAATGAGAAGGCATGAGACTCTGACTGCTCTGAGTTCCAGGGCAAAGGCATCACATTTGAGTTTTTGAGGAGGTTGGGCAGGGTGCAGGACAGCTCCTGGTGGTCAGCCATCTTGGCAGCATCTTGGTTGTGGACGGTGAGAGGGAGGGGTCTATCTCAACCTTCTGCTCCTTAAACTTCTTCCTTTCATCTTCTGTCGGCCACCTGACGTCAGCGGACACGTCTTCATCCTGGCAGCTCTGTGCCTCACTCTCTTTCATGTTCTCCTCTGAGTATTTCCTTCTGGGGGCTGGAAGAGCCCCGAGCCATCCCTGCTCCTCCAGCAGCCCCATCAAATAAATCAGATCTAACAACACCGTGGGTTTGAGGCCTCCGAGTGGGGGCGACATCGCAGGCAGGATAAGGGTCACATGGCTCCAACGAGATGATTGGCGCGGTCGCTGGGTGACCAAGAATTCAAGGGAGTTTAGTTACGGGGAAGGATGGGAAGAACCCACAGATACAGCATGGAGTGACACCAGGACGGATTCAACAGGGATTAATGGATTTAAGAATGAAGAGGAAGAAGCAAGAAGAAAGTAAGATCAGGGGGTAAAATGATGAAAAAAAGTAAAATGTTAGGACAAATTATTAGGAGAGAAAAAAGAAACACTAACAGAAAAGAACTGTACAGAGTAATAAACATGCTGAAAGGACCAAGACAAGAAAATATAAAAATTGTTTAATGGAAGTTAATGAGAATCGCTATTTAATAACACATGCCAAGTAGTTCTGGCGTAAATAAGTGAGTGTATTAATATATATTTGTAATACCTGACAGAGAGGTCTGCCTCCTCCCACTGAGCTTGGCTAGGAGCCTCTTTCAGCACCCCAGCAGACTGGCCTCCGCCCGCTGGGCTTAGGTGGGCAATCCACCTCCAGCACGGAGTGTCGCTTGTCCACCCACGAACAGCCAGAACGCCACACTTTCAGTGCAAAGAGCAGCCAGCTTGGCCTCTGACAGGGACGACGATGTGCCAATAATCCCCTGCAGTCGCCACCAGCGACCGCTCTGTCTCTTTCACTCTCTTCCTTCTCAGAGTGTGTGGGGCTGAGGCCTGTAGGACAAAGTGGTGCAGCGAGTGGCAAGAAAACACATTTTAACAGGATATGTTACTTCATAACCTTTATCGTTGCCTTCAGTGTTGACTTGTTGATACTCTTTAACAGAAGCTCAAATGACAGATGCTAAATAACATTTAACTGGTTTCTTTGCTACCAGCTGCTCATTTTCTACAGCTAGCTGGATTTTGATTGGACAGGGGATTGTTAAAAGACTCCATTAGGAGCATTTCAAGTTTCACATAATTGAAAGATAATGTGAAACCTAATTTGGTCAAAGAGAAAATTAAACTGTGCACCTGAGGGAGGGCACTCAGTCTATTAACAGGAGAAGCTGGTAAAAGGAGAGTTTTAATAGATGAGGAATAAATATAAACAAACTGTTGGAGGGAGGGCTGAACATCTGAGAGGGGTAGTACTTAAATCTCTAAATGACAGTGGATCGACCGCAGAGGCTGTGCATTAGTCTGGTGAAGGCAGGGAGTTTGGACTTACATTACTATGCATCAGTATATTTGTAATAACACGCTAAGAATATTATTTGGTAGGTTTATGCGTGATCCTGCATAAACAGAGCGGTCAGAGTATTCAGGTAATCAATGAGAGGGCCTTGCATTAGCTGAGTAAACGCGAAGCACTGAGGTGTAAAGGATAAGGACTTAACTTAGCGTTAGCAGCCAGAGAGTATGCATGCGGACAGTTTAGCAGGTCAGGTATCTGCTCTCAGATCAGACGTGTACACTTGCACAACAAGGGCGTAAAGTGAGAACAGAGCTTTTAATACTGGGATGCCCACATGGCTTAGGTGTTAAGTCACAGACCCTGACCTGCAACTTCCCTAGTTCAAATCAGGCCAGGGATTGTTGGTGCATCTCTCTCTCTCACTGCTTCCCTGGGCTATCTCTCCACTATCGCTATCTAATAAAAGCACGACCCAAAATTTATAACAGTTATTTTAAGTTTTCAGTTTACAAAAGAGTGGGTTGAACATGCCTTTACCTGGACTGGTCTCGATTGAAGTCCTCCTCTTTCAGTAAAGGACCAATGAGCTCCAGGTGAGTGTGGATGTACTGGTTGATGTGTGAGGCCCACTGCTCGCACTGGTGGAGCCGCCTGAGGAGCTGCACCGCTGACTCCAGCAGCACTGTGGTCCGAGGGCTGCAGAGAGGCTCCCCGGGAGAAGACTACTGGCATGCCTCGTGATCTGAGGTCACGAGAGCCACCTGAGAGAAACACACAGAGGCAACAAAATAGCGCTTACAAAATAAAATGATGGCACGCGGAGATTCAAGAGTGCCACTCTTGCCCTAACAGATAAGCCCCAATGTATGTACAGCATATTGAGTACCTTCTCCAGGGGTTACTGCTGTAGAACAACACACATGGGCAGTTGCAGTCTGAGGCCACCACACCTTCAAACGCCAGCTTTGGCTCCTTGACAGAAAACACAAACAAGCAAAGATTGCAGAAAAACACAATATACAGTGTACAGGTAAACCCCTGAATGCTGCCTGTGACAAATCTGGCCAGACCTTGTCATTCTTAGCAATGATACGGGTGAGCCTCCGTCCAGGATGCAGGCATGTGTCGCTTGTAAAGCGAAGGAAGCGTGCGGACCAGTTCCCCTCCATGGTACAGGTTGCCACTATAGGCACGATACAGCCACATGTCAGTGGTGGTGTGGTGGTTGTGATCTCTGACCGGCCAGCGTGAGACGCCAATACACGTGCCCTCATTGCCTCTGTTCTTTGGTGATGTAGAACTGAGGAGAGATGTTCGGGTTTGCGTCCGGACATTAAAATGACGCTCTCTCAGCTGCCTCAGAGGTGCGATGGGCAGAGATACTACAGCCCTTACCTTCCAAATGAAACAGCCAGATGATGGCGGTGGTTGCTAAGCCGTAGCCTTTCCCACCAGAGCCATGGGAGAGGATGTTCCCACTCTCCAAAGAGCAGCAGATTATCTTGTGTGGGTCAAAGGAGAAATCCCCGATGGGAATACATTCATCATAGCTGCCCGGATTCTGCAAAACAAAAGTGTTTTCCATCACTGTTCAATAAATAATATCCATGTTAACAGGTTTCAAACACCCTTTACATTTCAAACTTCCACACTTTTCTAGACTCCTCTGTAGGTTTTTCAGACAATATATGACATTTGAGCACAAATAACAGCATAACAGAATAAACATATTGCTTCTTTTCTTTCAAAACTAATGGCTGGGCGGATGTCCAGATTTGGTACAGCTATAAGACACTTTGGGCAGAGCTGTGATGCACAGAGTGGCAGCTCTTTGTAGCACTGAGCGCTCACTCACAGACAAAACCTCCTGCCTTTCTTTCGAGGACACTGAGATGGCTGCATGATCCAAATGCCTTGAAAAACTCTGGCTATATGATCACTTTATTTTTAGCAATATTGAATTTTATATGTAAAAATCAGAATATAGGTAACAGTCTGGAAGCAATAATATATTTTCATGCTCTGATTTCTTTTTTGATACTTCTCCAGGCGTGGGAAATTCATCAAATCAAATAGCATACCCATCTACACTGTGTAGCAACCCTGTGTTACACATGTGCAATAGCAGCAGATAAATTTAAAGAAAAATAGAAACGTAAAGGGATAAAACAATGTGTCACAATGACACATTGAAAATGAAGAAAATGAAGCGCTTTAACCAACACAGTCAGACTCACAAGCAATTAGGAAATGTGGAAAATGCTAAAAAATCCTGTAATATCCTTTAAAAATCATTATTATTTTAAACTCGTGCTCTTTGTAATTTGACACAAATTAAATTTGTTGTTATTTCTCTGTATTCTCACCCCACCCCCACCCCCACCACAGAGAACAGGCCCATCTGTTCTATCAAGCAGCCCTGCTGTTTGCGATTTCATTACTGCCAGGAGTTTCACTTCTTCCTCGGCGCCGCATTTCTGAGTCTCACGTTACTGAATTCATTCACAATTTTCAAGCAACAACACCTTTTCTGATTTTATTGTTACTTGGGAGCATTTCGATTTAACTGTGAACACGCTGAGATGTTTTAATGCAGTGAACACAAAGCTCGGGCTAGCTTGGGCTCACTTATACCAATAGGATCGAATAGGGTGCAGGTTATAATGAATATGAAATCAAGACACCAGGATGAATAAGATAAACAAACTTAACAGGAATATTTAGTATATTTTCTGTTTTGTCAGACAACAGACTGCACTACGGTTTTAACCTTTAAAAATGTCACTTTTACCTTTACATAAGCCTTTAAAGTTGACATTATTATTAATGTATCATGTATAATGTATATTCTGTATTACCCCCTTGTGTTTTTCAGGCGTCTCCTCGTGGTTCCTCTCGGCTAATGGTTCCTTCCACATGTAAACAGACAAGAGCTGAAAGAGTTGTTTAACAATCTACAAGGAAACAGGAGAAAGGAAATGCCTCTATTATCAAACTCACAATCTCAAACACAAAAAAAAATGATGTCAGCCTGTTATTTTTGACACCGTACCTGTTGAATTTGAACAGGCTCAGAACAAGCAGGTAACAGTCGTTCTAAAACATGGAAGGCCAAAAGCTTAGTGCGAAGGTTCTGGAAGCATGGAGACCCTGAAAAGAGGACGGTGGAGGTGAAGCAAACTGTTCTGCGTACGTGACAAACATCAGTGCTGTTTTGTCTCAGTTTGTCCTACCTAAAGAGCACTTGTGTGAAATAATGGCCATGAGTGGATCAATCCATTTGACAAAAGTAGAAAGTCTTTTCATCACTCTTAGTGACAGCACACGTCTCAGAAACACCAAGAAATCTGCGAGCTGAGACTCAACCGCTTTGCTGCTTTCCACTCCTGAAACAGCAAAAACCGAAGAACACCACACATAAAAACAGGGGAGGTTTAACGATAACATGGGTGTTTTTGAAAAGATTATATGGTAAATATTGCTAATTAATAATTTTGCCACACCAGTTAGGTTTGTGTTCTTGCTGTTGGAGTCCAGTTCTGTCCTCTCAGCTGTTCCCCTCTCTGCTGTCTGCTGCTGGTGCAAAGTATACAGGATGTTTTGCAGCTGCTCACACATCACTTCCATTAGAGCATGAGATACATCCAGAGGCAGCAAATCCTCACAGGAGCTGAGAGCACAAGATAATTTGTTATGCAAATGTTCCATTTTGATTAATCATATAAGAGAAGAGGTGACGCACAGTTTGTGTGTTCAGTCTCTTCACTCTCACCTTGCAGCCACAGTCAATATCTGAAGCAGACGAGCACAAGCTAGTTTAACAGCCCCACTCAGCAGCATGGATCCAGACGAAGAGGCTGCAAACCAGCCCTGGTTCATCAGTGCACAGCTGTTGTTGGTGAGCATGGAAAGGATTTCCAAAATGCCACATTTGATGACCAGCACCAGATCCACCGGTTGGTAGCAGAAATTCAGTGCAAACATTGTGGCTAGAAGAAGGTGCTGGCATGAACCTGAGTATGACAGAGACAAAAAAACAGGCAGTACAATAAAAACAGGCAGAAAATAACAAACGGGGTGTTGCACCAGGTTGTTTGAACGAAAGCATATCGCATCAGACAAACCTGGGTGTTCTCTTTCCAACACGACCCTCTGCTTGAGGACACGCACCACCTGCTGGTAGAAGGTGTGGGCTGCAGACTGTAGCTCCCTTTGCGTATCCAAGGAAGCTGAATGCGTACCAGACTGGGTTTAGATAAGAGAGGTTTGAGTTATTCAGCATGTTAAAGCGGAAGAGACATCAAATGAAAACAATACTCAGTGTTTCTTCTATCTCCCTCTGAGTTGATTGAAGTATCTATTCATTCATTCGGTCCATCTTTTCTCTGATGATAGAAATCTGCACCAACAATCTGATAGCATGATAACTAGATGTACCATGTAATGCTGCATCTCGTAATTGGCTCCGGAGTGCGAGCCAATGATTTGCGTTCCCAAAGCAAAGCATCCAGAGAGGAACTGAAGCTGCACAGACTGCAGCAACGTAGGAAACTGAGCGGAGACGGTGAACCCGCTGCTCTTCTCCTCCATCTTGGACAGGAAGGATGACATCTGACACAAGGCCTCTAGCCGCAGCTGATCACAACAAAGGGAATTGTTACAAGTTTGGTAAGAAGTCATCATCTCTGTGTGTTATAAATAATTCCCAGCACTGCTATACTTGGGCTAATTACTTCTGTTACTGCATTAATGAGACGCAAAAACTCAGTTAAAGCAATAAATGAATGGAAAGCTGCAGGTGTTACAGAGCTCTAACTCCTCAGCTTGTCCAAGCTTTTACCTCAGCCCTCTGTTGCTGCTGCAGAATAGCAAAAGTAATAGCCTTCGGATCTGCCTGACTGCACGTCTGTCCACCGGGCAGCATTGGTGAGGAGGATGACAAGTTGATCAGGCTTCCACAAACAAAGTGGAACACCTGGTTAAGAATTGGCAAAGTGTTGTTGCCGCAGTGGGACATTGAGGTGTTAGGGCTGATACACTGTCGCAGGCGATCCCAGGCGTCCTTCATGATGCCCAGAGAGCACAGAGGTAAGCCTGGAACACACAGAGCATGAGAATTATGGCTTTTCTGATATCATTTCCTAAAAACTCTAACAGTAATGGTCATTCAGCGATGAAATGTGAAAATGAATAAATGAGTGATGAGTTATGCAACAATACAGAATGTTCCACTGGAAATAACACAGACTTGAAGTGCAACAGTCTATGTTGACATAGGGAGAAACCTAATGTCACTATCAAATTAAGATGACATGATATTAAAATAGTGGTTGAAGATTTCAGGAAGTACACATATTATGCATGTATGTGGCTATTCCTGTTTCCTGCCTTTATGCTAAGCTAATCAGGCTTCTGGCTAGCAGACAGATATGAGCGTGGTACTGATCTTCTCATTCAACTCACTACGAAAAGGCGATCTATACCTTTAATATATGGACAGTACTGTTGGGTGTTATTTAACTTAGTGATGCATAAATCGCACAGATGAGAGAAAACATATTCCACCTACCCATTTTGTTCTTGGAATGTCCCAAGGAGTTTTTGGATTGGTCAGACTGAGTAAGACAAAGATTAGCAGATTAGCACTGATAAGGTGGTGCGGGGCTACATTCAGGTACAGCAGAGGAATTACCTGTTTCCGGCTATCAACGGATGTTATCGTGAAGTCGGCTGCTGGTTTCCTAAAAGCGACACGATGTGGACAGTTAGTGCAGGAGCAGCTTACAAGAAAACTGCACTACAACGAACTGAAGAAACATTTGCTGCCCAACACAAACTCTACCTTGCCCCGATGTTCATTGCCTGACTGTGCTCGCTGGGTTCCACCCAAGCAGGACGGACCCCCAGCAGGAGGAAGAGACAGCGGGACACCACCAGATGGCAGGCGGCGGGGAAAGGCAAGCTTTCCTCCGACTCCCTCTGCTTGTCCCACTGCTGCTTGGGATCCAGCTCCCTCTCTGGGCTGACTGGGCTCTCCATGCTGCCGGGGAGGGTGGAGGTGCCGAAAGACTCGTACACCGTCACGTTCTGCTGTACTTGCATGGCCTCCCGGGTGGCCATGAATGATTCTAGCACCTCTGCCAGAAGCGGAAGAGATACATGTGATGTGTGTGATGATTTGTGTGTATTGTGCACATCTGTCTCGTCTGTCTGGCTACTTATAAACATCAGCGTCAAACGTCAAGATAATAAAATAAATAAATAAAATAGTGTTGAACAATGATAAAGGAGGGGCAGGAGTAGATATACGCATGTCTAACCTGACAGGTACATATGACTATTGCTAAATGCATCCTCCTCTGCCACATCTTCCTGGTTGTGGTTTGCTGTGGGGGTTGAAGGCACCTGCACCTCCCGGCTACAGTGACCTCTTTGCTGCTGCTCGTGATCCTTGCCCGCCTGCTCCACTGAGGTGCTTGGCTCTTGCCTGTCTGCGTCAGGACTTTGGGGAGACTGAAGGGCCTGCAGTGGAAAAAATGTCCTTAACACACACGTTTATTTTCTCATTTTAATCGGATCATGTGGTTTTTAATCTGGTGGAAAATAACTGTTTTAATATTTACAGAACAAATATTAATATTAATATTGTGAAATCACCTTTTCTATGAGCATTTCACTTAGTCAAAAATAGCTGCATTTCATATTCTGGATACCTGTTTGGCAGTGGTCGGCACCTGCGACGTCCTCGGGGAGTTTTTATGGGCCAACAGAGAGCTCCTGATTTTAAAAACTGTTTCATAGACGTCCAACAGCATCTCACAAGGCTCATATCTGTCTCAAAGTAGAGTGGATAATTAGCAGTGCTCTGCATTAAGTATAGATGTTTAATAAGTAAACCATTCACATTATCCTTTAAAGATGACTTTAAAACACATAAACCTAAAAGCCTTTTAGGGTTTTAAAACAAAAAGCATTTACAAAGGCATTGCAGTAAGGATTATGTCTGTGTCACCGACCTGTCCTGCCAACAGGCCTCATTCTGCAGTCCAGTGTGTTTCAGAAGAGCAGCCAGGCTGCAGCGACACACAGTCTGCAGCAAACAGTCTGAAGAGCCTCCACTCTCCCATTCTGCTCACACAGCAAAACATCACAAATGTCAAAACAAGAGAACACGCACAACCGAAAGACCAGAATCCAGGAATGAATCTACATTTGGCTCAGCAATGATACCAACAGGGACATGAAAACAGATTTTCAGAGTCAGCATCTCATCCATTATCACCTGGATGTTTACATTATACACCTTCAAGCACACAAACAAGTCGAAGTACCTTTGCTGTGAGCATACTCCTCCATCTTCCGCCACAGGCCACCAGCAGTTCCTCTGGTGGATCCCAGTGCCAGCTCCAGTAAAGTCCTGGTTTCTTCATTCAGACTGAGCTCTGCCAGTCTGGCATCGCTGCTGCCCAGCAGCACCACTTCAGTCAGCCATGCCATGCTCGAGTCTAAAGGATTGCATGGGACACAAGACAAGCAAACAAGTGAAAACCACACGCTACATTTAGACGATAAGACCTGATTTATTCAATTACAGAATAAAATTATATCTCTGGCCTAAGACGTATAATATGTGAGGGAAGCTGGTGAACCTTACCACCTGTACCTCTCTCTGCCTTTGTGTTTCTAGTCAACTAGAGCCCGTACAATACTGGATTTTGAGGAAAAACTCACAGATTACCAACAACGGCAGCTGATACAGTGAGATTTAAAGGTGGAATGAAACTATGAAGGCTGCTTTCTTAAAAATAATAAAGCTATGAAGGAGTATATTTGAGCTAAATATTCAACACAATATATATCAGGAACATACATGTCTATCTTGAGATGATAGTGATATGTCGGCATTAGGCCTATATTGGTTGACTTGACAACTCAGCCAGGTTCTGTCGCATCCAAATAAAACTAAAATATCATTTCAAGCATTTGGAATTTCTGCGACATCATCTTTACTCAGTACCTTTAAATACACCTGCCGTACTTTCAGGAACTTGCTTGTAAGTAAGCAGTATGTTTTCCTACCCAGCTGTTCAAAGTCCATCTCAAGGCCATTCCTGAGGAGGACATTTGATAGCCAGAACTCTGATGTTTTCTCCTGAAGTGAGGGCGGCGGGCCTTGCAGCATACCACCGAGGCAACGGCCGACTGCCAACGCTACAGACCGTTCCAGATCCAGCAGCCAAACCCACTTGCACTCCTCCTCCTGTTGCTGCTGTCCAAGGCATGTGTTTTCTTCACTTTTATCTATAAGGAAAATGTGAAACTATATATTTTCTCCCGTAGCAAGAATCTTGAATCTAAAACTAATCCTGGAACACAGCTGTAGCCACTAATAATGGCAATAATCAAGAATAAATCTATGGGTCAAGCGGGTAGATCAAAGTTCCACTGACCTAAACAGGTTTTCTGAGCCTCCATCCCTAGTTCCTGTTCCTCCATAAGGCCCGTCTCTGGCAGCAACCTGTTGAAATCATTGAGGTGCTCCAACAAGGCCAGTAAATGACTCAGGAGGGGTTGAACCGTGCCCAGGGGCAGCAGCAGCAAGGAGTACATTACCTGGCACAGCAGGCTGCCAGCCACTGAGTTGTACAACACCCCTGGGACAAGGGAGAAGGGGCGATAGAGTGACTGATAAAAATAACTGAGGAATAGACAGCGGATATAGAAGTAATGAGGATTAAATTGTGAAATTTATATTTATATGCACTTGTCATCAGACAAGCTGACACCTCAGTGCTGACTGACGGCACTTCTCTAAACCCACTGACCTAACCATGGAATAGGTAAATAAGTAAAGACAGATACAACAGTTTTATAAAACAGATTTATACCTTATCATATAACATTGCACAAATATTAGATGTATAAAGATTTTGAACCATCCATTAAATAATCAGGAGAGAGAGAGAGAACTATGTGATTGAAGTGATTTTACTTGTATTTGTGAATGGAAGAACCACTCAGATCTGTGCAGCAACGATATATGAGACGATTGAGTGACTATGACACACACTTGCCAACGGTCAGCTTTCTTACTGTGCAGCTTCTTGATTATTTGTTTATCCAGGGAACTCTCCTTCAACAGTTTGGTGGATCTCCTGAGCGTCTCAGCAGCACAGGGAAGCAGCAGGTAAAGATGCTCCCGCAGCAGCGTTACACTGCTGTCGTCCTATAGAAAGGATCCGTGTGAGCATACATGCAACCGCAGAGATTGGAGGAAAAGCAGCGTGGAGATGATTCTGCAGCGTACCTCGGGGCTGGAATGGATGTAGCAGTGGGCGAGCAGGTGTTTGTGAAGCCCAGATAGAAGCTGGTGGAAGTGAGAGGGAGGATCAGTCTGTCCCTGGCTATCACTTGTTAGCTGCTTGTCGCTGTTTTTCTCCAGCTCTCCAAATGCCCGCTCCTGTACGAAAACACACAAACACAGGAATCACATCGAGGAGAACGACGTCAGTGTAATGAACCAGTAAAAATGTGCAGGAAAATATTGAAGCGTTCGACACAGTGCAATTTGGCTTATTACAAACTGTGCCAGGTTGCTTAATATAACAGTGAAATCATACAATAGAATTACAAAAAGAACAAAGTAACAAACTCTACAAACATAATATAGATGTACAATTTAAGGGAGCGGTAAAGTAGCAGGTGAAAGTTCAAACTGTGGGTACAGTGAATGGGACGGGTCGCTTGTTATATTGAGAGTTTTCTCCTTGGTACTTTGCTTCACTACACCTTCTCCAGCCGTGTTAACCACTCTTCACACTTTCCCTTTACATTTGACACCCGGGTGTTAAAAGACAGGATGCTTTCCAAGCATATTCGGCCTCACCCAGAGCCAGAATCTCAAACAATGGAGTCACACACAAACACGCAGGATCATCCTTTCCATACCGTGTAAAAGCCTATGCTGAGGAGCAGGGTTCTGAGCAGCACCTCTGCCAAGTGCAGAGGGTCACAAGCCTCAACGGAGCTGGATGAGGAGGGCGGTCGCGCGGACATAGCGGGTGTCAGGGGGGGTCCCAGGGCTGTCACTTCCCCAAAATTGCTGTAACCCAGGAGAGAGGCTACATGGCTCTGATCCTGAAGGCTGCTGAGGACCATGTCTAACTGCAGACGCTTTAAATGACACAGAAGAGAAGAAGAGGACAGAGTTGTTTAATGTTCACTCATTCAAATGTGAGGTTAACACAAACATTTCTCAGCATCAGATCTTCACAACATTCATGCAGTATGCAACACATATTGCCTAGCAACGCTCCAACTCAGCGCTTGCCTTATCCATCCATCTTCTAGCCAAGTATCTGGATCAGAGTCATAGTTGAAATGTTCCTCATCAGGGAGAACACAGGTACTTTTTGTGGTAGTTTAAATTGAAAGGCTCCAACAACGACTATAAAATAACACATTCTCAATTGATAATCCACCGAAATATAAAAGCATGCAAAGTTCTTCATACCTGTCCTTTGGAGAGGACATTCAAGCTCTGAGGGCCCTGAGGAAGGAGGGACAGGAGCAGTTCTGTCCGTTCCCTCAGTGGAGGCAGCAGCAGGGATGCACCGATGGACAGTGTGTTCAAAACCGCCTGAGTTTACGACGCAATAGGAAAAAAAAAAACCTAATTCACACTTTGATTTTGAGACGAAACTGTACTTTTAATTTCTGTTTGTACACCAACAAGTCCTCCGATTACTCCTCATTTGCACATTATGAAAACAGTCACATAAGGGACAGACTGTTGTGTTTACCTGTTGTATGGAATCTGGCATATTGGTATCTATGAGCCTGAAGAGCAGGTTTCTGAGGGGCCTGCCCTGAGCCCCCAAAACCATGGCACCAGTGCCCCCAGCATGGGCTAATGACAAGTGGATGGAGAGCAGCTTCATGCAGAGCAAAAGAAACTGATGGTGGTCCCTGAAGGAGACACACAGAGAGCGTTAGGAGAATCGGAAAGTGAATGTGTGGGAGTTCACGTGTCGGTGGTGATGCAACAGGTTCAACAGGCCACAAGGAAGGTGTTTTTGCAGTGTTCTGTAACAGTGCGTGCTGTATAATAGTAACTGATGGATTTATGTATTCATTTTGTTTTGTACCTTTTAGATAAGAATGGGGCAGGGGGCGTGTCGTTCCCGATGCCATCACAGTAACTTTCCAGGAAGTTGCGCAGGTAGGTGAACGTACTCTCTTCCAAGTCGACACAAAAGGGCCTGTGCCACGCCACCAGCTGCCTGTCGGTTGGCACTGCAGTCCAAGCCAGGCTGTGAGAAGTGCCAGCGGTGATTTGTTGGATCGACACCCCCTCTAAACCAAGCACTTTCTTGGGTTTGGTAATCGGTGTTGAGGTGTGGCCTTGCCCACACTGGCCCATGGTGTTGTTCCCCCAGGCATACACCTCGTTCTCTGATGAAAGCACAACACCGTACATTCACTATTTTAACATCCCTCTAATCAGCAGTCTAAATGACCTCTTTTAACTGTTTACGGTCTCTCACCGTGTGACAGAGCCAGACAGTGGCTGTCTCCACATGAGATATCAATGATCTTGGTAATACTCAGATCCTCTATGAACCTGGGTCTCAGGGAAGTCGTCTCAGAGGATCCACATCCCAAACATGAACCACAGCCCCATGCAAACACCTACATACATAAGAATAAAAACAATTTATACAATATTGATATTATTTGGTTATCTATCTGGCCTCTTCTTTATTTCCCTATTTGTCTTTGTATTTCATCTTGAATTTAGGATGTAATCAAATAAAAATATGTTATTTGGAATAAACATATAAAGTACTGAGTATGTTCCTTCAAAATAAAAGCTTTCCACAAAGAGAATAACTAATGTTAAAAACTCTTATGTCAGCCGATCAGTTTTGAACAAGTTAAATCTTTTAGGTGCGATGTTGAAAATGTTTCACTGTCATCTGATATTAGACAAGTCTAAAAGTGGAAATCTGTGTGTGACTCAAAGTGCTGCTTGTCTCACCTGTCCTGCAGAGGTAAGGGCCAAAGACGACTGGCTGCCAGCACACACTTTCCTGATGATGAATCCATGCAGGGCCTCTATGACCTTGGGGCGATACACACGATTGGTATCTCCATGACCTAGTTTACCTGCAGGGGTGAGTCATGTGTGGGCGCCAGCATTAGTTCACACAAGCTCAAACATTTCTGTTAAGATAGATTACAGATTATACTAGGAAGACTGCAACTCCTAGGCTGAAACCAAACTGAAGGTCAGCTCTTAGCATACCATTGTCCCCGCCTCCAAAGGACCACACAGTGCGTCCATCTTGAGCCACAGCAATGGTGTGGGAGCTGCCACAGGCCACCTGCCCTACGCCACTAATGTCCTTCACCAGTGTGGGCACGTTCCGACTCTGACTGTCACTGTGACCTGACCAAGGGGAGAAACACAGGAAAACAGAGGTTGTTGCTGACATACCGGAGGACATATTTCACTGAGACTGTCGAGACAAATGAGCAGAAGCAGCTTGAGAAATAAGGAGTGCCCTACCAAGTCTGCCAAAGTCGCCTTCTCCCCAGGTATAAAGCTCTCCGTCATTAGTTACAGCAGCACTGTGTCTGTATCCAGCAGACACACAAACAACAACCTGGCAGGGATACCACAATATGAAAAATGATCTTAAATCAAATCAATGGAAAATTTCCTATCCATCTTTTCCAGCATGGTTTTCAGGGTGCCTACCTTGCCAGTCAGTGGCCCTTGTATGATTTTGGGGTATTTCTGTGTAGCACTGTTGCCATGGCCCAGTTTCCCGTACTCTCCATCACCCCAGCTAAACACCTGAAACAAACATTTGGAAAAATGTACTATTCATTATAAAGGGAGGAAAGAATTTTAAAGTAAAATATCAAGAACTATAAAGTAGTCCTTTGAAAGAACAAACTTTGATGCGTCTGTAAAGCTTCCGTTTAGTGGCGAGTGGAATAGGTGAGTCAAATAGATAAAAACACTGAATAAGGTAGTTTCATGTTTAAAATTCAGTGTTTCTCCATTGGCTGGCAAGCGACTGAGGGGCTGTTAGCTGAGCTGCTGTTAACAGTTACTTAGCTTATTTCTCTGATAAGATTAAGATTCTGGATTCTGGATTTCTCTCTGAAACTTTGGGATAATATAAAAAACTAAATAAAAATGAAAAGTGAAAAGTAAAGTCTGCATGGCTGTGAAATATGTGGTCTACTTACCTCTCCCTCTACAGTGATGGCCAAAGTGTGACCATCAGAGCCTTTGGAGGACGACACCTTCTTCATGTTCCTGTGTGGCTCCAGCACAAGTTTCTTGGGCATGGACTGGTTGTTGGAGTCCCCCAGGCCCAGACGGCCGTAGCTGCCTTTTCCACATGCTTTCACTGAACCATCTGCAGATACTGAGAAGGTACAGTACTGGCCTGCCTCAATCTAAAAGAGGACAAAGCAGCTACAGTTAGGACATTAAGAATGCAGAGTAATATCACTCTCAAGCACTTCTTTAAGTTTTGGAAATGTCAGTTTCTCCCGCCCACAAATGTGGATGGAAGACAATGCAGCGGATTGCAGTTATTCTGGCAAAGGTGTTCCAAGGTTGTAAGTTCGTATTTCTTATATAATTCAAAGAAAAACACATGCATATCTATTTCTGGTATTACAGGTGTGACTGAATGGTGGTGACACTACCTGGTAATGGTATAAACAAAGTATGGTTTTGCTGAAAAGTAGATGTGAAGTGGACAGGAGTACTACTTTGTAGGTTCTAAAACTGAAGTCCTAAATTATATATGAGGACAAAGATATCTGGACCTTGTATGAATATGTGGGATGTGCTTTAAAAGTTTAAAGACATCTGTATTTTGTTTTATATATTGAATTTTTACTGTATTGAATATTCTAAACTGTAATAATGTTAATGAAAGTCTTGTCCTTATTGATAGTCATACCATTTGGGCATCACTGAAGCCCTGAGTCAGCTTTGGCAGCAGTATTTTCTCCAGAGTTCCCTCTGCCAGCTGGTGGCTGCTGTTGCTGCCCCACACATACACCATGACTGTGTCGCTTTCCTTACCGGGAGCTGCTGTGTCAGTGCTGCAGGAGCACAGGCAGTAGGACGCTAGGTTACAAATCTGTCAAAAGGAAGGAGGGTAAGGGTCCATGAAGTCAGTTGTTGGAAAGTACATCAGGTCTTATTACTGTTTTTATATCACAGCATGCTGCAAAAACCTCTCTCACCTCCTCAAACAGGCACAGGGCGGCCTGGGAGAGACGACAAAGTCCATCCGCATCCTTCTTCAGCACCTGAGTATTGACAGAGTCTCCACGGAAACCCTGGAAAAAAAGATGTATCATGGCTAACTGCAATTATTTGCAATTTTTATGTATATGTATTTTTAGTGCAGCAGTAAACATCAGAATCAGTCTCACTGCATGAATAAGGTTAAAAAACAGTCAAGCTGCTTGTCTTTATATGCAGATCTTAACTGTGTTTAAAGTTGTGTCATCCCTCCTGGTTTTCTCTGACTGTTAAAAAAGCTGGAAATCATCAGTAGGAAAATTTCAACATGCAAAATCAACCTCAAGGTTGTTGGCAATGCGCAGCCATGGCTGTCAACTGTCCAGAAATATTGCAAAGCTGATTAGCCCGCTAAAGGATGACTCAATGCGCACATCAAGAGAGGGCCGGGAGACTGACTCAATCTTAATCCTTATCTGCACACTAATGCATCACTCCAGGCTTCAAATGAGACTGGTCAAATAAAAAGGACGGCTCACAGAAGGGATTGATGCGGCAGTGAAGAGCCCCTTTCTGCCGTGCAGACAATGGGCCTCATCTATCACCATGCTCATAGATGTTGATGTGAGTTTCTTCACATAATCAACTAATCGCTGCTGCTGCTAGAAATATATTAATGCACAACTGTGTGATACTTATAAAGTATAAAGTAAGCTATAACGTAGACAACGGTGGTGTTTATAATAACAAGTGCTTGTGAATAGTTCATGATACATACAGTAATGTTTGAATTTCGCATACCGAATATTGCCTCATTTGAAGAAGTGTTTGATGGATCACATCAAAGCCCACACCAGTTGTTTGCTGGGAGTTCAGTGAGGAGGAGGAAGACAGTGTATAGGTGGATGAGGACATGGAGGCAGCCAAGGCTACCTCCACCCACTCCAGCAGGAACTTCAGAGAGCCTCTCTGCATGGCCAAACCCAGCAGCAGCTCCAGCGCTAGCCTCCGACCAGTCGGGTCAGCTCCACCGGTGCCACTGCTCACTGATGTCTTCTTCAGGAAGTCGGCAACCTGTGCCAGGCAGTCCAGCCCAACTGATGGGATCTTGTTCTCGTTGGCCAGAGAGAGTGGCGGCAGAGAAGCCAGCACGGAGGACGCCGTGGCAAGCACGTCATTGCAAAGCACCGACTCGGGATGCACAGAGGCTGCGTATCTCCAGTTCTGCTGCAGTAACGAGAAGAGCAGACTCAAACCTGTCCTCACACCCATCTCTATCAGAACATCTGTACCCGACTTGACTTTGGATACTCCCCCTGGCAGGCAGGGCTCTGAGGCCAGCTCAAGTTGCCCACAGTCAGTGCCACTGTCCGTGGACTGGGAGAGCAGCTGCACGCGGAATTTGTCATGATATTTGCTGTGAAGTGCGTAGTATATCCTCTGGAGAACTACCAGCCTGTGGTGGAGGCCCAACGTGTAGGAGGTTTGCGTCAGCATGCGGTGAGCCAGCCATCGCTGGCTGTGAAGCAGTGATGACAGGTACTCTTCCTTCTCTGCTGAGGCACTGGACTCGCACTCGAAGTCTGGTAGGCGTGGGCCGATGAGTTCTTGAACAGGTTGGGCCAGAGTCACCACTTCCTTGTTGTGAAGGAGCTTACTGTAGAGCGCAGCAGCTCCATGCCTCCTGGCTGTCTGTACGCTGTCCTCCGCTGCCCAGGAGCTGTTGAAGTGCTCCTGCCACTTCAGCAACACATGGGTCTGACAAGGCACCATGTCTGAGCATTATCTATAGTCTGATGTGCACCTGAAAAGCAAAGAGGGAAATATGACTAATAGAGCTAACGAGGTCTAAATATTGGCAGATTCAAGAAATCACACATATCATTCCATAACACCTGATTAACATGATGAAATGACTCTTTCTTTCTCTCTCCATCACCCCCATCATCAATTTACAGGAAACACTTGCAGCTGAAAGACAGTCCTCTAATGTGTTTTCCTGCCAAGTAAATTCAGCGTAAAGGTGTCGACTTTCTCCTCAGTGCTGGCACATCTCCAATATACAGTACATCCAGGCTAGTGGCATAGGCCCAGTGGGTATCAATAAAATAGGTCAGCTCACCCTATGATACCGTGACAGCTAATCAACGCACCCGCGCTAATGAGGCTACACAATACAAAGGAATGCATTCAGGTTATTATCATTTAGAAGTATTGATTTTATAATGCAGTCAAAAATTAAACCTGCTCTGAGAGATTAGCAGTAATACTCTGATCCCACTGCCAATTCATTCATACTCTCTGTCTGAGTCAAGATGCAGCAATCATAGTCGGCGTCTCCAAGTTGGTCACCTGATGCACTGAAATACAATCCCATACAAAGACCACTGGGCCTCCACCCAACCCCCAGTCTGTCTGCATGTCTGTCTGCATTTTCTGTCAACAAACAAGTCTCAAACTGTTGTTGCTGTGTATATTTTCTATACAAATCCACAGGAATTGCTTTCTTGGGATGAGGAAATACGGTTTTTAGGTTTCCAAGCTTGCAGTTTAGTTAATCACATGAGGGTTTGTCAACAGGACTCAAACCCTTGAAAACCATGAAATCCATGATGGACGTTAAAGCATGACAGTCCATATGATGGTCACAACATGGAGAAAAACATCAGGGTTGCAATATGCTAGTTACAGGCGGCTAAACATGTGAGCATGCCACAGTCCGCACTCATCTCTCCTGCCCTGCCTGAGGCCTGTGGGGCTATATGGTTTCCACTCTGGCCAAAAATAACAGCAAGCATTGATATAGTAATGGGCTCTTCGGTCAGACAACCACCGGCAAGCAAGCACCAGCAGTGTTAGGCACAGACATCGCTGATTACAAACTAACAGGAGCT
The DNA here is from genome assembly GCA_008933995.1 of Datnioides undecimradiatus. Taxonomy (NCBI): domain Eukaryota; kingdom Metazoa; phylum Chordata; class Actinopteri; order Lobotiformes; family Datnioididae; genus Datnioides; species Datnioides undecimradiatus. The sequence goes on along the minus strand of WARS01001868.1, from coordinate 3,034,005 downwards.
GTAGGATGTAAACATTGAAGATACCTCTTGAATTTGGCGCTCTCTTTTTTCTTCAGCTAGCTTCAGATTTCATTTAGCATCGACAACACGGTTCACAAATGTACCAACACCGACCGTGGTGTTTTCACAATATACTGTGTACATACTAAAAACATCTTGTTACTAATTATGGAGAACAAATTGTCCCTGCAACATAAAAGCTCATAGGTGCGCTCAAGATGATTATTTGAATTAGCTGACATAACGCATGCTCTTTGTAAGATAATGACAGTGAATTAAATCGAATATTGAACAATCTTGTCGAATCTTGAATTAATGAAATGTAATGTTTAGATTACATAAACATTTAGATATAATGTATTATTTTTAAATTTCGATTACAGTGGATAGAAATTGTCTATACACTTTAATGAAATTTCATATTCTCTCTATATATAACAATATTAAAATCAGCCTTGTTTGGTATGCAATTTTATAAGACAACAAAAAATAAATTGTTATCAAATAAATAATTTTCACAGACATAGAAAAGAACACATTAAAGACTGAACAAGGCTTTTTGTTGCAACATTTACTTTGTTATTCCTGTCTTTACTTTTCAAAAACCTGCAATTTCATGAGTGTGCGTGTCTCAGGAACTACAGCCTTCACCTGGGATGTTGGGCTGTGAATGGTGAGTGCATTAATAAGAATATATGTGTGAATATACGTGTGCAGGATAAGCTGGCCTCAACCCACAACACAGCCAGAAGCTCAGCTATTAGGAAGGACCTCGACCATCATGTTTCACTTTGACTGAAGCCATCAAAGGTGGTCCTGGCAGCTGGATGCTCCTTTTAGTGAATCTGCCTGGGTATAGATGGGAGAAGACCCCTCAGACTACCCCAGACTGGGTGCAGATGTTACATTTAGCATGAAAGTCACTGCAGGAGTGAGCTGCAGGAAGTTGCCGGGCCAAAGGACGCTTGGGCTGCCTTGTTGCCACGACAACCCTGACCACAATAAGCAGTTTAACAATGGATGCATGGATGACTGTTAATCAAAACTAAACTGCCACTGTCAGCACTAAATAGGTGACATTAAAGGCTGTGTATTCATCACAATATGAGCTACATGATGCCTGCAACAACTTCGTTATCTTAATCTGCTGGGTGTAGAGGCAGGCAGCTACAACATACCGTTATAACATGTGTCCATTTACAATGTTATGCTGTCAGAAGTTATGTTAATGACATTAGCGACTTGGATATTTCATTTAATTCGCAATTAACGCCAGCCTTTCTATATGGCTCCTCACAACATTTTGCGGAATTATTTACGTTTTTTGTGATTTTCCCCATCTCTATCGATGGTTAGCTAACTAATTCCCACACTGTAGCCGTTCGCCGCAGAGACACAAACAACCACAAATATGTGACTTTGAAACGCAGTCTCCGCCGTGTCATTCACAAACACCGGTAACATTATTCTGCATCTGCGGTGACAGCTGAGCTAACGCTGGCTGCAGTGCAGTTGCTAGTCTGGTCCATGGCTGTCAAAACCGACCAAGCCCCTTTACGCTTGTCGGCTGACAGCTCCCGGTAAAACGCTCCCGTGGCTCGTTAACGTCGCGTCGACATGTCGAGCTGTGTATCGTGAACATAAATTAAACCGCAGACACGTAAGTTACCTTGACTGTAAACCCTCGGAGATAAACGGTTTGCGTTACCTGTCCCGTCCCAGTGAGGTCTCCCTTGGACGTGAATATCATATCAACCTTCTCCTCGTTCCTCTTCTTCTTCGCCTGCTTCAGCCTTCATCAACGGTCGCAACCAGTGCCGCCATCTTGTGTCTTGGAGTGTGGGCTGTCATCGTCTTCATCGTGGTCTTCATCATACCTATCTTTTATGGGGTTTTTTTTAAAAAAGCGCTATTTAAAGAGATTATCTGTTTATTTCACACAATGTTTGCTTACAACTACGTTCGTAAAAATAATATTTTAAATGTCCTATGTGAAGCTTTAGCCATGGTGACGTTGCATTATGGGAAATGTAGTTCCAGTATTTTTGTATTTGGGCGCACAGGGAACTAAAAATCAGGCTATGGTTCCGCCTGTTCCTGCGATTTTAACCTTTTTTTTAAAGAAATGTGAGTCCCTCAGCTTTATAGACTTGTGATACTAAATTACTGAAGTGCCCCTTTAAAGCAACTTACATAATTTGTTATTTTGTAGTTACTTATGCTTTTAATGACACTATATTTTTTTGTGTATTGATTGAAAAGAGAAATAAATGAAAATACTTTTACTCAGGTTGAAATTTTTATTTTTTTTTAAAAGAAAGTAAAATACAAATTAAACATAACCACAAGAGAAATTCTTCTCAGACATTCAAAACAATTCAAAATCTATTTTTTTTTTTACATTTTACATCTTTCTAGTGTAAAGCCTAAGTGAAGGAAAAGTGCTAAAATGACCTTTGATGCCCTTCTAGTAGAGAAAATATGCTTAAGTTTTTTCTAATGTACCCTTTAAATGGAGAAAATGCGATAAAAGACTTTCTAGGTTGACATGTAAGTAGATAAAACATGATAAAGTAGCCTGTGGTGTGCCCTTGCAGTGGAGAAAATAAAATGTCTTCTAGTGTGCCCTTCAGTTTCTTAAATAAATAAATTACCCACACGCCTGTTCTGTTTGCTTTTTTGTGGCTAAATGACCCAATACAGGTTAGAGATGTTAAGTAAACATTAATTTCACATTTTTTCTTAAACTTTCATAAAACGAAACTACTACTACTTATTTATTTGCATGTGAACTTACAAGACGATTCAAATGAAACTGATTTATTGATTTATCATCTATTGTGTTAAATGCTGTCAATAAGACTTCCATGGGATGTTGTGACTGAAAACATCCTAACATAAAATGTAATCCTTTAAAGCCGAGCCAGTGCCGACAGACCTGATGCAGTCGGAGGTTTGGGGGTTCCGTCACTGACTAACACAATAACAAACCAAAGATAACTTATGACATCAGGTCACACGAATTTCAATTCCTGGATGGCGGTCCAGAGTAAATCCCGCTTCCAAGCCGGATTTCTAAAAAGGGGGCCTGACTGACAAAAAAAGGACGACAACACCGGAATGAGGAAATTGACGAGGGCAAGTCATGAGCAAAACAAAGTTGTTCAATGCTGATAACCATACAACCTGATGAGCCAGAGGTCACTCCACTCAAGTCTCCCAGACGTGGTCCGCTTCTCTGGCTCTCTCCCTGCTTATCCATACATTTAAAAAAAAAAAAAAAAAGACAGCAGCCTGCTACAAGCTCTCCGACCGCATCCAGGGATGTCTTTCCTCCTCATCACAGTGTTGTCAACACTTCTAGTGCAAGATGCGGAGGCGTGGGGCGCCAATGTCAAGTACGCGGTGAACTGCCCGGACAGATGCAACGCGGAGCGGTGTGGCGGGACGCAGCGGTGCACACGGACCGTCCTGGATGACTGCGGCTGTTGCCAGGTCTGTGCAGCCGGCAGAGGCGAGCACTGCTACCGCACAGTGTCGGGGATGCACGGGGTGAAGTGTGGACCGGGATTATTCTGCGAGTTCTACAAGGACGAGGACGATTACGGGGACGAATATGGGATCTGCAAAGGTATCTTCACAAATGCAATTTGAATGAGCCTATACTGTGCTGTTTATCTCTGTATGCTGCGTTTTGATTGTGTGATGCCCTGCTGCACCAAATGCAGTATCCCATTAGGCTGTGCTTATTAAATATTCCTAATATATAGCACCACTGCCACATAACCAACTGTTGTAGAGGGAGAACTGTGCATGATTGCTTCAAATCTAAATTAACTTGGTGATCAGCCAATTAGAAGCTTGGATTTTGGACAATCAAATGCTTCTGCAACTATCAGTTTCTCTTAATCACTCATCATCATTGTTCAGTGTGAATGGAGGCCTATATCAGATCCAGTCAGGTACACTGTGCTTGTTTTCAATCATGTCTTTCATTTGTTTTTCCAGACTGCCCGTATGGGACCTACGGAGTTGAGTGCCGCAAGACGTGCAACTGCAAAGGTGGCATATGTGACAGGGAGACAGGAGCTTGTCTCACACTCAGATTCTTTGCCAAGATCGCCAGCAAGCTCAAGACTGAGCCACAAACAGGTGAAAGTATCAATAAAAGACTGTTCACGCTGCTTCTTTAAGAGCCTCTCTGAAAAGGCATCCCTTGCGTGAGAATGCACGTTGGCACCAATTGTCGGAATAACGAATCCTTTCACTGGTGTTTTCAGGGGGAGAAGTGGGCTCGGGAGAGGTCAGCACTGCCCAGAGCACAGATCAACACACAGACAGATCCACTGCTTCGAAGAGGCTCAACCCTCGCTGACAAGTGCTGACAAGGCTGAATCTATTCAGTGTAAATGTAGCATTAACTTATAAATGAACTGAAAGATCTATTTTATTATGTTAAATGACGAGAAACTTTTTTACAGCATTCGGTTCTTGTTTGACGCCACCATCTTTTCTAATGAAATACGCAGACTGTGTTATTCTACTCAAGCTGTCTGACTGTCTTTATCTGTTTAAAGAGTAAAATGAATTCAAATGATCCTTTGACGTGTTCCCAGCGGCTTCATTGGCTTGGACCAGACTGTCTAATGTAGGGTGCCTTCATACGAGAGTTGATGTCACCAGAGCGGACCTTGCTTTTATTCTCAAACTGGATACAGCAATACTTTTCACTGAGGCACTGTGGTTTTACGAAATGGTATTTTATTCGTACTGTATAAATGAGAAGCTGTCTTCATGTATATGACCCCAGGCAATGTAAAAAAAATGCTCTTATAATTAAACCAAAGTTATAACTGACTGTTGTCATTTTACTTCTGTTGCCTAGCTCACCTAATAACTGGATCAGCGATGCGACCCAAAATGCCTGCGACTGGTTTTATTGAAATGTAATTAATAATTTGCAAACTAGCCAGCTGTATGCAAAAGATAATCTTATGGCATTCAGACGGTTACGCTGGGCTTCCACGTCCCATTTTTGCAAAAACGTGCTACAAAAAGACACAAAACTGACACGAACAGTAGCCAAAGGGAACTCTTAATAGGCATCATTAAGCATTTGGAGACTTGCACTTGAATCCACCCCAGCATTGTCTTTGCTGTTGGGTTATTTCTTCTTCTATATCATCTCTTTGTCTTTCTCTGACCATCATTCTTCAGTAGCATCCAGGTGATGAGCTTAAAGTAGATGTTCAAAACTAGTTCAAAGGTAATTTTCATCTTCCCCTTTTGTTTTGTGTGTGTTTTAGCGATTACGCTTTGCCTTTCTCCATGGCGTCTATCAGCCAGATCCTCCATCTATAGAAAAACATCATCTATTGAACGTGGCATTCACATTATTCACAAAATGCTTTTATCTGCAGTGACAAAGTGAATTTATATACCTATTGAGTGAAAAGACACACTTGAAACTGGAACTGAGGCCAGTGTGAAGTACTGTCTTTTAACATGGACCATGCTGGGATAAGTGTCCTCACTTAAACAACCAGGGGATCGGTGTTTCTTGTTGATTTATGAATAAATGAAAATAAAATCACTTCTTTGTGAGAGAATCTCACATCTCTACATGTTGCAGAGAAATCAGTTCTTGAAAAGCCAGTGTATGTAAGCAGAGGAACGTTGAAGTCTGAATACAAGTTCTGTTTTCTCAGGATGACTTTAGCTTCTCCGAACACTCTGCAGAGGATTGTGCCTTTTGAGACGAAGGAATTCTTGCTTCCCATGATGATATAACATGATACATCCACTCTCCGGAGCAGAAAGCGCTGAGAGCGTTTCAGACATCCTTGACTCTTAAGTCGTGGAACGCCCTACTTTCTTCAACTTCCACAAATGGCAAAATATTCTTTGTTCCCATGCAGAAAAGATTTCCCGGCCGTGGAAAAATACTTTCACCACTTACAGCATGAGAAGAACTGAAGAGCAGAGACCACATTTACTAGTTTCACAGAAGACACTGGGAGATTTTCTCATTACCAAAGCACAGCCAGTACAGACAGCATGAGACTTACATAGTTACAATGGGAAAAAAGTAATGAATAGAAACGACTTAAGGTTTGAGGTATTGGATGATGCCACTCTTGAGAAATACATATAATACTGTTGCCGTCCTGAAGGAAAACATTCATACAGGTCTTTCTGTTCTTCTCTCAGCCCTGCTGAGAATTTCAACTTACACAGCACTAAAAAACTTCTCACTGTCACTGAGCGGCACCCAAATATCCTGCTTTACCTATAAGCAAATAATCAAATGTACTGCTGTCTTAAAAAAAACAAAAAACAAAAAACAGATTTTTGATTTCATCGTGTTTTAAAGGTATCTATAATCAAATCCTTTGCCTTGTTACCACAAAATGTCTTTAAAATACAGAACATTTATTGTGTTAACCTGCAATTCATGCTGCATTACAATGAGTATTTCAATCCCAGCTGCATGTAACAATAACAATCTAATCTATAATCTTAATCTATATCTATCATTATCTATAGAAAAATCCGTGAGAAGTTGTGGTTTATATATTTAAAAACTATAATATACTTACATACATACATACATGCTAAATGCAGTAAATGAGTTGACCACAATGACTTAATTAAAGATTCATTGATTCTGATCAAAATCACATTAAACAATTTGGCCCAAACTGCAAAATAATCCTGTCCCAGTTAAAAATATCTCTTATTAGCCTCACCTCTGACTCTGGCTCTTAATGGTACAAAAAAATGTTTTCCAGTATCCAGCGTGTTTATTTCCTGTGCTTCCTGACACCTGTGAAAATGGCCCTTCTTCCTGTTGTTGTTGTGTCTGCCCAGGGCAGGAATTTAAAAGCAAGGATTTTTTTTTTTTTTTTTCCTTTTTTCAAGAGACGCTCCAAAAGCTGAGAATTTATAAGTGACACACAGCTGAGCCTGTCGGGACACTTCCTGTCGGCTTCATTTCGATTCTGGTTTAAAGCTCAAAGTCCAAAAACTCAAAAACAAACTGTTGAAATAGTGAAATTTGAAATGGGGCTAACTTTAATGCGTTAATAAAGCAGATAAGTATGAGTGTGAAACTGTTATCTTGGAAACTGTGATCCACATTTTATGTTCAAGTCGTCTCTTCTGAAAAAAAGTTGGGGATTAATAATTAAAACAACACAGATTCGGTTTAAAGCTGCCAGATCTGTCCTTTGCAGCTGCAGCATCAAACTTTGAATGAATGTAAGTCATTTCTCTTCTCCTCACCGTGTCATTTTATTTAAAAAGTTGTGAATTAAAGCCCTGAATGTCACCTTTGTTAATGTATGGTGGAGTGTACTTCCTGGTCCTGAACTGTTTTCCATGAATTTATAATTGTGAGTGATTTCACTGCAGGGATGTATCTCCTCGATCCAAGGACAAGGTGACAGCACGCACGCACACACGCAAACACACTCACGGTGACACAGACAGGTATAGGAGCAGTCTGTGTGTGAGGGGCAGCAGTGTTCATAAGTGCTCCAATGTTCCTCTCGTTCCCCTGAGAACAGACAGGCCGAGGCCTCGCAACCAAACAAAGGACCCTGGAAAATAACAGGAAAGCGTTGGTGAGAAATACCCTTTATCTGACTCCCTGAGCACGTCACTGCCGCCTCCACAGAAACAAAGGTGCGTGAACGGAGTAGTAAATAACACTGATTTACTGCAAATAGATGTTCTGGTATTTACAGTTTGACCCTGCCTCAACAGGTTGTTTATTGTAGCTGTAGAATGACAAGGCTTATTGGGGACAACGCGTAAACACGGCGAACGAGGAAATTAGGTGATGAGATTGATTACGCTGATAGCAGACATCCAAGCTGAGGCTCACGAACAAGCAGCAAGGAGCACAGCGACTCACAGGCTGTCATGCCACTTGATTTGAAATGAGATCCGGTCTGATTAATTCATTCTTCAGCTCCTTTAATCTAAAGTCGACCCCTTTTATCTGTCTTTTAGTTCTAAGAAACATTGTAAACATGGTAAACCGGCAAAACAAGCATCTGGAGCCTTGACCTCATTGACCCGACTGATTTCTGACCCCTGGGGGGACTTTTTCTCGTCTACGTGACGCGAGGAGGAGCATTTCCCGACAGGTTTATCATCACAGCTCAGAATTATGGAGACATTAACTTTATTTTTCAGAAGCCAGGTCAGAAAATAGATTTTTATATGAATTTCAGCCTATTTCTGTGGTTGTACTACTTTAAATGTGATTCGTGGAGTCACGTTTTGATCAGGTTTAGTTTAGTTTGGCTTAAAAACTCCTTTTTGTCATTTTGTCTTTCTGTCTGCTCCTTTGTTTGCACCAGAAACAACATGAATGCCTTTCTTTTTACCGCCACATCCTGGTATTTGCACTGCATACAGAACACTATCGGAGAATAGACTTAGCCAATAATAATCAGTTTGAGACAACATGAAGTCAAGATGCCATGTCTGTATCTAACTGTAGTTCTGAATTGTGATTTCTGAGTCTAGCTGTGTTTTTATCCCTGGTGGTGGTGTTATTTGGCAAAATGTATCCCAATAATTGCAATTTCTTTTATGAATTTGTTATATTAAAATTACAAGTTCATTACAAGCACATGTAATAATGTTATAATAGATGATTTCTCATAATTTTACTGTGTGTTTATCTGTTTTAGTGACTTTTAGTGGCTTTTATTGTTGTCTTGCCCGTTGTATAATGATCTCACTGTGCAGAACTGTGTTTTGCTCCCGTGTACGATGAGTGAGCCCCATGGAAATAACAAATAAATACATATTTGATATTATATTTGGCAATCAAAGAACATTTGTTGGCAGTTGCTTGAGTCAAATTGCAACACTGACACTTAAAAAGGCTGTAATTACTCAGAGAATGCATGGTATGTATGTATGTTCATGATGCAATCAGGTGATAAAATCCTCATTTCAACACTTTGCATGATCTCAGTACAGTAGGTTACACAGGGCATGTAATACTTTCAGGATGTATCTGCTGAGTTCACTTGCACTTCAAATCATTCAGACTAAATACATTATTTATTAATCATATGATGATAAAACAAGAGTGCTTTTGGAGCTGTGAAATCATCAGCACAGTGATTTAGCCTGGAAAAGCTGCCAGGCTCTTAACCAGAGCTAAGAGGTCCCATCATTTTAGTCCAGTTTTAGTCTACTTGCACCGGCTGCCCATGTGTTCTGGTATTGATTCAGAGATGTGAGTGAGTACTTTTAAAGCTCTTCATGGTTTGCCTCCCAACAATACTTTAGACCTTTTAATCTTTTATGAACCCTCACTCAGTGTTGAGATCCTCGGGCAGTGGTCCTCTGTCTCTTCTAGTATCCAGGCTGAAAACTAATGGGGACAGACTCTTTTACATCAGGGTCCCTGAACGTCTGCAATAACAAGGAAATAAGGCTGTCTGAGTCTCCACTAAAACATACATTTCTTAAAAAGCATGTCATGGTTTTACATGTGCTGCCTGCTTATTTCACTGATTTAAACATCTTGTTTTTTCATCTTCATTTTAATTGTTTTTATTGCTCATTTGTTGTAGTTTACTCATTATCTCTGCGTAGGACTTTACACTTTGTCTCGACAGTTCCTCCATAATTAAAGTTTATTATTATAATTATTGTTAGTACTTTAAAAGCTTTTTAAATGCATCTTCAAAGCCTCATTCAGTGCCCTTCTTGCTGTGACACATGGACCTCTGGTGGCTCCCTCGTGGTATTGTCTAAGTTTAGTTTAAGTTATTTTGCAATTATTTTCATTTTGTCTTGAAGCTCTATAAAGTTTCGCATTGTGAGAGTTTTACTTTAATTTGCCTTAATTAAACCTCTTTATTTGGAATAAGCCTGACACTAATATTACAGCATTGTCCCAGGGTTAATAATAGACTAATGTCACATTTCCACACATTAAAATACAAATAGTTCCTTTAATTAAAACAATAAAGTTATGACTATAAATGTGTGCGCTGCAGCACTTTGATGATAAAGTCATTTTAAAAAGGCTCGAGATGATTTTTCTAATCCAGACATTATAGAAGTCACCACCAGAGAGCAATATTGCATAAAAAAGAGAGAATGATCCTTGGTGTGGAGGAGAGCGTACGCTACTGTCGCTGCAGGAGTGATCAACTTTATCAATCCCTGATGGAAAATTAAACTATTGCTGTATTAAATCTATCAATAGGAAGCAGAAGCATTATCAAGTCAATATGTATCTGCTTATTGATAATCCATGTAGTCGTGTAGAGGTTAAGAGACTTAGGAAGAGCTTATGGAAATATCAAGGTTAACCGTTTTTTCATTTTAATGCTGACAGGATGAAGCACATGCTCTCCAGGACACGCTGTACCTTTGGTAGTGCGGCCACGTCTTCGCCTTGGGTCCGAGTGTTTGTGTGTGACCTTTTAAAACAACTGTCAGCGAGTTAAGAGAAGGAGATGCAACCTGCCATATTCCCCTGTCTCCACTGAGGTCAGGAGACTAAATGAAAGAAGCAGAGACGTGTATAAACCATCGTGGGAGGTGACCTTGACCTCGACAAACAACAAAACTGTGCACTCCCTCACACACTAATTACTTGAGTGACTCGTGGGTGCTCAGGACATCTCTCTTCTTACCTAACTTTTAACCCTCTGCATTTGCACTTCAGGAGGTCGACAGGTGAGAGCTGACGAGGACACGAGGGAAGAGAGCGATGAGGTGACATGCAACATTCCCACCCATGACAAAAACTTATGCAATAACAGATTTTGGCCACTAGGAGGCATTAGAGGAAAAACAACTTTTAACACCACAATGACATATTCCAACTTTATTAAAGCTGATGGCAAACCTGCAGACCCTAAGCCATACACTGTGCTGAAAGATGCTCTCATGATAGAGTCACAGCCCTTTCCACTTTTTGTTCATATCACTACATTTGAGCAAAAACCAATTAAAGTTTGTGTCGTGGTGCAAAAAGGGACTGCTACCGTGACCAGACAGAGACATCTGCCAGCAGAGGTCATGCATGACTCACTGCGGAGACACTGAGAGATGGACTACGACTTTGTTCGGCTGTTCCTGCTTTAATTCACAGTGCGATATGAATATTTATATCATGACGCGTGCTAGAAAGTGGCAATACAGAATGTTTTACCTAGAGCCATGAGTGCAGGGCAGTAAAGGGACAGAAGTGCTCATCAGATATTAATACAGCAATATTGGAAGCTTTACACATTAGTGTCAGCTCAGTCCACTGGGAAAGGCTTGTCCTCTATCTGCCGGAGGCCTCCGAAGATTTTTCATTATCTCTCCAGAAGTCACCAACTGTCCAAAACCTCTGACTGCAAGGCCATGAGAACAGCAAACCCATTGAGAACACTGTAATTCCCAGAGGCTTCCTCGGTGAAGATTCATCCATTCTGATCTTGTGAGTTATCTCCTATCAGATAAGGTCGCGCAGAGTATCTCATGGGAGTGGATGCAGCTCCGGTTTGTTTACAGATGGCCACTTCTTACGTCACAAGGTCACAGTGTTTCATGTTCAGCATTCCACGTCCTGCAAATATAATAAAACATGCTGAGGGATGACTGAGGACAGATGGCTCCGGGCGAGCCGCCGTTGAGGCTCAACTTTTCACTTAATCTTTGTTTCAGCCGATGAGGCCTTAACACCTAGAAAACCACACAAGTCTCCTCATGTGTGGACTGTTGTGACTGTTGAATATAGATATTCCTGCGCAGCTGCAAATAAAAAATATCCTCTCTGAATGACACGGCGTTCAATTTCATACCAACGCTTCATACAGACTGACATATAAATAACAGAGGTGACTCAGAGCACAGCAGTTGCACCAAGATTAGTCTGCAAAGTTGAATTGAAGCCTTTGGCGGTTCTGTAGCAAGAAATTAAGGGTGCTAGTGTCTTACTAATGGCTGCAGAAGACACGCACATTTAGAGTTAGAGCAAGGAATGATGAGATCATTGGCTCCCAATCGAGGGTCGAAAGGGTCCCACGACGGGTCTTGCAGGCCTGTAAAAACATCAGATTTGAGAATATCAGAAGAAAAGAAATACTCTGTGTTGAAGCATCGACATCGACTGCAACCAGAGTGTCACATGTTAACTATGGTTTGTTTTCTAAGCCATCAGAAAGGTTGATGGCTTGGATGGACGGTTCGACCGAACACTTGATGCAGCTGCAAATGTACCGACCGTGCAATTTTCTACCCTGCAAGATCTCAGATTAGGCAGTCCTGCAGTAGTTAAACACAGAGAATCTGATCATCTGTGCATTTAGAAAAGAGTCAATTTAAAGATTTGGACTGACTCATGCCCTGCTACCGCCTCTTTAATAAATCATTTGACAGATGCTAATAGAAGGTCCAATTGTGACAGTCCCTTCCTGCCTCACAGCTTAGAGTCGGCCTATACATCAAACAGATCAATAGGTAATGTGCGCAGCCTGACCCTCCGCTTCGCCCTCCAACACCTTAATAACCCTGCCAGGATCGTGTTTGTTGACGTTGCCACATTCAACACCAGGGCACCTAAACCTGAAACCTACCCCACCGGCTCTTGTGGAGTCACGTCACAATGAACACACACCACCAACCCAGTCTGATGTGCCCCCCGTTTACATATCCCGTATTGCAAATAAACAAATTCTAAACGATTCAGTTTTGAGGAAATTATATTGCTGACACATCAGCCGCCTCCCACACAGACTGGAATTTCCCTCCTTCGTTGGTAATGAGGACATTAACAGGGGATATGTGGCTGACACGTGCCACAGATACATTGAGATTGACAAGAACAGCTGTGCATCTGTCTTCTGTTGATAATATAGATTGTAGCCTGCAATGAGGCCATTTCAGTGTACTAGTGATGGAAAAACAGACTTCTTTTGATTCTTAATACACCGTTTCCATATTGTTTTTGTCTTTTTGCCTTTTTAAAAACAACATAACCTCCTTCCTCCATCCTTCACCCTTCTCTTTAACGACGTGTCTTTTAAGCTTTTCAGTTTGTATACAGCTCTTTAGGAACCCCATGCATAGGCTTATTTCCTTATTTCCTTAAACTGTCGCATATATGACGACTTAATTTTCAGTTTTTTGGAATCTGTAAAAGATCAACATCTTTCCGTTTAATTCTCACCTGTTCTCTGGTCGTAAATCAATAGCCTATGACAGGTGATTAAGCAGGTTGTGAGGAGTTAATAAGGAGCTCAGTGACTGCTTGATTGAGCTCAGGAATGTATTGTACATGTCAGAATTCCTCAGTTTGTAAAAGCTTAGCAGACACAGTAATTTAGCGCGACCACAAACGCCACGCATCCATAACTACAACTGTAGCCATTTATCCTGCACGTTTAACTTTTTTATTTACATGCAAAAGCTGAATGCATTAGAAAAAGCTCATCTTGAGTCAGACAGAGAAGTTTTTTAGAAGGAACCACTGTGTGACCACGATGGAACAGGAGGAAATCTCAGACCACTCCTCGGTAAACAAGATGCACTTTCCACTGGTGTGTATACAGCTGGGCTTGCACCAAAGTGAGGATAGTGTCACTGAATAAATGTTTGTCGAGCTGCGTGCACGCAGTCATTTGTATATGTCATCCTGAAGTCACCTTAAAATCGGGGCAGCTCTTTGTGCGCTTGCATGCCGAACTGTTCACAGATGATATACAGTGGAAAATTCAGGATTCATGTTCCACGTTATGAACCTCGGGAAGGTTTGAAAAGCTGCCGGTTGCCTGTGCAGAATCTGAAATACAAAACAAAGTCAGCTGCACTGCTGGAGCACTGCTCAATCAGAGCTCTCATCTTGAGACTTCCTAAAACATGCTCTCTCTCTCACGCACACACATACACACAGAAAAACACACACTTCCCCCCTCCCTCTGTCCTCCCTCCTCCTCCTGCTCTCTGCAACCAACATACACACACAGTCTTCTCAGACTGAGTGTGAGTGTCTCACCAGCCAGGATGACTGGAGGAGTTAGGACTGCATAGGCTGGGAGAGGGAGAGAGAGAGAGTGTGTGTGTGTGTGTGTTTGTGTGTGTGTGCATGTGCCTGGGCGGACTCCCGCTGTAATGGTTCCCCATGTGTGTGACTGTGCTGACCGCGACAGCCATCCTGTCCACAGCGGAGACTTTCTCAGCATGCAGATGGTGTGAGCAGTCAGGGGAAAAGTTTATAACAGCTCGTCTGAGCCTCGGCGGACTCAGTCGTCTCTGTACACACTGAGTTAGTTCTGGAGGGAAAGAGCAGCAGCAGCAGCTGAGCTGGACTTCAACTTCAGCTCGCCTCAGTCCAGGATTTCTGTTGATGTTGATTGATTACCCGTCACTGGATTGGATACTAGTTGTGCATCACCACACGTCAGAGCTGAGGAATTCAAGAAGGCTGTTTGTTTCAAAGGTGAGTCTGCTGTGTGAGGTTGTGCCTCTGGGTTATCTTTATCTGTATTTGTAGCTCTGTTGTTTATGAGTTTCATTCACACATCACTGCACACTTTGGTAAGAGGAATGTGAAGATGCTGCGGGCAAACAGTCAGACCGACTGGTCCAACCTTAGAGGGCTTGAGGGAGACTTTTGGTTATGTAATTTATATTTTAAGCAGGTTTCCCTGGATTGGAAGATTGCAGCAGTAACACCACTTTCTCTTGCATGGAACCAGCTATGATGTTTTGTGTTGGTTTGGGGTTCCTTACTTGCAACACTTATTATCAGCAAGTGGCTTGAAGTTACAGTGACAAGATGCATCAATGATTTTGGTGACGGAAGCTTTTCAAACAAGCTGCCACCAGCTGTCATCGGCTAATAGGTGCGATCACTAACTTAAGCGGTTCATTGATGCGATGTCCAATGTGCTATATACGTATGTCACACCATGGTGCATGCTGAAAATCTGTGAAAAATGATTAAAAACTACAATCTAAAGAACAGTAACTGCACTGGTAGCTAGGAATGAAAAACCACTTAACTTTCTGTAACCACAGCTTCATTTTCTGTACTTTTCAGGTGGAGTTTAGTCATATATTGAAAAAAAACAGGGAGCTTATTGTACTGTCGCTGCTGTTGGACCAGCATTTAACAAGGTCTTGCTAATTCTGGTGCAGGACACATACAGATGGCGAGACAGTTGCATTTGCCATCCAAAACCCTGACCCCCTGTCTGGCTGTCGGCAAGCCAAAACAGAAAACTAAATCATGTCTGGATTAATGTGCTGGTTGTGCTGCGTGTGCAAGGTCTGTCGCTGAATGCGTGCTGACAATGGGAAAAAGGGGGAGAAAATTATAAAAAATGTCAGTCAATGGGAAGGAAAGGATGAGAAGTAAAGGACAGGGAGAGTGAGTGTGGATAAGTTGGCAGGGAGGAGAAAGAAAAAAGCATCTCTGACAACTTGTTTCCCCCACCTGGTGCGTTAATGGAAAAGAAAGGTTTGAAAGCAACCAAGTCCACAAGCTGAGGTAGAGGGGAGGAAGACATGATGACCCCCGTGTGCCAGGAATGTCTGCAGTGCACAAGCTGTGCTGCTGGAAAGCCCAGGGATCAGGTTCGCCGTGTCAGCTGCCGCACTCGACCGTTCCCAGGTCTGACTCTGTGATATCTTTTTATTGAGAAAGAGACAGCGAGGGATGGAGATGAGGGGGACTGCAGGAAAACTGGGGTTGTGATCAAAATGGAAAAGTCATAGTTAAAGGAATAGTTTGACATCGTGAGAAATGCTCGCATTTGCACTCTGGCAGACAGATTGATACCACACTCATCTCTGCCTATTGAATATGAAACTTCAAGCAGCGGTTTAGCTTAGCTTAGCACAAGGAAGAAAGGAAAATAGCTAGTCTGTCTGTCACTAACTACCATGTTTTATCACATTTGTATTAAACATACAAAAACTAAAGAGTAAACAGGAAAAGCAATTCACCATTTTCATTCGGTTGCTAGGCGCACAGTTACTTCCTGGAATCTCAAGCTGTTGCTTGGCAACAGCTCAGACGCAGCAATATTCTAGCATAATCCTCAAAAAATCAAAGTTTAGTTGCCGTTTAATTGTTGTATGAATTAAACAAACTGGATATTTGTGAGCTTTAGAGGTAGTGGACATAGCCAAGCTAGCTATTCCCTTTGTTTCCACTTTGTATGCTAAGCTAACTGACAGTAGCTTCAGATACAAAGCAGGCATGAAATTGGTATCAGTCTCTGAATCTAACTCTCTGACAGGAAGAAAATAAGTGTTAAAATGTTAAACTGCTTGGTTAAACAAACTTGACACAGAGTAGTTCAGCCAGAGAACTACAATGTGATAATATGCAGAGTCAGCTTTCCCGAAAATGACTATAGTCACATGTGTAATATTCACTATGCCCTCATCCTTTGCGGCCATAGCATCTTTTATCTTATCTTTTATCTGGAAAACATCCCCTTCTTCATTACTGCAATAAAGGATAGCCACATCAACAGTATATTTCATTCAGGGTGTCTAACATAGAGGAATGAGTCAGTGGTGGGATTGAAGTCCTCACCCTCGTCTCTCTACGGGGCTGCAGCTCAGTTCCCAGACATACTGTGACACATGGTAGAGGGGGGGAAAATGGAGAGGGAGGGGCGGCGATGCAAGCGAATGAGTGAGTGGGTAACGGGTGTATCATACCAAAAGTGCTGCATTATGGACTAAGAGAGCCACATATGGCGTCTAAATTGGTGCGGAGACAAAATAGACACTGACTCATCACATTGATTCATAGAAGAAATCCGCGGAGTTTATTTGGCATTTCAGCCAAAAGAGCAGGCGCAAAGAGAAATTTCCTCGCCCACCTTCACCTCCCCTCCTCTCCGCCTGCTTTCATCTGTACACCTATCCCCCTGTGACTCACGGTGGGTTGTGTAGGTACCGACTGCTCCCTTTACTTACCTACCTCCAATGAAGAATAGCTTCCCTTCAGTGCTAAATCATGACAGGCCTGACTTGTGCATGTGTTGGATGGAGTAATGGGTCAGGGTGTGAGTACTTCCATCTGTGACGCCTCTGAGGCCCTTCCTCTTTCACATCCTCTCCAACGATTAGCACAGCAACAGCACAGCAAGAAACATGCCCCGCTCTCACCCCGGTGACTTTTTCAGCATGAGTCTAGCAGAAACAGACTGCTCTCGAGGTAGCAGCTTTGGTAGCGGAGGGTTATATTTGTCTTAAACACATGTGGGTCATGGAAGCCCTACTGTGCAGACTTCAAGGGGGAAGGTTGCTTAGGGATATTTAAAGGGTCGACAGCAGTGACTGGTAATGTGAAGTTCATGTTTCCTCTGTTACGTGTTTTATGGTGTGTGTTTTTTCTTTGCTGTTGGCAGGGTACAAAGGTGGTTTGTGCACATAAACAAATGAGAATCACTAGATTTCTATAAATCTCCTGGTTTTCATTTGAATCAGCCTCGGAGAGATGGCTGCTAATGAAACACAGACAGAAAGATGTCATTGCCAGGTAGATTGAATCAGCTGTCAAACATGCTGACCTGCAGACACAGTGAGGTTTTCACATCCTGTGCGTCCACCAATCACTTCTCGCTGGCTCTGTGACGGTACACTAGCAACGAAACAGAAAACGAAACAGGAAATAGTTGCTTTTTGGGTAAACAGACTAATTCTACCTGGCAAAATAGATTTTATCAGACTTAATGAAACTGTTTTGACCCCTCGTAGTGGCTTTTCTTTTTAACGCACCATTGACCTTTGCATCATCCAGGGAAAGTTGGCACTGGCTTTACTGGCAAGCACTGGGGCCAGTGTGGTGTAGAGCAGCTGCTTAAAATGCAAAACTGAGGGCTGAAGACAGACAGATGGTAATGGCACTGTCAGACACATGTTAAAGGACACAAATAAAGAATTCATGTCTGCTACTCATCAGTGAATCATTAAAGCTTCAAGCAGGAGATGATTTGCATCAGTGTCATCATTGATAATTGTTAATGAACCTAAAATGCACATTAGTATCAAAACTTTTTATTTCATGTTTTCATGTTCGGGGTGGTGTGTTTTTTCAAAAACTTAAGAGCAAAAGTATAACAAATGAATAAAATTCAGCCTAATAAAAGATGGACTCAATAGCATGCCATGCTAGCTAGCCTCCTGCTACAGAAGGCAAGAGCACATTACTACTCCAATAGTTTGTAGGGCTACAGGTTATATTTACAAAACCTTCAAAGTCAAAGCAGAGGCGTCAAAAACTGCAGTTCCTCAAATGGCTATATGAGGCTACTGAAGCGGATAAATCCCCATACACGCCCATGTTAAAATGGCAAACTTAACAGCAGAAATAAACATGTTTACAGCCTTTCTCTCTGCAGATAGTTTAATTGTTTACGACGACTGTACAGGGGGGGAATTTTTATATAACCTTTTATAAAGTATAGATAGGGGTGTGCCTTCTCTGAGTGATAGCTATCCACTAGCTGCTTGGCATGTTTTAGCAGCCATATGTCATTCAGAACAGACTATGGTGTTCAATCATGATTCCTTTTCTTGAATCTTTTAATCTGATTTTGTAGGATTGTTCCTAATCATATACTGTATAATAAGTAGATCTAAGCTCTACAATACAGTACAAGAAACATGCTGTTTGGTAAAGTGGAAAGTCCTACACCTGTAGCATTGCAAACTGCACATGGGCAGCATCAGAAGAGAAAGCTACGTTTGAATGGTTTGTGGTTTTCAAACTGAAATCATGCCACAAGATGTCTATAAAATGCAGTTAGCACATTCATGTTTGCCCTTTCGGCGTGTGTTGCTTTATTACAACCACAGGATGGGAAAGGCAGCAGATCTAAGTTTGTTGAGTTCAATTTTCTCTCGACAGAGTGCTCCCTAGCTGCTGTTGTGACCGGCCACTTCCTGTGGTCACAGAAGATTTCCTCCCACTGTCCCTACCAGACACCAGCATTTTTGGTAGTTTGGGCAACAGTCTGTAAAGTTTCATTTCGGGGAATTGAATGCCTGGTGTTTTTGTAGCCCAGAATGTATGATTTAGGTTGCTTTAAGGTTGTATTTTTACACCCAAGAAAAATCTTACCAAGCACCACTTTAATTTCCTAAAAGATGAGCAGGACTGTGAAGTGAGACCTCAATCTCCTTTCCTCCAAAACCAATTCAAATCAAAAAAGAAGTTTCAACAGAATCAAAACAGAAGTTCAGGCTTTCTGTGTGCTCTTAGCGTCAATACTTTCCCATATGGAAAACAAACACTGTGTAAGCACTGAAAGCTAGCAGCGTCGTGATGCTATAAGATGCTGCAGTATCACATTTCATAGATTTTACAATCTCATTTAACTTCCTTTCTTGTTTAAACCACTAGATATCCTTATTTCCCCCGTGTACGGGAATAATGTTATTCATGATGTTCTGTAGGCATCATGTGGTGCTTCATTTACACATGAAGAAAATACTTCACAGATGTGCAAAGGTTGCTATCGGCGTATTTAAGCCTGCGTGCATGCTGAAATATCATCCCACAGCAATCGACAAAACAAAGAACCCCTTTTTTATCATGCATAGGTTCATCATCACAAGTATCACTTTACATCAAATGGTTGCAAACCTCCACGGTTGTAGATGATTTATTCTTTATTCTTGGCTTTTTTGAGCGCGGCTTTCAACACAAAAGACACGTCCACTGCTTTTGTTTTACGGTTTCACTGACAGATGCATATTCTTAAATCATCAACAAGGCGTCTGTGATCCTGAGGTGGCTCGGCTCACTTACTGATGCAAACAAACAGACAGTGAATAACTCAGAGGTGAAATTGACTTATGGTGGTTTGAAAGATTTGTACTCCTCACAGAAAAGTCAGTCCATCCTATATTTTCTCTTTTACATTCGGAGTTTGAAAGTATTCATTTTTATTGCATCCGGCTAAGAAATTACAGCGCATGCCACAAAACCTTAGGGGGCTGATTCGTGACTATCTTTGTGGTGTCCTCTCGAGAGCGCGGTGTGTGTTTGTGTGTGTGTGTGGCTGTCTGTGCAGTATGCTGAGCTGTTGTTGTTTATACTGAAGGTCAGGGTGTCTCTTCCCACTGAATGGTCAAAGTTCTCAGACGCTTTGTGGGAAAATGGTTCAGCTCAAAATGTCTTGAATGTGACTTGTCAGTTGAGAGAAAAAGGCAGTTTTAATAGGCAGCAGCAGACGGATTGTTAATTGATGCTTTGCAAATTAAATGCTCCATCATTCTGTCATGTTCATTATTCTAGAGATCAGACTTGATGTCATTACAGAGAAAATTGGTCCTCATGTCAGTCTCTAACTATGTTTATTTATCTGCAAAGAGTTTTGTCCCAAAATTAGCTCCCCTCCCGCTTAATTTGATTTATCCTTTTCCGTCATCATATTACATAGCCTGATCTAGTTACACTTCCTATTTTGGACACTGGCTTGAGACAATGCTGCCACACACAAAGCTACAGCGCGGATACACCTGAACACACTGTTTTACAGGGACACAGAGCACACCTCTGGGATGCTGTTGTGCTGAATGGACAAAACAGTAAGGCAGTGATGTGTTTCTTGCGGAGGCTTTGCAGTGGCGTCATAAATGTGCTTACAGCCACATCTGGCACCATTGGGGGACTCATGGAAGAAGTGTTTGCAAAGCTACATATAAAACCACCTTAACTTTAGCCCTGTCGGGCTGTCACTTCACAGAAATGTGCTATGTTAACATAAACACATGTATTTGCTTTGCTAGCCAGCTCATTGGTTTGTTAAAGCACCTGCATGATTATGGTATGCCAAAGTCTGCAAACTTGTGTGCTTGCTGTGGCCTTGAGGCAGAACAGGTTGTCCACCTTTCAGAAGATTGGTGGTTTAATCCCCAGCCTGCATGCTGAAGTGTCCTTGGGCATGACATTGAACCCCGCAGTGCTCCCCATGGCTGTTCCTCGGGTGTGTGAAGGAGTGAGTTTCCTTGGTTTCTGTTTGTGTGAATAGGGGAATGCTCACAGTCCATCGTACAGTCCATTTAGCATTTCTGCAAGTGTGTTTTTAACAAGATTGTATAAAGTAAGCAAAAAGTTTGAGGAGTGAGTTATTGAAGAAGTGTTCAATTTCATATTACTGAGTAAACATTGTCTGTGAATCCGTAAGTGACAGTTCAGTGTCTCTGAGGCTTCTCAATCTAGAAAACAAAAGTCTGCAATCATGCTAGCAGCTCTGTGAGGTTGTACTTTAGCAAAGCAAAGCTTTGCGCTATATGTAACATCAGTGTGCTAACACAGTGATGTCATCTCAGTGACAACAAACTGGTGTTTAGCAAGTAATGTTTACCGTGACCACTGTCTTAGTTTATCAGGCTAACAGTAACCAGTTAACAGTAAACACAATGTGCAGCTGCGGCTGATGGTAATGTCAAACGGTTTGCAGTTATTTGGTCATGTCTTTACGTAACTTTGCTTGAAAATGCACCAGTTGATTGAACGCTGATTGTGGATACTGTGCGTGTACTGCTTGAGCCTCTTCTGAAGTTTGGTCCTCATTTAATTTTATTTTTACTTTTTACATTTCTCCTCTGTGAATCAATAAAAACGTACCTTATCTAAGTACTGGACAAACATTGACCTGATGTTAATGCTAAGGGAGTGTCTATACCAAATTGCATGCCAGTCCATCCAACATTTATTTAGACGTTTCACTCCAATGTTAACGGTGGCGCTAGAGTAAGTAAGTCCAGGCAACCAAAACTGAATTTATCTTTGCATTCTGCATAGAATAGGATTTATGACTTTATGGCTGTTGCTAAAACATTATTTTCCCATGATTCTGTGCAGTATGTCCTGACACGAACATAAAGATTATCATAAGTAATCCTCTAAAGGTCACAATTCATCATGCTGCTCCTGCACATGCTAAAGAACCACCAACTTTTCCACTAATCTTATTCCATTTGTGTGTTAATTTATAGATGTGGTCATGATTACGCCGTCTATCCCTCCGTGGCAATTTATTTCCGCTGTACTAGACCACAGTGTAATGTAAATTTTAAGTAGTGTTCCTGCGCTCAGCCTGCAGCAAGTTGCTTACATTAGGAGAGAAACCACTGAGTTATTCACCATTTCAATTCAGAGCAGCACAGGCCAGTCCCAGCAGTGCTGTTAACTAGACTCTGTGTGCAGGCGGCATGAAATTGTAAAGGGGCTGTGGCACCAGACTGGCAACACAGCAGGTGACTCCATCAACAGATGGGTGTATCCACCGTTGACTGTGATTTATGCCGTGTGTGTGTTCATGTGTGTGCTTATTGTTCAAGCTGAAAAGAATCAAGTGTGTAGGAAGCGGCGGGGATGGAGGTTATTCCCTCCAATATTACTGTTAAATGATCCCACACAATGAAGAATTTTCCCTTGAATGAACCTTGTTCAGATGATAGCTTTCACCGCTGTTGAGAGTGAAGTGAGAGCTCTGCCCACTTTTTTTTCCCCCAACGCAGTATTCGGCTAAAAGTGGAGCAGAGATGAGGTAAAGATAATAAGTAAGTTATGGCCACTGCAATGCAAAACAAGTGCAAAACAGATATTTTCATGGTGGATTCCAGAGTAGGGAGCGTGTTTGTGCTTGCACATGAATGTAGCATGCACACTTGAACTGCGCGGTTTTGAAAATCACCACAGCAGCCCCTGCTGCACTTGCTCCACTGCTGCCTGGAACGCTGCTGGGCTGCATCTGGTCCTCATCTGGACCTGCGGGCAGTTTGGACTTCCACCAAGCCAAGCTCAACCAGAGCCACTGATAACATGGCAACGCTTAGAGCTGACAGCAGCAGTCGCCGAGTAGTAGCATATGTCACTGCACAATACAGAGGTTTGAACAATATATTATACTTATGGAAACAATATGCACCGTGTGGTGCTGTATGTGGGTGTCACTGCATGTCAAGGATATTTATCACATTTGATCATGTGTCATCCACTGGAAAAACAAAGGTTCTGTCATATTAAAACTTCAAAACAGTGAAAATAGTTGAAGGTTCAAAAAGACAAAGTGCTGCAGTGAGGCAGGGGAAAGACCGGCAGGCCAACATTTGTAGGTGGGTGACACAAGAAAGAGATCAAAGAGATTGGAGGCTTGGCCTGTGGTTTTGTTATCTGGTTTATGAATTCTCTCTCCCACATTTCCCCTTTCGCCTTTTTCTCCTTGCAACAGTCACAGCAACGCTCTGTCATGACTGGACTCAAAATGACAGAAAACAATCAAAACGTACCACACAGATACTGTAGTTCCGATGTTGTCAGCTGAGGTTTTTGGAAAGCCAGGTGATGTATTTTGTTAGAGCTGAAAATGACACTGGAAAAACTCAACTCGGCATAATCTGCAGACTCTACTGGAAGGAAATGATTTCCATTAAATGGACTGAATGAACCGTTGAAATGAACAGACTCGTCGCTGCCACATTTGTGTTGGACTGTGGTGACTGTAATTATTACAGTCTCCCTATCGTGCAAGTGCATTCCTCTACTGGTTGAAATCTTGCAGAACATTGGGACTTTAAGGTTGCAAGTCAGTGGATTTCTCCTCTAAATGCTCACACTGAGTTTGACAAGAGCGCATTTATGAAGACTGCATCATCTGTTTATAATATAATGCAGAAAGTTCAACGGTTTTGCCAACTTGGAGCTACCCGCTTCTGTGAATCTAAACAGATCTGAACTGTTTTGCAGGTTAGAGCCGCTGTAATGGACGACCCGTGTGCGTCCCACAGCAGTCCCCAGCGCAGCGGAGGTCAGGCCACCACAGAGGTCCAGAGGCAGGGGCGGCAGAGTGTCATCAGGTGTGGGTGGCTCAGGAAGCAAGGAGGTTTTGTCAAGACTTGGCACAGTCGCTGGTTTGTTCTGCGAGGGGACCAGCTCTACTATTACAAAGACGAGGAGGAGACCAAAGCCCTGGTAAGCCCTGGCCCTGGGAGCAACCACTCGTGCCAACTTTTCGGAAATAGTGGCATAACACACAACAGATTTTACTGACTGACGTGCCTCTTACAGACAAAAATCATCAGATGCCAAGTCACAACTTTCACAACAGACCATGTTTTAGTGTAGATCTTAGTTCCATAACAGACAAATCAGCTTAATCTTCTCTGAGCTGATCAGGCAGTCAGATTGATTCCAGTCGACTAGCTCGTTAGCTTCAAAGACATTGATCATGAGCAGCTGATCAGAAGTGAACACTGTGGATGGAAATGTTTGGGACTTATTCGATTCCTATGCGCTGTGCCAGCTGCCGCTCCTGTTCATAGTCAGATTAATTGATTTGGAATGAGCTGCTTGCTCGTTGGCACACAGAGACCTAGGAAGGAGAAGAGTCACAGCTGGACACGCAGATCTCCGTCCAGTCCAGCAGTGAATGTGAATAAACATGTTTTTATGTATTGCTCCAATAAATCAGCGGGTTAACAGCAAAATTGTTAGCATAATGGAAACATTGTCCAGTCATCGTCCAGTCTTTTACTTTATAACCTGTGTCTCAGCTTATCCTATATTAAACATATTCTGTGGATCCAATGGAAACATAAAGGTGTTTTAATATACCACCGATTGTCATGAGATGGCTACAGACAACTATATATGTGTTTTATTAAGCTGTATTTGTTGTAGACATATATATAAGGAGAACCTTTAAAAAAAAACAAACTTAAAAAACCCCTAATATAAATGTAAATATTACAAAGTTTTAAGGTTTTATATGTCAGGTCGGTTGCCAAAGCACAGAATTCATAGTGGTTAATCATCAAGTAGCAGGCTAATGTCCCACTTTCCTGACTTATTTCTGTAGCAAAATTACTTTGCTGTACTTTTGCAAACAAAAGGACCATTTGTCTCTGTCCAACTCTTCAGTTCCTGTAATTATGTTATTATTTTTGAGCCTGCGCATGTGTTTTGCACACGAAATGAAGAAACAAACCCTGAGACGATGGTAGCCGCAGATGCATCTTACAGCCAAATGTCGTGGCAAGAACCAAGTCAGCTTGTTTTGACTGTTTGACCGGCAGTCAAGGTAAGCTGTTGCGTGCTCGTTGTCACTGAAGGCAGCTCACAGAGCTTTCCTGAAAGAAGAGGAGGAGGAGACAATGAGTGATGCAGACAATAAGGCTGTCTCTAACGTTACTGTAACCAGGCAGCCTCTCTCACTGAGCATGTGTGGACTGAACAAAGAAGCAGAGCCAGACAGACTTTTGGTTCTCATTACAAAGAAAAAAACACTGAAATGTGGAAGAGCAGGGGTAAATAATTCATGCCATCAGGTTAGGTTGATCAGAAAGTACAGGGTTTTTTCCTGCTTTGTCAAACTGTCTGTGTTGAGGCCGGAGTGACAACTGAGATAAAGGGAAATTAGAATCGGTTGTCATTGATTTCCTTCTGCTTTTAGAGCTGCTCAGGGATCAGTTTCCTGGGATCGAGTATCAAGGACCCGGAGACAATTGAACATAGATCACAAGCGGTATTAAAGCAGCGGTTTGACATCTTGGGAAATCTGCTTAATCGCTTTCTAGCTGAGAGTCAGGCGAGAAGGTCGATAACTCGGAGCTGCAGCGGTGAGACAATTAATAGCTTAGCTTAGCATAAAGACAGGAGGAACGGGTAAACAGCTAGCTTGTAAAGATCTCAAATCTGGATTGTTGGCTTCAAACAGAGCTGGGTTAGCTGAACCCCAGCCTGGTTCAAGTCTGGATGCTAAGCTAGTCTGCACATTTAGAGATGTTTATGAGCTAATTATTAGATATAATTAATTAATTTTGTCTCCAGGGGTTTGTTGACAACATGCACTATAATCCTTGATTCAGAGTTAATTAGCAGTTCCCTTTGTTATTCAGTCATTGGTAACTAATTAGTTACTTTATGCTTTAGCCATTTGCATTCCTAGAAGCCAGCTGCTCCACACCAGATGCACAAAAAAAATAAAAAACACACAATTGACTTTGTCTAATATCTATTCCACCCAAACAATATCCTCTTTTTCCAGGGGAAACTTGAAAACTTGAGCACAATTGAAATCTTCATTCTGCTAGTCGACCCACGCCTCTTTGTCTGGCTGATTTCCTGGCAAGCTCAGTTGAGCCAAACCCAAAGCCACATCAGCAGCAGAGGTCTCTGAAGGTTAAAGCTCCAGACCTGAAGGTGGGCGACTGGCCAGACGCAGGGAGAGGAGAGAGTCTTCACTGCTGTTTCTGGGTAGCTCTGGTTCTTGAGCATGAGTGAGGTCTTTGATGAGTTGGTGTTGTTTTGAATATCCTGTGGGAATGATGCAAATTCTGTGGAGCAGTTCTTCATCATAATTCACAGAAAAAGACAAAAAAACTATTTGTTTCCCATTGAAATGTTCTTATGGTCTATATTTATCCCCCCTGATGTGTTATTCATTAATGTCCCTACAACTCCAGCGACCTGTTCTTTCCTACTTCTGAAACAACATCAATTTCAGATGCCACCAAAAAAAAAAAAAAGTAAAATACTTTTTGCAAAGAAAGAAGGAAATTTCAATAAAACTGGGTCAGGCACCCAGTGCTGCGTTCAAAGTCCTTAAATCTCCGTGACCTCCAAAGTGGAGCAGCAAGAGACGGCACAGAAACAACACCCTAACATGACACAGTACCCAACAGAATAAAAGATAACTAGTCTAGAGTTTCCAACGTCCTGAAAGAAAGAACACAAGTAGGGCAAAGAGGAGAAGCAAAGTTGTTCCTAACGGTGACGTTCAAGATCAGGGCGAACACACAAAGATACGTACATCTCTTAACGTGCAGTGGAGTTAAATCTCCCCGTCCTGAGCCGTGAACCACACAACGCAGAGGTGTGAAACCATATTTAGATCAGCTATTAATTAACTCTCTGACTGCGCTGTGAAGTCTCCATTTGTTACCTGTCACATTTGCCTAATTGCTGCGTCCTCAGTGGGAGTGGGAACATCTGCCCCTCTCCGTTGCCCATGGAAACGCAGACGCCAACAAAGCTCAGACTGATTAGACATTTCACATATTTAAGCACAAAGGCTGCGTCAGAAGTCTAGCGTGATTTAACAATTTGCAAATTGTGGTTGGTGTTTTTTGTTTTTAACATAAAATACATCTTCTTCTGAAATATACTTTATGTAAATTGCAGTTAAACAACTTTACACCAGCACTTTATGGTGTTTTGTAACTCCTATATCGCTGCTCACTTACATTTTACTGATAAATGGCATTTTTTTGGAAGCAAAGGCAAAAGAAGTGTGACACAATCCTTTTTTAAACAAGTGTTTTTAGCTTCCTAAATGTAACCACAACTTAAAATCATTTATTTATTTTGCTAATTTGATTTAAAACAAGTTGGGAAGTTTGAGTTTTAGATTTCAGTCATCCATTGACATATCCAGCGGATATAGACATTAGCATTCATATGGGGCATATTTGATACCATATAGATGAACCTGGCCTACCTGGACTAAAACCTAAAATGAGGAAATTAAATAATAATACGAATTAATAATAATTATTATTATATTTTGATGGCGCACATCACGTTTATCTGTCTTTAACTTTGTAGCCTTTATGGCAGCAGTTAAGTGTTTGTAAATCATCTCATGTGATGTTATTCAGCCAATCAAATCAACACACACAGACACACATGCACAGTATCTTAATGGTTATAATAGACTTTATAATATTAAGCTTATTGCGGGACTGTTTTATTAGGTTTAGATGGTAGTTGTGTCCATCTTTTGTGTACTTTTAGTGCATGACACATTTCATAGTAAAGACAAAGGTAACAATACTGACCTTAATAACTTTCTCTTGTTTCACAGAAACAAGAGATAGTTTTCAAATGCTGCTGCTCAGAGGAATTGTGATGTTTGCATACAACATTATTGGAAAGTGCATTCAGTCATTATTGCCAATACAATGGGACCGTGTTGTGTCCTATACAGTCGGGCCAAACCTCTCTGAGCAACGCGTGGAATCTGAAGAATGGGAGTCAGATGAAGGTGAAGGGTCACCGAAAAGCATGCGTAGGGTACGGCACGTGTGGGCTTAGCGTCAACATGCCATCTGCTTGCCCTTACTCGTCCATGGAGATGTATGCACGCACAAGCATGCATGTACTCACACACATTCTCACACATACACACACATGCACTCAGATTTCATTTGGCTGAGCCATAAACAAAGACGCTATTCATTTGTTGGGTAATATTGTACGATTATTGTAATTTAGACCACTTAGCTTTGTAGCTGTGTTTGAGTGATGTGACTGAGGTAACATTACGAATCAATGAGAGAATTGTGAATGAATACATTGAAACAATCTTCTTTTATTATAATATATTAAGAAATGAAAGACATTTTAAAATTTCATTATGATATTACAATTCCAGCCACAACAAGTCTTTTAAGTTAGTTGATTAATATTCATACCATGAGTTGGGGGCCGCGTCTGAGCTGAAACAATGATCTGAGGAAACGTAGTTGGCTTTAATGAGAAATTGCATTAAATCAATAATGCAACAGTGCAATAATGCACTGTAAAATCTTTGTTTTCCCTGTTTGGAGCTGGAAACCCATTTGACCTTGGCATTTAGCAGGAGTAAATAAAATGCCACTGCAGCCCTGCAATTATTCATGCTGCAAGACTGTGTCGTCACACTGCTGTTTTGATAAAACATTAACACTGTACCATTTGTCTGACCTTCACTGCTACAGACACAGAAACAGGGACGATGGTTACACTTGTGACTTTTACAGTAGCGTCCTATCGCATCATAACATGCACTAGAGTTGTTTACTTGTGAGGTGTGAAGACTCCAGAGTGTCACATCACATCTAGATGTGATCCT
The DNA here is from genome assembly GCA_008933995.1 of Datnioides undecimradiatus. Lineage (NCBI taxonomy): Eukaryota > Metazoa > Chordata > Actinopteri > Lobotiformes > Datnioididae > Datnioides > Datnioides undecimradiatus. The sequence continues at coordinate 3,005,104 of WARS01001868.1, read as the reverse complement.
GACAATAATGTGGCCATTATCCAAACACCCTCTTGTGTACGTCATCAAGGGCATGCCTGACATCATCTTCTGCTTTCAGAGCTTGTGTAGACATGGCTGGGGTGTCACCTGACACATGAGTGACATCCTGCAAGTCAGTTACCGCAACTTCTCTTGAGTCATTAAACGAAGACAGTTCTGGCTGTTAGTATTGCTGGTGCATGCACTAAATGCAGACACTTATTTCCTCTGACTCCTGTATGGTCACTGCATGTCTAATAAGCTCTGTATTGATGGATGGAAAAGTCAATTAACTCTCACTGGACTTGCAACAAGTTCCTGCAAGTTCTGTTTTCAGAGCGCTCTCTCTGCTTCCCAGGTGGTACTGAGGTGCCACAGTATTGATTATTTTAGCTGTGTGCAGGTGTAGCAGCATTTGTACAAGTTGGAGAAGCACATTTCCTCACAAGAAGCGAGCGCGCAGCTGGTGCAGGAGCGTTGAATCACATCAAAATTCTTCACACACAGTTGGTTTCAGTCGGTATCCCTGGGCAAAAGACCTTGCCCGACTGAAAATACTTCACTTTCCACTGCATGGCTACATGTATTAGCTTGTGTACTGTCCCGCAAATTAGAACCATATGTGTTGGTTAACTTGCTATTTCAACTTAAAGTGGCTGTCATACATCTTTGTATCATAACAATGGATTATATGGATGTTCTGTTCTCTGTCCTGAGCTTATCGTTTTGTTGTTTTTTGCAACTGTCTTTAGCAAAAAGCTTTTCAAAATCATTGCAGACTACTCAAACTGGAGAAATATAAAACTATGGACTAGCTGGTGAACATAGTGTATCATTTAGGAGCTGGTGGAGACCAACACAGAGCTTAAAGAAATGCACTAAAACCCCACTAACATAATGACTTTTGTTTTCAATGTGAATGTGCACCATCAGCATTCAAACCCAAAATGCACCAAAATGCTGGCGATGTGAAAGCAGTTTTCAGCTTTTCAGGTTACTTCCTGTTTTATTTTGAAGGGTGTGCCCCTCTTGTGTCTCTGTGTGCTTGTTTCCTGTTCTCACCTGAGTCGTTTTGTAGTTTGTTTGTTCCTTTAAGATTGTCGTCATCCATTCAATCATCATGCGCCTTTGTGCCGGAGTACTTCCTAAGTTTTGTTTCCCTAAGTTTTATAGATTTATTGACCAAATTTGTGGAGTCTGGCTGTTTTTGTTTGCTCTATAAGACTGATTGACTGGTTTTGACCAGACTAACCTGTAAGCCTTTGCCCTTTAATTTGAACCTTTGAAGTTTCTCTTCTGTGTCTGTCTTCATCTGGGTCCACCCCCTGGAGTTTCCCTATTTCCTCTTGTGGCACAAATTGTGACACAAATGTTTAAAAAGATGTGCATATATGCACAAATTTCGGTGTGAAATGGCAGAAATGAATCCTGTTGTTTGCTAGCATGTTGCCATATTAATGACATTATGTTATAAAGTGGTAACTGCTGCTAACCTCTAGAGATTAAGTCTTCGAATTTCGATCCAGCTGGTGGCTTCCAAGATCATAAATGATAATAATAAATTGCAAACGCGTCTAATAGAAACTTTTTCCTTCATTACCAACAAGGTGATTATTATTTTCCACAGTCAGTCTGCAACAGAGGTGACCTGTCAGACAAAAATGTGTATCAGCAGTATCAGTTCGTGGCATATAATCCACTCCACTGTGTCCTCTAAGACGCCCTGGGGGGAGGTCTGAGACCAGAGTCGGATATCAGAAACACACGAAAGTCCTGGCTGCTCCTGTGGATGGTTTTAATATTTGTTTTCATGCTGCCCAACCCAGCCCTGATTGCTGATTGCTGGGAAATGTACAATCATGTTGATGTTTAGCCACGGTTAAGGCACTCGGACCATCTAATAGTACGAACTGTCACTTTAAGACCTTTTGTGCTCAAAGTATCAAAAGTAAAACATAAAATATTCACTTATTTGGGTTTAATCACAGATGTAATAACGTAAAAGCAGTTTAATTATGTCGTCCTTTAACATGCCGCCAATTTAAGATCCCTCTGTGTAGATTAGTAATGTAGTACTGCATCATGTCACATACATACATCATATGCATTGGTTTATGTAAAAAGCCCAGCTAAATAGTTCCTAAGCGTAGTAAAGTAAAATTTACCTCTGTAAATGTAGTGGAGTTGTAGCGTAATAGCAATTTACTGTAGCAGCTCAGTGATTTTATTGCATCCATGTTTTATTTTACAAGATTTTGTGCCTCAAACAGTCGCAGTCTGGAAAATTAGCTTTTATTAAATCTATAAATCTCACTGCGTTGCAAAATGGTGTAATAAAAAATGTTGTTCTGTCAACTGTACACAGAAATTCACACTGACCAAGACTCCAATCAGGGGGTTCCCACTTGGTGTTCGTGCTTCCCAGAGGATGAACCCTGGTTGTCTCTGTTTTGATTAAAAATAAAAAATTCATGGCGTTCACACAGTCTAAACATTTAAAGTTTATGCTTTTAATTAATTTACTGCGTTGTCACTAACATGCAGCTCAAAACAAGCACAACAACCGCACGATGGGAATAGTCCACATGCTGCAGACTCCAATCCTGCAACCTCCACACCTTGTTTCAAACTCTGCCATTCATTTCCTTCAGTGTAGCCAAACTAAATGTCATCGTATTATCGCCGCAGAAGATGTGCTGTATATCACCGCTTTGTTCTGGGCTACTCTTTCCTTCTTGGTAGCCAGTTATCTTGAAGTCGCAGCGGTGTTCATCATCTGAGACTCCAGGCAGTCTGCGTTTTAGATGTCTCGCTGCATTCATCTGCTCCTCTCTCTCTGGTTTAATAAAACAAAGCTGTGGCAGTTTGAGGACCACTTAGCTCTTTGTAGACTCCGGTGAGGTGTCACAACATTATTTATCTATTACTGAACACTTGGATGTTGGCACAGAGGACACAAGAAAACTACAGTTAACGAACAGGAACATGTGTGCGTCTCATTGTTCTGCGGACGGTGCAGCTGTGCTCTAGTTTTAACGGTGGAACCGAGAGTCCGGCTGAACGAGCTGCAAACTGATTTCACTGGAAAATAGTTGATGAGCAGGAATATGGCTCCCGCCTGCCCCGGTGGTGGGTTATTTGTATGCTTTGCAAGCCAAAGTAGCGATGCCTCCTGCAGGTGTGCTCTAGTTTCGAAGGTGCTGGAACTGAGAGTTCAGCTGAATAAGCTGTAAACTAATTTTACAACATGCAAACACATGAAACTCCTACCTTGAGTTCAGAGCATGTACCCAAACATGCAATATGTCTCCCTGATATCACACAGTGCTTCACTTTATACTGTAAACTCAAGACTCCACACATTTGCTATGCATCTGCAGTGCGTAAGAATGAAGTAGTTGGTAAGACTCACACTAATTTTAATAAAACATGATATAAAGTTGTCAGATTATTCCACAGTTTGATAAAAACTGGACTAACAATGAAAATACGTTTTGTATCTGAACATGTTTTATCTTTTACTGCCAATTATAAGAAATTAAATCAATAAAGCAAAGTCTAAATCTAACTTTAATAAGGATAGATGAAGACAAAATGAATGGGCATCATTAGTGTACATGTTGTGATACTCGTTTATACCTATACATTATTGTATGAACCTGACTGTACCTTGATGATTTAAGTGATAATGTCAAAAATATGACCAAGAGCACTTGTAGGCGTGTCTCGCAAGGTCAAAACTCATTTAATTTTCTTAAATGGCTTGAGTTGGACGATGAAAAGGACTTTTTATTGTCATTCTTAAACCGTCACATTCTGCCTCATAAGGTTTTATGTTTTAACGGCGGACGTTTCACCCTTCAGTCCCCTAACCTCTAATTTTTATAAGATTTCACAGTAATTGCTTTGGCATTTTATACATTCCCTTTCCTTACGTTTCATGATGTTTCAGACTGAAATGATTTTCCTAAAAGCAGCCTGTGTTTAGGCAAAGGGTATTCCATGAAACATTATATATTGGATGAAGATGAAAGGTCTCTGGAAGGCAGCGGTGACGGGTTTTCCTGCAAGAAAGTGACGGGACGCTGTGTGTTTTTCCAGCTGCTTGCGCATAAATCATCATTGCAGGCTTTCTTGCTATCTTGTCTTGGAGATCTTCTAGTTTTTGATTGATTTAGTTTGTGTGCGTCAAAGTCCTTGTTGTCTGCCCTCATGGCCCCCTGTCCCAGATTCTCCTGCATGTTGCACACGTAGCTGCTACAAGATCCATTGTTGTGCTGTGTGATTGTCTTTGAGTCCGCCCGCACTGCTTGTTCAGACAGATCGTATCAGCTAATAAAAGCTCCAAACAAGTTAGAGTTTCCCACACTTACGGCCTTGTTTTGCAATTTTTCCGACTTTTTAATCCCCCGTCTTGTTCATTTCAGTCTTCTCAGTATCATCTCCTCCTGTTTCATCACGTCTAACGTCCACCGTCGTTCACCCGCAGCTAACCCACCGAGTAAATAAAAATTAATGGAGAAATCCTCTATTTTTTCCACCCTATTGCGTTTGACTGGCATATTAATATTTTAGCGAATGTTATGCAGTCGCAGCTGTGGATTTACCGAGTGTTTTACGGTGGCTCTTGAGCGAGGCTCAGCCAGTCGGAGCTGGAGACCAGAACTACCTGTTTTATAACTGTGAAATAATGATGACATTTATTGGATTGATGGAGTCAGTGGAGCGATCGGAGCAGAACAGCCGTCAGTAACTCTTTGCCACTTGAGGGACGGGTCATAGAGCAGCCACATGGGCAAAACTAGAGACTCAGATAGAGAAAAGTGTGCGCTTACACACTTATATAGTACAGTCCACACATGCAAGAAGTAAATGCACCGTGTCCTGATCTCCCACTGAGTTTGACTTCCTGTGCCTGAGAGGTCAGTGACGCTGCAGAGCAGTAATTATTGGATAAAAGGACCCCTGATCAACCAGCCAGGGTTTAATGAGCACTCAAACGACCTGTTACACCAATAACTTCTGCTTAATTGACTTCAGCGTGGGCATTTATCTATTTTTGCAATCTGAAATCAATTTCTGACCCGCAATATATTGCCCTGCATTTTATTATCTTGCCACATGTCCCGCTGTCTACACTCCTTCATCAAAGCAGATCATTATTTCACAAACTAAGTTTATCTCTCAGCTTAAACTTCACACTTGATTGATGCTTTAGGAGCCTTGAACAATTTTTTTTTCTCATGCTAGAGACGCGGTCTTCCTGCAGAAACTCCAGGGGCGTCGTCATTTTTGTCCTTAAAGGTTTTAATCGATATTTTTATATTATCTGTTGGATCACACGACTACTGGTGCTGCAAAGTGGTCTCTGATATTAATGAACGCTCACCCACCGCTGCAGTTAGCTTCAGCTCTGCAGAGCTTTTTCGGCATCTTTGAACACATCATTTTCAACCTGAAGCCCGCTCTTGTTCATTTTAATTCTCTCATCGCGTTGCTTTTTCTGGTGCAACAGCTGCTGATTTCAGCCTAAATGCTCTAAAAACCCACCGTGCACTTCCTGCTCAGCACCAAATAACAGAATGACAAATTGGGCAACCAGTGGGTGGACCTTCAATCTAAAAATAGCGATAGTTCCTCCAGGAGTTGGTGGAGACCAAATCAGATGAACTGAGAGTAAATGTTGACTATCAAGTTTTCCTGTGAGCTTTAAACGTCAGTGTTTCCTGTGCCTTATTCAGACTGTTGTGACCACTCTGAGAGGCTAACCTCTGTGAACACCACCTTTGTTGTAAACGTTAGGGATAAAATGACAAAACACTATACTGTGTATTTCTGTTTGAACCACATCACTTCCAAATAAACTTATTTAATTTAGATACGTCATCACAAACGTATAAAAGCTAAACACAGTGAAGTGTGACCAATCATAAGGGACATGCTTTCATCAGTATTAATTCATTAATAAACATGTAGACAGCAGCAGTGTATAGACTATATCATGGTGCATGGACTGGTCCTGCAACGTCCTCCCGTCCTCTTATTTGGAAAGGTGAGCCAAGATGTAATTAATGAAACATTCAAACATCCTGCAGGGAACAATGAACAATTACCCTGCGACTGTCAAAACACTCTGCACAAACCCAAACGTTCACGGATGCAAAACGTCTAGTTTATGACCAAAGAGAGAATCACATGTGGATTTAATTGCTGCAGCGTGTGCAGGCTGGTCAGAAACCTGCAAACCTGCACAGATGCCATTAAGTGAACAGAGCCGGAGTCACAGTCGGCATTCGGGTATTTGTTTGCAGTCGGAGAAAACGCACCAAGTTTGATTTCATTTGGAGCATACTGTTGGACGCAGAGGCAGATACAGCCCCCCTGACAGGCTGAGCTGCTGCTTACAAGCCTGAGCCTCCTGCTGTCGCTCTTCTCAGACAGATTTCTCTGAGACTTTTCTGTCCCATATGTATTTGTGTGTGTGTGTGTGTTTGTGTCACTCTTTGGTTCAGAACAAAAGATAATTGGGTTTGTGTCATTGCTCCGCTTCCAAAAAATGACCTCATCTCAGTTAACGACAGTATAAAAATGAAGAAAACACCCCAAAATAGGATGGGGCTTTTTTTTTTTTTTTCCTGGGCCCTGCTGGGTTGGGCCAGGCTACCGTACTCCATGCAGGGTAAATATTACTATGTCTGTGGTCGGGCTCGTCTGCAGCAAACAACAGCCCACCAGGGAGGATCTCAGTATGGAAAGTGTGGCTGTGGCTTAGAAACAGCAGAGAGGAACATGAGCGGAGTTGTGGTTTTACAGTATGGAGGGACAACACAGATCCCTTTCTTCTTCTTCTTTTGTACACACAGTCCAAATGGCACATATGTTTATGAAGACCATCTCACCCACGCACCATTCATTAAAGTCATCTCCCGTTTCCCTGGAATCGGTGATCAGTGCATCACAAAAAGATCTGTGTTCATCTGGAAAAAAAAAGTTCCCATTGAAGTTTTTAATCCCAAAATACTGAAGCGGAGCACATTCTCTTGTCGACAACCACATCAAACAAGATCCTTCTCTCCCCTCGTTCCTCCACTTTGGAGCGTGTCTGCCCCATCTTTATAACCCCTCACTCCCTAAAAGCACTTCATCTGGGGCCTCAGGTGGGGTTTCCACTTCCTGGTTGTCACAGTTATGGCTCATTAAAGAGCTCTCTCTCTCAGCAGGAAGGAAACAGACTCCCTCTCAGAACCTCTTAATGTGTGTGGGTCCTTAATACTGTTACTGTCACCGACGCACATGCTGTCTGCATTAACGTTAACCCAGATTGAGGGCACTCTAATGACTGTCAGATGCTGCACTGTGGCACTGCTGTCCGAGTTGTTAATTAGGTGAAAAGTCTGTTTGAGTGCAGAAGGGACCAACCTGCAGCGGGCTGTGTTGTTTTTCTTTTTATAGACACTTTAATTAGGAAAAAACTAGGTGAATTAGGACGTTTCCATCAGATAATGCAAGTAACTCACTTGTATTATCTGATTATCTCATAAAATCTCTCACAAATACTCAGCACCTTTACTTCAGCTGAGTTGCAACTAATGATGAGTTTCATTTTTAATCAATCTGACAATTATTTCTCCAACTGAAGCAGTGAAAAAAAAGGCAGTCTCCGTTTCCCAGAGCCCTGCCTGACATTTTCAGACTGCTTGTTTTCCCCAAGCTACAGCCCAAAACCTAAATGTACCAGTTTCCAATCACAGAGTACAAAGAAACAACAGAATACACACATGGGTGCAGATGGAATCAGTGCGATTTGGGTTGTTATGCTTAAATAAAAGCATTTAACAATTAATGAACTATCCAAATTTCCGCAAATTCATTAGCTTTAATGATTAATGAATTCATTGCTGTGCCTCCGAGAAACTTTTACCAGTTTGTTAAGCAGCATCTGGGAAAAGCTGATGCTGATGCTATTTAAAGCAGAGCATCTCAGGCCTTTGGTGTCACACAGAGGATACGTCAATGTGGACGGAGCTGAGACAGAGAGACGGTGATCCTCCTTAATGCTGCCACATTTTGTAGCAGCTCAGCTCCATCACCCACAGCCATCCCTGGGGACCTGTACACCACCTTCTCTGCCCGGCTGAGATACTGAAACACATGATAACACAAAACCGTTTGACAAACACGTCAGTGTTTAAAATGTCTCATTAGATAATGTGACATTTGGCTGCTGTTGCAAGACAGCTGCTGGAAACATCTGCAAAGTGAACAGCTGTACATCAAATAAGAAATGTACAGGCAGATGTAAAGGAATGTAATGCATATATAGTTTTTATAAATCAAATGTAGACTTTGTGGTCTCATATTAGATGCTTTTATCATGAAATGGTGACGTGATTTGTTGGAAATCATAAAGAATCAGTGCGAGGGCACATAGTATTTGTTCGATACAGTGAAAATAAAGTATTTTGATGTATTTTTACAGTATAAATATTCCCTTCTCAATATTTTATCCTTGATGCTTGAGCCAAAATACTCTATATAGTCTATATTCTGAGATACTGGCTCTGAACAGTGCGTTCTTTGTTCTCCACAGGGAACCATTTTCTTACCTGGAAACAAAGTTTCGGAGCATCCAACCAGCGGCGATGATGGGGGGAAATTTCTTTTCGAGGTCATTCCAGGTAGGAACAGAAAAGATGAAAGCAGTGTGATCACTTTTTATCTTCACCGAGGGCCAAATAATGACAGCAGCCTCGACTGGAGCACGAGCAGAGAACAAAAACACATTTTGATCACTCACAGAATTTATCCACTCCCCGACTTTCACGTGTTTTCTAATTTCTATGTGAACTGCTTTTTTAAATAAATGATTCTTTAGATCCACAGGTTGCAGCGGGTTCAAATGCACATCATTAAACAAAACAGGTTACATGTTAGCTTTGAAAGACGCTAACGCTATGCTTTAACTGAGCTAACTGGCTGTAGTATTATAATTAAAAGACAGATTTAAGAGGTATCAATATCCTCAATTTACCCTCTGCAGGAAAGCAAAATCCCAAAACGTTCAGCTATTTGTTTAGTTTGTTTAGTACTGTGCCTAATATGAATGCAGAGTGTAAGGTTTATGCACACACGCATAATGTCATCATCCACCTTTTTACCAGTTTCTCTCTGCTTCCATTATTGATGCTAAGCTAAGCTAATTGGCTGCAGGTTGTTGCTGAGAGTGGTGTCAGTCCCCTTATCTATCACTTAAATCACTGACACATACTGACTGTATGGAAATATGTTCGGATACAACACAAAGGAATAGTGGGGTATTTTCCCAGGCGGAGCGATGCCAGGAATGCAAGTCTATGGAAATAGATATTTAAAACACACACGCACACTGGGGAAATGGAGACAGCTGGTGAAGGATACAGTAGCAGAGTGCATCAGCAGCACCAGTTGATCTGTCGGTAAAGCCCTGTAGAAAACACAGGATGTGTGCATCAGCTACTTGTTGTTTTATTTACCCTTATCTTTTCTCTGGTGTGTGTCCACGACTCTCAGAGGAAACCAAAAATATAGCATCAAGACATCTTCTCACATTATTTGTGGCTCCCGCAGGACACACAGACAGAAAAACAACATGACCCGTCAGAAAGCAGTGCACGTTCACCCTCACGCTGGTTAGCAAAAGTGTATTAAAGGTAAATATATCATCTCCAAACTGAAATAACAGTGTGTTCTGAAAGCTGCAGATTAAAATTAGGTCTTTTCGACCAAAAATCAGGTTTGTTGATTAGGATTTTTAACAATTTTCTAAATCTGTCAAATCTGTCAAATCTGTGATTAATTGTCCTTATAGTTGGAAGCGGTTGTGTTACAACACATCCGTTTGCTATTTTTTCCATCACCACTGTTATAAATTTGACATATCAGCACAAACGTAGTGAGACAAACATTGTTTACTCAGGGTAAAAGCAGCACATGGTGTCTAAAAGCATTACATCTCAGTGGTCAGGTGTCTGCAATTTGACAGACATGCTAATAATACACAGATTGGCTGCTGTCCATCGTGTGATCACACCATAACATCAACCACGTGGATCTAAATGCTGAACAAATAATAAGTTTTGCTTTTGAGTTTCTGCCTAGAGTCAACTGTTTCACACCAAAAATTAATTTGTCTGGTTTTAGAGAAGAAACGGGAACTCTCAAAAAACAAAACTTTATGTTCTCACTTCTCTTTTTTTCCACACAACAAAGAAATACACGTCTGTTTTTAGAAAGACATTTATATGCTGCTGACAGAAATGTTACAGGCGCAGGGCTGAGGTCCGACACTCAAATACAGAACAAAAAGCTGTAGCGTCAGGGTTGAAATGTATTTCAGCCAAAATAAATAAATAAATAAAAAATCAAGTGCACGCTTAACTGATTGCAACTTGTTTTAATTTTCAGTTCCTCGTTTCCAGGTGTTTAACGTACACGCTGTTAGTATTTATATATCATACCAGTTACTACTGAGACGTATCGACGCGTAACAGTTTGCGGTGCACGGTATGTGGTGTGTTGTCAGACTCTCTTCTGGCTTATGGGGCTTAGTGTTGGTGTTTTCGAGTCTCCACCACAACAAATAGTTGTCATCCCCAACACCCCTCCCTGTGGGAACAGACGGCATTCGTTTTATGTACAAACTGTTGTGAAAGAGGAAGACGCAAATTTAAAATCCAGTGACTCCATTTTCTCTCAGTGCGGCGGGAGTCATAATGTAATATCCACAGTTTACCAGATGATGTCTCCAGCTGCCATATTGCACTAAACTCACTCTGACAGATGTCAGCTGTTGTCTTGGTTATATGTTGGAATTGAAGGATACCAGTTTCAACCTGCCATACAGATAATATACTACTATTTAATACAGTTACAAACTGATATAGCACCATATGATGAAGTTTCAGTTTTTGCTATCAACTGCACCAAATGAACCAACTGTATTTAGCTTAACTTTGTTATTTAATGCAGGGGAAACTGCTAAAATTACAGAAAGCTATTAATTAAAACTCATAATACTAATACTATTAAAGACACGATGATGCAGAGGCGGTTTATCCATTTTTGTCCCAAATAGATGAGACGATGATAGCGCATTAGCTATCATTGGGGAATAAATAAGAGCAAATGTTGTCCTACTAGCATTTATCCTAAAAATGTTTGTGATGTTCAGGGGCTGTTACCAGCGGGATGCCAAAAATAATTAATGACTTCACCTTCAGACCTGTTTTTTCAAAATCAAGGACGGCCATTACTGTCAGCCTGTGTGTAACATTTCCATTGTTTTGTCCTTCACACGTCTTGTGTTTGTGTTTCTTTTTAATTAAGATGTTATTACATGATTTACATAAAGAAGATTTACACCGTTTATTTAGTAAAGGGATAAAAAGCTTGGCTGCTTTTACATCAAACGCCCAAGGTGTGGTGTATTTACTGTTTAACAGAAAAGACTGCTGTGGTTAGTAGTCAGTAACAGTCGATCGGTTATGGGATGAAGGATTTCACCAATGGCAGTTTGCTTCATTTTATACTTAAATTGTCCTCCTCACTTGTTGTTTTCAAGCAACACCAAAGGGCCACTAAACCTGCAAGTTAGTTAGGGATGCTAACAATGCTAAAGTGTAACAGTAGCATAATCAGATGTGTGTTGACTCGGTAGCCAAAGTTGGCTACAATTAGCTTACCACCTTGTGCCCAGCAAAATCTGATTGCTCAAGAAAAACAGTTTGTGATTTCTTCAGAAAATATTTGGTCTCACTTTAAAGAAATACTTTTTAACATTTTGGGAACTTATTTGCACTCCTGCACCTAGAGTTAGATAAGGAGAGTGAGATCAATATCAAGCTAAAGTTTGCTAATAATAACCAATAATTGCCACCATAAGCTGAGGGGATGGAGATCTCTCTTATGTTAGCATAGCTGTAGCCAGCAGCCAACTCACTAGCTTAATTAGCATACTAGCATAAATATAACAAATATATATGTTTGCTTTCTGCAGTAAAGTAAATAAGCACATTTGCTTCTGGTTTAAACACAATGGTTTCAGACTCCACTGGCCACAATGTCCATAGTTAGCGCTCTTCCTCAAACCATCAGAGGCTGGCTTGTTATGGCTGTGTCTCAGATACCGTAAAATTACTCACACAGACCAAAACACGTGGATTAGAATATGACTACCCGCATGTTCACTACAAGGCCCTGGTGTGTTGTTAAAGCACATCAGGGCTCAGCAGGCTTAAGGAGACTTCCAGCAAGTAGCACCGCTAATACTGCTTGAACTGTTTTCCACCGTTCTGCAACATCCACGCCACCACGCCCTCGTACTGATGGAAAACAAGAACAAGGCCTGTTATGAGACAGCAAATAAAGAGGTCTAAGAGAAGTCAGAGAGAGAAAATTGAAGGAAAACACAACACATATATTCCACTGGTCTAAATGGGGCTCTGCAGTTTGAACACAACACATGGACAGTCTCTGGCAGACGGACAGACGGGAAGTGATCGAGGGGGGCAGGGGGTGGAAGTTGTACAGAGATGTCCGTTGTCTTGTAAAGGCTGGCGGTGAGGTTTGAGCACGAGCCGGCTATCGGGTCACTGTGAGGGACTTGAATAGCAGCATCGGGACATCTGTACGGGGAGGGTTACTCTCAGATTAACACACAACTCTTTATTTTTAGCTTTTGTTACTTAGTTACTCTGTGCCTTGAAAAATGTGCAAAATAGTTCAGAAAAACATCTCTGCAGCTTCAGAAACGCACGCTCCGATGCTCTCATCTCTCTTGTTTTTCGTCTCCTTCATTGTGCACACCCACATCTGGATGATGTGTGTAAAAGCTGCAATAAAAGAGTCGCTGGGGAATAAGAGAGGGGGGCTTACGAAGCAGATCCACCACATGGCTAACAATATTTAGACGGGAATCATGGTTATGTCTGACGGAGAGACGCACAGGTACAGACACAATGGGGCTTTTGTTTTGCTCGCCCAAACCGTGACTCTCTGCACCTGTGACGTTGTCTTCCATCACACTGACACGTTGCAACATGTGCAAGCACACATGGGCCTGGGCTGAAGGGAAGAGGGATATCACCAGAAATGCATGAATACAGCTGTCAGAATTTCTATTCCTGGCACTGAAGTTTGAGATTATCTGTGCGTTTTTATTCCGCGCTTAAGGATTACGACATTTTCTGTGCAGCCATGCTTGGTTGCACCTGCAAACCATTCTAAATTCTGGTGCTTTTTAAAGGACGGGTAGCTTTTTAAGCGTATCTCTCATACACAGGCAGCACAGGCAGAGTAAAAACTGGAGTTTTCTCAGTCCATATATCTGAAATACATATCAGAACATCCTGCCGCTCAGGATTAGTGCGCAGTTTTATCTGATGTGGTTGAATCCTCACAAGAATGTCAGGTAAGATCTGAATACAGCTGTGTGGCATAACACAGCTCTGTGCAGCGGGGATCTGAGTTTTGAGGCTTCAATACAAGCAGAGAGTGTGCTCAGCAAATGATCATTTTAGACAAAGTTTCACCGACTCTTCTTCTGTCAAAGTTGCATAAATACCTGTAGCTAAATGTCACTCCACCCGTCGCCCGACTGTGATTAATTGCTCCATTCCTATTAAACAAGAATCAACACAGGAAACTCTCCCCGCTGTGTTTTTGATGGAGAAACTGTGTGCTCCTCTATCCCCAAGCTCCAATAAACACAAGGCCTTGGCTCCAATTTAAGTTCAGTATGTCACTCTCTCTCCCTTCGCCCCAGGCTCAGTCTCTTGCTCCCTCTCTCTCTCTATCTTTCTCTTCGTCTCATTTTCTCTTCGTAGCCTGGTTAGAGTAGCTGGTCAGGCCACGGCAAGTCACCACATCTGAATTATGAGAATATATCCCTGCTCATCCCCAGCGGCGACCATCCCTTCATTCATGAGAGGACCCAGGTATCATGTTGCCATGAGCAGGTGGACAGTCTCAGGCCTAAAGGCTGTTTACAGAGTCTGGGTGTATAAGACGTACATGAGGCCTGGAGGAGTCTCCTGTGCTGCAACGGGGATCATACTTGTATCATTTTGTGGTATAAAGTAAAGGAATGTGGTGCAATTTCCTCATTTTGAATGTGAGTTGACAGTAATGTTGGGAACAAAGGACAGAGGACAGCCTTAGTCAAATTAAAGGTGACGGCGCCATCATGTGGTCATCAAAGTCATTACAGCACTTGAGAAAACAAATTCCAGTCCTGTTTATGTGCATCTTGTTTTCTTTTTGCTAAACTCCCTAAACGTAACTAGAAACTAAGAGGCTCGAGGTTAACCTGTGCTTTTCGTTTAATGTCACAAATGACAGCGATGCACCAAAGCTGTGTGACTCCTAATGAATTCTGCAGGATCGTGGGTTTTGTGCTGAGAGGTAATTTGAATAAATAAATGCACACAGCAGGTGAGCTGCCTCATTTTAGGGCTTTTGTTTCTTTCACACTTGATTTATGACACAGCAGAGTTGCTGACAGGTTTTAATTAGCTGTGGTGACATGACTGAAAAGGGCTTAAGTAGGAAATTAACTCTTTACTCTAGTTTTAGCATAAAAGTCTGTAATATGAGTGAATTATTAAGTTTATGAATGCATTATTGAAATTATTTTTATTATATTTTGGAGTTTATTATTCAGCATTTAGTACTTTGCCATCAGCACAAACCTCATTAGTGTTTAGATTTTACGAGTTTCATGTATAAACTTTTATTATTTTCCTTTATTTAATTTATTGTGCTTGTGACTAATGTTCAGTTGTGATCCTGTGATTTACTGTTTGACACGTTTGCGTGATCAGTGGCCATAGGTAGGCACCTCGGTGACCTCTGGGGTGACTTATGGGTGTCATACGTCACTGAGGTGAATGTCTTATTTACACAATGTGACGTGTGTGATTGAATTATGATAATCACAATGTAAATATGAGCAGGCGGGCAAATCAGAGGGGGAGTAAATCAAAGTAGAGACCCTTCAGATGTTAATGTTATTATTCTGGTTAATTAAAAAACCGAATACAAACTGTAGGAATGTGCTTCATGCTGATCTGAACCTATAAAGTCAGACCTCTTATTAAACAGCAATGAATGATTACTATTGGAGAGTGAAGACAGACATGTAATTTTAAGACAACAGATGACAGTACTGCTCATTGTGGGGAAGCCAGAGGTTCCTTATGAGCCGGCACGCAGACTATAAGCACCTGAAGTTGATGATTGAATGACGGATGGAGGAATTAATAAGCCTAAGCCAGCAGGAGAGGCTTTAATAACCCAAACAATTATTCCACTTGTTCCTGGAAGGTGATAAATATGGGAGGCTGAGAATATTGTCCTCTAGGCATCGGTGTTTAAGGTTAAAGAAGACCCAGTGGAGTAATTGAGGAGGCATATTAATCTGTGGTGCTGACATTTCAGTGTCAGGACGTATGGAGGTGGTTTTCAAATAGGCCCCATGTCACATTAGTCATGGCGAACTTCTGTTGCTGGCATGGGCTGTATGTGCATATATATATGTGTGCACCGTTCCGCATAAACAAAGATTCGTAGAAACGGCCGGCTGTGCAGCTTTAACTCTCATTTTTATTTCAGATAGTCGGCTGAACTGCTAAGATACATATTTATCACCTCACGTTATCTGTAGCTCTTCTGCGCACACATTGTAATGGCGTTAATAGAGTGTGTGAGAGACCGTGGACTATTTTAATCCCACAACGGGCTCACGGCTTCCTTTGCAGGTCTATTTCAAGGCATGCTGCGAAGGGAGGCAACGGTTTGCACACAAAATTGGGCGTTTCCTTTCTATCTTTGACTTTCTCTTCAATGTACATTCATTCATTTGCAATGCAGATGAGTAGCAAACATAAAGGTTTCAATTAAATTCCTTTTTTCGATGTGCAGGCATGTCAAAGTAAACGGTGTTTTAAGCTTGTAGGCATGAGGAAGGCACCTTAAACCATTCATTTGATTGTAAAAGCCATATTTAGACATACAAGACAGAGACAAGACATAAAAGACACAAAATTAAATAAGAATATGTGAAAAGTGAATAAAATTTACAGTAGGCGCCTGCAGTGTGTGTGTGTGTGTGTGTGTGTGTGTGTGTAGTGCAGCACTACGTATAGAATATAGATCAGGATCCTGTGTTAAAATAAAATGAAAGGTGATAAAAGCAGTCTACAAATATAAAATGGAAACAAATATAGAAAATGAAGAAACATAAAAATATCATCATGAAAATAAAATACATGAGCCAAAGGAGAGAGAGAGAGAGAGAGAGAGAGAGAGAGAGAGAGAGTCCCACCTAGCTATAATAAACTTGAAAGCTCCAGGAAATAAGATTACCACCGAACACACATGCACACATGCACCACCTCCTACACCCACTTCACTTCACTAACTAGAACATACACATTAATCCATACACAAGTTTGATCAAATTGATCTGACACACAGGATGAAAACGAGCAGCCCTCTGTCAAAACTACACATTATAACATATGATTCAATTAGCAGCTGGGTGTGTAGTGCCCACACGGCGGCTAATGCACCATAAATCCAGGAGGGATAGAGCAACAGTATGGGCATGCATTAAAAGGGAGATCGGTGAAATATTGCTGTGAAAAAATGATGAAGCCTGAGTGGAAAGATCCACATTTGCATATAAAAGTGTCGACTATCTTCATTTGTGCGTCTCTGGTCAGAGCCTGCGGGATGTCGTCAGTGTCCTTCCTCTCTCAAGCATTCGCTTTGTGATATGACATTTACAAAAAGGTCAGAAACTGAACTCCTATTTCCTCTTTCGCTGTCTGTCTCTCTCTCTTCTCCTCCTCAGTGTATGTTTGTTTATGTGTGGCCGCGCAGTCATGTTTGCCCACATCCATGTTTTCCCATGTGCGCGTATAAAGTCAATACCCTGCCGTCTGTGACACAGCAGCATATGGCCTCCTGGAGGAGTTGTGGCTTGGCAATCTGCTGCTGACATTTCTCATATATGGGGCTTCTGAGAGTAACGTGCCTTGTTGTTGTTCTCTTGATATCTGAATTTATGACCACCCCCATCCAAGCACTCAGCATTACAAAGGGGCAGAGGGCCATCTCAGACGCACATATACAGTGGATGTCAATGTCCTGGGAGCACAAAAGGAGAAATAGTCTAGAAAACAACCAAAAAAGGTTCAGCATGACTCAGAGGTATCAGTGCAGGGTGAGTATGAACTTACGTTTGCCTGTAATGAAACTTCTTCATCGTGATATTAACTAGCTGCATGCTCCTTAATATTCAAAACGCACTATGCAACAGTTAAGGAGTTTCCGCCTCTGATGCAGCATTCGTCGGTGGAAACAGCCACCCGCTGGCTTCATTAGTGACATTTACCCCAGGGAGGATCTCTGGGGAGGATGTTTGTGTTTGAGATTGTGACAGCTCATTTGGAGCTCAGTGCGGTGGCACAAACTCTCAGATGAGGATTATGAGTCATCTTATAGGCTGATAAGAGAGAAATAGCAGACTAAATGCACTGCGTTGACATTTACAATAAACATAGACTGTGTCCCTGTCTTTCCCTAGAGACGCAGCGAGGAGAGGGTGCAATAGCAAGAAGATTAGAAAAAATGCCTTATATAATAAAACTTGTTTACATATATGTTCGCAGTCCCCAGAGGATGGGTTCCTTAAACTTCTCTGGCTTTTCATGAAACATCACTAGCAGGTCAATGTTTTCACACATCTGGTTAAATACCCTTATCACTATGACATGGATTTGTCCACAATAATGTTCAGACATTCATGGTTCCCAGATGATGACCCTGATTATCTCTTCCTTACTCCACTAGCCCCGCCATGAGGTTACCATTTGAGTGCTCTTGAGTAAAATGTCCTTTTGACTTTTCTTCTAGCACCACCATCAGGCCAATCTGTACAGTTCTTTGCTTAAGGGCTGGTTAGCATGCTAAAATACTAAACTATCATTTTAGACATGGTGAGTTGAAACTTCAGCATATTGCAGTAGCATTCTTACTTAGCATGCTAATTAGCAATTACCTTAAAGTACTATTTTGCAGGAGTGCAGCCTCGCAGAACTGTTAGCCTGGCTGTAGACTGGTTCACAGCCTCTATGGTTGCACACACTGTGATAACATTTTACTTGCCATGTTCATCTGAAACTTATGGTGCAGCTTTACACAAAAACTTTTTATAGCAAGCATCTTGAAAACAAAGACAGAGGTGTAAGACAACTAAAATATCCATTGCGATCCTTCCTGTTTTGGTTGTGCCTAAAAGGTAGATGGTGGTAGCCTGCAGGTTGATGCCAGTGCAGACCAGTGCTATCGGTCTAAAATAGGAGGTTCCCAGTTGGTACTCCTCACTCTGAAAGTTATTTGCAGGCCAGGCAAGGCTGCTGCTGCCTAGTTGCTAAAGCAGACGCTGGGGTTGGGAGCAGATAATAGAGGCGGTGGAGGATGATTTTTACATATTCCTTATCGAGCCCTGGAAAACCATTCAGAGTGCCAGAAGGCGGGGGTGGGACATTGCTTAGTGTGTTTTTGCCAAGGCATGGACATGCTGACATTGACTGGGGAAGGAGTTGGAAGGTGTAAGAAGCAATTTGAGAAAGAAAACCCAGTGGACACATCCTTTATTCAGGAGAAAAGAGGGGAAAATTCTGGAGTCTGAGAAAATTTCCTTGGCAGAAGTTGCTGAGATAGTTAGAAAACTTGTCAATGTCAAGGCAATGGGCATGGATGAAACCTGTCTGGATAATGCTGGGCTGCTGTGATTGAAAAGACTGTCACATTGAATTTAGGAGTGGCTCCCTTGTACTGTATTGGCAGATGTTTTTTTGTGCTCAAATAGATTGCAGACAACTCAAGCTCACTTCCTCTGAAAGCCTGTGACAAGGTGCTGGAAAGGAAACTCTGGCTGACTGTCAAATAGATTTAAAAGTAACAATGCAGACTCCTGTTGGTTTTCAAAGCAGAGGCAACATCTTTTTACCCCCTTGTAGTGGTTGAAAGGTTCAGAGTTTTGCTAAGCCTAACTACATGTGGCTTTCTGGATTAGAAAAAGGTCAAGGACCAGTTTCCCTAAAGTGTTTTGCAGGAGTTGTTATGGGAGTTTAGGCGGCCAGAGCTGCTGCAGCAAGCTCTTCAGTCATTGTGCACTCAGAGATTCTCATAATGATCAGGTTTGTTAAAGGGGCCATTGGATTCCTCCCTTCTGTGTGGGACTTGCACACACTGCTCATTACGGCACGAAGTCTGGAGAGTGTTTAGTTCAGATATAGTAAGATGACATCTGCTGTATGGAGAAAATGTTATCCTTTTATGGTTATCAAACTGTTTCCAATGTAATGGCTGAGTGTGACGGCTAACATCTCTATCATATCCAGCTCAGAGTGGAAAAACTGCTAATAAGAAGAAGCAGCGGCAAAACGCTAGCTGATAATTAGCTTAGCTTAGCATAAAAACCAGAAATAGTTGTTTTAAGAGGAAGTTATTTACTGGACTATCTCCTGTATGTGCGCTGTGACTTCCTGGAATCTTGTCGTCACCATGGAATCCTGTCGTCACCGAGGTTGCCAGGCAACCAGTGCAGTGTCCAGGAAGTCACTGTAGCTGCAGCAAGGTTACCAGAAACCTTTAGCTTGCTCCACGGGTCACAGGACCCTTGCCTTGACGATCATTGCAGTCAAGATATAGCCCTGCCTGTAGATCCTCAACGGTTTGCAGTCAGTAGAGTTAACTAAGCTAGCTGTTGAGCAGTACCAGTTTTCTGTATCAATGGAGAAAGAAAGGTCAACAACCAGTGTTAAATTACAACTTGTCAACGTTATGCTTTGTTGTTGTTTGTGTGGATCAAACAAACGAGCTGTCTAAGAGAGCTTCAAATTAGTCTTTATGCTAAGCTAAGCTAAAACAGCTAGTTGTTGGATCTTCTCATGTAACTCTTGGCAAGAAAGCAAACAATTTCTTAAAATATCAGAATATTCCTTTAACGCAGCCTGTACATGTTCTTCCCATGCATATAAACATTTAAATTAGATTAAAAGTGAGATTGGATTAATAAAACAACTGACAGTGAATGCAACAGGATTTTACCACTTACAGTTTTGTAAGTGAGAGATTAGAGCTTTGTAACAGCACATGAATGTGATTGATGGTTTTGATATGTCTGATCAGTGGTTACAGTCTTCTAATGTTCCTCTGTAACAACACAATGTGCACTTTATGTATTTTAGTGATGGGACCAAAGCCCGTGGGAGCTCATATAATGGCTCAAACTGCACAGTGAGTGATGAAGCCCATTTTTCATAAAGCCATGATTGATCAACCACTAAATGGAAAAAGGCGGCTGCAATAACAACACAAGAGGGTAACGTGTAGGATGAGTGGCAGTGCAATGTTGCCTGCTGCACTTTTTATATTGTACAGTAGAGGTGTTTGGCTTAATGACGCATCCGCCACCGGCTCCAAACAAAGCTGTCATATCATGAGAAAATGATAAACTAGCAGCATGTAATGGTAAATGGTTTTGTATCTCAGCTGTGAAGGACAAGAAAAAGTACAAAAAACCCCACAACTTTGCAATTTTAAACACATACTTTTTGACCCACGCATAGATCCCTTACATCTCAGCCAGACTCATGTTTAACTCCTGATTCAAAAACGTACGTGACGCATTGCAGGAGACTGGGGAATTTGTCCAAACAATGAGCTGCATAGCTTTTGTACGTGGTAAACGTTGTTTGAAATATCCGCCTCATTCTCATCTGCGTTCTGGCAAAAGAAACTCCTTCTCCTTCCTTTCTTGTGTCTGTGCATTATTAGTGAGATCCTCCGGAGGAAATGCACTGAGGCCTGCAAACAGGCCAAGTCTCAGGCCAAAGAGAGGAACAGGACAGGAAGCTCAGATGCTTACATAACAACCCTGTTGAGGGGATCGGTATTTGACATGTCACATAGCAATCTCCTCCATCAGCCTCCCACTGTAACCCCCGTCCACAACCCCTGCTCCCACATGTATCAGGTTGGCCAGGTCTCGGCGAGGGCACATTTTGGCCTCCAGTGCAGTTTCTACAGTATGTTTGTCTAATGGGGACACTTGAATGTTCAGACCAATGGTATGTAAACTGATTTCTGTCTGGATAAATATTTAGATGTTTCCCTACTACCTTTTTTCCCCTCTCCCAGTTAAATCCAACAGGTATCGTCGGTTTTAAATTTAATCGCCCAGGATCAAAGGGGCCCTCTCTGCCATTTAATGGAAGCCAATGATGTGTGGTTCGCCTTTAAGTCTGGGTGAGATTGAAAAACGATAAGGAGGCTATTAAAGACCTTCCTCCGAGAGGGAGAAACCCCAGTGTTTCAGGGCTTCTTGGCCACCAGTAGCAGCAGCCTTGTCGACCCTGCACGGCTGTATTTATAGAGCGCTGTGGATGAGTCATTTGGCCGAGTGCCCACTCTTCGTTCTCCAGATTTACAGGTCCCCACTTTGGGGAGGGCTGCTTGATTTACGATACACCTCCTCCCCCTCCACCACCACCAGCTCCCACCCCACCCCTCTCACTTCCTTCAGAGACAAGCAGACACACCATCTTGCCTTCGGCGTGCTGTCTCACTCGGTTTCAAACGGCCGCTCTCTCCTACACTTCTTTCGTGTGTGTCTTAGAAAATATGCTTCCTCTGCTCTTTCAGCTCCTTTGACAGAAGTGCATGTGGAGGAAAGGCTTCCTGCGAGGCAGACAGACTAGCCTTAGCCTGACCTTGCCCGAGTGCTGCTGATTGGTGTGTCACATTGAACCGCCTTTGACCCAACAGAATGAAGTTTTAGGCGAAAGAGTTATATGAGGTGGAGGAAAGTGAGAAGCGGGGGAAGGAGGGGGAGAGTAGGAAGGACAGTAGTGAGCGCAGTGGAGTGTGTTTTAGCAGAAACAGAAGAAGATTAATCTATCTGTGGCACAGAACAAGAACAGATGAAGAAGTGGCACTGGGGGGCCGGCGGTCAGCAGCGACAGCGTGGCTTTTGCTCCCTCAACCACCAGCTGAGAAGGGGGCACGTCTTCCTCTGCTCCCCATGGATCTTAACTCCAACCCAGGTCTGTCTCTTTACATAACAGCAATGAACACTAACACGTTTGCATCTGGTCTGGACCGTTTCATTACGGTGGCAGTGATATTATTAGACTTTGCACTGTCTTTAGTTTCAGTTACGGCTGACGGGAGGGGTGGGAAGCATGTCTCAGGCAGCTTTACTTGTCTTAAACTTAAGACACAAAGCTACTCGCAGATGAGTCGCGAATTACCCGGTGTTCTCATTGAGAAAGCGTCTTTTCCATATGCCGTGCACTCATCGTGTCAGCAGATGGGGTGTTTTACAAGTTACAGTTCATGGCTTATGTTTATTGCAGCTGTGATTTCAGATGAGCAGTTTACGATGCGTGCATTCCTGATTTTCCTGCTGCCGTGGTGACGTCGATGCAGCTTCCTATTAATTTGTCCACTATAGCAACATCTACAAACTGCGAATTACGGAGTTGTTGTTTCTGTCAGAACTTTTTATTTCATATGCAGTAATGTCTTTTCATGGAGGGGCTTTGCTCTGCTCCAAATCCTCATGCTTACATTTTCTACAAACTGCAGTTTCATTAATGTTAGCATTGACGTTATCATTTTGCATCGCTTCTTCTGGAACACATTTTTAACTTTTGCAGCAGCGCTCCCTTAGACCTGCACACATACTCTGATGGTGATAGTCAGTGGAGTTCCACTTTTACACCTTTCTTATGTTTTAAAAACTGTAAAATCACAAATAAGTTGTGCACAAATTAAATTATCGTGCAATATATTAATCTGCTATAAAATATGATTTATGGGAATATTGTAAAAGTGAAATATTGATCCATCAATGCCACTTAAAATTAAAAGGAAATAACAAAAACAACATAATACTGCTCGTTTCACAAACCCATTTAAGAATGCAGATTTTAATCAGGCATTTACATTTTTAAGTTTTCGAGTTGTTCAGCCAGTTAGCTTCTCCTTATAGCCTTTCTGTAATGCTCTGTGCTCTCTGCCAATGGAAAACTGGACTCCACAGCTCTGTCTAATGTAAGATGATGCATGATCTCTAACCAGTCAGAGAACTTGTTACATCCCATTATACTGTCTTATAAATGACTTTGTAATTACTCATAGATCGTTAATTAATTTGTGAATACTGTTTTCTAATGAACCACTGGTTATTTATTAATTAATTAAATGCTTTACCCCTATTTACTTCACACTTGCTGTCCACCATACAAAAGCCATTCCCATACAGAGAGCATCCCCGATTGTAAATGCAGTGTGCGTTTTAATGCTTTTCACTTTTTGAATTAAGAAAACATTGTATACTTCAGCCTTCTACCTCTGTTACGTGACAGTAAATATGTTAGTCCTATACTGCAAGCAGTGTAAACACCACTGAAATGGTGTGAGAAGGATTTAGCCATCAGAGCCATTTGAGTAACTTGTATAACAACATAAGCTTTCAAGCCACATATGTAGTTTAAATGCCACCCAGGTGTGGTGGTACCAGATACGAAGCTTTAAAAAACCTTGCCAGAGGGAGAAAAATCATGCTTAGCAAAAAGAGCATTCTCGCGGCTGGGTCGAATTTCACTTTGCTCGGCTGCTCGAGGCAGATAACAGAACACACTGCTGAATTCATGGCTCCCAGCCTGCCTGTAAATCCATCCTGGTGAAGCTGTTCTCATGCAAAAATCTGAAGCAACAGATGGGAGAGAAATTGGCCTGAAAAATAGTGTATGTACAGAACGGCCGGGCAGAAATGAGATTTCAAGAGTTGCTGGTGGAAGCGAGGAGACGGCAGAGGAAGTGACACGTTTTACAAGAACTCAAAAAAACAAACCAGTTGGCGAAAGGATAAAGGACTTGATTACGATTAATTATGAATAAGCCATTTTGTGCATGAATACTGCCCAGTTTATCAGCCATGAGCCAGCACATCTCTCTCATTACTCGCATGTGGAGGCAACAAATAAGTGAAAACTTAATCTCTATAAACACGTCATGCAGATAAACACATAATCTGTAGGAAATGATTTAAGATTTTGGTACAGGAAGTGTTCTGGTTTCCATTCATAGCTCATTTGTACTCTTGACACTGCATCTGATGTGAAAACATCCCCGATAAATGGGCTCGGCAAAAGATATCAGCCGATCTAGGATAGATGTGCTCATCCAAATGTCATGTTTGACATTTAATGA
Organism: Datnioides undecimradiatus; assembly: GCA_008933995.1. Lineage (NCBI taxonomy): Eukaryota > Metazoa > Chordata > Actinopteri > Lobotiformes > Datnioididae > Datnioides > Datnioides undecimradiatus. The sequence continues at coordinate 2,980,777 of WARS01001868.1, read as the reverse complement.
CATTTAAACTTTGGTTCGCTCATGTTATCAAACGAACCTCATAACTGAAGACTGAACTGTTTAAGTAATTCAGTGTGTTGGCGGTGATCACAGGATTACAGGGCAAAACTAAAGAGAAGAGGTGTTAAATCAGCTGATTAATCCATTAGCTGATGGACCAGGATTAATCAATTACTTGGCTTCAGTAAATGCCAGCAGATGTTTGCTCGTTCTGTTTTCTCAAATTTGAGTATTCGCTCCTTGATCATGGATTCTGGGAAACTGTTACTGGCATTTTCATATATCTTAGAGACCAAATGATAATTGAGAAAACAATGATTTGTATAATCAGTAAACAAAACAGATTCAGTCCCGCTGAAGACCACCCCTAATTTGCAACTAAAGGCATCAGCACTGTATACAGTGATCTCCTTAAACTCCTGTTAATCCATGCAGCACTGCACAGCTGCACAGTGATTAAATGCATGCATGTGTGGTTATGCAGTAGCAACGGCAGTGACTTAAGTTAATAAAAGCTTTATTTATAGCACAGGTCTGAGTGTAGAGAACTGACTGAACAACATCAGCAAAAGTCCAGCGACCCACTCAAACACACAAAGAGCCAACCTCGTCGTCAGCGTTTCTCTGTCTCTCCACTTAGATCATCGCCAATCTTTTTCTTTGACCCAGCTCGCCTGCGCTCCCCCTGCACTGCCGCAGCCCTCTCAGGCCGGCAGCGCTTTGGCCAGCTTTGTCAGAGAAAACAACGAGGATGTGGCAGACAGGACTGCTGCGATGGCCAGAATGAAAACACGCTTATCTTGCTGAAGCCGATGGGCGCTGTCCATTGGCGGTCCAAATAACTGGGCGGCTGGTCAGCAGGAGGTTTTATGGTGCATGCCTTCTGAGTTTGGCCATCACATGGATATATGTACAGGAGCACAGCTTCCATAGGCAGACACAAGCAAGAGGTTATTGCACAGATGCAATTGCTTTGGTTTTTTGCACCTTAATGTTGTCATACAACCATGTTCCACCTCATCAGTCACTAAGAGTAACTATAAAGTGGTGGGACAGGCTCATGCAGGTCGCTGATTGATGAATGTCGGATTTATCTCTACTTTCTATCACAATAATGTTCACCTCTGACAGGCCGTTCAATCTCCTGAAGCAATCTAGCAAATGAAAACGCTGATTAATGTTTCCATGACACATAACCAGAGTGAACTCATTTTATAATGAAATTACTCCATGTGAATTAAAGTCATGGGGGGCATTTTTCTTAAGATGCCAGCTGTCAGGATTTTTCCTCTCTTCTATCTATGTTTTTGTTCCACCTCAGACTCTTGAAACGATCACAGTTTGGTTAGGTTTAGAAAAGGATCATGGTCATGTTAACCATGTTAAAATAATTATGCACTGAAAATGCCAATTTAAGCAATGTTTAAGCTGGAATAAGGCACATTTTGGCTTCATATGAGACTCAAACAGCAGCCTCTTGAGTCATAGTCTTGTCTTTCTGACTGATCCCTCCACCTTAACCACCTCTCTGTGGACTTTCTCACTCTTTGACCTGACCTGCTCATTGAAAACGTCGCTAAAGGGGTTCCCAGTAACTAAACGGGCTCCTGACCGAGCACCCATGTGTGAGACTCAGCTGCTCCAGCAGTCACACAATAAACCAGAAGCCAGGTTCCTATAACCCTCTCTGAAGAGTTCAAAGGGCTTCCCCAAAGGCCGGACTGGCTCAACCTACCAATTTTGGCTCGGGGGTGTGCAGGTGTGCTTCTGCCCTGAAGCCCTCATCAGTGCTGAAAGGTGATATTAGGAGGTATTAGTGAACAGAGCAACAGGTACTTTGTCAAGTCCACTCCTTGTTTCAACCTTCCCGGAGCGCCAGGATGTTTGTCTGCATCTTTTCCTTCCAAAATAATTGTTACCGGATGCTTTATCTTTTCTTTATCTTAGCAATTAAGATGGGAGCTGTAATGTTTTCAACATTTGGTGAGTGACATGTTGCCCGGCAGAGTAAAAAGCTAAAACTTACATCTCACAACAGTTAAATGTTGTCCTGCAGACCACGTTTTAGCAGTAGCATCTGCATCTTGTATTGGGCTTAGCACTGACAACATGCTGGATCTAAATCCAAACAACTTTGGATATCAGACAAACACCGAGGGAAATCATTTGTTTTGGGGCAAAGAGCGCGCAGCGGATGTGAATTCCTGGCATACAAACCATACAGATTTACAGTCTCATAGCCATGAGTGCATGACATACACTAAAATGACCATAAGGATGCCTCCATGTTTCACACGGAGACACAACAGCTGTTTACTTAAAGTGCATCAGCTGTACATGACAGATGAATTCTCTTACAGTATGGGGATGATGCCGCGCTAAATGTGCGATAAAAGCTAATGTCAGGTTGACTTATCTGCAGGTTTTGCTCTTGGATCTGTGTGCACTGCACCTTTCCAGAAGCCTCCTCTGAAGTATCAGTCTGCCTGTAGCACTGATGTAATGTTTCAGCCTCCCAGCATTGCGTGCAAGCGTTCAAGTGACAACAGCTGCCAGCCCTCACCAAAACTCAACACTCCTCACATTTTAATGGGATATTAATCCCCCCAGTCGGTAGTCGCTGGAGCTGTCAGTGGTCTAAGTGGTTCACTCGTAAGGATTTCGGTATTTTAACAAACCTCAAAGTGTTGTCATGCATAGCTGAAAGATGTTTGGAATTAGCGTAGACTTAATCTCACGTTATACCACAAGTCACCACTGAAATAAACAGGTTGAACAGAATGTCTGTGGTTTCATACCAACGGCCGAGAGCATCCATCAATGTCACTTGTGATTTATATTTGCAACCCAAGTCAAACATAAAATGATTATTCTGTTTTTGTTTGGGGTTTTCTATGCAAGGAAAACATATATATGCCCTGAAGGCAGCCGCCGGTTTCCATTTCAGTGAAGCCTGAAATACAGCTTGAAACTGTAGTTTTAGATAGAGCCTATAATCAATCATAGTAAACATGATGTGCTGTATTCTTTTCTTGTCACGGTTACGCAGGAAAAAGAAAACAGTATTGTCAGAAAGATGTTATGTTTGTGGTTAATAAATGGGCTAAAAGCTTCAAAAAGGCAGGTACCATCCCTCAAAATGCACCAGCCGACACCGCACGCCTCACTTTCACCTCTGCTTTAGTGTCTGGTCTTTATAATTATCATGTTCCAACACAAGCTCTGGACTTCCAGTCAGGTCTGAGCCGCGTTTCCTTTTCCCAAAGCTGAAATCGATTCCCCTTACATAATGGTATATTTACAGCAGCCTTGGCAGGACACGCAGACACGGCTCTTTATTTAGTTGGCATGAAATCAGAACAGAGACACTTGGCTTTTTGACAGGCCTGCGACCTCCATGAACGGACTGACCCATTGCCTCCCCGACTGTCCTCATGACAACTCATTAAAGCTGCGCTCGCTCATAGTGCTCGACGGCTGCCTTTCACCAGCGCAGCTCGCTCTCCTCTGTGTGAGAACAGAGGATTGTGTTTCGTATGAATCCCTCGTTTTTAGAGCTTTTTTCAAAAGATTTTTGAACTTAAAGTTTCACATTGTTTTGGCTAAAGTTGAGGTTTCAGAGCCAAAGTAGTCAAGGTATCATGTTTGCCTTTCAGCGCCCAAGAATACAGAGAATGTAGAGTCGACGTGGCCATTATTCTCCATTTTTTTGGTGCCATGATTACCTTCGTCCCCACGGGCGCCTGCAGAGGGACAGTAGAGCCAAACAGCCCTCGTCCCCTTTGACCTCCCCGCTGCTATTCACTTTGTTGCTCACTCAGCGTCAGATGGTAATGGATAGCCATAGTCACTCTATGGAGTCTGTGTTCTCCGCCAGACAATGTCTTTGGGGACTCAGGTGGAGGCTAATGTTGTGGTGTCTGCCTTCAGATTATGTCGATTGACAAGGCAAGGACCACCGTGACACCAGGAAGAGAATTAGCCATCGATACCTTACAGGGGGTGAGGTGAAAGGGGACACCGAATGTAGATACATGGGAAGATGTAGCTGCTGACAGACACCAGGAGTCTTTGGAGCTTTGGAGTTTGTTGTTTTTTGGGATATTAAAAAGCCAGATGCTGTATCGTCGGATTCTTCTTCCTTCCCTCATGTCAAACCTAGTGCCTACATTACCCACAATGCAACCCCAACGGTACCAACATTTTGGCGTGTTGTGCTAGCTGTGGCCGCTTGACCCGCTAATCCTTCCACACACGTTTTCACAAACTTTAAGTCTTCAGCCCCAACGGTCGCTGACTCAAGCGACATCACTTGAGGCAATTCCTCAGGTTTCAGGCAGCGTTGTGAGGTTCATGTTACAACCTAAAGTCATTTTTCCTTAAATGCTTATTCGTGTTATTGTTATTATATGAACTCATTCACTTTTTTATTTTAAGCACAAGAAGTAAATAATATTACTCAGTCGTCAGTTTGTGAAATAATGGACTTCTAATTCAGTTCAGCAATATTCACCTTATTTAACTTACTAACTTACTTTTGTTGGTACAAAATATCCCAATATAACCTAGTTTCCATGTGATGATAATAACAGCGATGATTATACACCCTCAGTATTGTCACTATGTCATTTTAGGGTTTATTTGATTCCACATGCAAAAAGTCAACATTAGGTAATGATGCTCTAAACAGTTTGTGGTTGAGGATGTTAACAAAGCACTGCAGTGTGAATGGGACATCCCGTGTTTGCTTATGGGGTCGTGCCCTGTGTCAGACCATTGGCCTTTTCAAACCCAAGCCTTCAGAGAGAGAGAGAGATCTGCCTATTGTTCCCATTACAGTGCTTAACAGAGGTATGCGTGAGTGTGTGTGAGTTTGTGTGTGTGTGTGTGTGTCCTCCCCAACCCCCTCTTCAAACCTCACCTCCCTCCCCTCCTTCCCTTTCTCTTTCACACCCTCTCAGCTGTGCTCACTCACTCATTCTGAGCCAGGCCAAAAAGTGGCAGAGCGGCTCCTCAGTCAGGAACTCCCGTCCGCAAGTTAACCCAGGCTGCCGGCGCACCGCAACCCACTCAGGGAGCTTCTTTACAGGGGTGTGGAGGAGACATGGAGATGGTTCATCAGGCGATTCATAGTTTACCACAGTATGGATTATCTGATTTACTATCCTCACATCAAGGTAACAACAAGAAGTCTGTTATTTAGCTGTTTTGAGCCTCTTTAAGTATCTTTACATGTATTCTCTCCTGCAGTACAGTGGCTGTGTTTCCCTAAACAAACACTAATGTCTTTATCACAGACTCCTTTGTTGTAACAGCTGCACTTTGCAGCCGCGTTAGATCATCTGGGGTGAAATCACTCATGAATGAAACTCTGTAGAGCAGAGATGAAAAAGGAAGCGATGGCCGCTTTTTGTCTCCGCTTTTAATCCTCGTCATCATTCCTCGTGGATGAGCGCACATTTTGGCGCAGTAGTTTGGCTTGTCGCTCGACAGTAAGTGACTTCCTGTTCTGCTCCAGGTATTTATGATGTGTGGACTTGTGAGAGGACTATCATTAGGCACAATATTGAATCTCAACTTGCCCCTGCTTGCATGCAAACAAGGAGACTCCTGCAGACAACAGAGAACAAACCCTGATAGATCCATTTAATCCCTCTACTGTACACACACACACACACACACACAGAGCTATGACACATATTTTTGTCATTTAAAGCTAAACAGGGTAGTTACAGTGTCTGCATTGTTTTCTGGGCCAGCAGCAGCTGCTTCCTCCACTTGGCAAGCAGCACAATCAAAGTCTGGAAGAACTTAACGTTTTCTCGACGAGTCTCCTACAAAATGTGCTCCACTTTCGAGTCGTACCGAGCAATTTTTAGGTCATCTTTAACCCGCACTCCCTTTTATGCAATGTCTGCCTAAATGAAAACAAACCGACCACTTTTCTAAACATTTTGAGTGTTTCTAAGGTTGCACATCATATTTTTAAGGATTAACTTGCGTACTCTCTGGCATTTTTAAGTGCTGGAAGACACACTTAATCCATTTTTGGCTGAATGTTTGATTAGATCATTGCAGTTTGGGTTTTTGGTTTTTTTTTTAGATCTGTTCATTCACAGAGAGCTACAGTAGGAGACAGTTAGCTTAGCTTAGCACAAAGACTGGAGGCAGGGGGACACAGCTAGCCTAACTCTGTCAAAAGATTATTCACGTTTGTACAAAAACAGAGATTTGAAGTCGGTTTGTGCTAAGCAAAGATAAGCTTCTCTTAACTATAGATTCATATTTAATGAGAGTGGTGTCAGGCTTTATCATTTAACTCATGGCAGTTGGAGAATAAGTGCTTTTCCCATTTGTTCTGTGCATTAAAAAGAGAAGTGTCTAATCAATGGTTTTGTAATATATTACAGTGCTGGGAGTCTGTGTGTCCTGTAATGCAGACACTTGTGTGTGTCCGATTTATCATCCAGTGCAGCACTCTGCATGCTACACAATGCGTTCGCTGCATGTCGCTTCACAGGGCTCACTCGCAGAGGTGCAGGGCAGAGTGAAGTGTATCAGGGCTCCAGGTATTTGTGAGCAATTACAGCACAGTGGGATCCTTTGTTGTCTCCCACCTGTTTTGAGCCATTAGTTAAAGACCGGTCTGCAGCTGGGGTTTGGCCGCTTATTAGGGCCGGTGGTCAAAACTGGAATGAACAGTTGTTTGCCAATAGCACTCAATCTGACTCACAGAGTAACTGTGACACACAAACACACACACAGAAGGCAACTATAAATAAAGTGATTTAACAATATGTTTCATGTAATAAAGGAGGATGCAAACAGTTCATTATATCAATGTTTGTCTTTTGTTTAGCTACAGTTTTGAGGTTGACTGTATTACCCACCTGTCTGTAGTTATGGGCTGCATGTTGCACTTACAGCGCAATGTTTCCTGCGTGTGAATAGCAGATTTTACTGGAAATGAACTTGTCGTTTTAGTAAATGCTCCACAGAGGAAACTGTAGTCAGCGCATTATCATTTGAGGATTGAACGGGTGTGGCGTCTTTTTCTTCTCCTGAACTTTTTCATGAAGTCTCGAGGTGAACGAGGGCTCTTCATCTGTGCGCCTCCTTTAAAACAAGCCTCCGCAAAGCTGACAATCGTTCACCGCCGAGTTTCTAAAAGTTTGGGGCAGCGTGCAGGAGCGTGGTGAATCGGGGGAACTGTGACAGCTGTCACGGTTGTCTCTTCAGGTACAGTCGCGCTATAAGCGAAAGCCCCTCGACTGTTGCTGGCAGTAAACTCCTGCTAGGATCGGTCTCATTTAAGAGGCGATGACTGAGGCCCGTGCCAGTCACGTACGAGCAGTCTGAGAGATTTGTGTGGTGGAGAATTAGACTTGTAGGCAGCTTAACCACAGCTGGTAGAGAAACTGTCAAAGGGAAGCCTCCAGTCATTTTATTTAGAGGGACTGAAGGGACCAGGGACTGAAAAGCTAATATTTGCTCTTCAGGGGGATGAGACTCCTGTTTTCTCTGGTTATCTGTTTATCTGATGGTTTTTACCCTTCAATCAAATCACTGATTGACCTTTACATGTCTGAGATCAGGAGACAATGCTGACTTATCTGGGAATGCTGTTTTGTTTGTGGATTGTCTAAACACAGGCCTCCGAGCAGTTAGCAACTTGCGCACGAAAAGACTTTCACTGCATTTGGCTTAAAACAAGTTCCAATGAGATATGCATCTTTGCCAAATATGCAAATTGAACTCTTTTCATCAGTGCCTGGAGCAGTTTACGACACCTATGTCATTCACAGACTCATGACTCAATCACTGCAGCTGCAAGATCTGAGTCTGTTTTTCATAGAAACCCACTTTGCTCCTGAGCACAAACATGAAACAAGGCACTTGGCTGAAAGCTTACTGACTGAATTTCTGCCAGACAGTAAAAGTAACTGTCTGGAAATGCACTAAAAGACAGACAGTGTTATTTTGTTGTCACTTGTATTGTTACCCTCTGAAGAAACTCTGGATTTAGCTTGTTAGAGAAGCCTGAGGATGGACGTCCATGCATCTGCTGCCCCTGATGTGTGTCTGTTTCATTATTATTTCTGTATTTACAAATGATTAATACTTTTACTAATGCGAGTACCACATGCTAAAGGTAGCCAATGATAAATATGTTTCAAACATGTTTTTAAATCACAGTTTTGTTCAGAACGTTTGTGTACATGTCGTTCGTCTTTTTAAGCCAGGTGGCTAATTCAGCCACTGTGGATGAAAGTTAAGCATCAGCAGGAAATGGCAGGAGGAACAGGAGTGTGTCGTAACAGCCACTGTGCGCTTTATAATCCTGTTGCACGCTTGTTTAACAGCTTCACAACCAAAAGGAAATACCGTCTTTCCCATAAGCGAAGTGGAAACACACGTCTGCATTGAGGGCTGATTGATTTTAAATGTGGACAAAAGCACTCACAGGGGCGGCGGGGAATCACAATTACTTTGCATGACAATCAACGCAACGAATGCTGTCAGGGTGAAGATGCCTGTGACCGAGAAACCTCTGCATGGCCAACTGGATTAATTGGTGTCACTGCGAAATTGAGCTTTCCAAACAACAAGTGGGGCAAGCTTTCAAGTAATTTTATCCAGTCACTTGTCATTTTGCTCAGACCGGCGCATTGGTAGGCTTAATTCTGTGTTTTTGGAGTGAGTCCAGGTCAGATGAGGCGCTATAGAGGCACATTATTTTCTTATACCTTGAAAAACAGAATATTTTATGAGCAGATTCTGAAAACCAAGTGCATTTTCCCACATACGACTCAACAAATCACTACAAATAGCCTGCACCTGCTGTGACACGGTAACTTGAGACGTCAGTTGCAGCTAAATCCAGTGACGTCTGCCTTAATTGATACAACCATTACATCCCTATCTGTCACAAAATGAAAGTATTATGTCGGTATCTTTAAATTTGCTCTGCATGCATGCAAACACATACAGAAAGTTACTTTTTTGGCTTTTTTGTTTGATTTGTCAGTCACATCTATTATTTGTAACATAATCTGGAGAGACACCACCTTCCTCAAAGTACAGATGTTTCAGCCTGCAGGCCCGTAAACATGAAAGTTTTGGGAATTGTTAGCTAACAAATTGCTTGACGAGTGGACGTAGTAATATTATTTGTTGAAATTGCCTGGTACATGCTGATGTAAGCGCGTTTCACAGTTTGTTATGCAATAGATAAGATAGAGATAAAATAATTGGATGATCATATGAGATTACAAATAAAAAAATTAATCTTGTTTTTGGCATATATTGTTAAATAAGTGCACAATGTGATTTGAATGTGATCTAAAAACACATTTTTCATGTCATCTCAGCCGCTGTACATCGAAAAAGTCTTCTTTCCCCTGAACGCAGCATTAGTTGTGTATCAATCCACAGCTGAAAATAGTCCACAATAAATGAATTTACTTCAGTTTTACTGAAGTTTACCAAAAACAGTAACAGTACAGTTCCCAGCTGATTTTGATGAACTATTTCACTCTTTTAAAAATGAAAATGAGAGTTTGTGAGCCAAGATTAAAGCGGGGGAAGTAGGTTTGGGTCTGATTTGCTCCGGGCCCTGTAAAGGCTTGGCACGGCCCTGGTAGTCCCTGTCTCACACGGTCTCCCCCTCACAGTGGACACAGCAACACATCGATATCCTCCCTCTCTCTCTCCCCCTCTCTCTCCCTCTCTCTGAATTAAATCCATTATGTGAGGAGTTTGCCACTGGGCTGGAAATCTGAAGCGCCGTCTCCAAGTATTTCTCGGAGCTTTTCGCACCGGCTCAAGATCAACTCACGTGCCTGAGCCGCAGATTTCAGCGGCGCGTTTGCGCATCGCCGCGTTTCTTCACTGCCAAACTGCAGCGCTGGGAATCTGTTGCGCGTCGCAGATGAACTGACAGCGTGGATGTGATTCCTGCGCTCAGGAGGTGAGGTGAGCTGGAGCTGGAGCTGCCTCCTTTGTGGACGTTTGAGTCCTGAATGGGGAAGCGGCACGAGTTCAAATGTAACGTTTAATGTAGATTATACACAAATGTCGCTTTGCACGTTCAAGTCCTAACGCGCGGGTGTGATTGACAACGTTAAATCAATCGTGTCGACTGCATGCGAAGTGTAATTAATGGGAGCTGTGGGTGCAGATCGATAGCGGGTAGTGACTAATCACTGGATTAGGCGCGGGGGGCACGAGCGTGCTGCTAAAGGAAGAGCACGCTTCCTGGACGCGGATCACAATATGGGTCAAAACTTCGGTGCAGGCTTTAATTAGACATCCTCACTGTTGCTCTGTGCACAGTATAGATGGATGCATGAGTTGGCTGGACAATACTAGCAACATTTATCTGTATTTTACAATAATCTGTAAACTGATTTGTCAAATTTAGATATTATTTGAACAGCAAATGTAGTTTTGTTAAAAATCAAACAGATCTGTTATTGATTATTGATTAGTGCAGGGATCGATCCCATAAATTCCTTTACTCTGGGTATCACAAATTCAGTTTTTATTTATTTTATTTTATGCTGAAAATCTCAATTCAACACCTACTAAAGGAACAAAATGTACAAAACTAAATATACATTTAAAATAATGCCCATTGTAATTTCCCAGCCCGGTGTCACGTTAAGAGTCCCACACTTAAAGGTATTTTACAGTGATTCACAGCGATACAAGCAACTAATCCCCACATCTGGGAGAACGTTTGACATGTTTGTGTGTAAAACGTCACAGATTAATTGTCTGTGGATCGTGAGCAACGTTAATTGATCAGAGTGGGAGGGAAATGCAGAGAATGCACAGTGAAAGAGTAACGTTGGGACTGAATATGAGAGATTCTGATTGGTTTTCAAAATAGAAAATTGCCTTCAGCTTCAGCAAACAAACTCACTTTCTTCTGTAGGCCCAAAACTGAAAACAAAAACACACTGAATCACTATTAATCACTAACTAAATCAATCACATCAATCACTAAATTGCTCATACACATATTTGCTATCATGTCTATGAAGTGCGGGACACAAGAAACAGGAATTGATTGATTGAGCCTAAAGTATCAGCTTTACCTGCTTCATCAGGTGAAACTACAGATTTAATTATGTTACGAGGAGGCGGCAGCATGCATGACCCTTAACGTCTGAATACGGCTCCAGTTACACTTTTAGAGAAGCTCCTCGTCTGAAAGTTCATTACTGTCACTTGAGTTTGCATCGTCTGTGTTTGTAGAGGGAGCCTGCAGTGGATAAACACTGAGAACATGCAGAAGGCCACACGGGGCAAACACGGGCATCTGCTCCCTGCTAATGAGATCTCATGGAGACTGACAGGGAGCATCAACCTCACTGTCAAAGTTTGGCTCCAGATATAGCTGCCCAGGGCCTCGTTGTTCAAAACTCGGTTATTCAAAGCTGGTTTAAAATCCATCTGTTGTCAGAGCAACACGTCTTCAAGCCCAAATCTGCAGCAGCGCAGCTTTATTGACAGTTAGCTGGATCGTGGCACAGAGGTTTCAGGGTGAACTCATTACATTACGTTACATCAATTTGATGCTTTTCTCCGAAGCGACTCACGACTGCCACTTCGGCGCATGAGCTGGATATCATCCAAAACTGGGAGTGTATCCCTTTTAAACAAACAGAGCATCTTCAGTGCTACCGGACTTGTACCAATCCTTAGCGGTATTTTATTTTTAAGAAGCAACTCCAAATATAAATTAAATTCGAAACACAAATGGCTCTTAGATTTATGAGTGTTTATATTAGATGAGGACGTGCAGGTTGTTGACAAATCTCTATAATCTATTGGCGTAACAACCACAAGTGCATCTTTTATATACTGCATAAGTGATAAAATAGGCAACAAGGTAAAGGTTTGCACACTATTAATGCACCAATTGAGAGACTGCATACCGCACTGAATGCTGTTTAAGCATTAAAATACTGATAAATGAATTGCAGAGCTTAATTTGCCGAAGCTGCTTATTTACAGATTTTAGTTAGCTTTCATTTGAATAGCAGGCATGTGACTTGTTGCACGAGTCTCATGCACGACCATCGGGAACCACCACCAGTCACGCACGAACATCTCATGTAGTCTGACCTGAACTCCTCAACAGTGACGGGAGTGTGTAAACAGTGAAAACACTGTTGAGCTCAGTGTAGAGCAAGAGGCAACAAAGCACACGCATGAAACGAGACGTGCGTCCACGAGTGAATCTTTTGCCCCAGTGCATGCTGGGACGGTTACCATCACACCCGCAACAACCACCTGCAACCAGCGGCATCTGCACTCAGCCCATCATGTGAATGCTCGTCATTGTTTGAAACTCTCTGCTTGTGTTGCCTCATTTTCGAAATGAGAGCATAATGTTTTTCAGGATAATTTGAATTTTTACTTTATTTTCACAGAGCTGAAAATATATTTTCAGTCTCCTGCTCGTGACACAGACAATAATCATGCTGACCGTACATTTTATCTGTTGGCAGATTGGAGATGAGACGTTTTTACTGGAAAAAGATGTAAAGTTGTTAAATTCAGCTGAAGGTTCATTTAAATGTCAGAGCTTCTTGTGGTTTTAATGTGTAATGACTCTTTTGTTTTTATCAAAAACACTTCAAATATATATTTTTTGCTCCGTTTCAAGTCGTTAGGACTTCATGTCGGTAAACCTGATCCCCTTGGTGGCCTTTCATGTCGTGTTGTGGCAGTCTATAAATACTTTCTGTATGCAACTCACAGATCTCATCCTGTGATGCGATCAATGGAGCAGCATCCCTGGTGGTCAAAGTCATGAATAATTCAGCCGTTGTGTGACACACCATTTGTCTCCTAATAGCGCATCTCTTCCTATAATAGACCAGGTGCTTCCCTGTGAAATGCTACCAGTCCTTGTTTGCGTGTTTGTTTCATCTCTATAAAGCTGGAGTGGAGCGGTGCCGATGGATCTGTCGTCGTAGTAATCCCCGCAGCCAGATTCGTCATGCGAAACAGGTCCAGACCCTCCACATCCACGATCCGTCCGGTGTCACGTGACGGCATGAGTGCTTGTGGCCGTTATCCGCAAGTTGAATGAGGATAGCTGAGCCCGCCACTAATGGTTACGCGCGCGTCTGTCCGGAGATATAAACATTTCTTTTGATTTATGGCTGCAGAGGAGTCGAAAGGGCAGGATATGTGTCTAAAGTTGCCGTATTTTTAGAGACACGCCGAGGGATTCGGTTTAAGGAACTTACTGTGTCATCCAAGGACACTTAAAGTCAGTGCTGTTGGTCACAAAGGAGGTCAGACACTGCTCGGAGCTTTACCTTGAAGTGATAGTGCAGGTTTTTTGAAGTGGGGTTGTGTGAGGTGCTTATCCGCAGTCAGTGTATTACCGACAGTAGAGCACTGGTGCAGGAGGCAGATCAGGTGCACGCTATAATAACTCTGCTTTACCTTGTTGTTTAACCGTCCTTTCTGAGTGGAAGGTCTAATTTCACTCTGTCCACAGACTCGTTTGGGAAAATCTGTAATTTTACCTGACCGAGCCGATGACTCACTTGTCTAACACCGTGTCAACTGGTTAGACAGTTTCTAAATTGTGTGACTTTGGTGCTTTAGAGGGTTGGTTTAGATTCACCAAGGTCCCACAATGACACAAACTAACTAACTAACCGAGGCAGCAGTAGACAACTGGTTCTCCAGATCAGTGAGGTAAAATTACTGTTTTTCTCAAAGGAGTCTGGTGGATCTTCTCCAAACTGGGGTCATGCTGACCATCGCCTACCGTAGATGATACACTGACTGTGGGATAAACAACTCATACAACCCACCTTAAAAAAAGTCCTGAAAAACATGTTCAAATACACGTTTTCCTCATTGTTACCTCACTTTGATGGTTGAGCTTCATCCTACAGACTATTATCAATCTCAGCTTTGACACCAGGAGGATGTTTTCACGTTCATCTGCTGCTCGGGGAGGGTCCCTTTGTGATCGCTTTCAGTCTGAGTTTGATGATTTTTGTGATATGTGAATCATCTGTGGTCCTGCCTTCTGTATTTGACCAGGGGGAGACAGAGAGCGGATGACAGCCAACCATGAGACCTACCTTCTTATGGCCAGCACCCAGAATGACATGGAGGATTGGGTGAAGACGATCCGCAGGGTCATCTGGGCACCTTTTGGTGGAGGTCAGTACGGACACAACCATTGATTTTATTGGCTGTAGACTTGTTAACTTGTTGATGTGAATGGGTTTTGTGTCTAGCTTGGTGTTCAGTGTGTATTCAATCTGAGACTGAGCTACTGTCTCGCCACCATCTCTAATCAAGGGTCAACCCCATCAAACTGCTGACCCTGCACTCTCATCCTGCTGATAAAATGCATCCTTTATGTGCAGAGACTGTGTTTAACTTAGGTTTGACAGTTGACTCGTGCACAATGACAGCAGTGTAACCTAATCCTATTTGAAGATGCATGACAGAGACACATCTTGAAGTGATTTCCAGGTATGAAACTGCATTAACTGCACATTTTCCAGGTTTTAAAGGTGCAGCATGCAGCATTCAGACAAAACAAATGCCTGAGGCTCACAAAGATCAGATCAAACCGTCAGACTGGGCCACGTTGGACAGATATTGATCAAGATTTTGGCGCTGCATTTCCTATCCGAACATATTTTAGTGTGCTGTTTCACTGCAAAGTGACTGCTTGGAGGAACATGCACGTGAGTAGTAGTTGCTCGCTGACATCTGTTAAGGCTGAAAGACTGAATAGCACCTTTAAATACAGGACAAAGGAGGAGATGACTACATTTTAATGTTATCTTTTGAAGCACTATATTTTCAAAGTTTTACCTAAATAGGTCTCTTTGCAGCGTTTGCTGGCAGGCAAAGCAACAGTTAGCGTCCTCCATGTGTCCCGTCACACGTCGGTTACTTGACTTACTTCCTTGAATCTCCACCCTCATGTTTGTTTGTGTGTCCCCTTTCCATCCTGTCTGTTTGCGCTAATTAGCAAATTGTGTGTGGTTAAAATCAATCATGTGTAAAACAAAACAACAAAAGTGTAGTCAGCATCAAACACGCTGTGATTCGTTGGTGCACGATGTGGTCTTTGGTGCTGATCAGCGTGTTGATTGCTGAGTCTCCCACTGCGCCGCTGTGGCTTGTTATTGACTTTACTGGCAGACATTGGCCCACATTGTGCATGAACGGGGCACAAGTGCTGCGTTTGTAACCGGACGGGCAGTTCAGGCGGCTCTCGGTGACACAGTGAATAGATGAGGCTGAGCTGGCCCCTCTGTTTTCAGTGCAGCGAGTTTGATGTCTATTGCAGTTGACTGCTCTTCAAAAGGACGAGCCATTTGTCAAAGATGCCACAAGAAAGGTGGCTCCGAGTTGGAGCGCGGCCGGGCTTTCTCTGTCTCTCACACACACACACACGTATATACACAGTACACACACACATATTCCTGCCTTTCACAATTTGCAGGAGCAGCAGAGACAAACGGAGCCCTGATTGGCTGGTCTGTGCCCCTGAAGTGTGACTAAAAATGCCGTTCAGAGAGTGACAGACAGGGTGGGAGCTCCCAGGACGAAGCCCCACATGTTTGACCCTCAGAAGAGCTCGGAGCCCCCGATGGGTTTGCTGTCATGTTGTGCTGAACAAATGCTATGATGTTGAATTAATTACCGGCCAGTTTGAGCAAACAGACGGACAAGAGAGAGTTTGAGGTCAGACCTGTGAGAGATGTGCAGCTGCGGCCTCTCCATCTGGATATTTGGAGATTTATTTCATGGTAATTACTCATTTTTTGCATTTTAATTTGAACTGTTGTCGCTTTTATGTCCGATCTTAATGCTAAAACTCTGTAGTGCAGTTACAAACTCTGTTGCAGAGCTTTTCCAGACTTTTTTTTTGTTGCTGCTTCTGTTTTTTTGCTTTATTCTTGTGGTGCAATAACAGCAGGGGTCACAGTAATGATTCCTGCATATCAGTTCAGCTCACCAGAGACCAATTGTTTGTAAAACCTGATGTTTACTGTGTTCGATTGTGGATTGGCGCTCTCAGGAGCTGACGTGGCCTCTACTAAAATCAGTCAGCGCTGATATGAGCCTCAAAAGTTGCTTTGAGTTGATCGTGACATGCAATTTATATCTTCTTCTCATTTTCTGTCAAACTGGCGTGTGGTCCGCTCACCTTTTGATTTCTTTTCTTTTTTGCAAAAACTTTATAAATCCACATACATATAAATGCAATTAATGCAAGGTGCTGTGCTGCAGATACGTTTGGTTATTCGAGTTTTTCCCCTGTTAGCGTTCGTTAGCATGTAGCCACTTCCTAGCTAACATTACTGTTTGCACTGGTTGCACGACACAAAGGGAGTTAGTTCTGAATTATTCGACACGCATATTTAATGTTGGAAGTAATCAAGTCTGTAGTCTAATGTAAAAATGCAGGCGTGCACCAAAAACAGGCTTTTAAACACAAATGTTACACAGAATATGTGTTAAGTCAGTAAACCGTGTTAGCTTTGAAGTTGTTGAATGCTAACGTTAGCAGTTTTTTAGCTGTAGCTAATGGGTTGTCAAATATGACCCGAAGTCCCCCCTGGAGTTTTACTATACATTGTGTTTTGCATTAATGAGTCCTCGATTTGTCAGATTTCTCTTGTAAGCTGGAGCACAGCAGCACGACATTATCCTCCTCGAGCCTCTCACCCCGAACGTGACGTCAGAGAAAACTTGGCCGCCGTGTGTATATGTAAGGAAAAATCAGACGGTGTTGTGTCTAGACCTCGCTCCCTCTGTGTGTGTGTGTGTGTGTGTGTGTGTGTGTGTTGGACTTAACAGCTGACAGAACCTGCAGAGTGCTGAAGGAACCCGCAGAGAGTTTGCAGACTGGAGGCGCAGCTCTTATGTGCTCTTTGTGGTTCAGTCCAGCGCATGGGAACAGCAGGCATACATATAAACACATGCGCACACGTCTTCATAAGCTGATTCACACACGCACAGTTACATGTGACCCCGGGAATACATTCCTAGACTCATGACCAGAACGTCTGGAGGGATGACCTGGTTTTCATTCAGTCACTTTCTCTCGTTTGCTTGCTCCGATGCTCCTTTTCGATACGCGAGGATATTCATCATTCTTTACTCTGGAGGAGCGTGACTTATCTATATTTCACTCTGATCTGTCTAAGATTTGGAAAATGGAAACGCAGCTTCAAAGATTTCTTGGGAATTTGTGTTTGTTTACTGTTTTGTCTTATTTTGGTTGCTGTAAAGTTTGAGGAGGAAAAGTCCCTAAAGAAGCGACGGAGGCAGAGGGGAAAGAAAAGAACACAAGGCTCCTCTGTTAACTTATTTTCCAGTGAAAAATGATTAAAATAAACATTTTGAGATGCAAATGAAGACAGTTTGACTGACCTACCATCAAAACTGATGCATCTCTTTTATTTTTGCACTTTTTTTGTTTGTCTCTCTGCAAAACCTGCCGGTGTTTTTTGGAAAATGCTAGAATGCAGACACTTCAATCTCTGCACCTCTGGCATGTTTTCTTATCACAAATTTATTAATAGGCGTTTCCTGCGGAAGCTTACCAGTTGTGTCAGTTTCACGAGGGGTGAGTATGACAACACACAGTCCTGCTATGTTGCGCTTATGAAACATGTAATCGGAATAATAATCTTTATTTGTATAGCACCGTTTAAACGAGGACATTTGAGTTGCACACATTGAATTTAATGATTGAAGTAAAATAAGATAAGGAATAAAACTGCATAATAACAATCACAACAACAGCAGCAAGCAGTGGTACTTGTGGTCATTCGGACACCGAAACATGGGAAACATGGTTGAATATCACCTGCAGCTGCGATCACCTGCAGCTGCTTTGATGCACCCACACACCTGAACCTTAATACAGAGTTTAAACTGAAGTTTCAGCGTTCAGATTAACACCAGTTGTCCTCAAGCTGCATTTCTTCCCTCGTCAAACGCTGTCACAAGCACGAGGATCCCGGTAATCCCGGGTTCACCGTGCCGTACCTCGTCGTACCACGTGTACGCATGTGTGTGTGTGTGTGAGTGGCCTCTGTCTGTATCTGGAGACCGGAAAAGTATGCAGATCCAAATCTCTCAGGAAGGCTGCCTTAATCCCCTCTTGTGTTGCATCCACATGAGGCGGCTGCAAATGGAAATCGGTTTTTGTTTTTTTTTTTCCTCAGACAAAAGGCGAGAGGTGCCCAGCAGGAAGTTAGAGATTTGATCATCAGACTAAGGCTTTGTGGGTGTACATATTTTTTGCTTGGACTGTCTGGCCGGCGTTATCAGAATATTCTTTTTCTTTTCAGTCGATTTAACTTTCTCTCTCTTTGATGTGTCTTAAGCTGCAGATTTAAGGCAAATTTGACTTTTTTTTTTTCCTAATCTCTGAAAAATGCTCCTTTTACTTTGGGGGGAGACAGTTGAAAAGAGCAGGACTTTTAAACACTTTTAATATTTTAAAGGATAAACCATCAACGTTGTTATTTCAGAAGCACGCCCTAAATCATTTAGCTGTAGAGAGAGATCCAAATTATAATTATCTGTGTGTGTGCGTGTGTGTGTGTGTGTGATAAAACACTAAAGACTTGTCTCCCAGCCTTGTTTATGTGTTGAACTCTCTGTGGTTTACTCTTCATTCCCACATCATACCTGGCTGCTCTACACTTGGTGTTGAAGTTCAAGCTCGGCCGTTGCGATTGTGACATTGAACATTTTGTGTCTGTGCAACTTTCAGGGATCTTTGGTCAGAAGTTGGAGGAAACCGTGCGGTATGAGCGCCGGTTTGGGAACAAGCTCGCCCCCATGCTGGTGGAGCAGTGTGTGGATTTCATCCGGCAGTGGGGCCTTCGGGAGGAGGGTCTGTTCAGGCTGCCAGGACAGGCCAACCTGGTCAAAGAGCTGCAGGACGCCTTCGACTGTGGAGAAAAACCTTCTTTTGATTGGTAAGGAGCACAGTGGCTGCTTGGCTGCTCTCACTGTGTGGTAATATGAAGGTGATGAGTTTGGACTGTCAAGATCTGCAAATGATAGAGGTCTTTCAATACCTTGCAACACAACGGAGACATTAGGAATAATCCCTTCCTATAAACCAACTTTAGGAAACATCTGAAAATCAAAATCTGGGCTCAAACTTAAGCAAAACGGACCAAAGGTGGAAGATCCTGCACAAACTCTCTCTGAAAATCAGCTGGCGGTAACAACACAATCTGCCCTCAGATCATTTAGTGTGTAGGTGGCTGTTTAATGCGACAACCTTCATCCATAACTCATGATGACAGAGGGATCGGTGCACGAGTGATGGAGTTAAACCACCTCCACATCTCTTCTTCTCTCCTCCCTCTTCCGCTGCATCCACCTCTCCGACCATGTGCTCCGACCATAAATAAAACCTGGAGGGGACTGTCAGGGCCCGGTGTCCATATATCAACACATTACAACCTCCTGAACACACTCGCGCTCAGGCGTACCACTGTTAATGACGCATCTGTGCCCTCCTGCCTCTGCTTTAACATAAGACCACGCCGTCCTCCGTCTCTAATGCCCGATTCTTGTCCCTGAACTGTCTCTCCCCGTGCTGGTTCCCTCATCAGCCCATGTAGCCTCCTGCCTTCCTCACCAGCTGCCCCTCCTTGGCTCATTAGTGTCTCTGAGCCTTTTAGCAGATCACCTAAGCTGCGCCAGTGTAGCTGCTGCTTTATGCTGTTACCTTCCTGTTGCTTATGTCCTGTTTAATCGCCTAAATTAGCCCTGAAAGGCCCACATAAAGTTCTTTTGTGTCCTCGATTGTCTGTATTAGTTGTTTTAAAATACTAAATTATACTTACGCACTTTAGTTTTATTAAAGAAATAATGTTGCTGCAGAGACAAGCTAGTGGTTTTCCCCTTTTGCTAAGCTAAGCAAGGCTAAATGGCTTTTGGCTGTAGTCTAATATTTAACATTATAATATTATGAGACTGGCATCAATTTTCTTTCTTCTTTCTAATGTTTTAATCTGGGTAAATGTATTATTCCCAACTGTTTCTTAAAAGTTTACATTTGATTTTTATTGCTTTAACACATTCGCACAAATGCTTCTTCCAGTCATCCGTAGTTGTCAGAAGTATTAATACTTTGGTACTATTTGATACCACATGTTTAAAACATGAATTATTAATAGTATGGAAACTAACAAAGCTTTAAAAACAGAGCTATAATCAGATTTTTAATATATTTCCATAACTACAGAGAGGTACATGAAGCTTTATAGCAGTAAAACAGAAGCTTATATTGTCATTACATCACACCGAAAGGCAGAAATATACAAGCGAAAACCTGCAATTTCAAAATAAAGGTCTCAATTTCACAATAAAAGTCACTAAAAGTTCAGAATTCACAACAGTGATTGATGTTATTGTAAATGTGTTTGGATGTTTTCACTGACTCGCATGTAAAAAGAATGAATTAACCTGTTTTTGTGCACCCACGACGTATCAAGAGGCGTTTTAATATTTGTATTTTCTAGTTCAAAATTCAGGTTTTATAGGAAACTTGTATTCCAACCGATGCCCAGTCCAGAAATGTGATGTACCTTCAAAGAAACCTCAGCCCTGCCTCAGTTCTTCCTCTGCCTGTCTCGTCTTTCTCTGCAGTAACACAGACGTGCACACGGTCGCCTCTCTGCTGAAGCTGTATCTCAGAGAGCTGCCGGAGCCCGTCATCCCCTTCCACAAGTACGAGGAGTTCCTGGCCTGCGCCAAGCTTCTCAGCAAAGATGATGAAATGGTGAGAAAGAGTGTCTGACCGCTCACACACTTTACTCGTCCACATCGAGCTTTGTAAAGTTCGATTCACGCTGCACGACGTCGGCACTGACAAGTTCTCACATAAATCATCCAGAGAGCTGCACTGTGGCATTAAAGATGGCCTCTTGCTGCCTGGTCAGCTTCACCGTCAAACGATCACTCTGTCGAGCCTGTCTTGACTCTTAACATCTAAATAGTAAATCTGTTGAATCATAACGCCTTTATCCCAACCGGGAATGACTTTTTAGCTTCTTCCAAATTGTCTTTTTCCACTCAAGTTGCATGACATAACATTCATGCAACACAATGAACTGAGACACATTGTCCTTTAAAGTTTGTGGCCTAACAAGCGTGCACCCTCTGCAGGGCCTGAAGGAGCTGAGAAGGCTGGTTGAATGTCTACCTCCAGTGAACTACAACCTACTCAAGTACATCTGCAGGTACTGAGTGGCTGTCAGAGTGGGTGATATTTCAATTTGTGGCCATTATCGAAGAGTGAAAGGTTCATGTTTGTCGCTGTTCTACAGATTCCTAGATGAAGTCCAGTCGTATTCAGGAGTGAATAAAATGAGCGTCCAGAACTTGGCGACAGTCTTTGGGCCAAACATCCTGAGGCCAAAGGTTGAGGATCCAGTGGCGATCATGGAGGGTCAGTGTTCGTGCTGCTCGTGAGCTTTAGTCTGAGGTTTTGTTTCAGCGCTCGTTTAAAACTAATGTGTTGTCTCACGTTGTCAGGCACCGTTCTGGTCCAGCAGCTCATGGCCGTTTTGATCGGCCGCCACGACGCGCTGTTCCCCCGGGACGAGGACAGCCCTACGGCTCTGGAGCTCGTCAACAACAACAACATCGAGCTGCAGCGGCGACAAGCCACCATGACTACCTCCGCCATCACCGCGGTGTCTCAAAATGCAGAGAACAACAACACGCAGGTGGTGCGGCAGTGTGTTTGGGAAGCTCCAGAGTCTCCCTCACACCGGCACCATGTAGACAACAGTGGCTCCCCGCGTTCGGCGAGCCCTCGTAATGGGGTCATAGGACGCTTCGACATCGCCCGCAGCCCGCCGCTGACTGTCAAAAAGAACCCAGCTTTCAGTAAAGGCAGCGGGATTGTTACCAACGGCTCGTTCAGCTCCTCACCGTCTTCAGACCCCAGTCAAGAAAAGAGCCAGACTCTGCCCGGAGGTGGGAGTTTACCAGTGCGGCGCAGCGGGACGCTCAAGGGCTCGGGCACGAAAATGGGCACCAGTGGCGTGACCAGCGGAAGCAGCGCCGGAGGGAACGGGACTGGAGTCGTGCGCATGGGCATTTCCGGCACCGATGTGGTCACAGGGAGTCTGAACAGCCGCGGCGGTCTTTGGGTACCGAATGGCTGCGTCACGTTACGTGAGAACAACAAAACGCGCGACTGCTCGAATGGGGATCAAATAACCAATCAGAACCGTCTGTCCACCTACGACAACGTCCAGCTAAACCACCAGAACCTGCAGCAGCAGAACCAGATCGCCAACACGTGTCTGAACAGCAGCTGCGAGGACAAGCAGAGCGTCGACAGCGCCACCTGGTCCACCTCCTCCTGTGAAATCTCTCTCCCTGACAACTCCACCTCCTGTCGCTCCTCCACCACCACCTGCCCCGAGCAGGACTTCTACGGGGGTCACTATGAAGACCTGGACGGACCAACGCAGGATAATGAGCCTCCGCAGTCCGGTGGAGGAGCAGAGGGCGAGGGCAGGAGCAGCAACAGGGAAGGAAGTGGTGATGGAGCCGGGAGGAGCAGTCGGGGCACCAGCAGCAGCGATAATAGTGATGGCTTCACAGCCGGTAACGGACCCGGCAGCCACAGCGCTCTGCACAGTTTAGTGGCCAGTCTTAAACAGGAGATGCACAAGCAGAAGAATGAGTACGAGGCCCGAATAAAGAGGTAAGAACACCGTGAAGGTCATTGTTTCTAAAGACAAACAAAGAGCATGAACATTAGAAAGGCTTTCTAATAAATATCAAACTAGGCGACACCTTCATGAAGGTCATAATGTTGTTGCATCATCCAGAGAAGTGTTTACTCTTTTATTCGGTCTCATTGATGTGAATGAGTTGGAAATAATCATAGAAACACTTTTCATGACGTGATGCAGCATGATTCAACAGCACCACATGCTGTACCCCACAAATCGGCGCATGAGATCAGTTGAAACGGGAAAGTTTTCCGCGAGAAAAGTTTTCCGCTGAAATCAGATCAGCGTGGCCTGCGCCTCTCGCTGAGGTGGACCATGAGAAGCATGTTTCAACTCGTAGCCTTAAAGATGAAGTTTGACATTTTGGGAAACACGCTTTCTTTCTAACGCTCAGCTTTTGTACAGCAGTTACATGAGAAGATCGATATGACTCTCGTCAAACGCACCGAGCCTGGCTCTGTCCAAAAGCAACAAGCTCGGACCAGAATGCACCCCTGAAGGTCGCCGATTTGTGTTTTGTATCTATATTTTTGTTTTATTTCAACAAAAAACAAAGTGCAGTTTTGGTTTGGAGCTGGAATTGGACCTGAAGCTGTGAAATAGCTCAACTCTTATCTACATGTTCACCTGTTGATTCCTGATCTTTAGAGGTGTCGGTGGATCTTTTTACCTTTGGACACTTCGCTGATTCATGTTTAGCAGACGTGCAAGTGATGCTGAGCTCCTCGTCTAACTCTCAGACAAAAAGCAAATAAGGGCTTTTCTTAAAACATTGAAATATTCCTCTAAAGATATTTAGGGAAATATGAATCTGAAGTGCCTGAATCTGCACGGCGCTGCACGTTTTAGCTTTTGTTGTCAGGTTTCACAGGTCCTACTGGCAGATAATGGACCAGTACGACGATAAAAAGGTTGCAGGTGAAGCACAAATCAAAGGGAATGTTAAACACTGGCAAAACGTGGCATGAGTGGAGCTAAAGCTTTAGCAGCTCTTTCCCACTTGCTCTGTCTCTTCTCCTGACCCCGTGTTCACCTCCCTCTGCAGCTTGGAGCAGCGTAACATGGAGCTGGAGTCCGAGATGGTCAACCTCCATGAGGAGCTGGACCAGGAGAGGAAGAAGTACACGATGGCGGAGATCAAGCTGCGCAACGCCGAGCGCGCCAAGGACGACGCGGAGCGGCGAAATCAGATGCTGCAGAAAGAGATGGAGCAGTTTTTCTCCACGTTTAGTGACCTCACTGCGACCGGCAACACCACGGCCGCCGACCCCCGCCGAGCAGACCGCAACACCACCATCTGGATCCAGTGAACGGAGAGGGGGGAGCGTGGGATGACGCGCCAGTGAAGACTGGAAATGGTTTATTAAATGATGTGAACACACCAGTGGGGCTCCAAACAGGATTTGGCTGCTGGTTTTAGTGGGAAAGTTGGGAAGTTACACTGAAAGAGGTCAATGGCATGTTTTAATTTAAGTAATGGGAGACGAGGGGCTAACGCTAGCTGCCTGTGTAAATGTAGACATCACCTGGAGTGATGCCAGACTGACATTATCTGTAAATACAGCCTTATTTAAACTCTCCAGCCTGATCAGAAACTGTGGCAGTCATCACTCATCTGACTGGGACATGGAGTAATCCTACAGTACACGTCAGTCCAAGATGATTCACACGGCTAATGTTATTTTACTGTAGCTCCCAGAGTTGTACAGGAGGGAAGTTAAAACCATTAAAATGTGGTATTCAGTAAAGACGATCCCAGTCGTAATTCACCTTTAACATCCAACCAACCATCTTGTTGTTCCATGTAGTTGTGTATCTGCTCGTGTACATAGAGGGAAACAATGCAGAGAGAACAGTGTCATATGTATGTACAAAGAAAGTATTACTTAAATGTTTATCTGATATTTAAGCAAAGTTATCAATGTGCGATATTTTATATATTACGCGTTTTCTCCTTGCACTTAAGTGTTTGTTTTAGTCTCGGCAAGGTGGTACTGAATGTTCCTGTCGCTCAGTGTGTGCGCCGTTTCAGTCCGACGATATTCTGTATTGCGTGCCTGTGCTTCTGTGCTGTTTCACTCACACCATGACCAAAAAAAGTAAAAACAAAAGAGCCTGTACTGTAAATATTTTAGAGATAATCGTAGACACTACTTGTTAGTCTGCACTGGCGGTTTGACGCGTATTCAGATATGGATATGGTGCATATTGAAGAATGTCTCGTAGCTTGTAAGAATGCATTTTAAGACTTGCACGATGGGTTATTGGCGTAAATCCCCGATCAAGTTAAAACATGAATTTAAGAATTTCAGGTGACGAGTCGCTCCCTTCCCGCTGACAGATGTGCGACCGCTTGTGCAGTTCACAGGCCGCCTCTGAGCGTACGACACGCCGGTTTCACCCAAACTTACTCCAGAATAGCAAGCTGCTGTGGCGCAGCGAGTCTGCGTTTGTGGGTCATAACTGTGAAAATAAAATGCGATTGCAGCGTCAACATGGGGGACGTTATCAGCCTGGTTGCGACGTTCAGGTGCGAGTGGTGTGCGTGCATGACGGCGCACGAGGGCGGGCGTACAACAAGCGAATGTCTGTAAACGTGTCTGCATATTGATGAAGTCTGTATCCGTGTATTTATGGAGCTTTAAACCAAACGTCCACACCCGACGTGGATTTGCTGCGGAGCTCGACGTGTACGCGTGCACAGGTCTGCTGCTGCTGCTGGCTATTCCTCTGAACACCAGGTCCCATTTAAACATTTAAACCTGCTGCTGGTCAATGCAGGACATCTGGAATGTGCACACGGAGTCAAAATAATGGGGAAAAAGTGCCTGAGCAACTGAAGGAGGGAAGGGGAGCCTGGGCGTCTCATTCTGCACCCTTCACTGGGAAGTAATAGGCTTAAGCCGAGCTGACAGCGGCACCTCGTTCTGTGAATTCCACACAAAAGAGCAGATTACGGCCGCAGGGCGAGGCGGACGGGAGGACTGGGACAGTGGAATATTTTCATGACATGATACTTGATACACAAAGGAACTTTGGAAAAAATAATGACTATGAATAAAAATGCATTTTCATGTGAGTCTCCTCTTGTTGTTTGCTTTGTGAGCGTGTGTTTCAGCTTGTTCGGCTTCATGCTTTCACTCCACCACATCTCAGAGGTAAAATATTGTAGTTTATACTCCATTACATTTGTCTGACAGCTTTAGTTACTTTCCAGATTACTTTTGTTTTCATAGCTTTTCATTCCAGGGACAGCCACGCATCTCCAAATGAAGCTATTTTATATTTAAATGTGTCTGATAAACCAGAGACGGATGTGCTCCTTTGTGATTTAAGACATTTTTCCCTCTTTTTAAGCTCAAAAAAACTATTACAAATGTTTTTTGGTCTTCACAAAGCTGGAAAAATGCTGTTTTTCTCATAAAAAGTTTGCTTTTAAGAGACAGTGATACTAAAAACACACGGAGTCTAGTGGAATACAACGCATCCCTGTAGATTAAGACACCCAGTGTTTGTTTATACGTCATATAAAGTAGTTAAAATTAAACAGCTCCAGCTATAAATGCAACAAACACATCAATTTAACAGTAATATCAGCATCAAATACATAATAGTAAAGCAGTGAAAACGGCAAAGCTGCATTTTACTACAGAGTTAGTACTTTATACTTTACTGATATTACTTATAACTTCTACTGCAGTGAGGATTTGAATGCAGGATTTTACTTATAGAGTACTTTTACTTATGTTAAGGAGTATTTCCTCCACCGCTGTATGTGTTGTAACACGCAGTCTGAAAAACAAAGGAACACAAGAACGTCTTGGCCAATTGCTACATTATTTACATGTAAATGTAAATATAAAATACTATTTTAATACTTAAATGCAGTGAGATTTGTAACTTTGCCCACTAGCACATCATATAGAGTTTAATCTGAGAAGCCAGAGTTGCCTCAGAATGAGGGATTGTGCAGCCTCACTCACTGTAAATATACTGCTATATTTTCCACCTCCAACGTGGATACGAAGCGGGAAAGGTCAGTGCACTTGCCTCCATCCTGCACCACCAGGCAGCAATTTTACACTTATTCTGCCTGAAAGCCCGCCACCTGCATGCAGCGGGGCTGAGGGAGGCTGGAGCTGAGCTGAGGTCTGCGTAGGCGCGACAGTTTGGACAGAATCAGACAATGTATGCGCACAAACACTTCGAATTGCAAATCAGTGCAGGTAAAAGAATAAAACGGTACCACGGCAGTCCAAGATCAAAGGTTTTGTTTATTTTCAATCACATACATATACTATTTTTACATACACAGTTCCTTTAAAATGTTGTGTTTACAGTAACAGCTTTCAGTAGTTTTTTTTCTTTTTCTTTTGCGTTTGTTTTGACTTTATTTGAAACGCTATAGCCTGAAGCTTTGAGATCAGCGTGAAACAGATACAGATTCTCTTTTTTCTCTTTTTTTTTTCCTTTTTTTTGTCTCAACCTGACAATGTCAAAAGAATGATTCATTAAAACAGCACGGAGTAAAAGAAACGAGAGAGAAGGAGTCGTAAAAGAATCGAAGAACAACATCACCTGATTCAGATGAGCTATACAGGGTTTCATCACTGTAGAGTTCCACATCTCAGTCCACATTAAATATGTTTTTTTTAGCATCACCTGACCCTTGCAGTAGCTTGCCTCCCTGTCTGAGTGCAATAAAGTGTTTATTGCATTGTTGGATTGTTGTTATTTACAATATGACTTGAAAGAAAGGAGTGAAAATCAATAATCACGAGGAGCGAGTCCAGAGTTGTCATGTTGGCACAGCTGAGTACGAGATGTAGCCTAACATGTGACACGTGCTTCGTATTGGCAACGATACCACGGCTGAACGAGGAGTGAGCCGAACAGGACAGTGAATTTGTCTAATCCTGAATCCACGAGAGAGCGTTTTTAGTCCCTCGTGGCAAAACTTAGGAGCAGGATTGGTGACTGACACACCTCTAACTCTAGCGTGTAAGTGACGACCTCCGAACACACGATTGTACCGGCCGTCCATCCGAAGAGCCGAGCTCTGACAACACGTTAAATCACCCGTCCGGACCACATCCTTAAACTTTCAACCCTTACAGACAGTTTGTGTTCAGTGCTGGTTAGTTTAAAATCGCACGCACGCACACATGTACTGATGACGAAGCAGAGCAGCAACGACGCGAGTGAAACAATTCATTCCTACATTCAGTGCTGACAACCCAGCTTTTTCCTGTGTTAGAGTCATCTCTGCTTCCAAAAGCACCTTTTGTTTGTTACAACAGAATTGTCTGGATGGGGTGTCTTATAAAAAATGATAATCATAAAGATTTAAAGATCACATTCAGAGACAGAAAAGGAGAGAACGTGTGTCAGTGTTTGTACTCGATGACCATGACGTGTAAAGAAGGGAAAACAAGAGTTGGGATGGTTTTAAAGAAATGCCCTGTAGAATAACAACTGCAACAGTATGGTGAGTGTTCGTGGTGTAGGGGTCGACTCAAACGCGAGACCCCTGGTGTGAACATTTCATAAAACACAAAGTATTTCAAAGTTGCACCCTGTTTCGAAGGACTGCCCTGGCCAGACCCTGAACAGAAAGCCAAGCTAGCCGTAGCTTATTCTGGAGACGCCGCCCTCGGTTGCCACCTTAGCTCCGTGAAGGTGCTCTTAAGTCTGCGTGTGGTTGACTGCACCCAAGCCACAGGCGGAGAGAGTGTTAACAAAGTAGCTATTTGAAGGTGTGTGTGTGTGATTGTTTTATCCTTTGCGTTGGGGGTGAGAGGGATCCACGCTGCACTGGAGCAGCTAAACACACGCTAAAGGACAAAAACATAATGCAATCACCACGTCTCCTCATAAATGGATAAATGGAGGACGTACTGTGATGATATTAAAAGAAATTGTAATAAATGGGGTTCCGACGTGTTGGAAACAAACACAAGCACCCCCATTTGTTCCAACCAGGGACAGCGAAAGCAGCTATGCCCTTTGTCCTGTTCTGCAGACCACTTTTGTTCATGCAAACACAGCTCACAGCTCCTAAAATGTCTTAACAACCACCGGCAGAACAGTGAAAACAGAAATTATTTCCTAAAATGTCTTTTTTGACGGTTCTTTGCACAGAAAACCACCAAACCTGCGTGAGAATATGAAATACGGCCCCAGAAAGCAAGACGATGAGAACTCCTTCCTTCTTTCCTTTCTAGCTAAGACGAATTAACTGAATTAACAGCTAATGCAGGTGGTTTTGTACTTGTGTGGTGTATTTTAAGGAAAGCTGTATCAGTTGTAATCAGCTGTAGCATATTGCAGCTAAAATAGTTATGAGTAGTAAAAATACCCTATGCTTTAAATGGGATGGCACTACTGTATTCAAACTTATGCTTACAAGCAACGCATTGTCACCGCGTTGGTGTGCGTGCTAGCGTCCCAGTTTGAGAAATCTGGTCAGACTTTAGAATGAGTGAGTAGAAATCATTATAAAAATGGCAGAAAACTTTGTTTAGGCTAAAAACTAAAGTTCAAGTCCACCTACGTATGCAATTTAGGGAATTCTGGGGATAGTTTTAAGGCAGAAAAAGAAGAAGCAGAGGGGAAAACACCCAAAAAAACCATGATTTCTGCACTTGCAATGCTTCATTTCAAAAGGCACTTGCCACATTCAGGTTCCATCCATTAAAATAAATAAATTAATAAATTAAATCTTGCAGCTAAGGAATAATTTAGTCAGCAGAACGTGTTGAGCAGCTATCCGGTTTCTTCTTCATGAGCTTTTGGGGAGTGAAACGTTAAATTTAAGACAAAATGGCTACAAGGTTAACACTCGTCGCCCGGGTTTTAAACCACCAACTGTTTCTGTATCTTCCTGAAAGCCGTCTGTGTTTCAGTCAAATAAATAAGAGTAGTCTCTGTGTGGTAACACCACAGTGAAACACACTAACCTCCTGCGCTTATGAGGGGTTAATGGTACACAATGACATGCAGGGCTGTGGGCCAGCCCGTGAGGTGGTGGAGGGACCGATCGTACGCTGCCAGGAGAAATAAAAGGGACATTACACACAAATCAGACTTTTTAGACTCCCTAAAGTCTGAGCACAATCAAAATAATTCACTCTACTGAGTGTACTGACCCTTTAAGTCCCGAACGCAGCCCTGACATTTACTAATGTCTTAATGGCTTGCCTGTGGTTAACAAACACACACGCACGCACACACACACACACACACACATACACCCACACACTCACACAGTCCTATCCTGTGACCAGACCCCCCCCCCCCCTCCATGTCTGGAGTTAGTTTACAGCGTATATAAACAAAAGTCTCTATACAGACTCATCTTAGCATACAGTGAGATTAGCATTGTTTTAAATCTAATCATGCAGGACTACAGCGATAGGCAGGGGCAACTGAGGTGGAAAGCAGTGATGTGGCAAGGTGCGCTAGTCAGAAAAGAAACCTCCCAGTGTACTGGCCGTCAGTCCCACTCTGTGTGCCCTTCAGCTGTACAGAATTACAGTATTTACAAGTAGCGCAGGGAGCTGAGAGTGACTGCACATCCCTGCAGAGTAACCACATAAAAACACACACGTCAGGCAACCTTACATCGGGGATCGTGTCGGGTGGGGACGTCTAAGACCAAGCCTAGAGGTTAAAATACAGCAGTGTCGTTACACAAGGGTTGGGTTGGTAGAGGGGAGCGGGAGAGTGAAGTTTGTACCGTACAGCAGCGATGAGCAAAATGGCGGCCCACCTTGCCACAAGGATTTGGAGCAGAAATGCTTTCGTTAAGGATTTGGGGAGACCAGCAGCCAGCCAATATGCACTTTACAGGAGATGCAAGTCTAAGCATTTGGTCATTTCTGTTTGGATGCCATATACAAGATATGTGGGGTAATATAAGCAAAGCAACTAGAGGATCATTAACATATATGTCAGCTCATTAACTTCAGTTTAAATACCACTGCTGCTTTTGAATGACAATGCACAGGCTTTTAGATTTCATCATTTCAGATTCTGTGTTTCCATAACTCGTGTTTTTGTTCTGAATATATTCATTTTGATCTTTATGCTTTTTTTTTTTTTCTGTGTTTTCAGTCGGTCGTTTTCAGATTGGGTTCTTCACCTTCGGAAGAACATGGGGTTGCGCAGGCAGGCGGCTAGTCACCTGCAACACCCCAGGGGTCCTGCAGAGGTCTCCAGGCTGCTGTCAGTGTCTGATGCCAGGGTCTGGTCGGTGGACATGGAGGAGATGTCGTTTATGGAGGAGGAGGGAGGGAGGCTCTCGCTGCTGTTCACGGCTGCACCTGTGCTAAGGGAATCAACAGCAGCAGGGGGTTACAACGTAAAAGAGTCCTGGCAAATACAGGTGCAGAAATACAACCGGTGGAGATATTTAAGCTTTGCATTTGTGTTGGATGCGGCTGAATTTGATCCAAAGACATCGACAACGTCAACAACACCTGTGGGACAAAACAATCACAGTGTGTCTATGATCAGACGGAGGGGGGGAGTAAGGTTTGGGTCCAGTGGATTTCACAGGAATAATCATCCAAGGCTGCAGTGTTTCATCAATAACAGTGGCACTGTTGTATTGAATTCACCCTTTTTTTTTTAAATACCAATCGCATTTTCACACATTGATCTTGTCTTAAAGTGAAAAGTGAAAGCGGCCGGCAGCAAACTTTCAGAGATTTCATTATAAAAACTCCTCTCAGCTGCCACTTTGTCATTAGTAATGAGATTAACACTCCATTAAACACCCTGTTTGGTGATTTTCCCGCATAAACCGACAACTTCTGGACCTCGAGGGGATTTGTGTGGAAGATTTTCATGTATTAAAGCAGGTTTGGAGGTTTACACGTCCCTTCAGAGTTGCACTGATCTGGGGACAAGCCTCAGACTAGCAGACAAGGACGCTTAAAGAGGGTAGAGAGGGCGACAAGGAGCCACAGTGCTCAGCCTCTGTGGATTTGGACAGCACTTCCATCCCATCCTCAGCGCTCTCTTTGATAAGGTTATGAGCGAATCAATAGAGGAATCGGCAGCCTGCTTTTGCCATGGGGATCTGAACAAGTGCAGCCTGATTAGAAAGCATGACCAGATAAAGGTCCCACCAGTTTGAGGAAAACGCTAAAACAACCACTTTTATTTACAAGCAGTGCTCGTGTAAAACAGAGGACACGTAGAGTGCAGGCAAACTGTAAATCCGCTGTCTCTGCCTGTTCCCTGTGGGAGGTAATTGCTTAATGGAGACTGTTCGGGCACGTCAGCTGACCCAAAATAAAACAGAGAACAAAGCAGGATTAATGTCTGCCTTTAAATCCTGCGGTCACTTCACTTGTAAGTTACCTTTCAGTTGATAGATCAGAAATACCTGTTAAAGATGACTTGCTGACAGCTAGCAAATGTAAGAAAGATTACTGAAGATTAATTAGTATTAAATTAATTAATCTTAGGAGAAACTCTGATTGCGATGTGGGATTATAACTCTAGTTGTGTGCAGTTCTGGCACAGCTAATAAAGTCTGAACCATTTCTCAGTGTTGTACTTTACAGCCACCCTCTGCACTGAGTGAACTACTTCTGCACCTTTTGGTATTTCCAAAGAATATGAGAGGCTCATATGTAAATACACAGCCTGGCACAAACATATCCTGCAGCCCTGGCCTGGAAATATCAATTAAAATGGTTGAAAATCTTCAAAACGCACACTGGGGCACTGCAAAAACCTCCAGGACGTGCTTGGATCTGACTGCGCACTCCTCTGTTCTGCTGCTGCAGTAAAACTCTGCCGTCTGCAGCTCCTGCAGTGCACCGTGTGTGCTACACCCGGCGTCAGACCCATCTGCTTAATTACTACTGAGATGGAGGTGATGAATGTGTAAGAGACAGAGTGAGGAAGAAGCAGCTGTTGCATCATGTGGTAAATAAATGGCTAAAATGTCTAAAGTTTCATCTTTACTTTGTAGCTTTGCACGTTCTGCAGGATGGGGGTTTCTATACACCCGTTTGTCCATTTGGAGATTATAGTGAGGGACGCTGTCCAGACTTCATTGTATTTTAAATGCACATTCATTTCCCTTCCCATCAGTGTGAAGTTGCTTGATCTGGTCAGCAGATGCTCTGGTCTCTGCAGGATTTAACTTCAGTTTAATTGTCCAGTCTTCAAAATGCAACAGTTTTGTTTTTTTGTGTGTGTTTAAATGGAAAATGGTTGTTTTAAGTGAATAATGAGCTGTTTTTCTCCTGGATCACGGTCGAGTCAAAGTGGCCTGGTTGGTGGCTCTGTGCTGCCTCTCTGTGGCGAACCATGAGAACAGCAGCTTTGCAAGAACTGTGTGAAACATCAGCTGCAGCCGTGGAGTGACGTTCCCAGCGATGGACTTCAGAGGACCCAAATCTTAAGTCATGACATGTTTTATACAAACACATGTATATATACAAACACACACTCATAAAACTATCTGCTATTAAATATTGACAAAGCGGCAATCTTAGCATTTACTCATTAGCTGTCCTACGATATCGTTTAACAAGTACACTTGGCACAACACTACACGACATTTACTTTGTGCAAGAGACAGAGACACATGGCCAACAACACGATGGGTTCATCTATTTACAAGTAACTCCAGTAAGGTTATAGTAAATTCACTTACAGAGCGATTAGGGTTATGCACTGAGAGTACCTGAAGGTGAAGGCTGTCCCTTCACAACGCCATTCTTCGTTCTCTCCTCAAAGTTCATCACCTCTTTGTAGATTAGTTCTGCGGAGGAGCAGGGACAGAGAAAGTCATTAAAACGAACAGCTTTACATCTCTACATGTGCAGCACAAACACGCAGCCTGAAGTGCTTCAGATAGCAAAGTTGAAACATCACAGGCAAAATAATAACAAAAATAAACCATGAATGAATTTTTGCAATGAAATTCTAACAATAAAACAAGAAACTGTTAAAAATCAGCGAGATACAATAAGAGACAAGTCTTTAATTTCCTTTTAAACAAGCTGAGAGAGCGACAGGCTAAGTCATTTCAGTATCCACAGGCAGAGAGCTCCACTGTTCAGGGACATAAAAACAGGCTCATCTGTACTTTTATGGGACATTTAAAAGAAAAGCCGCTGTGATCTGCCTGGAACATAAAACAACAGGAAATCTCTGATGTAGGTCATTTAAAGCTTTATAAACAAGTCGGAGAACTTTAAATATCATTTTAAGGTTACAGGTAGAGTGTGTGGCGTTTTAAGCGGTGGGGGCTGTGCGATCCATTTCCTTTGTTTAGTTAAGACTGTGCTAAAGCTGCAGTGTTGTGGCTTTGCTGTAGTTTTCTTATAGAGTTTCCGGGTAACAACCTAAAGAGTGAGTTGTAGCAGTCTCAACAGGTCGTAATAAGAGCACGAGTGAGTATTTCAGTGTTTTAATCTCCTTGTTGGTGAAAAAACTGTTTTTATCTCTTGTTTAAAATGAGAAATAAACTTAAAAAGGAGACATATCCTTTTTCACTACTAAAGGTTGGCCTTATGGACAGTGACACAAATAAAAGCACCACACGATCACAAACAAGACACGACAACATCTAAACACATAAAGTGTTTGCCTGACACACATTTCAGCACAGTGTTCTCAGATCAGGCAGGTTTGATGATTTCCTGTTTACGTCCAGTGGTTGTTTTTGTTTACTTTCAGTAATCCTCACCTTTCCATTCATCAATGGAGTGTTCTCTTTCATCCAGCTGCTTGTCGTAGATCTGAGGTGGAGGCTAAAGGAGGAGAGAGAGAGAGAGAGCACAAGCACTTCAGTAACAGATCAGTTCAGCAAGATCCATTTAACACGGCTTTTATTTCATGGCTGACATCACCTGATATCTCCAGCAGGCGTCAAAGTCTTAGATACAGGTTTATACAAGTTGATGGGACAATGCATCGGACATGAGGAACACTAGTTTGACACTTTAACATGTACTGTGTGTGCACAAAGACATGCTGGGGTATAAAGCAGTAGCATGTGTGGATTATGAGGAAAATAAATAATAAACATGAAGTAAAACAAGCGTATTTAACCTTAATTACATAAAATGGCGACTGCATAATATCAACATCCTCACACACACACACACACACACACTTATTTAAATATTTAAGACCTTGAACATCAGGAATTAAAACAGCTGACAGACAGTGAGACAAGAGCAAATCTGATTGGTTGGTTGTCCAGCTACATCTGCACCTCATCTAACAGGACACAAATGTGCTGTGTGGCACCCGGTCAACCCTTCTTATCACTCATTCATAGTGATCCTGCCCCTGGCTATGACACGGTGACAGGAGCACCCATAATCCTCCCTGATATGACCACGGAGGGGCAGCTAACAGGTCAGCATTCGGCGGAAGACAGAGCTAAAGGGCTGTTTCCCTCAAACTCTAATTTTCTAGCAATTGATGTAGATGCTTTACATGCACCTCTTATACCTGCAGCTACACACTAATGACATGTTAGTACAATGCCATATGCAGATAGCATCCTCTAAATCATGTATATTATGGTTCTTTTTATTTTTCTTGATTGATGATTGACATCGCTGACCCAAATATGTCCAAGTGTCTCCTTCAATCTACAGTCTTTGTGAGCATTTCAGTCCAGTCGAGTTATTTTCTTTGATGTAGGGCGGTTGTTATTTACCATGGATATTTGGATGAGATCTCTGGCCTTCATCAGCATGAGATGACATTAGAGAAAGGGAAAACAGCAGAAAACGTGT
Source organism: Datnioides undecimradiatus (assembly GCA_008933995.1). Classification (NCBI taxonomy): domain Eukaryota; kingdom Metazoa; phylum Chordata; class Actinopteri; order Lobotiformes; family Datnioididae; genus Datnioides; species Datnioides undecimradiatus. The sequence goes on along the minus strand of WARS01001868.1, from coordinate 2,945,199 downwards.
TGAAATGCCACATCATACATGCCACATCAACTCTAACAACAATAATCATCATTAAAAACCATCAACAACTAGACAGCGTAGACAGGTGCACAGTCATGGGTATCCTCTGGAAATGATCAGTGACTACAATGGAGGTGTGCGCTGTGGCGTTCCTGCTGTTAAACAATAACGCTGACGTTCATCAGCTGGTCATGCACTCATTAGTGTATTGCTGCAAGTAGAAGTGGTATCTGCACGACTTTTTCCCAATCTCGCTGTCACCTCATACCAATGAGGCGCTGATGAAGAAATTAGACTTCACCAAATCAACCGGAAAACACCACCACTCTCTAACAGAACAATGCACATGAGTCACTCTTTTACAAGCAGCAGCAAAAAAAGGACTTTATTTATCTCGGCAGGAGCAAAAAAAATACGGGGGGGGGGGGGGTTGTTTTCACTTAAACCTAAAATCTATTAAAGTTCAAACCTCAGATGTAAATTATGAAACCAGAAGTGAGAGAAAAATGAAAATGAGATGTAAAACACAATCATAAATGCACTGATGCAGCATTTTTTTTTTAATTAAATTTGTGATCACTACGCTTGCTTTTCTTTGAAGAAGTAAAATAAAACGTTATTTCCTGTGCGCCAGTACAAAGTAAACAGTGGTGACCATTCAAGAGACAGGAGGAGAGGACTGAGCTTGGGCTAGTGATCAATATACAGCTCTGCCAAAGGCCTACTCACCGCCTCCACCTCAGCTGGATCATACCACACGTTGATGTAGGGGTGCTGTAAGGCCTCGTCCACCGATATCCGCTTAGCGGGATCGATGATCAGCATCTTAGACAGCAGGTCTCTGGCCTGGCTAGCTGTGGTTCGGAAACAAAGACGACAAGACCAAACATCTGGTTGAAATCACGAGGCAAGAAAATATGCTAAACACGGCAAAAGGAAAATATGAAACGTGATAAAAAGGAAAGGGAGAGGAGGGAGAGGGAGAAATGTCAGGGATTAAAGAGAATAATAAACAGCAGCAGCTTGTCAAAGGAAACCAGAATCTCACAAAGCCTCAGTAACTCGTGTGGGTTGGCAAACAAACAGACCAGTTCTACAGAGTGAGAGCACGGGAAAACTGTATATTAACTATTTATTACTATGTGGGGAAAACTGATAATGTATATGCAGTGCCAATAATCAATCTCTTCATGTCTGATCTGAATTAAATGTAAGATTCTGTTTTGTTCCACATTAATGCAAACCAAAACTCAGGTCTTGGTCTGAAGTCTGAGAGATTACCTGCTCCCACTCGCGTCTTTCTGAATGTGGATTTCTTAAGGTATGCAGAGAGAGGTGTATTTTTAAAAGCATTTCACTTCTCTGCACCCCAAAAAAATGCCGTCAGCACCAGCTCAGCCGGTCAGTCACTCAACCCTCAAGCCCTCTTGGAGCGATCTGAAATCGAGAACCCTTAAACCGCACACCGTCCCTCTCCTACACACGCTGACCCCGCTATAAATAGCAGCTCTACAGCAGCAAAGGACTGGAACTGAGAACTGAAAGAGACAGATGAGCCGGGCGCAGTCTGTCTTCTTCCTCAGCATCGACACGTCAATAACAAAAGGATGGTAAATCTGTAAAATGACTCCTCTATCGCTCTCCTTCCACCTTTTCTGTCTTTCTTCCCTTTTCTGCATCCTACAGCGCTCTCTGTCTGCCTGCTCCTCTGACAGTTCAAAAGTACCAAAGCCCAAAGGATGTCTGCCTCAGTTCCTGCCTGCGACGGTACAAAAAACATACAAAACAGCAGCACTTCAACCCCCGGTCACACACCCTTCACACACTCTCTCTCTCTATGGGTGCATTTTCTTTAACACTGTCACTCACAGCAGGAAGCAAAAGTCATTCATGAGGATTTTTAGCAGACAGGAGCTTTGATGTGAGAGTGACAGAAAAAGCGTATTTTGCTGCATCTCATAGGAGCAAATCTTCACTTTTTAAAAGAGTGGGAACAGAGATCGTGCTTCTCAGCTGAGACAGACCGACATGAGTGATGTCTTGGTCAACCGTCTGCATATGAATGGGTTGAATTCACCTGGGGCGCAAAGAATGGGGTTTTAAAGAAACACACTTCAGTAAATGTAGTTCGGATTAAAATGCAGGACGGATGTGAAATGAAAGTTTTATGTTAAGGTAAAAGTTGACGAGAAGTTTTAAAGAGACTAACAAATCCACGGTCACCTCGGTGCTTTGAGCTAAATGCTACAATTAGCATGCTAACATGCTCGGAATGAGAAGTGCTAGCATGATACTTATCCATCTTAGTTAGCCGTCTTAGTTTAGCATTATAGCATGCTAACATTCACTAACAGGCACTAAACATAAAGTACAGCTGAGGCTGTTGGTAATGCAGGTTTTAATCATAAACAAAGGCTTAGCTAATTTGCTAATTTGACCTGGAGACCTGTTGTGTTACAGATATTGAAAAGGAAAGCAGAGGCAGTCAGAGCTGCTCCAAGACAGGCTATAAAATTTACTGAAACATTTAATAGACAGACATCGTATTTCTGTTGTGATTTGTAGCTGGAATTATAATTTAATAATCCCCCCGCGGTGCTCATGTGTTGAGTAAGTTGTAAAAAACTTGTTTTGACAGCTGCTCTGGTAAAACAAAACTTTATTTCTGACATGATTATCTTGTATGTAAATGCAAATATGTCCTAAAGGAGAGATGAACTATAAATTTTTAATGTTTCAAGGCTTCTGTAGCTAACAAGGAATTTGGCATCCAACCAATCCTGTGAGTAATATAATGCTGCAGGTAATCATCAGCATCATCCTGGAAATGCTGCAGAGCTCAACACTACAGAATCACAGCACAGGGACATTAGTTATGTTTATCAGCGTGAACATAAATTACAATTCATTCATGCAGCTCAGGTTCTCACCTTTGAGTTTGTTGTGCTCAGAGTCAGCGGGGAAAAGGCAGTCAGGGAAAAGCTTGGGAAAGGTGAGGCCTGCGTACTTTGGCCTGTTCTCCACGTAGTTCCTCACTGTGGGCTGGAGCTTCTTCATGAACTCTGGCGAGGGTGTGCCCAGCTGCTCGATCACTTTGTTCCACTGGTCGATGTCTGGTGTGGTGGGTTAGGATTAAGGGAAACACACAAGTAGCCTCCGCACTGTAGTGTCAACTCAGATGCCACTCACACACGTTTCTACGTATTTTAGGACAGTTGAACAGCGGTCATCTCTTCATTTACTTTTCATAATGGAGGGTGTGAGATTAAATAAAATAAAAAAAGAACTGTTTATGGTCAGCAATCCCAATGCACTTACTGGAATGTGCTAAATTGAGAATTGATTTTTATTATTGTTTTTATTATTGTCATTTTGGCGATTAATTAACCAAAACGCATTGATTACAGACAGATCTGACTGACCGTGCCTTAGAATGACCAGTGAGTTTGCATTTTTGTTTATTTGATTAATGCACTGTGCTGGTATAAGAGGACTGTGCCCACAAGCTGCGCCTACAATCATGTAGACCGTCATGGCTATGCGTCTGACCGAATCGGCTTCCATGTTTGCTGACCAGGAAGTAAAAGTCCACACAGAGCGAGACGTGAGTGTCGGCTCTTGTGTGACTCAAACAGACTGATACGGACTCACAGCCCTTACATAAAGATCATTTTTAGAGTTACAGACCCTGATATGCATCCACCCAATATTTCATAACATTTGAATCCTTTTATCCCTTTATTTCTTTCAATTTCCTAAAAACCTGCAACCTACACACCTTGAAATCTGTTGTAATACACAAGAAAAGGAACAATAATCTAATTAGAGGCTGCTACGTGTCTCAAGTACGTGTGGCTGTGTTTTTGTGAAAACATGGTTGCAGGGTGCGTCAGCTTGCATATATTATTAATTATTTCCTCTCTTACCCCTCCACACACCCCGAGTCACCCCCTCCCCTCTTTCTCACACAGGGTGCCAGTTGAGGGAGTTATCTGCCAAAGCCGCCAGACATCCCCATTACTTCATCTTGCTGGAACGCCACACTTCCACCTCCTTTTTGTCTCCATTGCACATTGGCCATGATCCACGCAGCTCTCCACTAAGGTTCTTATCCATGGCGAGTTGTTGGATCCGCTCAGACAGCTAGAGGTGTTTTTCCACAGTGTGCCGGTGCCAAAATGCATGACACTCCACTGTGTTTGGAGTTATTCGTGCTTTGAGAAGGGGCTTCGTGCACCTGAGCGCTCAGGGAACCGCTGCAGGGTTTCTCTGATACTCAGGTTTTCTGATTTTCGTGAAACAGACTGAAGGAGCAGAGGGACGTCAGAAGGATACGGTCAGTCCCAGGGAACAGCACTGTTCCTCTTATCACCTCTCCAAAGATGCAGCCGACTGACCACATGTCTACTGGACTCACACACACACACACACACACACACACACACAAACACACACACTTGCATTACAATCATCTATCGAAAATCGCTTCGTCCTGCCGAATGACTTACTTTTAGTTCCATTTTATAACCAAATATTCATGTTTTTATTGTTAATTTGCCAACCATGTGTCAGAATCCTCTCTTTTCTTTTCCTAAAAACCACTCAGGTCGTGTTTTTATTATATTTGATTTGGATGCCTCACATCTGGAGACATCTGCGAGCCAACAGGCAGAGATCAGGGTCCAAATACATGTCAGAACCATTATGGTTTCACATTTCTCTGCTCAATACTTCATGTCATTAGTGTTAAATTTGTGTTTTTTTGTCAAGTGATGAAACCAGCTTAGTATTATTTCTTGCTGTGTGCCAGATGTTGTAGAAATACTTAAATGATCTGAAATAATACAACCTGCTGGCTGTTACGTACGGTACAGATGATGGCAGCCAGCTAGGGGAGCTGCTGTAAACCATGTAAAACAGATAGTAATATAATATATCGTATGAATTATGTGTGCCTGTACTCTTACTGACAAAAAACTGGCAAACCTTCTTCATTTTGTCTGTCAAAGACAAACAAGACAGTACATAAGCTAATTAGGATTAATTGGAATGCTAATGTTTGCTAGTTATGTCTTTCGCTTATGGCAGATTTTGTTACACACAGAACAAACATAACGCAATCTCATTCTGAGAGAACAGGTGGTAACTTGAAGTGAAGGCAGTAGCCTATTTGATTGTAGTTCATCTATGCTCAGCAGCTTTTCCCTGCCTTTACCTTACTTGAATATTAGCTTGTGGGTAGCTAGCATGGTAGCAAGCAGAGCAGTATCTTAGCAGCAGTGACGTGTTTTTGGGTTTCAAAGTTTTTGCATATTAACTGCTATTTTTATTAGAGGTCTAATTTATTCATTTCACCCTTATCCTCCAAACAATGCAGATGAGGGAGCTTCATGTGGAGGCCCACAGTCCTCTGCAGCTCCATGTTTTGCTGTACTTGCTAATTCGCACCTGCTTTTGAGCATTGATGTGTGTGGGATTTGCTTTAAATCCCTTTCATATCTAAACCCCACATAAATATTTAGTTTCACACTAAATAACATTATACTGCAGAAGCTGAAGACTCCCTAATGTCTGTTTCACTGTAACTTGGCAAGTTAATAACAAATAAGATATAATATTATCTTTAAATTCCTAAAAGAATAATAAAGCTACTTCTACATCATGGCATCACATAGCTGTGCATTCACCAGTAACTACCTGCCTATATTAATGCCACATGAAAGCCACAAGCAATATACAACTTCAGCTCTCTTTGCATCACTCCATAGCCGTTGTTTAACGCACTGCAGTGCTACATGGCCATCGAACAGCCAGTCACCCTGACCTGTGCAGACACACTGCTATTCTATATCATCATTTGACAGACACTTAGGGTGATGCAGATAACTTCAGCCAGGTCAATACCTCAGGTCGAAAAGCCCATGAAGCAAATTAAGATTAGCAACGGTGTACTAGCCCAGAACTGATCTATAAGCAGAAAATTAAAAGTGTGCACTACACGTCATTGATCTACAGCAGAGAGGATGGAGTGTTAGATGATAAGGATTTCAGGTCATTGTCAAGGAAAGAGATATTGCAGAGGTTTTCTAGTTTTCCAGAGCATTAATCTTACAGTGACTGTATGATCAGGGATGTACAGGCCAGAGAATTAGAATCTAGCAGACACGCTGGTCAACCTGCCTCCAAACAGCTTATAGTAAAATCAGGATTTTAAAGCCTGACGATATTTTATAAATTTGCTATTGTCAACAAGTCCCAGGAAACGACCAAAACTGACACTGCATTACGCCCATCTGTCAATCTGTTCTGATCATGTCTGTAACTCTAAAGTTTTAAGTCCATTTGTTTATGATAAGTTTATAAAAAAGTGAAAGATTAGCACCTGTGACACATTTTTGATGATTTCAGTATTAATCAACTATTATTGTCAAGTTGCAGTCAACATCCGCCTCTGTCCACACTCAAACAACATATTTCCTCATTTTATCCTATAAGACATTTGTTTATACATTCATTGAGGTTTACTTGGGACTTGGTGAGCTAGTGAGTATTCATGTACTCATGTTCATCATCATCATGAAGGTGTGGCTCATTATTGTGATATTTTTGTGTTTTTCATTTTATATGGCACTGCGGACTTAGCTACATCGGACTTTGGCTAGACAGACAATAGTAGTGGTTAGTAGCAGGATCAATTAATTATTGATTTTGGTCTTTCAATGGGAAGAGTTGACAAAAAACACAGGATGCTTAATATAGACTGTTAACACGTACAGATTACAGATTTCCTGCATCATCCAGGTTTTATTACCTCCCCATCGTGCCTTTTAGCTTGATGCTAGCATGTTTACCACCCACATCTTTAACTTTTGAACTTCCCTCGCGCTCAAGGGAGGGAAGTGAGTTCAACTAAGCTGCTATTAACAGATGCTTCAAACGAATAAATTAATCATTCTTTATTATGCACTGGATGCTAAATCACTATGTCTGACTCACATGTGTGGGCACCCTCAGATGGCAAGATGTACTTCACATGTGCACACAAGCGCACAAACTCAGCATGGGGACTATTTATCCGAATCCATCCCACTGAAAGAAGTCATCTTGGGGATGCAATTAAAAGCCCGTGCGCAGCAGGGGAGCGTGCCAGGTAAACACTCCAGAGACACTCAACATAACACACACTTAAATATTCAGAGGCAGACAGAGAGAGAACTTCCTTTTGCCAAAATATGAGACTGAATAAATCTTAAGAGTCGGACTTGCTGACTTAAAAACAAAAAAAATAGGATGCTTATGTTGTTATTGCAGGTTAAATTAAAGGTGTTATGAAAAGATGAGCTGGGATTGCAACGTGTTACACAGACAGCCAGATGTGAGTGTGGTTTAGTCCACCTCAGTAACATACAGAGGACATCAGGCCAGGTACAGAGTCACCTGCAAAGTAACTGTATCTGAGAAATGTAAAATGTTTGAACTAAAGCAAATATTGACCAAACCACCATGTTCATTCTTACAGGAATGATGTAGAGCACACCTGTAGCTACTATTCATCCTGAAAAACACAAGAAAGTAAGATCCTATTTGCATTAAAATGCAATCTGTATCCAGACATGTTAGTGCAAGGTGTAAATGTGTGTTGACCAGATCTGGCTGACAACATCTGGAGATGGCGTGCACTGTGTTTGGATCTAACTGTAAATACAGACCATCTAATGTGCTGACAGCCATGCACGACACCACGCTTGGTTTGTAGATACAATGCAGCATAGTGATAACACATCTATTCTGTGCCATGAAGGAGCTAAAATATGCGTTATGAAAGAGATCTGTGTGAAAAATGAAAACAATATGGCTGAGAAATCAGCGATATACAGTAAAATAACTGTGTGTGCATGTGTTGCTCATCTGTGCAGCTGATCTGCTGTTAAAAAGACATTATTCATCCAGCAACAGAGAAGCCTACTCACAGATGCTGTATTATACAGGGACAAACTGATTTAATATGTAAGGAATGACTTTAAGTATTTCCTGTTTTAATAGTGTGTGTAAATGGGGTGTGAGTGTGTTTTAAAGGGCACTTGAACTGAAACATTAAAACAAAGAATGATTGATTTTTAAATCCATTCTTCAATATAAACAGCAGACATAAACCTAGAGACAGAAATAGCGTTACCATCCGATAACATCGCAGTGTGTTAACAAGGATACAGTCCCGGCCCGGGAAGAGGATTTTGTGGCGCACCATTTCTCCCATAATGCACCCCACCGACCATATATCCACTGCACGCACAGAGGTGAGCAAAAGAAAAGAGAGGAGGGCAAAGGTTAGGGTTAGACACGTCAAGCTTTCTGGGAGAAGAAGAAAAGCGATTAGATACAAGCTGTTATTCAGTGATTGAGGCAGAATTAGTGAGAAGCGTGTTATGTAGAGATAAACTGGAATGAAATACAGACACAGAGCGGAGGAAGAGCAGAGCTTTAGACGGACTAACTGGCGGCAGGATATTCAAAAGCTTCGGAGCTCACAGGCTTCCATCCATGGAGGAATATGGCTAATGAGTCATAACTCTTAGGCTGGCATTCAATCACATGTCTGATGTTCTGGGGGCTTTTAATCAGTGACTCATGCCTCTGACACTTCAATTCACTTCAACTCATTTGCAAAGTGCAGATCGTTCTAGTTTTGCCGAGACTTTGCTGATAAGACGTTGATGTGGGATCGTTAATGGATAACACGTGTGTGATTTTATCTTTATTTCCTGATCATTTTCGCCTCTCAAAAGACAAACGATTGCACTTTTCTGCTGCAGTGGGAAGCTCCTGCCATCTGTTCCACCGCAGACCTCACTGCAGGTAAAGTCACCTGGTCCCGCTGGTTTGGAAATACGTACATTACATACAGCTCACACATACCGCTGCTCTAATGTAACTCTCTTCTTAAAATTAAAAGTTTAAGTACTGGACAACAGGTAGATGTGGACTCTCAGTCTGCATTAGCTTCTCGACTCACATGATGCACCATACATCAATGCTGAAACACATCAGTTGTCTTTAATTCTCACCATTCTCTTTGTATCCCATTCCCAGGATAACCTCCGGGGCTCTGTAGTATCTGGTCACCACATAAGGGGTCATCATGAAGCTGGTCCCTGCAGTCCTGGCCAGACCAAAGTCCAGGATCTTCAGGGTGCAGTCTGACTTTACCACTATATTGCTTGGTTTGAGGTCCTGCAGAAGGAAAAGGACCAGCATGAGTAACTGTGAGTATTTGGGTTTCTCTTCTGCTGACAGGTTTCTATTTATAGGACATGATTATTTGTTTTCTTGCCAAGAGTCAGATGAAACTGGAGACAAGGGGAAAGAGCACAATTAGCTCTGTCCAAAGATAACAAAATACACCTCAAAAGAACATAAAAGGCTCATTAATTAACCCCTGTGTGATCATAAAAGCATAAAAACTAACATTTTAAGTGCAGGATTACTTCTAGTGTTACGATCGCTATCTTAGATCCTATATCCCTTTGTCTAGGTGCTCTGGCCAATCAGTCAACTCTGCAGGCACATTGACAAAGCTGTGATCCCTCACAGGCTTCCCACCCTGAGAACTCCGCCAACTGTGTTGGCTGGGACAGTTGGCAGAACCAGCTGGAGCACTGGGGATTAAACCCTGGTCATGGCGGCGTTTCCTCTGTGCCGAATGGGTGACCAAGGTGATGTCAAGGTTTAATAAAAGTCTTACGGCAACTGCTATCCCAAAATTTACAGAAAACACAAACGTGTTCAAACAATAAACCAGCGGCGTCTTGCTCTCCTACCCTGTGAATAATGCCGGCTGAGTGCAGATGCTTGATACCACACAGCATCTGGTAGAGCAGGTAGGACATTCGCTCATGGTCAAGCTCCATCTGAATCACCTGGCACAAGTTGGCATCCATCAGCTCCATCACTAGGTACCTGAGGAAAGGTTTTATTGATTTGTGAGTGGCGTGCAGACTTATCTAGTGGTGCATGCTGCAGCGTTTCTACCAATTCTGACTAAACAGCTGAAAAAGCGCCACAGAGACGCAATCATCCCTCTGCAGTAGAGTTTACCAAGAGATTGCTCCAAACATGGACACACTCTCATTCATCATTCAGCATGAGAACAGGATACACGCAGCAGCCTCAGATTACACCTACGGCACTTTCACTGACTACACTCAAGCGGTTGTGTTTCTTACAGCTGCAGGTGTGAAGCAGTAATAAGCACATTAGGATTAATAAAATCTGAACCAGTCCTTTTGCCACATGATGCATCAGGTTAAATGAAAACAAGTCGCCTTTTATTGCCCGTTAACATGAGCCGAGTTAATATTTTTTGCTGGAATTGTAATTATGCAAAGAAGAGTTTACGTTACTCACACATCCTGGAATTCCTCTAATGATTTCTGTGGTGTGAAGACATTTAATAAACTGATAATCTGAAAGAGAGGAGAGCATGGAGAGGATCGACATGAAGCGGTTAAATATGCACACACACACACACACACAAAGTCTGAGTTACAGGGGATACGAGTTGGTAATGACCCTGATGAAGGACACTGCTGCGCGAGAGACAGAGTAAACCGACGAAATGACTTGGAACAAAAGACCGGGGATAAATGTGGATGAGAGGAAAAAGGGACGGAGACGGAGAAAAGAGAACAAACTGCGGCACTGGAGATTACACTCGTGCCTTGCAGTGCTCTCTGTTTCACTCTCCTGCCAGTTCGGTACATTTCTGCAGGCATGGAATTTAGCACGGTCACAACATTGCAGTCGCTCGTCTCTGTTTTGTAGCGCAGGGATTTATCGACAACCAAAAATAGACACCGACTGGGGTAAAACTGCTCCGTTCTGACAATGCATGCGTTTTCCTTCTTTCCTCCCCGCAGTCTTTTGTACCTCTGCTAGCCCTCAGCTGAGTCACTTACATTTTTGTGATTGACACATTTCATGAGCACCAACTCCCGGTATGCCCTCTTGGCATGGGTCTGGTTCTGGAAGGGTCTGCTGAGCTTCTTGATGGCTACGTTTCTGTCCAGGACAGCATCGTAGCCCGCACTGCAGAAGGGGAAAAACCCACAGAGAACAGCGGAAGAGTTTAGTATTCAGAGCTGGCAGGACCACTCTGTGCGTGATTGCGTGACATTGTGACAATCCACCCTGAAAGTCGCTGGTCACAAAAACAAAAGGATTATTTTTCACATCTCCAAGCAAACAAAGAATTGAAGGAACAGATGACAGATGACTTTTCTTTTCCTCGTGATGCTGCTAGTAACACAGAAACATTCGCATCATATTCTGACATTGAGGGAAATGTGAAATTCTGAATGAATAATCTGAATTCGGAAAAACAGTAGGTTATCCTATTATTACCGTTTTGCCGACATTGTGCAAATGCAGCACAATGCAGTAGAGCGCATTTAAACCTGTGCTGGACTAGTTGTTCACAGCGAAACCGAGTCATTCATCGCCCCAAGTTCATATTCAAAGACAAGACAGTGGTGTTGTTCTGTAAGGATCAATAATTAGCAAACTTTAGAGGCACTGACAGCCAGATATGTTTACACCCGCTAGCTGTTTCCGGCCTTTATACTAAGCTAAGCTAACAGTCTCCCTGCAGCAGCCTAATATTCAGTCCTCTCATCTAACACGAAATCAAACAACCATATTTAGTAAAATGTTGAACTACTCCTTTAAGTCCTCTTACAACCTGCTACAACCTACTATAAACACTGGCATCTCCCATTTCTAATCGATAGCATTAAAATATCCACTAATATATGATTATAATTCCATTAACCTTATTGACAGTGCTGTATTACAATGCAATGAAATGTAGGGAGTTGAACATACGACATGTAATGCTCTGCCACCAGGTGTCTCTCTAACCAACACCAGAAGATGCTGTCCGGTGATGCTGCAATGTAGGATCATGGGAGTTGCTGGCTCCACCACCATTACAGTCAGCGTCTCCCAGTTCGTATTGCTTTGGTTTTCATTGTTCAGGAGGTTTTCAGTGGGAGTAACAGTCTCCTCCCCTCCAAAACAAATGAGCCCGGTGATTAAAACAGATAAAAACACTGAACAAAGCAGTTTGACGTGTGTTTCTCTGATGCTAACCTCCTGAAAACTTAAAACCCAAATGCCTAATCACCAAAATGCTTCGTCTGGTTAAAATATATTGATTAAAACAACCAAGATCTAAAAAAGCTGTATAAAAAGTAAAAGTAAAAAGTCGATTCATGACTTCATGGCTGGCAGACAAAATGGTGACACATGAGCAAAGAGTCAGTTTTAGACATTTTAATACAAAGATGTTAGATAATGTTGGATAAGTCCAAAGATGGTTTGTTTTTTCCACAAAGTGGCTGAACCCATTTCGGAGGTCATTACAGCAGAGTGAGCTCTTTGCTGCCTCAACACAATCCCAACCCCCTGAGAACCTTTGGGACTTCAGCTCTTTGGGTAGATTTATGTTTGCTTTCAATGAAAAGCAGCACCTAGACGAGAAAAAGCGTCCATAAAGCTGCCGTGCACATCACACTGTCAGCTGTATTTCAGACTGTGCCTTTTCTGATGAATTCTCCCTGAAACATGTCACAGACCGAGTCTTAAGGCGTCTGTATTCAGGCGTTCTGCAATCAAGACGTCGCTGTGTGTGGGTTTGTGGATGGCTAGGTTGGTTCGTCGTGTCTCTGGAGGCTGCAGGCCAGGAATGGTGTGTGACCATGGAAACAGTGGAGCCTTCATAAAAGCATTGATCCAATAGGGATTTGAGCCTGTCATCACTTTTCTAGCTGAGTGAAAGATGATGTCATGACGGGCTAAACTACTTAAAGCCTTCATCCCTCCTAAGATGCCTCTGAAAGCTCATCCTCACCGAGCGCACAAGTCATGAGGGCAGAGATGTGCACAGATTGGGATGCTTGTGGGCGACAAACTGGCAGAGTGAGTCTTAGCTGCACCAGTGGCACAAGTTTGCTCTCATTATCATGTTCTCGGGCTTTCCGGGGGCATGAGTCTCCTGATTGCATAAGAAAAGCTGAGTGCATACTTACTGTACCAACTCTTGTTAAGCTTTTGGATTACTCCTCTGCTTGTTTGCATATTGTTGTTTCCTCTGTGTGGCTGCATGTATGTTATAACGCCTAATGGAAAATAATTCAAGTGTCTGCACAACATCTGCCAGATGTTTATGTAAATGTGATTATGTCATCCATCTGAGGATTAAGCTGTAGATACTGCACCATAAGCAAGTCACTCTAATTATTTAAAGTCATCATATCATGACAACACCAGTGTAAACACACACGTCAAGGTCTTGTTGATGTGTTTGTTAACATCTAAATGAGAGCATTTCCATAGCGTGTCCCATTTGATCTTTATAATCAGTAGGATATTATATCAGTCTTTGGGGTTTTACGTGGTTGTGTTGTGATAATACCATCACCATATGACACCAGATGACAGCTGTGGCCAGAGCCGGGCAGAGCAGGTTAAATTAGATTTGCACTGTCTCCCCTGCCGTCCGCCTCTACAGTATCCTTCAAATGGGCACAATCCCAGCATTAGCAGTTACAGCCTGCCCAAGCTCCTTTTGCAAATGCACAAAATTGCTGCGGAGCGGAAGGGGAAAAGGGCCGAGGGCATGGGAAGCGAAGGAAGGACAATGGAGGAGGGCGACTGGAGGGCAGGGGGGCTCTGAGTGTTGAGAGCCAGAGATTCCTCTAACCCTATAAGCTAAAACAAGGTGGGCCATCCCAGGGAGGCATGTGCTGTGCGTCACCACAGTGACACAGCTTTAACATAAATATAACTCATAGATCTAGTTGGTTGCTTGAGAACGACTGTGAGATGCATTCCTTTAAGTGGAGCCTTGGCAGTGGTTCCACTGCATTCTGACAGGGCAGACGTGAGATGAATTACAATGAACGCGAGCCCTCTCTGCAATCCGGATTAAGGATTCACTTAAGTGCCCATCCTGTTAGGCCCTTATGGCCCTGCACATCTATATTCTAAACAGATATGTCATCAGCTCATAGCATGGACAGGATCTGAGCCTCAGTACAATATGTGGCCATGTGTTTCACATATATGACAAAATCATATAAACTATTAATCTGGATACCTCGTCTAAATCTAGGGATTATTTCTTTTTGCATGTAAGATATAAGGTTTTTTTTATATTTCCTAGCTTAAACTGAGAAACAGAATAAAATAAAAGATAAATGTTCACACACAAACAATGATCCTCATCTTTAATACAAGATGAATATAAGACTTTCATCGGTTCATGAGAGGAAACAGGTGCACTGCTTCTGAATGGTCAATCAGTCAGTTGAAATTAAAATCCATTAAAGTGATTAAATTAGGTGGTTCTTTTGCTTTTCTGACCCACGGAGGCATCACCAGTTTACTGAATTGGTTTTAGGGGAACAAACACATTACTACCTCATTACTTTGTGGTGCAGCTAAAACCTTATGTTGTTTTTGTTGTTAATTACAAAACAGTAACGACTGCAGTCTAAAATTATGATTTCTGTGTATCCAAATTGATGATAAAATTCAGAATATGGGCCTGTTCAGATTTATTTGCTCTTTAAAACAAACCTGTGTGCCGTTACAGGATTAAAACCCCAAATCCAAATGATCTTTTAAAGCTACAAAACACTTCTGCATCACGAGCTTTGCGTTGAGATGATCTCTCCTCTCTCATCCCGCCATTTCTGCACAGATGCATCTCATGGCTGCATGCTGTGCCCTCAGATGTTATGATTTGTCAGGCGTGATCTAGCATCAGGGTTTTCTGAAGAACTGAAAAGATGACTTTCCCCGTTGCCAAATTGGACCATTCTTAGTCATGGAAACATCATGAAATTCTGCAAAATTACATTTTGCATCCCCCACAGAACAGTGAAAATAATAGGCAGAGATCCTCCTCCCTTAATAATCCCCCGCAGCAACCAACTACAAGACAATTAGAAAAACAACTAACAGCTAAAGGAAATAAACACAGTCTAAATACTGCATAAAACACATCAAATAGCGCGATATGATGTCAAACAGGTTGTAAAGGAAATGCACAGGTGGGAACTCACCAGACAATTCCCTGAGCTCCAGAGCCAATGGGCTTTAAATTCTGGAAACGTTTTAAAACTGTGAAGGTGGAGTCTCCCACTTCCACGCTGTAGAACTGGTTGTCCACTTTGCTTTTGCTCATGTTGTAATGTTTGGCAATATATGACACATCCACTTGTTTTCCAAAACCCTGCGTGAAGCAAACACAACGGGAAAAAAAAAAAATGAGTGACGACGAAGACGACTTCTGTGTTTACTTACCTTGCAAGTGGTTACACATCTGAAAGAGAATCGTCAGTACGCGAAATAGCAGTAAAACGTCACCATCACAGTTCATATTGTACATTTCATGCAATCGAGCAGCATCAGTAAATCAGTTAAACAATAAATGTGTATTTAGCAGCTACAGTATCAACTATAATAAGTCCTTGTTTGCATCGATTACACTGGGGAACACAGTTTTTGTTGAGTTAGGTCTGACAGCTGTTTTTAACTCATTTTTGGGTGCGGAATCCAAAACTGATCTCTGTTTTTCTCTATCACATCAAGTTTTTGAACTGTAGGATCCCCGTTTTCTTAAAACATATGAAAAATACTGTACTTAACAGATATGTGCTTGTTTTATAATATTGCCATACAATGAAATATGAAAGAAACAGGCATGACTGCAATGTTTATTTAACAGTATTATGTTTTTACAAAGGATATGGCTACTGTAATTATAATTGTGTGCAAGTAGTTAAGGTAAAAATTTACGTTTGACAAATGCACTGATGTTTGCCCTCTGACTTGGAATGGTGAAACTACCACAAATGTAGCAAAAGGAGTCAGGGTTGTTTAGGCATTTACGCCGAGAAGTAGCAGGAGCAGACGTGATCCGGAACAAAGGAAATATATATACCTATGTAAATAAAACACTAAGATGGAATAGGTACAAGCTTTGAAAACTAAAAAAACTGCATAAAACAAAATAGAACTTACAACGGTATGCCCATGGTTACAGGGTTAAGAGAAAAGCCAGCACAAATCCTCTTAATTCCTACTATGCTAGCTTTCTGTTTGCAGATATTGATAGTACTGACCTATTGGGAGCTGCACACACCTCTCACCGCACTGTCTCAATTGTGACTGCACAAACAAGTTGCCACGCAGCTGTAGATGAGTCCAGTCGTAATCAGCTGGCAAGTCTTACTACAGCTAGTCAGTGGAATTCTGCTTATCTGGAGGGTAAGCTGTGGAGGAAAAACTTGACGTGCTAGAAGAAAACTGACTGCAATTTTGGAATCAGCATGCCAATTTTAGTTTTAATCAGCATAAAAATCTAACTCAGCAGAAAAAAAAAAATTCAAATTGTTCCCCAGTGTTATCAGTCTTTTTAACACTTTTCCAAACAATTAAAACAATGTGTGATTGGGTTAAACTGGTAAAACTGGAAAGGAAACATAAACGGTACAGGACATACAGCACAGTTGAGTTTACACTCACATTGTATTCGCTGCATTAATGTAAGCTCTTTAACAGCCATGTAAGGACAACAGCGCCACTGATGCCCTTACAGTATTAACTAGACTAAAGACATTACTCTTTTATGAATGTGCGCACAATAATCAGGCTGTAATTACTCGGGCAGAGCAGTCAAACACATGGTGCCACGACAAAAAAAAAAAAAAATCAGTTAATTACAGTCAGGCTAATTACAAAACAGCTCGAAGACCAAACAAAGCTGTGTCTTACTGAGGGGGCAAAAGTTTGAAACGCTTCCCCCAGACGCAGTGAAAAATTAAGAAATGTGATATCATACTTTTAAATCCAACATGGCTGCTTAGTCATCCAAAACCGTGATCTGATTATTTCAATCCATTGGACTGCAGCCTCTACTGTACAGCCGGCGGTATACCGACAGCACAGCGGCTATTACACACCGAGCTACGCTTGCATGTGTGATGCAGACATCCCGCGCATAGCCTCTTCATAATTTGAGCTACAGCGCAATAGCCTGTAGCAAACCAGGCGATCCTCACACACATATACGTTTGTGATATAGGCTGCGCGCTTTAGGAACAACATCCCCACAGGTGTTTCTCATTTAAACTGTTATAACTCAGGAGGAGACGGCCGATTAAGCTCTCGGTTAGGAAGTGGCTTCATTGTTTTTTGCCTTTAATTGAGGTCCCGGTGTCAGATAAACACTTAAAGCATTGAACTAAATTGAAAATCAGGTCTACCCAATTTATTTATCAACAAAAGGATAAAAACTCTTTACTTTCTGAAAAAATGTCTTTGCCTCAGGATGTTATACGAAAGCTTCTAATCACCATTTTGCATTCTCCATTAAATTCTAGCAGCATTATGATCCTAATAAGTAAATGTTGTTAGTGTTCGTAAACTCAAACTGTCATCCCTCTCTGACACACAGAAACACAACAGTACCAGAACATACAGAGCAATGAAGGGGAAATGGAAGTGAATGAATACTGTACCTTTTTTACCTGTAAGGAACACACACCTGACAAAAGGCTATCTTCACATCCAGGATTGGTTGGCTGCAGTTATATAAGAAATGTCTGCTCATAAATACCTGCGAAGACACAAACGGAGGAGAGCCAGGGTCAGAGTGAGTGAGCTTGTGTGTGTGTGTGTGTG
This sequence comes from Datnioides undecimradiatus, assembly GCA_008933995.1. Taxonomy (NCBI): domain Eukaryota; kingdom Metazoa; phylum Chordata; class Actinopteri; order Lobotiformes; family Datnioididae; genus Datnioides; species Datnioides undecimradiatus. The sequence continues at coordinate 2,927,451 of WARS01001868.1, read as the reverse complement.
TGTGTGTGTGTGTGTGGACATCAGTAACAGGAACTTAGCAAGCGTGTGGGAGCTGCAATTTCTGGGAAATGAACTGACCAAACATATAAGATGCACTCTGCAGCCTAGATGAGCACGAACAGCAGCGCATTCATCTACATCTGGATTTATGCAAAATCACTTGCAACACACTACTGGGGGTGTTAGACAATATTAATACCGCTGAGTATTATTGTTTCTCAAAAGTTTTACTGAAAGTCACAATTAAATGAAAAAGCCTTTTAGATCACGTCCCTGTGATCGCCCGTATCCCAAAATATACCCCAAACCCTGTTAAGGTAGCATCCAAGTCAATGAATCACTGTAATTCTTCGTGTTTCCAATTTCATACCTGCCTATCCTGTTTCACTCAGAAACACGTCACAATACGGACGCTAAGTTCCTTTAAAATGCCCAGATTTCACTATGTTGGATGCTACTGAGACCGTGACTCAAAGGTATGTATGCGGTGGTGTGTTGTTCATATCGTTCGTATCATACGGCCAGACTCTTCACACATTGACCTACTCCTTTAAGAAGCTTTAACTTGCATCACTTTAAAATTAAATATAATGATTTTTTCAAACTAATAAAAATCTACAACAGGAGTAATGCATCTCTGTGTCAACAATCAGAGCAACAAACGTTTCTTCTTCTCTTTGACGCGGCACGCACTCATTCAGACTCGCATTTTATCCCTTCGACACTGAACTCATTAACCCCCCTACCCTTCAGGGGACCTGTGAGTTATGAGTTTATTTAGACACTGGGGAGATGATTCACGCGTTTACACATGTGAAAGTGTGAAGCGAGCTCTCAAAGAGCTTGTTCCAACAGACAGTGGATTTGCATAAAAGTAGCCTAGTCATTTCTGGCCAAGTTTGGAGGCCTTCACCAGCAGCTAATGGGTCAATTTGGTTTAAACGCACATTTGCACATTTTCTGGAGCTTTTTTTCGCTGGCAGATCAGCCTAAAACATTGCAAGGGCGGAATAAAGAGCACTGACAGCTCGGCTCCCACATTAAGCAGGAGCCAAATGTGCATGGCCGCCGCTATCGCCCACAATGACTCTGGCTTCGAGGGTTTTCCAGGTAATGAAGCTCCCAATGTGCTAATGATCATGTCTTCTGAACAAAATGATATGCAGTGTTAATGTTGGCAGTGAAACTAATAGAAAAAAGGGTTTTTATGTAAAAAATGGTTCGGTCATCTTTCATGAAGTCTAGAATATCATTTTAAAGGATGTGGCTTTGTCACTTGCTCTAAAGGAGGTAAATCTAAGGTTTTCTTGGCACATGCGCATCACTTAGCTCCACCAGTTCTCCCATAATGTCACAGTCAAGGCTTTAATGTCTCTGCTAAATCAAAACGGAGCAGGGCAGCGTTCAAAAAGAGATGTGGGACATAAGCACGCAAAATCTCTGGTTTGGCCTATTTAGGTTTGACTTTAGCCGACTGCAGTGCCACAAAACGTATGTATCCCTGTGTTACTGCCAGGAGCTGGATAATCACTGTGCCCGACTGAAATGAGAGTGGAAGCGGAGAGGAGCAGAATAAAAACATGAAAAGGAGACGTTGTGAATTAAAGAGTGCGGAATAATGCACAGGGAAAGGTTGGCTTACGTCGGGGGATTTAGATGTAATTTTTGCGCAGTTGCAATCCCTTAAACCGCTACAGTAATTTCACATCACAGCTGTTTGTTGGACATGACAAACATGGCTGCCACCAAATTAACCAGCGCAATATTTGCTATTAATCTAACAGGTCAAGACCGGTTGAGCCCCGACACCTAGCTTGCTGCATCTGTGCTGATGGTTTTACTCAGTGTGGGTGAACGGACGTAATATTTGACACTACACTCAACTTTTATCACTGCAAAACAACATTTTGAGATTGGAAACAGGTCATATTGTTGCTAAATTGCAGTTAAAGGCTGGTTACTAATAAGATGCAGGATGGACAGATTAGCAGGGACCTCTTGGCACCAACAAGACAAATATATGTTGATTAATCATATTCGTTTTAACCAGAATGAACCCCGATTGGATGTACTCATATACAGTATAATAACAGATATCATACAGAACCATGGAACCATATAGCTTCTAAGTGGGATTAAGACTATGAGGAATTTACCTTGGAGCTGTCATTTAGTCAGCTTAACAATAATGAGTTTTAATGTGGCTGTCATGCAAAAGACAAATCAATTTGTGTAATTATCAGAAACGGCTAATCACGATCAAGATGCAATGAAAATGACGACTCCAATCACACTATAGCTGTTTATTCCCTCTCCGGAGCCGACAGTGAGTGAAACACAGCAGATAAACCCTCTGTCCAGATTCTGCTGATAGTGGTCGTGGTTGAAATGCTGCGATGGTTGCAGCGAAGACTACACTCAGCACCGCTCCTTAAAATGTCCATATGTCACTCTGACTACAATATGTCTCATCGGTACAAACCAGAGTCCGGTGATCAAGTTTAACACATTTCATCTAACCTTGTGGCGTCGTTGTATAAGTGATTTGAAGTGTGATTGTATAAGATACTTATCCATAGTCAGTGTATTACCTACAGTAGATGGTGGATGGCGTGCCCTCAGTTTGGAGAAGCTGCAGGAGTGCTGCTGAGAGGCCGCACATTGTACTGCCACCAGAGTCCTTTGGCAAAAACAGGCATTTTATCATGCAGACGTGATATCCAACGTGGGAGCAGCTGGTCTGTCACCGCTTCACTTAGTGTGTTTTTGTCATTGTGTGAATTTGATCATTCAGAATTTAACCTCCAACAACACTAATAAGCTGACCAATGAGGCAGCGGCAGACCCTAAACTCCTGTGTGCTACGGGGTAAAAGTACAGTTTTTGCCACAGGAGTCTGGTGGATGTGTTTCAGTTTCAGTTTACCATCCTGAACTACTCCTTTAAGGCTGTTGTTGACTGTTAAAAGACCAGTGAGTTAGTATCAGAAGTGTGTTTTATGCTCTGTTAACAGCATCAGAGTAAAACTGCTATCAGCTCTAAGTTAATGACACAGTTACATTACATAAGCTGTGACAAATCTAAACTGCAGTGGTGCTCGGTGTGGGGCTCCGAGTCTCTAAGGTGTGGTATTTCCTTTCCCAGTGCTACTACATTATTTGTTTGGAAATCCACGTGTAAACACAACTCGCAAATGGAACAGATAGTAAAACCAGACTTTTAAGAGAATAAAAATAAAGATGGTGGCATTTCGTGCCATCGCACCTTGATATTCAGTGAAAGAAATGAAGAGAGTCAGGGCAAGATATTGGTACAAGCCAACCTTCGCACAATCTGAGGATAAACCACATGTTTTATACGATTTGCCTCCTGTATGCTGCTCTTGTATGTGTTGCTTAGTGTTGCATCAGAGTATAGAAAGCAACAGTGCTTCTGCAGGATGTACAGGAGTTCTGGACTCTTTGCAGTATAGATTGTATAAAATTGCCAATTTGCAGCAGTCAGTAGGATGTTAGCAGCACTGGCATATACTTCTTCTGGTACTGGCTGGTGATGTCTGATACCAGCCCGTGATCACAAATTTGAATCAGCATGTGTTTACTGTGCCATGGTTGATTGTAACCTGTGACTGACTAACATCCAGGTGGAAAGTCATCATCTTATTTGGTGATCAGTTACAGCAGCGTGCAGAAACACATGACTGTCAGACCAAAAAAATACCTAATGGTTGGAAAAAACATATATACAATGATAAACTAGTACAGATTTGGTTTAAGCAGGCATACAAATGCAGCTGAGTGTCACACACGTAGACCGAAACAGACCGAGGATGCACACACACACATACACACACACACACATCGCCTGTGCCTTTCTCATTCAGACACAATGTACTGCACAGTTACAAAAGGCCGGGTATGTAACACTGATGAGACTGATGTTACAAAGAAAGAAAACGGAAGAAACTCAAGAACGAAAGAGAAAAAGACAGAGGAGGTTTTAATTATCTTGAATGGGCTAATGCATATTACTGATACTGCAGACCATTAATCTCCAGTGCCGGCCATGCTGACGCTGAATTGCGCTGGTGTGTGTGTGTGTGCGTGCGTGCGTGTGTGTGAGCTCTGCAGTTGTGGCTGGTGGTTGGTGTTTGGATCCCGGGCATTCTGTTACATCCGCCCTCGTGGGCACAACAACGCCTCTGGCAGGGCAAACCAGTGATCACTCTGCAGACTTGGGAGGCAGAGTCCTGTTTTACAGCAGTAGCTCTTAATCCCAGCCTGATCCTCTATGGGATACATTTGTTTTTCAGTTTCACCTGCTAGTTTACTGCGCACACCTGGCAGCCGAAGGCTTCTGATTGGCAGAGGGCCGATGATTGAGAGCCAATGCTATAAAACAATTATGATGGAGTGATCAAATGTAATTTAACAGTTAAGACCCACTGGACTAGTTTCCAAACGTCTTGCCATTTATGCTGCCTGGTAAATACTACTAAGATACAAGTTTAGTCAAAGCCTGAATGTATAATGTAGTGATGTGAACACAGCATTATGTCACAAGCTAAAGCTCATAGATATACAACACCCACATCTCCACTGGATCGCACTACAACTCAGTTCCTTTCACTTCTCGTCCCTGTGTGTTCCCGTACTCTCAGACACCTCATATTTATAAGTCTGGCATGTACGCGCCGATGTCCATTCATTGCTTAATGTCAGATTTGACTGCGCTGCCATATGCTATGTCAATTCAGCTCACACGCACAGATTCACATTGATTCACTAGGGACTCCAACCTGCAAGCTGCTCTTAAATAAGCTACTCGTGTGTGTGTGTGTGTGTGTGTGTGTGTGTGTGTGTGTGTGTGTATACTTGCAGCAGTTCATTAACAAATGAAACCAGGTACAAACCAACAGTGCGCAGCTTCTATAGTATTAACTCGATTGATTCTATTAGTGTTAATACTGGATGTTATTGCAGCATCATCATAGAGGCCAAAAGAACATGTTTGTATTTAGACACAGACTCTTACCTAACATAGGTGTTGTAGCTAATAATATTAACAATGGCTTGTTTCCTTTTAGGTGTGCTGGAGACAGAGACGGGTGTAATTAATGGCATAAATGATGGCTCCATTAAGTTTAAGTGCTCCAGCAAGACTTACCACGGAGCCAGTATGCACAGGAATATGATACCCAGTATATGATATATGATAAAGGTCTATAGTGCAAGCTGACTCACTGGCACCCCTAAAGAGAATGGAGGTAGGTTTAATGTTATTAGTTACGCCTGTGATGAGTCAGATGTTTGGTGTAATATATTCAAACGGAGCACACCACTGTCTGATGAGATAACAAATTAAAAGCACCCTTTAACGGTCACACATTCCCTCAGACACCTTCCCTGCTACACTACACATCGTCTGCCATCTCTGTGTTCACATAATGAGGCCCCTGCGCCTGATTAAAGGAGTCAGATCAACCACAACGTAACAACAGAAGCATCGGAGCCAGCAATAAAATGCTAACGACAAATACAAAATATGAGCCAACAAAGTCGCGTCTCTGTGTGCGTGATCAGCAGAAGCAGGCACATCAGCTATCAGCTTGGGCACAGCAGTTTGTCTTGGTACATTTGGCTAAATTAGAGCTCTTCTAAGTGGTAAGATTGAAAATCTGCACACTGTTATTACAGGAAAGGACATGAGACATTTCCCATGTGTCACCAGAGTCCATCTCATTAACACTACTTGTTGGAGATGTGCGGCCGGGGGGACCATGTGATAGCGCTGAAAACTGGCTCCTGACTGAGAGGTGAGTTTGGCTGGAGACTCAAAAATAAACCTAAACATTTGACTTTTGATCTTTTAATAATAAAATAATGCGTGGCAGCGGTATTACGGCAGCAGGCGTTTGTAATATGGAATAATGAGGCGCGTCTTTGAGCGGCAATTAAGTCCCACTATCATCCACTCTGCTTTCAGTTTGCATTTCACAGGCAGCCTCTGACTCAGCGTAGCCCACGGTATAATATATATACAGGAAGACGTGTCAGAGCTGTGGGGTTTAGTCACTGTAATCCTTGCAGCCACAGAGGCATTAACTTAAAGACAATGTTTTATGTCCGGATTGAATAGATTGATTGACTGCTATAGCACCGGAGAGCTAACAGTAACAAGAGTGTTATTGTTTGCTGTCCTATCCATCCTTTCCTTTGCTTCCTCTCCTCTCAACACTCTCCTTCCCTCTATCATGCTTTCAGACTTATTACCATTTTGTTAGCGTCACAAAATGCACACCAAAGCATTCCCCGTGCACGTCTATGTCATTATTCACCCCTCCATCCTCAACACCGATGAGAGCTTGTCGTTCTCCCTTTCCTGCCTCTCTTTTGTCCCTCCCCTCGCTCCCACCATTCCTGCTCCAAGGCTCCCAGCCTCGCTGCAACCGTCTCCCCTCCCCCTCCTTCGGAGCTCCATTGTGAGTGCTTGGTTCAGCAGCCTCTCCTGCAGTACGCAGCCTTGCCTTTGCCTTTGCTGTGCAGCCCGAGCCAAGCGCAGCACAGCCTCCCATTCGGGCTCAGGGGAGGGGAAGGGAAGCACTTCAAACTGCAGGAAAACAAGGCAGCACTGACTCCCGAACTCATCTACAGGCTGCGAGAATCCGAATGCTCACTGACATCTATTGATTTGTCTCTTTACAGCTGAAATACACTTATCCTCCTCTGTCTCTGCTCTCGTCTGTCGTCTCACTCGCTGCTCTTGATTCACTTTAAGTAAACAACAGACATGTTGTAGCTCAAAAACTGCTTACGCTGCAGCTTTCCGATAGGCCGCACGGCAGCACCATGTACAGCTTTGGCAGGTGCACAAGCAAATTCATCTGATTTACAGCTTTTCCTACAGAACCTGAGACACATTCGGCCGAGGGAAGAGGCCCGGACTTGAGGACTCCATTGAAACCACTCAACCTCCTGAATACTCATCTATAACGCGTTAGACGATAAAAATATTTCACTTGACATGATCACAGAGCTGTTCGGATGCCATGGTTACGGCATGTAATACTCTCTCAAATATAACACTGCTGCACATGTGGGATTGTTATCTCAATAGACTGTACCACACCTTGTCCTTGAAGTATTAACATTTCAAATCACTCATATTTGCATCCTATTAACAAATTATATTCAGTATTTCTCGAATATCTGCTGGTGCACATTTAGTTTTATCACCACCAATCTCTAGTAAGAGTGAATAGAGAGAAAATAGGTTCTTAGCATTGTATTTAGTCTGGAATTAATGACCCCTCTAAAATCCTTATGATGGCCTCTGAATCGCCACAATGTCTGACCCTTAGTGACTCTTAATTCTCTTTACAGATGTGCGACGGGGAGATTGGGGGCTCAAACTAACAGAGCTTAAAGTCTCGCACTCAGCTATCTGCAAAAAGCAAATAAAAGCTGCATATTTGTCAGATCAAATCCAATTATGTAACCGTGCATCTCGGCTCTGCAGGCGCATTTCTCTGTTTGTCTGTAGTGGTAAGCAACACTGCAGCCTGGGGGAATCAACTTTCAGGCAGCAAGAATTTAATTTTATTTATATGAATCTGGTTTAAAAAAAACAACAATAAATCGAACAGAATGAGGCCATTGTATCACTGAGTGTGGTGTTAAAGTGGTTCCTGCATACAGCTCTCAGTTCAGATCCAAATATGATAAATGCAGTAACGATAATAATCATAATGGGTAAATTAACGTCAGCATACAGTCATAAAAACATGTTTTGCAGTTGCATGAAAGCATAATAAAGTCATTCATTCTTCAGCAAGTAAGGTGTCTTGTAATACGAAGCACAAACTAGGAGCACATGTTCTCAAAGGTGACGCTGGGTGACCTACTTCCCCACCGTTACATACATTTGTTCTTCTCGTAAAATCATCCCAACCATATTTTTATGTCTATTTTCTATTTTTTCCCTCCTTGTTTAGCTGAGTTCACGTTCCAGCTACACGGATGGATGAATGGATTGTTATGACCACAGTGATACACAACAAGGAACAATACTGAGCTGGGGTCATTGGTTGATGATAGACTACGCCGGCGTTCCTCAGTGATCCATCCTCCTCTAATGACGACTTTGACCTTCCATATATTCATTAAAACCACGCCAGCCTAAAGACTGATGAGCACATTTACGTAATTAATAGTCAGCAAGAATTGTTTTGGAACAAGTCCTGAACTTTTCACATTCAGCCTCCATCATCCTTCAGCTACTGAACTGGACTGGTGTTTAATTATTCGTTGTAATAAAATAATTCATTTTTGTTTAGTTATGCTCCTCTTATCACAAAATGTTGTGAATGTTTAAATGAGGATGCTAACATGTGACATAAGCGTCTTTCAGTGCGGAGTTCATTCAGATCCTGCAGAATATTTCTTTCTGTTAATCCATTTCACTCCAATTAACCCGTTTACATGAATCAGTTTCTCATTAAATCCACTTTTCTGAAGCTGAATCAATGGTAGGGTGTCAAAATAATCTTTAAACCTGGAGTGCAGAGCTTTTGTTAGAAGAACTATCTGAACGGCGTAGTGATTATGATACCACAGGCTACACCCCTCATCAGCCCTAGTGAACCAGTTATTGCTAGTTGATATAAAACCAGTGAGCCAACGTGGAAGTGTCTCACCAGACACCAGATTTAAAATCCTTTTACTGTGATACAGAGAGATCTATCTCATCGGCGTTGTGTGAAACTGTCTTGCAAGGACTGGAATGTATCAGACATCCATTTATATAACCTAATAGCAAAAATACCCCACAGGCCCGCCGATGCTTAATTATGACTATTTGCAGCTTTTCTCTGTTTTACATTGTAAACTGAATATATTTATGTTGCTTCAGACAGAGCAAGACATTTGAGAATGTGCTGCATTTAATCAATCAGGGAAATAATGGACAGATTAATTGATAAGAATAATCATTAGTTCTTCACTTGGATGATTAATCGTGCCTGCAATACATCGCCGTATTTTGTTATGTAACAAAGGATTAGTATACTGATGCTCCCAAGTCTGCAAAACAAAATGGTATTAAAATGCAAGCATCATCTACTGCAAGATAGCATTAGCACGCTGTTGGCTATTTCCATTGATGAGTTTCCATTGGATAAACAAGCGGCCTACCTAAAAATCAATAGCAGAGTATCGTTTTGTGGAGACCTGCAGCTTCACATAAAAGAGAGTGTTTCATAAACTGGAGGTACTTTAGCAATTTTAATAGAATTACTGGAGAACTATTAAAGACACACGAATCACCACAAGCTGATGATGATGACGAGGACGAAGAGAAGTAACCCATTTATCTATTAAAGGAGAGATGTCAGTCTATTTCAGCCACTGCAGAAACACCCATAAAAAGCTTTGTTTAATTGTTAAGCGTGTTCCCTGCAGCACTTTCACAAGCATGGAAGCCTGCTCCTGAATAATTCAGCACCCAAGGTCACAGTAAAACCTCCCTCCCTCTCTTTTCTGTCTTCAACATAGAGAGTTTGTTGTGACACCTTAAAACCTTCACCGGCTCCCCTGCACAACACCGGTAATTAGTCTATGACTGTGGGCATGCACCAAACAAGCATGTGGAAGAAGCTACATTTGAACAAAAAACCCCCCATAAAACCAGTTGTTTGTGTTGGCAGTTAACTGAGAGCTCAACGTGACGCGCTCCTAACACCTCTGTATGCCCGTACCTGTGCGATCGGCATAATAAGCCGGGTTTCCACTCAAATGAAATGTCTTTCCAATAATCCGTGTGCAGAAGAAAGCCCAAAACAAAGCAGATTTGGATAAATTGCCTTCCTCTGTAGCCTCATCTCTTCTAATCCAATGTGCCCTGCACAGAATGTAGCCCACATTAGGGTGAATAACATCCCATCCCCTCTGCATTATGATTGCTTCCAGTTTAGCGTTAATGACAAAGCCTCCACAAACACTTAAAGCTCCGGGATCATAACAACCGCTGAGGCACACACACACACACACAAAAATACCTATTTTAATCAATAAATCAGCCTGAGAACGCCAGCTATTTGCTTTTCAAGCACTTCTGATGGATCTGAGGCTGGTCCCATATCCCCGGTGAAGTATGATGGTCTGCATAATGCACAAGGTGCGCAGCTGACTTCTGAGGGGGAGGATGGACAAACTCTGCATGTAGGCCTATACAGTATGTGGCCCGTGTAAAGCCTTGTGTTCGGTCACCCATCATGCAGTTAAGCAGTTCTGCACTTCTAATCAAAAATGCATTACAGCAGTCAGGTGTGTGAAATAAGTCAGAGGATGTGGACAGAAATACATAAAAGCACGATTAAATGGGGGCAGATCAGAAAGTCAGAATATTAAATAACAAAGCCTGGATGACACCCTGTTATGTGATGTTATTCCCCGTGTCCATTTAAGGCACAAGCTAATGATTAAGCTGTGATATTTCAGCCTATTGCGGGATGTTTGAAAGGATGAGAGACGGAGAGCGGATGCACAACATTTTTGCCAGGTCAAGACTAACGCCATAATGAAATCCCCGCACCACACAGCTGCTATAGTTGTTATAAAACAACATCCGAGGCGGTGAATATATCAAGATGGGCTCCTGTTTCTTTAGTCGCTGTCCCTTTCCCACCGAGGCATCGCTAGTGGACTTCATTAACCTTCCCTTCAAATCAATATTCATCACTCCACCCTCCAGGCAGCTGGCGTCCGAGCATCGCATCCCCGTTAAAACAAACCCACCCGGCCTTACCATTCCGTGCCAGCTGATGACGATCCCAGTCCGGTGACAGTCCTTTTCAAAACATCCCGACGGCAAACGTTGCGGTGATCATAGCTAAAGGCTTGATTTTCATAAAGATGGTGAAGGACGGGGAAGTGGGAGGTTGATGGTGGGGGCGAGACCCCCAAAAAAAAGAGGCGATGAGGAACGGAAAATAAAGCAGAGGTGGACGGAACCGAGGTTAGCTGATGCTGAATCACTCTCCCCCAGCTCACCACCTTGCAACCATTGTGCTGCAAGATGCTGGCTGTACCATTGTGGACCTACCAGAGCAGAGAGAGAGGGAGGGAAGAGGAAGGGGGTATAGGGAAATATGTTGCCATAGCAACCGAACAGGAGCACGTCTGACGTCAAAGCCCGAGCACAGAGAGAGAGAGAGAGAGAGATGGCGAGAGAGGAAGAGATCACATGGAGGCTTGTCTCTCCGGATGGGAGGGGCGTGTGGGAGCATCTCTGCGATCCCGTCCTGTACCGTCCCGCCAGTGCGATCATGAGGCTCAATGAGAACATGGAGCCGGCTGTTTACCGGCTAGGTTCGCCTCACTTAGCGGCCCACATCTCAGAGCTCTCGTCCTCCAACTCATTCAGCCACCAGGGTCGACGCTTGTCAACACGACATAACACGCACTGAAAGCAGGAAATAGACTCACAATAACTGGTCTGTTTTAATGGCAAAACGACTTTTTTATTTAGCACGCTTCATTGCAAGTAAACTCAATACAGATACAAATGCAAACGCATTCAGGTGAAGTATAGGCTGCAAATGATCAAAAAAATTAAAATGACTTATGCATATATAGATTTGTACAAACATTTCAGTGCATATGAGGGGTTTTAAGTGCAATTTTTATATACTTATACTTTTATATACTTGTTTTCATACTGCTATTAAAAGTGGAATAAAAGATTATTGTAAGTGTTTATTGTAGCAATTATATTAAATTTGCATTGCTGTACAGAGATTAAGAGGTGTGTCACATGCCTTTTAACATCTGCAATTAAACCATTATCTATACACTATATAATCACTCTGTTAGTCCCTTTGAACTTCCAGTTTTATTGAATCTATTCATTTATTTACATCTCACACTTTGAATTACATATTGCTATATCGCTCTTCATAATTTCATATTTGGCAAACAGACTCTTAAAGTGTCGAGGAGATAGAAAATGAAATCCTTTTGGCATCACACATCCTATCTGTAAATGTGTCTGGATTAACAGCAGCAGCACGCACATGCCAGTGGCCCTTAAAGCCTCAGGTCACATCTGCACAGTTCACCAGGGCCCCCGTGTCCACCTGGTAGTCGATACTGAATTGAGATAATAATTCTAAAATGTCTTTTTAAAGCTGATTTTTAGTGTGCTTGAGGAAAGGTAACCTGACAAATGCAAATCATACATGCACTAGCATTTTGCCTTGCTTTGGTCTCCCGCTCCTGAGAAAATAAAAATCTGGTTGTTTACATCAATAAATGCTTGTCTTTCTGCAGCAGGATGAATTGCTAACAGGTAACATGTAGACTAGATTTGTCCTTTTTGCATTTATCCAAGACTGATACAACATACAACTACAAAACTAGTAACATGCACATATTATTGATTCACAGCCATCTAAAATCCAACTTAAAGTCATCCAGGTCTTTTTTCGCTGTAACAGTATGTTTTGTCTGATCCTGACCTGTAAAGGAATACTTGAATACAGAATGTAAAAACCTCTTATTCCATTCAGTGGTATTTACACTGAGTTTCTCAGCAGCTTTAACAGGTACAACATGCTGACAGGGTTTGCTGTGGTTTAGAGAAAAACAGAAGTCAAGGCTGTTACACAAACTCACAGGTACTTCACTCTTTGCCATGGGGTTTAAAAATGAGGATCCAGGTTCTTCAAGCTGCTCCATAACACAGCTATGTTTTGACAGAACCACAGCACAATCAGACCCAGACTGAGTTGATAAATGTTAATGCTCAGCATCTCCATCGGGCGACCTTTCAGTGAATCAGAGCAAGAGGCTGCTGCCTTGTTCCAGCTCTGCGTAGACTCATCCTCCATTGAGGTGAGCCACTTGTAAAACCAGAATAAACAGTAAAGTGTTAAATGTTAAATAAAGCAACACTCATCATCAGAGTAGGAGGATGTCTGAAGCACAGGATGAGCAAAACGCAACACACCAAAAGCAGCTTTTTAAATGCGAAGGTAGGCTGATCTGGATGTGTAAATTAGGGCACAAGCCTGGGGAAACTCTTGGGATTTACGGGCATGACCACCGGAGCAGGAAACATCAGCCTTCTTATAAGAGCACATTCATTTCCGATGGCTCTCACTTTATTTCCAGACGTGGCAATTTTCTTTTATTATTTTATTTTAACTCTACGGAGATTCAAGAACTCATTTCAAAGGCAGCGAAAAGGAGCTCCTGGTGAGTTTTTAATGCTCTCCAGCTGGACCCAAAGGCTAAACTCAGCCGTCAGCAAACCACATGCCTTCAGTCTACCAGGTGCCCCACATTTCCGAGACTGTCAGAACAGGCAGAGCTACTCTTTGGGGGCTTCAGTTCAAAATCGCCCTCGGGGCTCAGACCGGCACTGATGAGGAGGTATTAAGGACAGTACCAACAGAAATAGAAGGAAGAAGAAATCCCAGAGTCAGAACCTTTTGGTTACACTTTGGGGGACGTTACTTACCCTGACCCTGTTACCCCTATCAGTCTTCTGATGGGGCCTCTTTGTTTCGGGTAATGCACAGAGATTAAAAGCTTTTGCGTAAAAGGAGACATGGCGATGATAAATCACCCTGGCAGCAGTTTATCAGATGTTAACAAGTTTCCCAGCTTCCAAGAAGTGCAAAAGACCCAAAACAAAACAAAAATCAAACTCAGGTTGCCCAATGCATTTGCTGGTAAATGCTACCACAACTCACATACCACGGAAAAGACCTATAACGACCCACTGACTCAACTTATTCTTCCCCTCTTTTCCTCGGAAATGTCATGGCCAGTAAATGAGGAGGAGGTTAAAAAATAAGTATTGTCACTCTGTTCCAGTCTCCGAACTGAGGGAAGAACATTCACGTCATTTTAACCACAGTGCAGAGCGAATACCCGTCACACACTAACATCATCTGCACTCCACAATCTGGAATCCTTTTCTTGCTTAAAGCCATCCACGGAGCTATTCCCCATCTCCTGTAATATTTATTTAACATCAGACAGGATAACTAAATGCTTCATAAGAGTTCTGGTTCATTAGGTGAACTAATGACTAGTTGTGAGTATTTGGATGAGGGTTAATGAATGTCAGATGATGTTAGAAAACAAAAATGAGCGTTTGAGGCTACCGCATGTTAGGCTTTGTAGTTAGATTTCACTTGTTAATGGTAAAGCGACAATCTAATTGGGCAATTAGCTTTAATGAAGTCTGAACTCCTAATATTACCGAAAGGAAATGTGCAGTGATATAATTAAAGCTGTCCTATTTTCTGGGTGCTAAACATTGTATAATGGTTGCAATGCACGGCAATGAAACATTAAGGTTTGTGATTACATGCAAGTCAGACAGTCAGAATTGCATCATTTGCCCATCAGATGAGATGGGCTGCAAATGCTAAGTTTCCTGGCAATGCAAATGTATAATTTACAGTGAAGATGGGCAGTGCTGGGGGCAATGGATATCAATACCTTAATGGTAAAAACATGACCATGGCATCTGATATTAAAGCCACAGCCTTTAGTTGATACAATAAAATACTTATTGTTATAATTTGTTCCTTAATGTAATCAAGCTTGGATCCAGGTTTAAACAAACTCTTTTGGGTATAAAAGTATACAATAAATTGCTGGGATTGCTTTCAGAAAAATAGCCAAAAACAAATATTACATCCTGAATATTGCAAAAGCATGTACACACATTCATGCAAAGAAAAGTTTATATCAGAGATTTTTAAAAAAAAGTTTGGTGTATAAAGGATGTACAACAGTATGAGGCTGACATTATGTGCATCAGCATGTCTCCATCTGGAACAATCTGCATCGAAAAAATGGTGTTAATCAAATAATCCAGTCTCGTCCCTCCAGCCAGTGGTTGGTGATAATAATCATGCCTTTTAGCGCTGACAGGCACAGCCAGAGAAAGATAACCCTTTCGCCACAGCCACCGTTTACATAAGGAGGCGTGTAATGACGAGTACCAGCCACTAGATGGCACGAGACAGAGGGTAAATGGGGCAGCTTTGATGTGCACCATAGGAAGGAAGTACTCGGCAGTGAATTGCTTCCTGACCGCTCAGATGACTCCCAAGCAATTTTGATGTTGTGGGA
This sequence comes from Datnioides undecimradiatus, assembly GCA_008933995.1. NCBI lineage: Eukaryota > Metazoa > Chordata > Actinopteri > Lobotiformes > Datnioididae > Datnioides > Datnioides undecimradiatus. The sequence continues at coordinate 2,912,302 of WARS01001868.1, read as the reverse complement.
AAACACGCAAAATAAATCATTAAATAAACAGGAAATACAAATAAGATGCGCGCGATTTTTATCAGCTTTGTGGGATATCGGCCCATTTTTGCACTTCTTGTGATCCAAGATCAATAGAGACATGCTAAAAACACAAACTAATCAAATTTGGATATAAGGAGGTGTTTTTATACTAAATTGCATAAATACATGTATCCTCATTTGTTCGTGCAGTTTCAGATTAAAATAGCAACATTTTGGTCAAAGTCACACCCACATCTTTACATCTGTTCCTTCTCGGACACTTTACCTGGTGAAACAGATTTGACTTCATCTGAGAAATCATTTTACTTTGGCTTCTAAACAAAAGCCGGAGAGCTTCACAGAAGACATTTCACAAACCTGGTTGCGCCTCAAGGATCCGAGCTCACTGTACATTTTACTCTCGGTTGTGTGCGTTGCTATGGTAACGGCTAAATGACAGCCCCCCCAGCGGAGGGAGCCAATGGGCAGCCGCAGCGAGGTGTCTGGTTACTCCCAGTCAGCCCACGCGAGCTGGGCTATAGGAGGGGTTAACTCCGCCGCTCGGCAGTAATGGTGACTTGGCTGCGCTGGAAAGGAGCTCAATTCTGTTTTGGTGACCATCAAACACGACTTGTGAGCAATTCTCGAAGAAGAGATTTGTTTTGTTTTTTTTTTGTTGTTGTTGTTGTTGTTGTTGTTTTAATTGCGGTGGCTCGGAAAACAACAGCAGCAGTATAGTGGATTTTTTTTTAATAGCTGTGGAAAGTTAAACCTGTTGCCTGCCTTTGCCTTGCCTGCCTCGCCGCATAGTCAGCTACTATCCAAGATGTTGCTTTGTGGATGGGATGGCCTCTGGTCCCGTTTGTCTGCGCACTCATAGCCCCGTCGGACCACGAACATTTATTTCCCTTACGAGTGATTGTGTAGCTCTTCTCGCCTGGTGAGTTTCATCTAAAGTACTTAAAAAACAAACTTTGTTGTCGTTGTTGTTGTTGTTAGCTAACTTTAGCGTAACGGTTGGCAGCAAACCGTCCCCGGGAAAACTGAGGAGTCTGTTGCCCAAAAAACGCTCAGACGGCTGTTAGCTAGCTGCTTTCCTGCTAGTAAACTAGTCTGTTTGTTGACATTTGGTGTCTCTCGACCTGAAAGTGTTGTTGTTTGTGTTGTATTTTGCTCCCATTTGCTGTCTGACACGGCGCATCTTTGACCACACCAGTAACTGCATTTTCAGTTTGGGAGGAAGGAGACGCCACTTTAAAAACAAAAACAGCTAACTTTTCACAAATTTCAGACTGACTCACTTCAGTTTTATTTGGATAGAGCCACCGCATAAGAGGAGGTGTCTCTGGGCACTTTCACAGGGAGCTGGTCTAAACTGTACTTTTTACATTAATGACACCCAGCCATGAGCAAGCGCTTGGCGACAGCGACAAGGGAAAAAAACTGCCTTTTAACAGGAAGAAACTCTGAGTACAAGCTGGCTTTAGATGAGTGAGACAGAGAGGGGGGGAAGACAGACAGACAAACACAGAGAGGGATAGACAGGGACACGGAGAAAGAGATACAGATACAGATAAAGAGAGAGAGAGACCCAGAAAAGGACAGACAGGCACAGAGAGAGAGAGATAAACATAGTGAGAAGGATAGACAGAGTGAGATACAGAGAGAGAGATGGACACGGAGAGACAGACAGAGAAAGAGAGACAGAAAGGGAGTGAGAAAGATAGATGGAGTGAAGTACAGAGATAGACAGGGAGCATTGCACAGTGCACACGCAGCAGCACAGTGCAAGTCCCACACAGACATAAAGTAACATTATTACTATTAATAATGGAAATAAAAAGTTGTGGCTATGGGGTGTGAGCTGGAATGTGTGGGCAGTAGGAAGATTGTAATCACGGGTCTAGAGCCTACATCTCCGGAGACCGAAGTACCTGCAGAAAGCATCAGGAAGAGAGGGAGGACACAGACAAGGAAAATAAAAACTATGACAGAGAAAGGATGTTGAGTTGGGGAGGGAAGGGAGGAGATAGGAGCTCAGTACATTGTGGGATGTCAACAGGCAGTATAGGCCTAAAGCAGCACAACTAAGGGATGGTTTAGGGCTTTATCAAAGAGGCAGGCTTTAAGCCCACTCTTATATGTGGAGAGGGTCGGCCCCTCGTGTGTGAGCAGGCGGTTTCTACCCCCTCCCCCCTCATTACCATAGAAACGTAGTAAAGTTAACTCAAAGTCAAAGGTCATGAGGGCTTTGAATATGTTATTCAGGAACAGAGTGGAAGGTGGGGAGGGAGTCTGTGATTGGACAAGATGAATATCCCGTTCTAAAGTGGTTATGATGGAGACGGTGTGAGCATCATCATAGGAAAGAAATGGGGAAAATAGTCAGTGGGTTGGGTTTTTTGTGTGTGTGTTGGGAAGAGGGGGGTGGGGGGATTGGAGTGAGGTTTTGCAAAACCATGCTCTGCATGTCACGGTACTCATTGGAACCCTGTGATTAACAGAAATGGAGCGGATGAGGTTGAGACCAAAATGAGAAGTGAGGGCCGTTGGTCCAGAGCTGGGCTGATAATCATGGAATAGTCATGGCTCTCTCTCTCTGGCTGGTCCTGACCCTGGCTGAGCTGAAAAGCAAAACACCAACATCCAGTGTGGCTCATTGGTTAGAGAAACCAGGCCATTACTGGAAGGTAGCGGGCTCATTGCTGCAATAGCCAGCGTGGTGTCCATGAACAATCCTGTGCTAACCTCCAGATAATCTGGGGAAAGCATTTTGGCTAATTGGCTAAACTGTAACTGGTTTATGATTAATGAAAACCAACCACTGGGTTTTCCCTTTTTAAAAGGTGAGTCACCACTTGTGCTCCGGTGTTGCCACAGTTTTCTTCACAAAAAAGTTGTGTAAGACACGGCTGTGAACACAACCACTACCACCTCTCTCCTCCCGTCACTGTTTTGCAATAACGGAGAATATATCAAGTGCTCCACGTTCAGAAACATTAAAGGAGGAGGATCTTCCACCATACATCTTCAGTGTGCGTTTTATCGTCGTCACAGCACGCAGTCTTGTTTCATTTTCTGCTTCGCATTTTGAAAACACAAGTCCTTACATCATCAGTCATGTTGGTTCAAAAGATATTCTGATCCAGCCCTTCCTATACACCGTGTGTGTTTTGAATCTGAATGGTGTTCGCAGGCTGCATAATACAGTAGGATTCTGGGAATAGAGGTTCACTCAAAGTTTGTTGTTGAATTTTCCTGGCATGAATGACTTCAGGAAGATTTTCACCTCAATGTTGGCACGGAGTACCTCTTCTCACCGGCTTCTGTTCCAAATGTGTTTGCCAGCTGAGACCACAGTTCTGATGTTTGGAGGATATGAACAAATTCCTTCTCATATCTTATGTTACGAGTTATGCTTTTGGAAATAGAAGTGGAATCTGGTGTTTTTATGGGCGGTTGCTTCGAAAGTGCACCTACCCCCACGTTTTCAGAAGATTTAGGATGAAAGAAAAGTTTGAGATAGAAACATGACCATGTTTTTCTGATCTTTTTGTTCCTGGCTAATGTAGACAGATGAGCAGTGAAAGAAAGCAGCAGGGACTGAAATTATTTGTACCTTTTTGGCAAGAGTTACTCAACTGAAGTGGAGGGGTTTTTTTCAGGGGATTGTTTTCAAATCCATTTCATGGGTTGTAGCTGTGTCACTGACAGGAAGGTGGGAGGAAAGGAAAAGCTTCACCTAAGTGCAGAGTAAAGAGCGCGATCACGTTTCCAGGATTATTTTCTTTAAAATCCTTGTGACTGTGGCCAAGACTTTCAAACAGTTAGCAGCAGCGGCAGACTAAGCCTTGTTTAGACTTTTCTTTTTAGCTATAGTGTGGGAATACATGGGAATACCTGGGAACAAACATCCCCACTGTTTGAAAAAGTAAAAAAAAGAATGAGGCGCTGAAGTGGTGAAGGCTGTCTGCTCTTGCTGTTTTGGGCCGTTGCCTCCTAAGCTCCCTCAATAATGAGCAGGACCGTAGTCCAATGCGAGAGGAGCTGGCCTGCGCAGCAGCCTCACTGCGGATAAAAAACATTCCACTGTAGGTCTCTGTTGAAATAACAAGGGCCGCAAAACAATCAGTCTTCACAGCACCCGCTCTCCCCTTTCTCATGGGTAATGAGCAAGATGGGTAGTAGCCCACTTCGCCTCAGACTTCACGCCTCCCATTGACTAGAATGGTTAACCTGCATTCCTGCATAAACATTTAGGCCTGTGACATGCTTACTCATTAACTCTCTTCTGCAAACTGGGATTCATAGAATCGTTGTTTCACATGTTTCTTTCAGGAATAAAGCCCCACACTAATGAGGCTGCTGACCCAGTTTTTATTTAGAGTTAATGATAAGTGACATGATCAAATTTAGCTCACATAATGTCCAATCTTTGTTTTTTAAATGTTGACTCGTCATTTGTCCACTTGAGTTGAGCCTGACTGATGTTTTTATTAGTAATTTGTTTGCGAAACCACCTTCTGCGTACCTTTGCATGGTCATATTGGTGTAAAATCATCAGTGCATAATCAAACGTCTATTCCAGCTCAAAAAGCATATTTGACAACATATCAGCAATGTGGGAGTTTTTGCCTAAAAGTCCCACATCGATCAAGCTCCACTTTTTAGCCATGCAAGCATTATGGCTTTAGGGATGGATGGCTGTCAGCCGCCTGGTTGACCACTTTGGTCTGGACTCAAATGTTATACAGATGATGTATGCTGATGACTTTGGTGATCCCCTGACTTTCCCTGAAGAGATCTTGAGAAGGAGGTTCAAACACAAGCTGCTTTCTCACCTCCACTCGCCTGTCCAATTGTTTCACAGCTACTATTGTCAGTTTTTGCAAATTACAGTTCATTCCGATCCTCGAATGCTGCAGGGAAGAGGGTTTAAAATACTGCCCGACCATCTAACAAGCCCTTCTGTTGGAGTATACTGGCACTGCAGCCTGGTGTGTTCCTGATGTGACTGAAACCACACTCACTTCAGGCCACAGGTGCGGTCTAAACCTATAAATAAAACCCACAGGTGCATCTTAGCAAAACCACAACACGCTAAAGTCACAGAACACATCCAAATGTGATCTGTCGCCTTTAGTTTGGGCATCTGTTCTGTTGAACGCCTTTGGCGAATGTGCACATCTGCCAATCTCTATGGAACAGACATGATGTCTACGGTTTTTGCATATTTGATTTGACTTGACTTTGTAAAAGTTTGAGAAATGAAATGTGTTTTAAAAGATTATTTGAAAGCTTGGTTCTGTGAGAAATGAAATATGAACAAAAGTGTTATCATGTTCTACAATTCCCAGACATGAGTGATGTATGGATGATTTTGCATAGGAATAATGCCTAATTTCCTGTTTTTAATCTCCTTTGTTTTTCTGTTTTGGATTTATAAAATTCAGCGTGAAAGCTGCGATGTAGCAAGTCCAAATATAGCCCGTGCTGTGTTTAATGTGGGTTTGCTCAAATTTGTGGCAAGAACTGAAAAATAGACTGAAAGTTCAAAACATCACATCTGCCCGCATTGAAAACATGGAAATGTTTTCAGTCAACAATTTAAGGGGGAAATATTATTAAGTTTTGGAAGTTTTTGGTTTACATCAAAGTTTCCTGACATTCTACCACGATTGTGTCTGTTGGTTATCATACTTTGTGGCTAAGTATTGAGAAATTTAGAGACTGAACTTGAAATTTTGAGTCGTGGAGGTCTAGATTTAGTGCATAGTTTCATGGATTTGTCTCTAATGTTAAGCTTGGTTTGGCAGCGCAACCGTAACAAAAAAGGTGAACTGTATCTTTTTGTCAAATGATGGAGTGTATTAGATGACCTTAAATCACTATGATACCTGCTAAGCACTGTCAATCATAGCCTCGAATATCAACTTAAAACACACGGTTCAGCAGTGAAATGTGGCTGCTGTGCAAAGACGGTGCTTATTTTTTGGTATTTGTGTTTATTTGTTATTTTACGTCCCTCTGTTTGGGCAACATATGTCTGCATATCCTCAGCTCTGTCTGGCACATTTGCATATTTGCTCTTGAGCATATGCAGAAGTGATTACTGGAAAAATTCCATTACCCACCTACACATCAGGCCGATATACTACATCCTTTTTTAAATATATTTATTCATGCAAACCTACAGCTACCCTTACCCTGTGCTTTCCTTTGCAGACACACACACACACACGTATATAGCAGAACCTACAAGTACCATATGTACAGAATGTGTATGTACCACAGGCACAGGCACAGTTGCTGTTCAGTTAGAAGTCGTCTGTCAAAACTGGAGCTTCCTGTTTTGCTCACATTTGCATCATGTCATGTCATGGAGTGGAAGGATTAGAGTTCATTGCTGCTGCTGCCGCGCAGGAGCTGGGGTTTAGACAGACTCTGAGGAATGAGAGTCAAACTTAACACTTGTCATTTCTGTCACTCAGGGTCTCGTACAGGTGACTTTCAGGATTCAGAGTGCTTCGTTTTAAACCCACAATCCCAATTTAATTGGACTACTACTTCAGTTTGTTGACAGTTACGGCTGAGAAGATGCCAAAACCTTAGAAACAGGTGTCATATCATTGGGATCTAAATCCATGTTATATATGTAATCAAAATGCACAGTTTTGTGAGATTGGTACATATATTTACATATTTTCGACGCACTGAAAACAACAATTGGCCAGTGTCAGTTCAGTCCCCAAGATAATATAGTTAAAGTTTAACTTTCTCTTTTTTTAATCGGTTTATGACACGTAATCAAGAAAACAGTGTGTGTTATTACTTGTTTATAGTGTAGTAAGCAACACGTCGAGATTGTTGTTCTCCTCACTTGAAAGCTGCCATCTAAACTCTCAGAAGCAGGATCAGGCTCAGAGAAATAAACTGCTACTTTGTTGAGTGTAGCCAACGCAGGGCGTGTGTCTGTGTGTGTGCATGCGCGCATCATGTGCTTGCGCTACCTCCTCAGTTGCAAAGGACGATAAGACGGCTTACATTCAGAAGATGTGGGAGTGCGCCCAAGGGCACGAGGCAGTAAGAGTGATGATCAGAACCGGTGCTAACTGTGTCAGTGCTTGGTTATTGTTTTTGTGATGTGACAATATGGGCAGATTAGCTTCTACCAGTGAGGACAGGGAGGGTGTGGATTTCTACAAGATTAGACTTGTGTTGGATTAAAACTCTCATCTGAAATTGATTCAAACATGAAATCATAGTTGTTGCAACGATACCGTGATCAAAATGTAGAACATATCTGGAAATGGATAAAAAAATAATGCTGTAACTAGCACAGGAGATGTGATGTGCAGATGCTCTGTGTGTCCCGGCCTTACTTGACCTTACGCCAGAGGCTCCTTTCATATACCATAACGGGAAGTAAAGCATGTGGCCTTTTCGCCAAGTTGCATCAAAGCTCACTTCTGTGTGTTCATTTTCTGGCGTAAATCAGTCGTCCCCTCTCTTCTCTCACACAGGGAAGATGCACGTGTCTCTGGCAGAAGCCTTGGAGGTTCGAGGAGGTCCACTCCAGGAGGAGGAGGTCTGGGCCGTGCTCAGCCAAAGCGCTGAGAGCCTCCAGGAACTCTTTCACAAAGGTATGCACATGTGGAATCAAGTGTGCAAGGAGGTTTCCTAGAAATTACCAGACAGTTCATGTTTATTTGTCTTGTATACTTTATGACCTCCCTGTCTTACTTCTGAACAGCCTGCTCTTTAAATCTGTCCACACCACTTTTTTTTAAAAGAACGGGCTGAATGGAAATCTTCTAGTGTTCACGGGTCATGGATTGCAGGTGCCACTTTGTGTCGACAAATTGATGGGATCGCTCGCTGCGTCTCTCTGACATACTCCACATCGCTCTGATGAGCCAAACCAGAAAGCCGAAATCAAAAGCAGCCGAAAACAAAACAAACATCTTGCCTTTTTTTTTTTAAATGATTGATTAGGTCAGGCTGCATATTTGTTGCTTTCATTAAAATCAAAACATTCAGCTCTCATTTAGTTGTCACTTTGTTGCACGCTGCTTTTATGTCATTTTATGTCATGTATTGGGACACTTCTGTTTCTTGTGTTTCAATCATTTTTGTGAGTCATTTGTACCCGTAAGTGTCAAGTGTGATTGTCCTTGAAGTCACAGCGAGATAAGGCTGATAAATACCAGAGGGCCTTTGAAACATAAAGTCAACTTTCGATGACTAACAGAGGATTAACTCTGGAGACACCGGGCAGGATGTGAGTCAGCAGGCATCACGGTGCCCCTCTGAATTAGTCTCGTTAGTGCCAGTGCATTTAATTATGACAGTCATAATTGTGTCACCTAAACTTGTTCTCCATCAGCCGCGCGTATTTCCATGGAGCATTAACTAAGATTTAGTCGTGCGCAGTTCTGCATCAACCAGCTTGACCTCAGCTTCGATTTTTTTTGCTGACTGGTCCCATTGCAGACAATCCTGGCGTGTTTTAGGAATTCCCTCTCATCAGCGTGGCCTGCAAATATGCCTTTTATGCTGAGGTCGCATTTACAACCAGAGGATTGTGCTCTTGTATTTAAGCCATCAAGGCCTCCGAGATAAAGTCCTCACCACAATAAGGACGAAATGCAGGGCTGGATACTTGGCGTGTTTTACAGGATCTTATTTTAATCTTTCCCTGGTATTGTGCTGCAGTGATTGTGATCGTTAACACATCCTTCTTTTTCCTCCAGCGTGTCGTTGTGCAGCTATATCAAGTAAATTGTGGCCTCTCGTGTACAGTTTTAGACTGCTGAGTGAAGCTAAAATTTGAAGAGCAGATGTTGGAACCGGCTATTATAGAGTCACTGAGCTATGTAAAGAAGTATGTTTACCACGAGAGTGGATTAATAACGGCAGCCATTTAAACTTAAATTTGTCCGATGAGTTGTTAGAGGCCCTGGCCAGCCATGGAAGAAACAGAAGTGGAATTCTTATGGTTTATGTTTTAAAAGCATAAAAGCAAGACAAGTTGATGTCTTTTGTTTTGCCGAGGCAGATTAAATGTTTCAGTAAATTTCAGACTTTGGACGTGTATTGCTTCTGTCTCTCAAGTGTGTTTCCTGTTGCATGGAGGGGCGAACGTGCAGTTTGCTTAGCAGTCCTGTACACGACTGTCTGACACGTTTCAGGCATTGTAAATTGACTCACATTGTCAAACACTAAACCACTGACAGGGCCCCCCCCCCCCCCCCCCGTGTGTAAACAGGAGCGAGTGGTTAGTAACTTTGTTTGAATAAGAATGATTTGTTTAAACAAGCACGTGTGAATGTTTCAGAGGAGGTATTGCCTATTAAATATTAAGGATGAAACAGAAACTGGCCAAAAGTCAGTCCTGGTTTTTGTCTCTTCACCTGCTCCTGTGTCCTCTACTCCTTTTTGCTCTACATCTGCCAGCCTCTCGCTCTAATGGCTCTAAATGACTGAATGCACAGCACACTGGGCAGTTTGTAAGTGTACTTTTCAGACGACGGCCTCTTGGTGTAATACTTCAGAATCATTCCCTGCCTCTCGCTCAGATAGCAGCTTATCAGACTGACACACTACATTGTTAAAGGATAAAGAGCTCACAGTTGTACAGTTTGCTCTCTTTTCAAAGTGAGAAGGGAATCAAATGGTGCATGCCGCAGTCTTGATTTGAAGTTTTTGCTTTCTATTAGGCAGAGCAGTCACTTTCCTTCTGATGTTGTTTCTGCTTATATCTGCAGTTTAGTGAAACTGTTGATTAATTTGTTATCTATCAAAAAACTAGTTCAGTCAGACTGAGTCATGCACTTCTGCTCAGCTCTATTATTGCTCATTCAAAGCGCAAGTGTTATGTAGGATACACCTAGTAACCCAGTCTACCTTGAGTAAGATCTCCAAATGGTCACACGAATTTTAAACAGGAAACTTATATTTACTTAGTAAATTCCAGCTTTTGAAAGCAGATATTTGGTGCCTCAAATCCAGTTCCTCTGTTCCTCTCTGCTCCTCTCAGAGTATCAGTCAAAGAAAAGAATTTTGCAGCGCTGCTCAAACATTCCTTTGTATATTTTTAAAACGTCCTCCGACCATAGCGCTGGCTGTGGCTTTGCAGGAAAAGAGAATTACGCTGTGTAGCCATTCCTTTCTGCTTCCATGCCTCAACAGTTATTTTCTTGCAGGCTAAGAAAGCAACATGTGTTTTTGTTTACTTCAATCATCTTGAGTTTCCATAAACGCCAAAGCCTTAGCAAGAAACATCCACTGTGGTTGGATATGTCTACAGTCGCCCCATTCAGGCTGTAAATGCTTAGACAAAATGCGATGCTAGTATCGAGCTTGCAAACACAGAACTTTATATTACCACTGTGTGTGTGCTTGTGTGATAACGACTGAGTATTTAGACTGAACCAAAAGTGTTGCTGTATTTGTTTTCCTGTTGTTTTTTTTTTCTTCCTGATCATATCTCCAATGGTTGAATTGCCCGTTTCCTTCTCCAGACCCTGCCGCCATGGGCTTCATCATCTCTCCCTGGTCCCTCCTGCTCATGCCCTCTGGCAACATCTCATTCACAGACGAGTATGTCACCCAGCAGGACTTAAGAGCCTTCACAGCTCCGGAGGTCCTAGAAGGGGTCTCCTTGTCTTCTGTCTGTGATATTGAGAAGGTATAAACCTTTATTTAACCAGTGTACTGATAGAACCTTATAAATAGTTTCATCAACATCTTCTTCAACATCTAATGCTTAGTTAGTGAGTTTCACCACCTCTTTTTAAATCTTGTGTTAAAGCTCATACGTTTTCAGCAAAACCCTGGTAAAACGTGAAGATGTCACTTTACTTTCGTTTTGTATCACAAAAACTTGTTTTGTGTTGTTATTTTGCTTTGTTTTTGTTTTTTTTCTTTTGGCTTGCAAACCTTCCCACATAGAAAATTTGCAAAGCTAATTTAATTTTAAATCTGCGCCGTTTGCACCCGTATTTGTGAGCTTTCGCCGTTCATCTCCTTCCCCTCTTTTGTGGGTGCGTTTCTTGCCGGGAACGTTGTGTCATCTGTGTGTGCGTGCCTGAGATGCAAACAAAATGGGGACCTACTCAACAAAATATTGTTCTGCGGCTCTGACAGTGGTCAAAATTACCACAGGGCGCTGTTCTTTTCAAATCACCGCCTCCTACAGTTTTTCAGTAGGACTAACACATAGAGAATCTGAACTAAACCATAATCTAAATTAAATCCATTGGAAGTTTTTTTTTTTTGTCATGTCCGCCAATTTTTCATTTGGTTGATCTGGTTCCCTGCACCTCAGTCCTTTGCCTTATCTGCTGAACTTTTAACAGCACAAGCGTTGATGTCTGACTTGTTAAAAAGAGTTTCTGTTTATATCACATCTGGCAGCAGTGTTGTGTCCCAATGATGAATTGCTGCGTCCTTTCTATTATTTGACACTTACTACAGCAGATAAATCAGCTCACTATAAGCGGCTGTTGAACTCTCTCTTGTTGTGACAGCAACATCAGGTGTGTAATAAGGGCACGGCTCTGCTCGAGTAACACCAGAAAGACTCTGGAGATACATTAAGTGTTCGCATATCTGAGATTGTTGCGCGATGCCTTCTTTTACATATGCACAGGACCACACCTCCTCAGTTTGATTCTGCCCCTCTGGTGGAAGAGCTAAAACCTCGCATGACTGGATTCCTGTCTCTGGCACGGCCCCACAGACCTCAACACGGTTTTGTGCTGAGTCAGTTTTCCAGCCGTGGTCCCGCCTCCCCAGCTGAGTTATTTCAGTGTAGAAAATATAATCTGTTTCTGTCATTATCAGAGACTGTGGGTAAACATACGTCAGCTGCGAGTGCCACAATTTTCCTTTCACTTTTTCAACATTTGGGGTGGCGTTGTTACTTTTAATGGGTGGCCTTTAAATTTCCACGTCCTCTGAGAGTGTTGGTGTGCCTTTAAGTTTGTAGCAGAGCTCTGTTTCTGAAAGACCTTGAAGGCTATGTTGCATTCTTTGGCAATCCCTGAATTATTCTTTCCTCTACCAAGCCCAACATTCAGGGGAAGTGATTTCTCTCTGAAGCTATGAGTGCAGAGTAATAGGGAGAGGGAAATGGAAAAAGGTTTTTGGATTTAGACCATGTCTTTTTCCTGTCCAAATAAGAATGAATTCAACTTTTATTTCTCTCCAGCAGTTACTGGGCTTTAGTCTGTCTCTTTCTTTCACCCAGGGTACTTTGACCTATTTTAATAAGGGTCAGTGCCTAGTTTATCTGAATGAAACAAAACCTTTTATGTTACTCCTCATTATGCTCTTTATTGCTTTACTTTTGTCCTGTTAAATCTTTCTATTTGCTACTTAGCCTGAATTAGATATATTACTTTTTTTTTTTTCAGATGCACATGTACTCTCTGGGAATGACCCTGTTCTGGGGAGCAGACTACGAGATCCCCCAAAGTCAGGTAAATGATGAACGAGTATACTTGCCTTCACTTGGTCGTGAAGGCTCATGTTTATGTTTATTTTAAGCAACCCTAAATCATTTTTACCTTTACGTTTCCAAACACCACATTAACATTAGGAAACAGGTGGCTATTAATTCTTACAGATTTATGCTAATGATTAACATATAACTAGATAACTAGATTTGACTGAAGATGCGTTAACTAGCACAGATCGACATTTCAATCGTGCTAATTTGCAGTTCACATGCCTCCTTAACACTTTTTTCAGTGAAAGCTCCCTTTTATAAAATGAGATTCGTATCTGACTCTCTTATCTGGTTAAGAGAAGGCGCTGGAATGCGTTCTGCCACCCATATGGAGATGGTCCGACTCATAATGCGTCCATATCTCAGAAAGAGTCAGCCAGGTGTAAAACACAGTCCGCAGTCACATTTGTGAGAGACTTCCACCCACAGGTTTGAGGCGCCATTGCTCACACTCGACTTTGCCCTCCACTTGTCTTCACTGAAGGGCCCCATCTACTCTCATCAGGAGAGTAGATGGGGCATAAAGGAGAAGCTATAGCGGTGCTTGTGGCAGCTGCAACAGAACTCGTGTCAAATACAACATGTTGGTTTTAAAGCATGCAAATGAGGTAAACACCCACCGTGCCACACGTGCAAAGAAACGTGAAAAGGATACAGAAACTCTAATGACATCATTTATTCACTGCACTCATCAAATGATGCCAGTGAAGCGTGGTAGTATCTCACTTGTGAAATCTGAAAGTTTGAAAGAGGAACGTCATGCACGCACTGAGTGTTTGCTTTTTGCACTAAAACATTAAGTAGAATGACATCATACAGCAAATAATTGTTTTGTGCTTCCTGATCTGAGCACGGTGGAAGTCAGTATGACGGTACCAGAGATACCAACAGAGCTTTGCGTCACATACTGCCCCTGTCACCGTCGGCGTGTTGACTGTCTTTCGCTCTGTTTGCTACGCAGCCCATGAAGTTGGGGGAACACCTGAACAGCCTGCTTCTCAACATGTGCGACGATGTTACATTGAGTCGAATGTCGCTGCGCACGGTGCTGGACATCTGCAGCAAGCACATTAGAAACTCCAGTTGCGACCCTCCCTTCTCCTATATAAGGAAACTGGTCCGGTTGGTACTGGGCAGCCTTTCCCAGGTACGGCGTTTTTTAAATCTAGGTCAAATTCAACATTCCTGCTTATTTTTCTGTGTCTTTATTTTGACTACTCGCCAGAAATCCTCTGCTTCAAGCTTTAACCATGATTTGCTCCATCAAAGCGCAGTCACTCTGTTGAATTACACAACAGATAATGGGGCTCATGCTGACAGAACATGATCACGACTCTCAGAAGGAATGACCCTCTAACTTCTCTTTTTTTCCCTCTTTACTTGTTCTGTGTTGTTTTTTCCTTCCTACTCTTTGTTTTTCTTTCACTCCTGCTTTCACCCTCACCGTACGTTTCTCAGCTGGACGGCCTGCTGACTGATAGAGAGTCTCTTCCGGAGCGGAGTAAGGAGATTCGGGAGAGGTTGCGGGGCAAAGGTTTGCCCTCAGGTAAGATGAGCTGCACTGACACACACACACAAACACACATTAAACTGTAGCTGTATTTGCCTGCTGCGTTGTCAAAGGATCTTCTCTGAGGTGTAGAAAGAGTTATTTATTTATGCAGTGATTCCAACAGCTCATGGTAAAAGCTCTGTTTTTCATTAGTCAAGTTCAGAAACACTGCCGTTCAGTGTATTCTTCATTCGAACAGCACAAAGTCTTAATCTTGTGCAAATCATGAGATCCTAGATAAGTTGGTAATGAGGAGAGCAGTTCTAATAATTACGTAAAAGGTAAATATCTGGTCTTTTCTTATGCTAAACTGAGGTTATGACTGAGAGTAGTAGGGCAAGTTATTTGTGCGTTGTTTAAGCTTATGTAACTTTTACGGAGAGAGAATTGGATGTAAATATCCCCCCCAGCTGTCACGCTGTTCATCACTCACATCCTCACTCTCTGAGAACGAATCGAAAGTACATGAGGAACAACCCGCTGCAACCTCCAATCGGATTCAGTTCAGGAAAATATGACCAAATCTTCCCAGTGGTTTCTGAGAGAACTCCGGCATTTTTCCAGGCCATTGGAAAGGAGAGCAGAGCACAAACATGGCTTCGCCGCCCCGATTATGTAAGCACGGCATGGCATTGATTACAGATGCATATTTTGGAGTCACCAGTGAAGCTGCCTGTCTGCTGTTTGTATCACTGCTTTGTTTCCCTGCTTGAGCACCAGGCAGCCCTAGGGAAAGTACATGCAAAGAGCATTACTCAGTTCTTAAGCGCCTTTCTTCTCAAGGAGCTGCTCTCTCCCTTCTGATGCCAGTGGTTCCAAGTTATAATTGCTGCAAGGGGAACTCGGTCATTGTCTCTTTTTTATGTTGGATATTTTATAGCACTATTTTTATTTTTTTTTTTGTTGCTGTTGTCCATATGATGGCTGCACTACTTCTAGCTCTTGTAGAACCATTGACTGCTTTGAAAAATAAGACATCCTGTTGAGAAAAATCTTTTTTTTTTTGGTTTTGTTTTACATTTTTTGCTCAATCTAGTCCTTGTGTGCTTCCCTGAGTTCTTGGAAGACAGCCTGTCGTTCTTTGATGTGTTTCCCTGTTAAGACCGAGCATATGCTTTGTAGATTATACCGCCACATGCAGCGTTTTTACAGGACTTAACGTCTCCCTCCGCTCTCTCATTTCTGCGTCTCTTCCTCTTGTTTTTGCTTTTGCTCATGCACATGTTTGCCTTCTGTTTATCTCCTTCCCTCTAAAACAAGAGCTGTCACTGGCAGAGTTTATATGCGGCTTGTCTGGAAAGTCCAACTTGAAATTTATGCACAGTCAAAGAAAGCAACAATCATTATTCAGTTTTAAGAAAGACCCGGTGCTGGATGGGGCTGGAAGCCTGTGCCAGAAATTGTTTGTTATTGTTGCACAGTATGTTCTTTTGTTTATTTTGAAATAATGGGAAGTAATTAGCCACTGAACAAAACAGACCATCTGCAGAAATCACTGTTACCCCTTAAAGTTAAGAGCAGCCATGCTATGTTTTTCTAATTTCCCTGTGCCGTTGTTGGTTTACTTTACAGATTAATTAGTTTTATTTGCCATTAATGGCTGCTACATTTTCCCCCCCTGGGGGCTGCATAACAGAGACATCCCATTGCTGCTACTAATTCTAATTAAATGCCATCTAATCCAGCAAATAACCATGGAAAATTCAGTTGGGGCATGATTAAAAATATTGAAATTAGAATTTAAGAAGGACAGAACGTTTCTGTAATAAGGAAACTAGTTCCAATTTGTTTTAACCCATCTAACCAGCATAAACGTGTGTGTGTGTGAGAAGTGTCAGGGTTGTCATATTGTTCTGAACATCTCTTGTAGGGGAATCTGAGGACCTACTGTATGTCTACGCAATTATTAATTTACTGCAGCTGGGTGTTTTGGGCCATGAGAGGACTGTAGCAGGTGCTCAGGCTGTTGAGGCCAAGCCAGGGTGTCAGGGAAAATGCATTTGTCATGTCATAATGGTGCTGTTAGAAATGGAAGCCAGGTTGGTCGAGCACTTAGACGTTATCCACTGGGAATGATGTGTATTCCAGAGTATCTCTCCTTCACCTGAGCTCTGTATAATATGGAAAATGGATACGCTAAAAATACACCATCAGTTTGCACTCAGGTTTAGTTTCTGTTTGAATACAGTTCACAAATGGTGTTTGAGATTTGGATTAATATTCTGTGTTTTGATGCGTTTAGATCTGGCTTCAGAGAGATTTCAATCGTGATTTAATAAAACTTTGGTTATCTCCTGTTCTCAGGGAGGAGCGCCGCCCCCAGAGTTCTGGAGCGCTATCGAGCCAGGACTCAGGAGCAGACGTCTCTTAACCGGGGCCTCAGTCGCTCCATGGGCTCTCTGCCAATCCAGGACCTGTTGAAGGGCGATGAGGGGGCAGCGCTGCAGTACTCCCCATCTGACTATCGCCCTAACTCTGAATCCCCCACAGAACTTTACCCCAAGCCCCCCTCACTCCATCATCAGCAGTCTTATCCCTATCTGCACCCCCTTCACCCTCAGCAAAAGGGGCGGCCCGTGGAACTGGACCGGAGGTCGTTACCCTTCCACGGTGGAGACCTGGGCCCTGCTCAGGCAAGGAAGACCTGGGCTTCCTCAGTGGACTTGGCTTACATCGACCCAGAGGCTCTTCGGTTTGGGGCTCTGGAGGATGCGCGGAGGGGCAGCAGTGCCATTAGCACCCACTCAATGGGCAGGCGCAAATCACCTTTGCGGGCAAGCAGAGAGAGGGATTCTCGCTTCCTTGAGTTCGATGGGCTGAAGAGTAGGAAGCCTCATCACCACTCAGCTTTGTCGGTAGGCTCAGGCCTCACCAGCGCCTACGACAGGATAAAGGAGAAGCAGAGGAAACTTCAGGTGCTAAGGCAAGCAGTGGACGGTGAGTATAGAAGTGAGGTGCCGTTGTTTTCTGCCTGAAGTCTGAGATAAACATGCTCTGCAGTTTTGACTTGATTACTCAGACTTCGCTGTAAACTGTTACATGTTTTTCAGAGAAATTCCTTGTTAAAAGGTTGACAGAGCAAGTCTCATGCCACAAGTATGTAAATCAAAGTGGTATGTAGTTTTCTGTGTGGTTGCCAGTATGCCTCATCACAAGTGCTCGTCAGAGGGTTGGGAAGCTTTACATCTACGACTAAGTTCCAAACTATGAAGCAGAGTGTCTGAAAATATGTGTTGTTGTCCTGGTTTTAACAGTTTCATGTCTCCCCTGTTTATGGAGGCCGGCTTTTCTCCCTGCCTCCAGGTCAGGCTGTTCAGAAGAGCCATAAACACTTCAGCTTTAGGCTGCAAGTCGTTGTTTAAATCCCCGAATATTTTAAGAGAGAATTCACAATATGAGTAATTCCTCTTCTTCTTTGTCCCTTTGTTCATTAACTATGCTGATCAAAAACAACCAATACCAGGTATGTATACTATCAAGCTGAAGTGTTTCTCACTTTGAACTCAATCTGCAAAAGGTACAAACCTGTTTTTGCAGCTGCAGATCTTGTATCGCCACCGTTTGGCTTTTCCTCATTGCAACAGATTACGCACACCAATCACCTGGTTATAAGTATTGCCGCATAAAGGGATTTTGGTGACAGCTCCAAGCTTAGTTATGTGTCATTGTTGTGTAATGTGTGATGCCGACACATTGTCAGGACATGTAGTGAGCGGGCTTTAATGTTTAAAGGCGCTGCGTCGGTGTTGTGTGTGAGGCGATCCACATCTTTAAACAGGAAAAATCCAGCTCCAGTCTGCGACTGAATGAATGAATAAAATCTTCAGTAAAATATAGTCTTTTGAGGTCACAGCTGTGCTATTAAGGCATCTTGGAAATGCCAAACAGGGAGGTAACGTGAATTTAATCTGGCAATAAAAGGGGCTACTGCTGCATTTGGTTGAAAAGGCTGCAGGGAGCCATCAGCTGTGTCGATCTGAGCGGTGGAAATGTGACAGCAATCGAATGACGTGAGCAGACACCCGGACTAGTTACAGGTTGTGTGTCCATCTGTAACTACCATGTGGGATCCGAGCGGGGTGCTGGCTTGAATGAAGTATCGTTGGTGGTGGCTGTGCAGCAGTGTTTAGACAGAATGTATGAGTCACTGGCACAGAGGTTTCCAAATGGCTGATTCTAATTACAGGCCAGTTTAATTCTAGCCTGCTGCTAACTGTCACACATGATGCCGTATAACCAAGTCCCACACTAGTTTTTTTTTTTTTGCCGTGACTGTAAACACACAGATATGAGCACACATACGTGCAAGGTATTTACTGACTCTTTGCATAATCGCATGCTTGCACCATGCACACACAACACAATTGTTTAACACCTCCGCAGTCAGCCCCAAGAGCTTTAAGTTTTCCCTCCAGAGCTTATTGAATTCTTAGTAAAGTCTCCATAGGCAGGTTGGGTTTATGCAGAGTCACGTGAGGATATACAGGCCTGCTGGCCATCTGGGGACAATGGAGGAGCATTAGGGATGAATGGTTTCATATAATAAAGCACTGTCTTCTCCCTCTTCTTCCCTTTCCTCCTCCTGCTGGTTTCCCATACTCCCCACTCTCCAGCTCCCTCCAACCTTCAGCCTCCCTGCTTTTCTGGCAGCTATTTTTAATGCTGACCGAGCCACCGACCAACGGCATTCTTCTCCTCGACTGTGGCTTTTTATCCCCAGCAAGTCCTGCCTTCCTCCCCTTCCCTCCCCTTAGCCTCTTGCTGATTGTAATCAGAGGCACTTGGTATTTTTTATTTCATACGATGGTTGGAAAGAGGAGCTGAGCTTCTCTGCCTAGCTGAGCGTTAGAACGGTGGGCAGCCCTTGTCTTTTGTGCCACCTATTACACCGTGTGTGCGCGTGCTTGCTCAATGAAAACTGAGAGGGTTACCTTTGTGTGTTTTTTGTGTCAATAGCGTCTGATTAATATTAAATTACATTTGGTGTTAGACACCGTGCTGGCGTGAAGGAATGTTTACTCCCATCAAAACCGACTGAGGTTGACTACGAAGGCCGAGCCAAAATATTTCTGTCTTCCATCCCAGAGCTATTCCGCTATAGTATGAATGGGGTCTAATTGAGCGCAGACCATTTGCAGGGCCTCGTGGATGTGTTACTTGGCAGAGGCCGCCCCTTCTTTTCTTCTTTCTTACTTTTTTCTGTTCTTTTCTGCAGGAAAGTGATGGCGCAGCAGTGGTCAGTGCTCTCAGGTTTCACCCAGTTACACACTGCTCCTCTGCCCTTCTGTGTGTGTGTGTGTGTGTGTGTGTGTGCACTGGCAAACCGTGTTCAACTGAATCTACCTTACATGAATGTAACTAAACATTCTGTGTGTGCATGCGGGTGTGTGCATGGGCATGTTTATACCTGGTCCCTCTTTGTCTCACCCAGTGCCTCCGCAACCCCCTCTCCTCCTCTTTGGTGCCAAGGTGCTTCAATCAGTGGAAGCTTTCCTTACAGACCTAGAGGCTGTAATTGGAGTCATGCGTAGCGGATGAGGGAATTCCAAACATTATTGGACTTTTCCGGCACTTGGCGGCAGGTCATGTGGCTTTGGGCCCGGGCGGGTCCAGCTTGGACAACAATACAGAACACTGCTGCCTCATGGGAAGGGGAGGTGTCCTCGAAAGTACAACCCCTAAATCTTTTGTAATTATATTACATTTTGGTTTTTTGACTCCAGAGGCTGCAGCAGGAAAGATTTGACTATTAGGTTTATTTATGATCCGTTTTATCAACTGTCTGACTCATTTCCTCTTCCCATTATGCATTATGTCTAAAACAAGGTCCACAAGCAGTGAATACATTTGGAAATGGACATTTTTCCTGAAGCCAGTGCTGCAAAGGGAGTTCCTTATTTCTCACCGGGACCACCAAGCTTTAAATAATCCAAGGGTCTGAGTTTGTGTCTCTTCTCAGCTTGAACATCCAAGCAGGTCGTAGCCTATAGGAGCTGTTTGTGTACTTGCAGAAAGCCTGGTGGGTAAGTGTCAGTTCTGTAGGGAATCAAGGAGACGGAGGAAAACAAACCAAGACGTAGGAGAGGACGTAAGGAGGAAGTAGGAGTAGAGAGAAGTAAAGAGGTAAACGCAGGTTGCATTAATTGTTCCCTGGAAGCGACGCTCTTCCAGTTAAAATGTGAATCCCAGCATCTGTGTATGACTCCCTGAACAGAGAAAAAGATCTGGTATAGCTGAGCAGGAGCGTTAAACTGTGAATGACTCATGAATGGTCTTTTTGCACACATGAAGTATTTAATTACTTGACGTTGCCTGAAATCCTCCTTCTTTCATTGAATTTATGTGCATGGATGCTTGCCACTTACTAATTACATCCATTTTCTGGCAGTAGAGAGTAGAGGGTTTCAACTGATTTATGCGACAGATATTTTGTCTTCATCCTATTTTGTAAGATTTCCGGAGAAACAAACAGTAACGTTCAGTGGGCAGGAACTCCGAGAAGCTATGCAGTGCATGTTTATCTGAGTCATCCTCTGGCCAAGCCCTCTGCCTCCTTGCTTGTGAGGTGAAACCGCTCATATTTTCGGCAAAATATCGCCATTAATCTCTCTAACTAGTTGTGACCTGCTCCGTTCCTCTTTCCCCAGCATTGCTTGGAGATGCAAGTGGGTGTTTTGAGGTCACGATGAAATTTTGATTCCGGGTTTATTTGGGATTTCTCTAAATATGCTGATTCACCCTCAGGTTAATTGTGAACTGACCAGCAACCACATTAGATGCTCGTGGCCTGACCAGAAACTCAAATCTTGTACACAGTTTGAAGTTTCTCCCCTCGCCACACTCATAACATTTCTTTCGCAGGAGTTACACTTGTGGTTCGGTTGCCCTCAGTGTGCAATATAATACACTATATATTACAGGGTAGGCAGGATACTGGTTACAGTCACAGGATATTTACTTACTAGTACAAAGTACAGCAGCAAAAATAACCGTAAGATTAAAAAGACACCTCAGACGACCTACAACAAATTGTGAATAATCTTTTTTTTCATTGTGTTATTTACATTTTCTTGTTTTTCTTGTTGTGAGCTTAATCTTCTTTTAATGTAAGATTTGTAGGGATAATCATTTTTTCATGTAAAGTCATTTAGAGTTTTGTAAAGGAGACTGGTCAGTAGATGTAAACGGAAAGTGTGTGGTTTTTTTGTCTTTTAAATGTATTTTTTTTTAAATAGTAGCACCTAAAGTACTGAAACTCACAAGTGTTTACGTTGTTCTGGCTTCCCTTTCATGCCAAACTGTAAAACAAATCAGAAACAATTAGTCCCTTTTTTAAAAACCTTGACAGTGTTGGGCTGTTCTTGTGACAGAAATAGGTTTTTCTTTTGTTTGTTTGTTTATCCCCCACCCATGCAGCAACATAGCAGACATTAAAATACAGGTGCCTGCATGTGTGTAGGTATCTCTGCATGTAGGTGTCAAACATATAAGAACTTGCACTTGCATTGCTAAAGCAAAG
The DNA here is from genome assembly GCA_008933995.1 of Datnioides undecimradiatus. Classification (NCBI taxonomy): domain Eukaryota; kingdom Metazoa; phylum Chordata; class Actinopteri; order Lobotiformes; family Datnioididae; genus Datnioides; species Datnioides undecimradiatus. The sequence goes on along the minus strand of WARS01001868.1, from coordinate 2,890,714 downwards.
GTGGCTTCTTCTCTGTGTGTCAGTCTACCTCCTTCTTGGCGAGATGACACACTGCCACACTGCCATTTACTTTTGTAATACACACAAAGCAGACATCCTGTACAAAGAGCAGTCTGTTGTACTGTGACTGTCTGAGCTAAAGTGTCTCAGTAAGGACAAGGGAATGCCACTCATTTGAGCTATGCAACTGATACTGAAGAGCAGGACTTTCAAGTTCTGTGTACTACAAAGCGAAACACATAATACGTCAGGTTCCGAGCGGCAGTGTTGATGGCGTTTTCCTGCGTTACCACAGATTTTAGATGCATTACTGAATCTGCCATCTGCCGTGCCAAACCCGTGCTGGGAGAAAAGTAAATAATTGCGATGAGCTGGTCTGTACTTGCTGAGGTTCACCCAGTCAAGCAGGACAAAGAGCTTACACCCTGAATGAAAAGCGCATGCCCACAAATCTGTCTTTCATTGGGGAGTGTTTACCAACAGCATGACTAATACCTGCTTTGTGTGCCTCAGTCTACGGGTTTGGGGTTTGCCATTAGTCAGAGAGTCCTGTAAAAGTAAACAGCAGCTTGTCGGGTCACCTGCTGCAGGAGCGGTGCAGCTTTTTGTGGAGTTATGTGTCACGTGACATTTCAAAAAGAAACAGCTTTGACTTAACATCTCTCACCAACAGCGAACGAGTCTACATAACCATTTTTAAGTTGTCCCGTGTCGCATGACGTCTGTGGTCGAGCCATTTCATCCTCCTGTGTCACTGCATGATTCACATTCTATTATTTATAAAAGATAAACTCGTGGTTTCTCTCCTCCCTCAGACCCGGTGCACACCCACCAGAGGTACCACAGTGATTACAGTTCATCCAGTGAGAGCCCCTCAGTGACCTCCTCTGACCCAGACTACAGGCAAGGTAAAGGATGCCTCTATCATCGCTGTTCTCCTCTTATGAAAGAGTTTATGGCACTCTATGTCGTGTGATTCGTGCGTGCCCGTGTGGAACATGCTGCACTCTCATAACTCATCTTGAGTTTTAAACATGGCTGAACCCTACATGTCCATTGGTGACATGCTCATGGTTCTCAGTCTTATATCTGAGGATCTGGAGGCGCCCTGGTTTACACTTTAGCCGCTGCTGCAAAGCCTAGGACGGATTTGTGTCCTTGTCTCTGCTGATGATGGTCTGTCCTGCTCAAAGCCACATTCCACGCTGTCTTATTACCAAGACTAAAAACTGTGAAGAGAAGTACTGGAATGATCTTTTTCCTGTTCCCATGTCGGCTGCTGCCAGTCACTTACCTTGTGCTGCTCATGGAATTAGATCATGTATTCAGCTTTGCAGGGTTGCACAAGATAACATACCTTCACTGTTTTCATTGCAAAAGGAAATTGTGCAACAAACAAATAGTTGAATATCATAAGAGTGTGGGAAACTGGCTGGCTTAAGATGCTCCAGTATAGAGTGAAACTGCTGGGATCTGATCCTTTCAAACTGAACCATAGGAATACCCCAAACCCCTGCTGTGTGAGTTGTAAATATGGACATATCGGTTACCATGGCAGTCCAGTACAGATTGAGACACATACCTAGCAACTCACACACTTTAAACCCACAATATGTAACTTCACGTTTATACATATCAGCATATGTAAGCACTGAATTTGTAAAGCAGTTTCACATGTAGTCTAGTCTCAGATGTGCTTTTGTTTTTATAATGATTTCAGAGGAGCCACTGATCAAGATTGATTCACTCAAACTTGTGAGTGCAATGGGAGATGGCGCTAGCAAAGGTCAAAAAGCAAATTTATCCAAGCTGACCTAACACCTGCCCTCCATTTAGCACTGTATCCACAGATCGCACTGCTGCACGAAAGTTTGACATTGATCTCAGACAGCTGTGAAGAGCTGGGACACACTGGTGGAAACTGTGCCAGATTTATTTGGAAATAGTTAAGATACATTAAACATGTGCCGAAAAGAAAGGCCGTTTGAACTAATAAAACATACAGTACGTCAGAGCTTGTTAGGTATGGAACAGCTCCTAATGGACTAAATGGGACAGTACTTGAGCCTCTGTAAGTTAGTACTGTCTGATGCAAACTGCTGCTCTAATGCAGTGGTGCACTAAATTTGAACTCAAGACGACCGAGTTCCCATTTGTGCTGCTGGTTTAACCTGATTTCAGTATTTTGTAACTGCTCCACCTTCTCCAACACATGTTCGTGCAGGTACATTTGCACCCCAGTGTAGGCGTCTGCGTGCGCAGGGGTGTGTTTGATTTGATCGTGTGTGTCTGAAAACAAAATGAACTCCCTTTCTTTTGTGTGCATTCTCATAATACTCCTGTGTCTTTTTCAGCTAAGAAACCAAGCGAGGTGAGGAGGTACGGCTCCCAGCTTGCACTTTCCTCTGAACACGATGCCCTGTCGCTGACGAGTCACAGCACACACAGGCTCAGGTATTGCGCGCACACATACAGGTGACGGTCTCACAAACAGAGTTAGCAGTGTTGTGTTTTCTCCCATGAGCTCTAGACTTGTCTTTTCCCTAAAGTAGATGAGTTCCTGAATCCAGAACTCAGGAGTTGTGAGAAACCTTTCTTAATCCCCGCTGCATAGGAGTGTGTATGTTAAACATGTTTGTCTGCATTTGATCCCGTGTTCCCCTGAGGGATTGCACCGCAAACCCGTAACGGAACAGGGCAGCCACAGATAAAGCCGTTCTGTTCGGTCCTCTGCGCCACACACAGCTGCGTGTGCTGCAGCAGGGTCAGCCCCATGCTTCGCTAGTGAGGTCATCCAACGTGACATCCACATTCAGCAATCTCTATCTCTTTAATCTCTGGCATTATAGAGAACTGCCTGCTGTTGCCATGACAATCTGGACCACTGCACGGAGCACTTATTTTCCCCTGATGCAAAAAGAAAAGCTATGCGCTAGTATGATGTGTTTTGTCTGTAAACACATTGTGTTTGTCGTGCCCCCCTCATGTTGCCACTTATTAAGTATTTCTGCAAAACAGAAAGTCAATATATAAATGAGAAATCTCATGAGGAACAACAGCTTTTCAGCTTTTCGAGTGCGTTCAGCTTTTGGCCTCTCTTCTCTCTGCAGGCAGTACGAGGGCGCAGCTGATGAAGGTCTGGTTGGGGCAGAGCTGGTCCTCCAGAAGCAGGAGGAGGAGGTGCAGCGGCTCCAGGCCCACCTGGCCAGCAGGCTGTCCAGGGCAAACCTCTACCCCACAGATGACACCATGGCCCCATCTCGCACTTCCATGCTCGACCTTCGAGACACCCTCTACACCTCTTCTGTACCACTTCGCAAACCCAAGGTCTCACTTCCGCATTATTTAACAGACTCAGGGATGCGATTTAGATCATAACTTGTGGACATTGTCTCATTTTCATGAACAGACTTTCTGTTTCGACACAAAACATCCTTTATCACCATAACACATATAAACACACACACACATGACACAGCAAACTCCTGAAAGTGGTTATCATTTCAACACGTTCAGTGCAATGGAAACTCCCTCCCCCAAACTGTTTATGTTGCAATATTTGATGATGGATGTACAACTTTAACTCGCATGAGCTCACTGGCAACTAGTTTGTTGATGCTGCACTCGCTCCTTGTTCTGCGAATACAAATTGCTGACTTGAACTCATAACTCATGTCAGCCTCCCTATGGTAATTACAAATATACAGGATTGTGGGTGATGTGGGATGTTTTTGGGGGGCTACAGCCTGGTTCATCCTGCTTACTATCACAAATTGAAAATGTCTTAACACAAGTGGGAAAAACGTGGCAACAAATCTGCTGATGTTGGCAATAAACCTCAAATACTATACATCAATTATGTTCCTGTTAGTTAATTATACCCACAAAGGTGAAGACGCATCTGCTGTAGCGTGTTTATGGTGGATTTTAAATTGATGGCATAATGGATGTGGGGGTTTCCAGTCGGTAGAACAAAGACCTTTGAGCTGAAGCAAAAGAATCTTGCTCTTCCACTTCTGGTGAGACTTGATTACAGTAGAGCGGCAACAGGGAAGTGTGTGTGTGTGTGTGTGTGTGTGTGTGTGTGTGTGTGTGTGTGTGTGTGTGTGGCATTGAAAAAAAACATCACATGAGCTGTTTTCGCTGAATTCTCATGATCAGCTTTCCTCACAGGTGTGAATGTGCAGTGAAGAACGAGTCACTCATGCATGTGTCGCACAAATGTTTTTACCAAGTGACTGGGTTTCAAATATGAAAAGAAGGCCCAGGTTGAAAATGATGATTTTCCACATTTTCGATAAAATGACGAGTACTTTTTTCTTGAAACTAACTGCAGAATTTCCACGGGCCTGAGTTTGTGAAGATGGCCAGCGAGCCCTGCGTCGCCTTGTCTGTTCCCTCTTCAATAATGGTGAGCACATAAATGTACGAGCCAGTCTGTCAAAGAAGCCGCGTGTTCGTGTCCCGTTCGTAAACCATTTATTCCCCGACTTTCCCAACTCAAGAAACGTGGTAAGGTGGAGGAAGTGCAGAGGAAAGTTGGCGTGGTGCTGCTGAACGGCCAAAAGCTGGAGCTGAGCTGTGACATCAAGGCGGTGTGTAAAGACGTTCTCGATATGGTGGTTGCCCACATCGGGCTCGTGGAGCACCACCTCTTCGGCCTAGCATACCTCAGAGGTACAGTATCTCACCATTGTGGTTTGAGTTGCATGTGAGTTTCAGGTGCATGTGGGGGAAAGTTTTCCTTACATGCAAAGTAACTGTGAGATCACATGTCAAGCATATTAAAGGAGCTTTGATTAGTTTTTAGTGCAGAGGTTCATTTTAATTTCATGTAAATTCATTTCTTTTCTACACCCGATGTCTCATTAAAGCTGCAACGCCTACTTCGCTTCCGGCGGGCAGGCTTCATTGATTACCTCCTTCCTCCTCTCCTCTCCACCTCACCTGCACCCCCAACCCTCTCTCCCTAAAAATCATGCACACAGATAATGAGTTTTTCTTCGTTGATACTGATGCCAAACTGTCCAAAGTGGCCCCGGAGGGATGGAAGGAGGATCCCAAGAAGAGGAAATCGGATGTGCCTTTTAATCTTTTCCTACGCATCAAATTCTTCCTTGACGACGTCAACCTCATACAGTAAGTGCATTACTATGGCTGTTGAGAACCTGCACTGGCACATCACGTTGAGGAAAAGGTGAAAAAGTACTTTAATATTCTGTGTGTGTCAGGCACGCTATGACCAAACACCAGTACTACCTACAGCTGAGGAAGGATATCTTGGAGGAGAGGATGCGCTGCGACACAGAAAATGCCATGCTCCTTGCTTCACTGGCACTGCAGGCTGAGTTCAGCGACTACCAACCTGAGGTACAGACTCTGTGGTGAAAAAAATAACTGTAGTTTCTTTCATTCGATGTTATCATGTCGTATATTATGTGTTTTATTGTTTTATAAATTAGTGTGTGTTTCTGAGCAGGCACATTTTAAGTCAAATGTGGGATAAAGCTTTAATATCGCTCGCATTCAATTGAACTTAATGAAACGACATATTGATCTTTTAAAATAACGTTAACTTCTCTGTCTCAGCTCCATGGTAAGACCTATTTCAGGCTGGAGCACTACCTGCCAGTGTCTGTCCTGGACAAGGTGAACCAGACGAGCATCAAGGAGGAGCTGCCAAAACTTCACAGCAACTACTATGGAGCGTCTGACTCAGAGGCAGAGTTTGAGTTTCTCAAGGCAAGTGTGTGTGTGGGAATCGTTGCTCCAGACAGCTCTTGCTACGCCTGGTGTTGTAATTTGCAGTTAAAGTGTTTATTTTTGTGACAAACACAGTGCGCATACAAAATAGCAGGTGTAACGGGAAAGCAAGTGCCAAAGAGTTTACACTTGGCAGACGAAGTAATCGATTTGAGTTTGTTTTTGACAGCAAACCAAAAAACAAAACTACAATAAAAGACAAAAGAAGCTGAACTCATATCTGTCTCTGTGACATGTTTTTAAACAGCTCTGAACTGAATCATATTATCATATCATATGTAATCAGATTAAAATCAGTGCACTCACTGGATCACTGACCCGATGAAAGCCCTCCTCTCTGCATGAAAGGCTCCAGTACTCAGTTTTAATCGGCCTCATATGTCTCAGTCTGCTCTGTATTATTGAAGAATGTAACACTCTCTTTTTGTCTCACAGGTGAGCCAAAGGCTGACAGAGTACGGAGTCCACTTCCACCGGGTCCTTCCTGAGAAGAGGTCCCAGACCGGCATCATGCTGGGTGTCTACTCCAAGGGGGTGCTCATCTTTGAAGTTCTTAACGGAAATCGTACCCCGGTGCTAAGGTTCCCCTGGAGGGAGACCAAAAAGATTTCCTTCACGGTATGAACTCGTGCCTTTATGATTTATTACGTACTCGTGCCTTTGCTTTGTTCACTCTAACTTGGTCCAGCTGGTCCTCACTCACACATAAATGTTGAACTTGTCACCCCTGAAGAAAAAGAAGATATGCCTTCAGAACACATCGGACGGGATTAAGCACCTGTTTCAGACAGACAGCAACAAGACCTGTCAGTATCTGCTTCAGCTCTGCTCTGATCAGCACAAGTTCCACCTGCAGATGAAGGCCCGCCAAAACAACCAGGAGCTTCAAGACCTAGGTAGGAGCGAAGAGAGAAGCCATGTATGTTTAAGCATCTATTTTCACTGAGAGGAAGGATACTAAAAGAGACCTATCGCAGCGTCCGGGAAAAGGCAAACCTCCTGATGACGCCAACACTAACTACACTGTTTCCAGCCACAGCTGCATGTGTCAGCCGTCCCACATATCCTGTCCAGAAAAAAGCTGTTGCCCACTCATTTCCCTCTCCTAAAATTTCAGCTTGTGTTAAAAAAACAACATCTCTACCTACCACATTGCCGGATGATTACAAACAAGTATTTATTATACCTGAACAAGCTCCATTACCTTCATAAATATATATAATCTTTTCCAGCTCTGTGTCAATCATCATCCATTGTCCAACCTGTTGGTGTCCAAGTTTCAAGTTTGCACAGCTATTCTAATTATGTGAAATGTCAATCAAGCGTATGTAGGCGGTCCCGCGCTGTTGATTTATCTCTTTCACGGCGCCTCGCTCAGTTGTTTCACTTGGCCTACGTCGCCCGCCGTGCTCCCACCAAACTGTTGACATAAAGTCACAACTAAAGATGGCGACTGCCAAGAAAACTGGCCAGACCATTAGCTATGATGATTAAGATGGATATCTCCAACAAAGCAGAGGACAGTGCCTGCTTTTTCTGTCTAGACAGTAATTACTTCAGACTGTTGAAGGATGCTAATGACACACATCAGCACCCGAGCTCTTTGGAATTGCCCTTCTTTATTATTGTTCTCAGATCTTGTGTCATACCTTTTGTTACATTAATCAACAAAAATGTCATCATTAACTCATCGTTTTTGTGTTTCTCCCGTCTCCTCTGGTAATCAGAGAACTGCCCTCTGAGCAGCTTGCAGTATTCCCTCGATCCTCGGAGTGAAGCAGTCGCAAGGACGGTGAGCTCAGGCAGCCTGGCCCCCAGTTTGTCGACGCGCTCCAACCCAGACCACCTGAAGAGGATCTCCTACTCAGAGGTGGCCCTCAACAAGGCACCGTCTGGCCCAATACTGGTCCAAGATGAGCTTCACTTTCCAGGTTTCAATCCAGTGGCCTCCACGGTCCTTTCCAATCCGCGGATAATGAGCCGCTCCCACCACAACCTCGGACAGATGCCAGAGTCTCCAGAGCACAGGGTGGCGGAGTCGTACCGTGGGCAGTCGCACAGCGGACTGAGTCAGGCCCAGTCTAACCAAGTGGACTCACACTTCCAGCAACACAAGCAGGCCAGCTCAGACACAGACTCCCTCTCACTCCAACAGGATAAGTGAGTTTAAAGACGTTTACTCCTAAATACACTAGTTTATGACAGGGAGAGAGTGGCTCTGAATGAAATCACAGTGGATGTTTATTTTTTGGTATCTCATTACTTTGTCATCCATGAAACTATGCAGGAACTACAATGTTTTATGCACTTTAACTCCTTTAATTAGTGCTTTTTTAAAGTCTTATTTCAAGCTCCGTTAAGGAAGTGGGATCTTGTGTTTATTAGTTGGGACTCTGTGATGTCTTTAGTGTCAGAGTCTCCAAGCTCACGTCAGGACAGACCAAGGTTACTAAGTGAGGACTTGTTACTGGGACTATGGCTCTGCCCAACACCACAGAGACACAGAGCCCTAGCTCCAGCCTCTAATTAACCCTCTGGGGGTCTGTGTGTGTGGGTGCACATGCGCCCTTGTGTCTGCGTTTGTGTTTTTGTGAGATTATGCCGACCGCTGTCGGTGTCGGTGCGTTGCGTTCCTACTTTCGTTTGCAACAAACGTGTTTTTGTGCCACTTGCTCCCTCTCGTGTCAGCTTTACAAATAACACGTGTGTTTTTAAATCGAGTGGGATCCTGTATGCACGAGAACCCTAAAACGCAGACACGTTAATAGCCATAAGAAGAATGAGAGTGAGATGTTTTGTCGTGTTCAGCCTCATTTTTGGTTTCTCAGCCACATTCACTACGGAAAGTTGCCTGAATCTTCTTCGCTTCTCCTTCTCAGATCATTTGGCACAGTCCCCCACAGCAGCCCAGCCTGCAGTGTCAGCAAGTCCAAAAAAGAATCTGACTCTTCTTCCATTGAGGAAACTGGCCAAGCGTATGTAGTAGGTAAGGATGCTGAGGCTTTCTGGTGAAGCACAGAACCACAGGCGTAGAGATTTTACCTGAAAGGTACATCTGTGCTCACGTACGTCTGTGTAATTACAGTCGAGGTAAAGAGTTCGTCAAGTAAATAAATTATGATAAATATTTTACAGAAAAAAGTCTCAAAATTCCCAAATTTGTGCCTTTATAATGTCAGAAGATATTCAAGTTCTCAGCCGAATCAGTCAAATGACATGTGCTTAAAACAGGCCTCAGCATATTCAACTTCCTGTATAAAGACTCTTTAGGCTCTTAATCTAAACAGTAATGTCTTAGATAAACAGCTTTGTTATTAACCTCTGGTACACAAGCAGTCGATGAGCATGTAGATAGGGCATGGTATGCTCTGAAGGCGAGCAGTGAGATCTAAAACGAGAACTCCAGTGGACAATTTGAGGTCTGGCTACGCTGTGGTAAGTCAACAGTAAACAGGAAAAACAGGTGCCACCTTTCACAGTAAACACTTTGCATAGTTGGCACGGTCTTCCCTGATGTGCAGTAGCCAAATTACCTCAAGGGAGTGATTACATTTAGGAAATTTAAAAATTCGTTAGTTTATTTTAAAAGTTAGTGTTAAAACCTGGCTTGAATGCTCATTGTCATCATCAGAAATGGACCCGTCTCATTTTATCGTTTTTTCTTTGCTCAAGCTAGTGCTCAATGAATTTCAGGAGAAGAGCAGACATGAAACATTGACGCTGACATAAAACCAGTTTCTGTTGTTGGCCTGTATTGAGTAAAGAGATAAAATGATAATAATGGGAACAAAATGCGGTATTTTAGATTTTTATGGGCCTGTAATTTTCTTTGCAGCTCCGTCTCAGTTTAACTTCCCTTCCTCACATAAAACGGTCTGATTCTGCATGCGTTCATTATTCACCGATGACAGAACATTTCCTGACATCGCTGCCTATAAATTAGCTGAGAGGCAGACTAAACGTTCACATGGTTCTGTTTAATGTACAAATCAGACCTGTTGTTCTGTCCCCAGGTGTCAGTATGCACAGTTCCTCTGGACCGCCTTCCACCCCAGCCTCTGTTAATGGTATGCATCGACGCACAGACACCGGATTCGTGCAGAATGCAGGAAATATCCGAAACCTCTTCACTATCGCTCATTTTATAACACTCCTAATCCTTTTCTTGAATCTGGTGAATCATATGCTGAAAGTGGCACAGCCAAGTACGGATATACGAACCAAAAAAAAGAAAAAGTCTCTGTTCTCAATCAGAATTATATAATGCAGAATTGAGTCTCTGTCCCTTCAGCGCTGCCTGCCTGAACTGGCCCCAGTCCCACCATTTAATAGCTTCATGCTTGGCACCGAACTCATGACCTTCCCTTTCATCCAAGCTTAACCCGTCTTTTCAGGCCCATTAGCCAACAGCGCTAAAGTAGGGGCCCCTCAGCAGCACCGTATGCCTGCCTGGGCTGATTAATAGTTACAGTGTAGATGTACTAATGCTCCAAGAGTGATCGGCTTTGTGTATCCCCTGTGAAATTCATTTACCAAAAATACACCGTGATGTGTTTCGGCCAGTTGTATTTGCAGCATATTGCAGTAAATACAAAACAAACGCCACGTGTCCTTGTTTTGCACAGACTCCCTGAAGAAAAAGCTCAGTGCCTTGCCGTCTCCGGAGAGAGAGATCACGACTGTAAACCTGAAGAAAGATGTGAAATACGGCCTGGGTATGTATGCATCTTCCTAAAAATAACAACTCAATGTCACACTGTGTCCGCTGCCACCTCTCAGCTGTCAGGGATTATAAATTGCATTTCGAGGCGTTTGTGCTGCCCTGATGTTTTGTGTTTGAATGTGTGTATTTATTTATATCTATGCATTTACACCAGCCTGTGTTTGTGTGTGCTCTCTAGGGTTCCAGGTCGTAGGAGGGGAGAACTCAGGTCGTATGGACCTTGGCACCATCATTAGCTCCATCACTCCTGGGGGTCCTGCTGATGTAAACGGCTGCCTCAAACCTGGTAGGCCAGTTTTATTTTATACTCTTATCCCCCTCTTATGCCCCTTATCCCCCCTGTATGGGTGGATTACGATGCTGTGATTACGGTTGGCAGTTCTCTGTCTTGCCACACCAGGTTGTTGTCTTTCGTGTGAGTAACCGTTGTAATGTGCAGGCGACCGGCTGATAGCGGTGAACGACGTGAACCTGCAAGGGCTCTCTCACGCCACGACGATAGATATCCTCCAAAACGCTCCGGATGATGTCACTTTGGTGGTGTCGCAGCCCAAAGAGAGGCTCTACAAAGGTAACCTCAAGGAGATAATTGTTGTTCCTTAGTGTTTTTGTTTTTTATCATCATGTTTTTCATTATTCCTAGATTTGTAGACTAACGTCACTGTTCTTCTTCCTCGTTTTGGCAGAATCTTCTTCAGGTTATGTCCCCTACCAAGCCAAGTCTGCATTGAAGTCACTCAACTCCAGCCAGAGACGAGAACTAGACTTTGATACCTCTTCGGAGGAGCAGGTGGGAACAGGGAGTCCCAGCCCTCCTCTCCACAACGCTGGCACGCCCTCATCCACCTCCTCCCCGGTCCACCAGCACCCCAGCATCGGTTCTCAGGACTCCAGGACAAGCAGCGTTGCAAAAAGCAGCCAACCCCCTGTTAATGCGGTCCAGCAGTACCTAGAAAGAGCTACAGCTGCTGCCACATCTGCACCAGTCACCCAGCATCACAGACCAGAACCTAACGGGGGTTTGGATCCTACACCGCCGGCTCTGCCGCCCAAAACTAGGAAAGCTAAAGTGTCAGAGGCTCCCAAAGTTTCCGAGCACTCTGACTGGGGCGATTCAGACATGGATGAAGAGACTTATTCCAGCAGTCAAGAGAAACTCAAGGTCAAAAAGGTGCGGCCGCTGTGTTCATGACATCATCTGATTAAATCGTGTCTTTGCTTTTATACGTCGTGTGTCGCCCTACAAAGTAGCTGTTGACCCGGATCTGTCAATCAAAACTCACAAAGGTTGTTTTTTTTTTGTTTGTTTTTTTTAATAGAAACTTTATGTATAAAATTGGATAAGAGCGGTTCTTCCAGAAACAAGCATCACATGTAAACTTTCAGATGCTTGGCGCGACTAACAGCCTGCTGTATATAACCTTTGCCCGTCATTGCATTTACAATGTCAATGCGAGGCAGTTTGTTACCTGCACACTGCATGTCCCACCCCGATTGTGATAATCATGCTCCGCACTACCGACTTCAGCCTCCTCGCTCTGCCTCCGTCCCTTTTTATTCTCTCTGCATGTTCCAGCTTGTGATAATTCGACTTAATACCCTGTTCTCTGTTTGCAGGACTACATCATGGAAAATTTAAATGGTAATGCCCCAGGGGTCAATAGTCTCCGTCCAGGAGAACTATTTGACGTTGAGCTGTCCAAAAAAGACAGCAGCCTGGGCATAAGTGTCACGGTACTGTTCGGCAAGGTTTTCACCCTCTCTTTGTTTTGCTCCCTTCCCCCCCCCCCCTCATCGTGTCACTGTTGTGCGTTTGGGTTTACATGTTGCTTGGTTTGGTTTGCTTTCCTAACGCTGAATGCTGTCTGATCTGGAAGCTGTTGTGGGAGTAATGTCGATTTAGTTTTGCATGCTTTTTTTTTTAATCATTAAATTTTTTATTAAAACAAAGCCACGGAAACAAGTACAAACAGTTTAAACAGGACTGGTCAGTGAGCTTTCTAAGGGTTTCCTACACGCTGACTCTGGACTGACTCTTTCTCTGAGGGATTTTGAACATCTTATTGATTAGCATGGGTTCACTCACTCCACAGTAACACTCATTAACAAATCACAGCTCTGCGTGTGTTCACACCAGGCGTCCTGTTGGATACGTATGTTTAAAACAATGGCTGACGGAGTTTATCAGTGAAGCGAACACTGAAATGACTGTGAAAATCTCCTTAACAGCAAAACCCATCACAACAAAATGGGCACTGAGTAGAAATTCACATCTCACACCTGTGATCGTTTAGTTTAACTCCTCAGTAACTTTGTCAGTGACATCACAGTCGGAAGATTTTTCATTTTCATCTAATTCATAATGACGTGATAAATGCTTTGTCTGAAGGCTTTTTCAAAAATCAACCCGCGCATCATTTAAATATGCAAACAAGACGATAGTTATGTCATCTGACGGCGACGTGTCTGAAACAGCGCGTCCTGACACGCCATGAACTTTTGATGAACGGCGAAATGATTCACAGCCGCGATTTGAACCTTCGAGCCATTTCGAGTCTAACGCGTGAATGATCGGGATGGAAAGTCAGAATGAGCAGGAGACGAGGCAGACACCATCTGTGGCTGACACTAAAATACAAATTCAGAAATAGATCAGTGCAGAAACACCAGAAACAGAATAAAATGAACTGTAATTCAGACATACAAAGGTCAGCTCACAGCAAACGTGTTACTTTCCAGTACGCCAAAAGAAATTCTTGTTGTCCTCGGGGAACTGGACAAAAATAATAAAATGATGTATATGAATGAGTTTATATCAGTTGCTACATATAACTATATCTATAAACACTGGCATGTAACTTCTAATCTCTTCTAAACCTCATGAGTGATAAGAACAAACAACCTTTTGTTTTCTTGCGATAACAGGTTGACTGTTTTGTTATCTTGACATAACAAAGTTTGTTCTTTCGAGATAACAAAATGATTAACTCGTAATCCCGATAGCAGCAGTAAGAAATTTATTGTAAGCACTGACAAATTTAGTCTCTGTAAAGCGGCTAGTGACGATAAAACTTGCCTGTAGGTTAATAATGATAGTGAATGTAGCACATAATATTTCTGGACCCACAGCAAAGACAAAGCATTTATCATTGAACAGTTACACTGGAAGTAGAAAAGCCCACACCTGCCATCAACCCCCATAGAAAATACACTATTTGTTATGCACTCTGTGGCTGATCTGCACTGAGAGATGTTTTCGTTTCTTTAGGGCGGGATCAACACGACTGTTCGACATGGAGGCATCTACGTTAAAGCCATTATACCCAAAGGAGCTGCCGAGCTCGATGGGAGGATACAGAAAGGTCTGAACAGTGTTCTCAGAACTAGAGACATAACACAGAAACTATTCATTGTAAACAAAAGAGAGTGCTCGCCCTCTTCTGTTTGGACTCGTTTTACATCTGTGCTTCGCTCAGGTGATCGTGTGGTGGCTGTCAATGGAAAAAGTCTGGAGGGAGCCACTCATCAGCAGGCAGTAGAGGTTCTCAGAGACACGGGGCAGGTGAGGGCTGACATTTACCACAAGCGCCTCGCTGACAAGCTGTTTAGTCGCCGCCCGGCTGGCCGCTGACACTAAGTGAATCAATTTGCTCCCTCAGACGGTGCACTTGTTGCTGGAGAAGGGCCATCCGCCTGCAGACAGTGTCCATGCTCCTCTCACCCCTCAGTGCACTCCGCCAGGTGCCAACAGCGATCGGGACAGGATCAGCAGCAAAGAGCAGCAACTGGAGTGCAAAGAAAAACCAGAGTACAGCTTTGTTACACCAGGTGAGGCCACAACATGTCGCTTAAAGATTCCCAAGCAGTGCAGTTATACATTTTTGGGCTGTAAGTGACCCAACTTTAACCCATTTCACTTCACAAATATGTCAGTTAAACTTTTCAGTAGCCCTAAGCCCATGCAGTCCTGCTTATACGTTTGTTTACAGTGTTACACTAGGACACTTTGTGCTCTCTAAACAAAGTAACTCGCTGTTGGTGATCTCATTTGAAAGAGAGCGAGCATGTGTCCACAGTCCATTAGCGACACGCTGCTGCCTATTTAGAGCCCAGTAGTTGGTTTGAAGGATGTAGACCGTTGTATTGTTTTCACAGTGTGGCACATTTTCATGTTGGCTTTATTGCTCAGTGAGTGGGCACAGCATCTACTTTGTCCTAACACTCCATGAGCAAAGTAATATCTATAATTAATTCTGAATTACAGTTCATTTTGTTCTGTTTCTGGTGTTTCTGCGTTGATCTATTTCAGCCACAGATGGTGTTTTCTTGCTGAGTCGTGGGAATTAAGTGCTAATGAGACTGCGGTTTTGGAAGATACCTGCGTGATTTTGTCGAACTCAGACAGCTGAAGTGTTGTTTCTCACAACTTCTGTGAGAAAAGGATGCATTTACTTGTATTTGCTCTAAGACGCTGGCGCTCTAGTGTGATATCTAGTAGCAGTCGTTGTCATTCGTGGATGTTTTAATTTCCCCAGTCACCCAAATGGTTTCTGTCTGACAGGATGTGTAAATCCTGCACAAAACAACTCAATGACTTCTTAATTAAATAAAAGAAGGAAAATAAATGTATAGTTCAAACATATTTTATGGATGTTTTTGGAGTTTTTGCGCTTTGAGCCCATCCCAGCATATAGAAGCTGAGTCACAGGTTGCAGTTTAACACATTCACACATCAAATACTGATAAATTAAAGATGTCCACTTTACCGTACCTGCACCTCTTTGTGCCCACAGATAATGTCTTTGAGGTGCGCCTCCTGAAGAACACATCGGGGCTGGGCTTCAGTTTCAGTCGCGAGGAGCACATCCCCGACGAACCCCACGGCTCCAGCATGGTGCGGGTTAAAAAGCTGTTTCCCGGCCAACCAGCTGCAGAGAGCGGCCACATCAACGTGGGCGACGTCATCATGCGGGTCAATCAAACCCCGCTCAAAGGACTCTCACAGCATGTAAGTAGGATATTTCTCTTTGTGTGACGGCCGTGCCTGGTGATGATGTTTGTAATCATTTATTCTGAATCGCGCGTGTGTGTGTGTGTTTGTTCATGTAGGAGGTGATATCAGCCTTGCGAGGAACAGGACAGGAGGTGAATTTGCTGCTCTGCAGACCTAAACATGGGGTTCTTCCTGAAATGGACACCTCAGCCCTGGTGAGTCACTAAATAGCTCTATATTTAAATGTGGACATCTGTAGAAACAGTAATTGTTTAGAAAATTCATTTTTACTTATTTCCTCCCAGACACCGTTGTCATCACCTCGAAAGGAGCCGGTGACACAGGCCGAGTCCAGTCTGAGCTTCGCTAGGACAACCTCTCCTCCAGGTACGCAAAGCAAGAGCAGCCAGGGTGCTGTGGAGGAGGCCCTGGAGAGGCTGCTGCTCAAAACCCCCGGGAGACACAACAGCTACAGCGACAGCACTGACGGGGACGAGGAGGTGGAAGAGGCCTTCAGCCCGAGCGCCGTGGAGCACAGCAGGCAAACTTGGGAGCGGAGCATCTACCACACCCCCAGCACCGACCTGGGACAGGGGCGCTACGACAGCACCGGTCAGCTGGACGACACCATCCACTCAGCCTTCTACTCCCCCAACCTGTCCATGACGAGGTCGGACCTCAGCAAGAGGTACCTTGTCGGTGTTGGTCTTGTGATCACATCATCAATTCTGATTTAATCTCATATAATCTTTGACTTGGACAGGTGTCCCTCAACCCCTGTAACAGCTGATCTGGAGTCATCCCCGCTGCCTATGGTGTCGTCCCCCACTGCCCCAAGCCCGGATCCCCTGCCTCCTCCACTGCCCCTGCCCTTAAACCTCACCATGTCCGGCAACGGACATGACATAGAGGAATTTGTTCCGGTAAGGACTGATGAAGGGAACTGGTGATCTTGTGGATCTCAATTATTAAATTGAGACTAAAAGTCCTGTAACTGTGATCCGTCTGTGTTGTTAGGAAGTGGAGCTCAAGGTCTCCCTGGTGAAGTCAGAAAAAGGCAGCCTGGGCTTCACCCTCACCAAAGGCAACGACCACGGCTGTTACATCCACGACATTGTGCAGGATCCAGCCAAAGGAGATGGGAGGCTCAGGCCCGGGGACCGAATGATTATGGTACGAGTTAATTCCTCATCCCGGTCCCATTCTGGTCCCAGCCTACAGCGTGTTTGTGTTGTTGGTGCATTAGTACAGTTCTAAGTCTCACAAATAGCTTTCGTTTATAGTAACAGTTCAACATTTGAAACAGTGGAAATATTAAGTGTACGATAAACAAATCAGTGCCCCTCTCATGTCTGTGCATTAGCTAGACTCTGGGGAGGATTAGCCTAGCTTAGCTTAAACTCTGGGCACAGAGGGAGACAGTCAGCCTGGCTCTGTTAAGTGTTTGGATTAAACAAATGAAATATGATGCTTAAATTAGGAAAATGTAGAGGTTTTACTTTAAGCTATGTTAAGCTCGCATGCTGGCTCCAGCTTCATACATGGTGCACTATACATATACGTATGTACAGTACTGATTTTCTCATCTAACGCACAACAAGAACACAAACAACCCTGTTTTCCAAACTGTTGAACTATTCCTTTAAAATTTATTATTTATTAATCTTTCATTTTCTGCCTTCAGGTGAACAACACAGATGTGAGCAATATGGACCACACCGAGGTGGTTGATCTTGTGAGAGCGGCACCCCGTGTGGTCGACTTGGTGGTAGGGAGGGTCCTCGAAGCTCCAAAGCCCCCCATAGAAGCCCACCTGCTGCCTGACATTTGTTTTAAGGGCAGCAAAGAGCCTCTGGGTAAGAAACTGCCCTCATTAAGGAGGAGATTCAGGCACTTCATGTCCTCTTGTCAAAGGTCGCTCTAGTTTTGCCAAATGTTTCCTCAAAAATAAGCTGTTCAGCTCTAAACACTTCTTGCTGTATCGCCAGGTTTGGTCCTGGATGGTGGCAGTGACAGTGCGTACGGTGTCCTGTTTGTGAAAGACATCGAGCCAGGGTCAATGGCCTTCGAGGAGGGCAGCCTCAGAGCACTTGATCTAATCCACTACATCAACGGCGCTCCCACCCAGGACCTGACTCTCAGTGAGAGCACCAGACTGCTGGAGATGTCCCTGGAGGACCTCTCTCTAAAGGCCACGAGGTGATCTAACACAGCGTGGCGTGTTTTCATGCTGCTTTTTGATCTAAATGGTTTTAGTCACACTGTTTGGCGTCACTTCAAAAGCTTATTTCTCTTCTTGTTTCCTCGGCTCAAAGGGATGGAAAGCCTGTCACTCCCGGACAGAAAACTGTCTCTTTTCTGAACAACAACATTAGCCCGAAGGTTTCATCCAGCATGAACGGTGTGTGTCACATCTTAAAGGTATAACTGTCTTTATTTAGCCTGGTTTTCATGTAAATCCAACATTGCTTTGTGTTTCAGGGTTTCTTAAAGGAGATGATCCACGAGATACAGAGTGTCTTGTAGCACTTTGTCCTTTAGAGGTAAGATTGTGTTTTCTTGCTCCACATTCCACAATTCCTCAACAATACCACTGGAATCGCTACCATCACTAAAGTTTTGACTCTGGAGTAAAAGCTGATCACACGTTTGTTTGTTGACTGTGAAGGAGGAAATCATACAGCTGGACCTGGAGAAGCCCATCTCAGGAGGTCTGGGTTTCTCTGTGATCGGTGGGGAGAGGGGGATCTTCGTGAAGTCCATCACACCAGGAGGGATCGCGGAGTCCTCGGGGAAACTGCAAGTGGGAGACAGGCTGCTGAAAGTGAGTGATGTCGCTCAGAGTTCAGGGTCACATCAGTAGCTGCTTACGACTGACTGCCTTTTTGTTGCAGGTGAACGACGAACTAATGACCGGCGTGTCGCACACGAAAGCTGTCACCACCATCCGTAAAGCAAAGGGCCTGGTGCATCTCATCGTGTCCAGACCGCCAGACCAGAACCCAAACACATACCTGGCCTATCTGCCCATCAGCTCTGACAAGTGCAATGGAAACACAGGTACACTCAGGTTACTGTTTGTTTTAGAAGAGGTTAAAATGGTGACTTGTATTTCTATTAGTTTTCTAATAGTGTGATTTTGTGTTTGAACACAACGCACGCTGCCTCATGGCGCTTTCAGATCCGAGCGAGGACATTGCAGCGACGACGAGGCTGCGCGCTCTCCACGATGAGCTGAAGTCTGCCATTCTTCCTCCAATACCACCAATAGGTAACAACATACAGGCCGGAAAATGTATGAAATTAATTTGGAAATCAAACAATACAAGTGCAAATCTCCGTCTTTGCCAGACTACGAAGATGGTCCGATTGAGCCGAAGGGAGAAACGGAGAACAGCGCAGAGCTGTCAGAGGACACAGACTGTGACGGTTCTTCTTTACCTGAAGACTCCCCTGAGGTACAAATCAAACCAGGCATCAGATTTAATGAAACTATATGAAGGTTATATCTGAGCTTTTTGTGTATTCTTGTGATTTTTTTTGCCATAACAGACCTCCAGGAAAGTGGAGTGGCACGAAGAGAGTGTTGACGATCCGAGGAATGAAAAGTAAGATTCGCCTTTCAGGACTTTGACCACATTCCCCTCCCTCGTCTTCATACCTCACCGTCTGTGCTTTTGAACCAGCAGCTACCTGCAGATGAGCGCCGGGCAGCCAGAGGAAGATGAAATCACTTGGGGAAGTGAGGAGCTGCCTATCGAAAACATGAACTCCAAATCAAGAAATGGTGAGACCGACTTTTGGGTTTGAAGTTAAAATTAGAAGCTGAAGTGACCTGAGATCAGACAGTTTCCAGTCGGGCGTGGACAAATGAGATCAACACATAATTAGTTAGAGAGAGCAGTGAGGATGAGTATAAATAAGGAGGAAGTAACAGGTTGGAAATGTTATTCTTCACTCTTTTCTTAGTTTCAGGGTTTATATGGTTGAATAATTGTTGGGTTTTATATCTTTTTGAAATGTTTTCAATTCTTCTTTAACTGTTGTTTGTTCTTTTATTCCCCCCAGACGGGCCAATCATCACAGAGGACGAGCTGACCTCTTTGCCCCTCGTCAAAGTGGTCCCTGACGGCCAGTACACAGGCCCGAAGCTCAACACCGTGGTCCGCATGATGAGGGGGCTTCTAGAGCAGAAAGTCCCGCTGCAGGAGTTTGAAGTAAGAGCACACTCTGGATTTCAAAGCCTTTGAATTCAAAGCACATTGTTAGATTTTTATGAACATCTGTTGTCGTTCCTGACAGAACCTTCAGAACCTCCAGCCTCTGGATGACTGTCTAATAGGTCAGACGAAGGAGAACAAGAAGAAGAATCGCTACAAGAACATTGTTCCCTGTAAGTCAGCCATTTATTGCCACGTCACCCAACCCTTATTGTGCAGTTTATCATAGGACTCTTAGTTTGAGATATATTTCAGTACATTTTAAAAAGTATAGTTACAATGTTGGATGTGATTTCTACGTCCGCTTCTCCTCTAGTTGACACAACCCGAGTGCTGCTGGGAAAAGACGGGGGCTACATCAACGCCAACTTCATCAAGATGTCAGTGAAGGATGAGAACTACATGTACATCGCCTGTCAGGGTCCCCTGCCCACAACTCTGGGTGACTTTTGGCAAATGGTGTGGGAGCAGAAGTCAAACGTGATCGCCATGATGACCCAGGAAGTGGAGGGAGGAAAAGTGAAGTGTCAGCGATACTGGCCGGACACACTGAGGACAGCGGAGATGGTGGATGACAGGTTACAGATCACGCTGATCAAAGACCAATACCTCGACAACTTTGTCATCCGACTCATCGAGGTCAAAGACGTCCAGGTGAGCACATAACGAGCTTTCATTCTCATTTTATAAAGATATTCTGACCTTTGATGGACAAATTAACATAGGGCTTCCTCCCTCCTCAGACCAATGAAATACAGTTTGTAACTCATCTAAACTACACCGGGTGGCCCGACCACGGCACGCCATCGCAACCCGAGCAGCTGCTCACGTTCATTTCCTACATGAGGCACGTTCATCGATCGGGGCCCATCATCACACACTGCAGTGCAGGGATTGGTCGATCGGGAACCCTCATCTGTATAGATGTGGTGCTGGGTCTCATCAGTAAAGATGCTGATGTAAGTAAACAATCGTATATCTTGTTTATAAGGAAGCTTCTATTCCCATTTGTGCTGTTTTCGTTGCGTATGATCAAGATCTCATGGAGATTTCCTTGTAGTTTGATATTTCAGATGTCGTGAGGAACATGAGACTTCAGCGACAGGGAATGGTTCAGACCGAGGTGAGCTTCGCTGGCCGCTTTTAGCACAAACTGCCTAAACTCCAAACTGTTTTAATTCTGCACCTCCTTTTTTTCACCTTTTCCCCACATGTCCTCTCTTTTTCTTACAGGACCAATATATTTTCTGCTATCAAGTGATCCTCTACGTCCTCAGATGCCTTCAAGCAGAGGAAAACATCTCAGGATAGTAGAAGAAATCGCATATCGCCATCACGTAGAGGCCGGGTGACTGTTTCACAGGAGCAAAACAAAAAGTTGACACAGGCAGAAATTGCCAAATTACACTACATGTTTTTAAGATGCCTTAAAATGCTCAGTTCTCCTGAGAGTAAATCCTTTTAAAGAAGTCTATATTTTTATGTTTGCTTTTTGAGTTCTCTCTCTTCGGCTGCTACTCACTTTCAGTGCATTTATGAGAACTGCTGATTGTATTTCTTATCGTCACCTACAACAGAACACTTGTGTTTCTTGGATATTCTAAAATAATTATGAAAGTGATCAGTGATTTCGTATTTTATGTGGAACAAAATTGTACTTGTGTATTTTGAATCCTATTTTAATGCTGGAACATGCCTTGACAGAATACTATGTCAGTATTTGCTTTGTAAATCTATTATACAGTAATTGCTCACTGCCTGAGGGTAAATGATGAAATTAAAAGTGTACATATTCATCTCCTGAAAATTAAACTGGATACATTTTAAATGTTACATAGAGGAAAGTTTCTTTTTTTAATAAGAAATATTTTCCTTGTATTGTCATTTTAGTGCATATCGCCTTTTAGCATACTTTTGCTCTGTTGTTGTTATAATGCTGTATAAAAAGGTCATACCAAACTTCATTTATAGAAATATTAACCTAATACAGCTTTTCCATGTTTGCTGACCAACGAAACCACTTTGAGGAAGAGAAGCTACAACGTGTACAGCTGTATTAGGTTTAATGACTTGAAATCACTCCATATACACTAAAGGTACTCCACTGTATTGCAATAATGAAGCTGCAACAATGTTGAATCTGTGCTGAGTTGGTCAAGGAAGTATTTTCGGAGCTGTAGTTTGTGGTGATGTTTTCCACAATATTCTGTGTAATGGAGGTGTTGTTTTGTCAACCCAGTTATCAAACTTTGCAACTTTAAGGTCACAAAAAGCATCAAATCTGGCCTCAGTCTTCACCAGAGAATAGTGACCTTCTTTCCTTTCAGGACCTTCATATTGTTTTTTTTTTTATTTTTGTTTTTTGCCTGGCTATTGCATTTAAATGCATGTTTTACAGGTTTCCTTGTTACTGTTGTTACTGTGTCTTTTCCTTCTTTTATGTACTTTTTAAACATGATTGCCCTGAATGAACGCACACGCCCTTAATCCATCAGGTGTAATGAATCTACAGGTGCTGTAGCAGAGAGCAGGAAGCGCTGCTGCACCGATCGGCTGCCTTATGTCACTTTCACCACCATGTGGTGCCAAAATTCATTATCATATCACCGTAGAATAATTCTGTGTCCAAGAAGCTTTAGTGATCATTTTGGGCCTTACCAGCTGTTCAGTTGCGCATTGGATCAAAATAAAGCTCATGTTGCTCAATGTGTTGACTCAGTGACTTTTTATTCCAAGTCTTTTCTGCTGTTTTCAATTCCAAAACATATAGTGTGCCTTTTAAAATTGCGTTGCCCTCTTTTGATAAATTGAGTTTTGCACAGCTGCGTATTTACTCTCATATAAGATTACTGCCACCGGAAACAACGCCTAAATGACACTGATTTAATTCATAATTTATCCCTAGCTAGCTTTGCCACAGAGACAGCTGACGAGTCTGTGCAGTTGAAACAATCCTGTGGAAACTATTTGCTTTTACCATAATGAAGCAGTTACAGCTATTTTAAATGACACCAATGAGTGTCAACTGGTTGCCTGGGTGACCGGAGAAACAGGCTAGCATGCTAACGCTAGCTACTCGCTTCACAGCACGAGCCCGTTTAACCTTTGACCAGAAAGGTGAGTTAAAAAGGTGTCAGTGTAAAAAAACAGTTAAACAAGTGTAAATTAATAAAGTTTTGGTCATTCAAAAATGAAAAATATTTGCAAAAATACGCGTCTCCTTTAATCGGAGCGGAAGTGTTCAAGCCAGGCCGGACGTGACGTATGGACTTTCCAGTGCAAGTTAAATGGCAGCCTACACATTTGCCACGCTTGCCCTGTAAAATCAGCGTTTTTTAATTATTTTTTTCAAAAAATACTTGCAAAATAATCTTCAACCATGTCCGGGCGACAAGGAAACAAATTGCCAAACAATTTACCGCAACTACAGAATCTTATTAAACGAGATCCTCAGTCGTACGTGGATGAGGTAAGTGTTGTTAGCCAACATTGCTAAAGTTTTTAGCTAGTAGACAGGTACTTACTTGTAAAATTAAAGATACGAGAACTGTCATTATATTTGCAGAGATGAGTCACTAGTGGTTTTTGCTGTGTCCTCAACAGTTTCTGCAGCAGTACCGACACTACCAGTCCAATGTACAGATCTTCAAACTGCAGCCTGACAAGCCGAACAAGGAGCTGGCAGAGCTTGTCATGTTTCTTGCTCAGGTACTGCTTGTGTTAAAGCTTGTACCACTAGCGAGCCTGTATTTGTAGTGTAACCTTCCTATCTACCTTGCTGTACGTGTTAAAGTTCTTCTTGTCCTACAGGTTGGTCACTGCTACCTGCAGCACCTGTCCACCTTTCCACAAGAGCTGTCTGAGTTATTACTGAGTCACCACACAGTCCTGGAGCCAGACCTAAGAATGGTGAGAATATTTGTCAGCACAGGGGCTTCTTTTCTTACCCATATTAATCAGTCGATCAGACCTGCATGAAATGAGCTTGTGGTCTGAGTGCTGAAATGCTTATGCGTGTTTCCTGTCTGTGGCAGACCTTCTGCAAAGCGCTGATCTTGTTGAGAAATAAAGATCTGATCGACCCCTCTGGCCTCTTGGAACTCTTCTTTGAGCTGCTGCGATGCCACGACAAACTTCTCAGAAAGGTTTGCACACCCAGCCTCTGAATACCTACAGCAAAGCTTTGGTAGTATTTTGGAATAACAGGCGAATTTGTGCAATTTCTCAATAAAATGTTGTCGTTTCCCTCCTTCCCTTTTTGGAAGTAAACCTTTGCCTTTCTCCCTCCACAGACACTCTACACACACATTGTGGCAGATATTAAAAACATTAATGCGAAGCACAAAAACAACAAGGTTAACACAGTAAGTACACACTCAGTACACACCTCGTCTGTGTCTCATATCGTGCGATAAAGCAGCTTGAAATCGTCACACTGACTATCTGCATTAACACGGCTGTGTGTTTCAGACGTTACAGAACTTCATGTACACCATGCTGAGAGACAGTAATCCCATAGCAGCAAAGATCTCTTTAGATGTCATGGTGGAGCTGTACAAAAGGAACATATGGTGGGTTTTGTTTGTACACCTTGTAGTTCTTCCTTTTAAAGAGATTCTTATTATTGACTCTTTCAACACGAGTGTCTTTGTGTTTATGTCACAGGAATGATGCGAAAACGGTTAATGTCATTACAACCGCGTGCTTCTCCAAGGTTACAAAGGTACTTTTTTCACACTGAAAGCACTGCATTGCTTATCATAACGCATACGTATCAGCCCTGTTCATCCTCACCTGCGTCTCTTCCTGTTTAGATCCTTGTTGGGGGTCTTAAATTCTTTCTCGGTAAAGATGAAGATGAGAAAGATGAGAGTGACTCAGAATCAGAGGCAAGTGCACATTTTTTGCCTTTTTGTATAATTCATATGCAAGACATATAAATAATAATTCGATTTGGTAAGAACCTTTCTCATCTTTCAGACGGAGGGACCATCAGTCCGAGACCTGAAGGTGAGATACTCCACCGGCAAGAAAACCACCAAAAACAAGAAGAAGCTGGAGAAGGCGATGAAAGTCCTCAAGGTACCATGGTTTGTTGTAACGTCTGCATAGGCTGATCCGCTGCATTTGTGTTCAGGTGAATTAATTTCATTGTTTCAACTCTCGGGGCAGAAACACAAGAAAAAGCGGAAAGCAGAAGTCTTCAATTTCTCTGCTATTCACCTAATTCATGATCCTCAAGGTAGGCTCCCCTGTCTTCTCCTCAGCAGCTGCAGCAGCGGGAATTTGTCTACACCCACTCTGAATGATCGAATGTTTCTTTTTATTAAGATTTCTCAGAGAAGCTCTTAAAGCAGCTGGAAGACTCTAAAGAGCGCTTTGAGGTGAAGATCATGATGATGGAGCTCATATCCAGGCTGGTTGGAATCCACGAGGTAGGTGACGTCGCTCTTGTCCGCTAGCTTGGACACACGTTTGTGAATGTTAGGAAATGATTATGAATGTAATATTTCTTACTTTATCCTGTTTTTTCCAGCTCTTCCTCTTCAATTTCTATCCCTTCATCCAGAGGTTTCTACAGCCTCATCAACGAGGTAAAAATAACTCTTAATTGAGAGACTAAAGTTTTTTATTGGACAGATGTTTTTAACAAACTCTTGTCTTTGCAGAGGTGACAAAGATTCTCCTGTGTGCTGCTCAGGCTTCCCATCAACTCGTCCCACCAGAGGTACATTAACTTCTGCAGCCTTGTTCTGTTATTACATGTGGACTTGACATGGGGGGGGGCGTTCCTGTGTAACAGTTGTCGCATTTATGCAGATCATTGAACCCGTAATCATGACCATCGCCAACAACTTTGTGACGGACAGAAACTCTGGGGAGGTCATGACTGTGGGGTAAGTAGCAGCACTGTAAAGTAAAGTGCCAGCTATTGCTTTGACGGTGATGAGCACAAACACGTCATGTTACAAATGCTGTTATTATAAAATGTATTTAATTAAGTCATTTGTAATATGAAAGGAAGTACATTACATCTATACTTTTCCTCAAGCATCAACGCCATCAAAGAGGTGACAGCCCGCTGTCCCCTCGCCATAACTGAGGACTTGCTGCAGGACCTGGCTCAGTACAAGACGCACAAAGACAAGAGTGAGTGGCTGGTCTGCTGTCCTCGTTACAAGTCTGAATGCACCAAATCAGGGAGGCGTACAGGTGTGTGCACGTATGTTTACTCGCAAAACATGTTTTTTTTATTTCCCGTCAGATGTGATGATGTCTGCCAGAGGACTGATCCAGCTGTTCAGGAGTCTTAACCCACAGATGCTGCATAAGAAGGACAGGGTGAGTGATGAGAGTTTGAACTAGAGATGGGTCCTGTTAAAGTATCTGGCACTTACAGACGCTGATATAAACAGGAAATCCTTCACAATAGATCCAAACCTGTAATACAAAACACTGTTATGCATGTCGTAGTGAAAGTCATTGTAAACCTGCCCGTTGTTGTCCAGGGGAGACCCACAGAGGCGTCAGCAGAGGCCAAGATCAAGGACTATGGAGAGCTTGAGGCCAAAGACTACATCCCTGGAGCTGAAGTCCTGGAGGTGGAGGAGGAGAACAAAGAGGGAGAGGACGAAGGTGAGCAGATGGTTCATTTTGCAATCCATAGGAAACAGTTCTTTCATCAGTGTCAGGCTAATGTGAGTGTATTTCACGTTTCACTACAGATGGCTGGGAGAGCGCAAGTATCAGCGATGATGACGAAGATGGGGAGTGGGTGGACGTTCACCACTCGTCTGATGAAGACACAGGAGAAGTGGTGAGAGTGGAAAACTGTGCTGCTTGTTAAACAGCCGATGTTTCCGCTTGTGTTGTTTCAACGTAATGAGTCACGTATGCATTTTTTGTCGAAGTCGGAGAAGCTCCAGAGCATGCCCGTCGAGGAAAGAAAAGCCAAAGCGGCAGCGGTCAGCGGCAGCAGGCTCCTCACTCAAGACGACTTCAAGAAGATCCGTCTGGTCCAGATGGCCAAGGAGATCAACGCTGCACCGGGCAAGGGCCAGAAGAGGAAGGCCGTGGACAGCGACGACGAGGGTGACAGCAGGTTAGAAAGCTGTTTGAACAGAGAGCGCTGCAGAATTGTAACTCTCAGGTCTCCTTTTCCTTTGAATAAACATGTCATCACTGCAAGTTGATCATGATATATGATGCTTTTGTATGCTCTCCCCCACTCTTTCAGAGGGGAGCTGCTGACGTTGAGAAATATTGAGAAACTGCATAAGAAACCAAAAGCAGACAAGGAAACACGCCTGGCAACAGCAATGGTAAAATCGTCTTTTTCTTTTTTCTTTTTGTTTTAAGGTAAAATATAAGGCGTGCAGCCCGAGGCAGTAGTTGGTTATTAAATAGTTGTTGATTGTTGTTGTTGTTTGTTTTTTTTTTCTGTCTGTGTGTGTTTTTGGTTTTTTTGTTGTTTTTTTTTAGGCCGGCCGGACGGACAGGAAGGAGTTTGTCAAGAAGCGGACCAAGCTGAACCCACACGCCAGCACCAGCAACAAGGAGAAGAGACGGACGAAGAACTTCATGATGATGAGACACAGTCAGAATGTCAGAACAAAAGGCAAACGCTCCTTCAGAGAGAAACAGGCAAGTCACGCCCCTCCGAATGAGCCACTGTATTTCACTGTGGATGTATTGAGTTTCATGTAGTATAAAGATAAAACTCTCTTTTCATTTCAACTAAAAATATGTTGTGTTTCTTCTCCAGCTCGCTCTACGAGACGCACTCCTGAAGAAGAGGAAGCAGCACAAGTAGGACGTACGGAGGTGATGTTATATTTGCCTGGCCGGACATCGCAAACCTGATCTCTGACTGTGTCCAGCGATATTGTACGACCTTCAAGTAGCCTGTAAATGTTGATCAGTTTATTATTGTATCATTTGAATCTGATGAAATGGACACATTTCCTCTGCTCAGAAATAAAAGATCTTTGATAAATGTGTGAAGGCTTCTTTATGTGTTTATGTCCTGTTATGTTTTGGTTTGTTTATGGTGCAGTTCTTACTCCCTCCCAGAGAAGCTGGTTTATGGCCTCCTATTGGTCAGTTGATGCAGTTTAAATCACAAACGTTTTATAATTTGAAGTATAAGATAGAACACGCACATTTGAAGGTGTTTCTACTCAAACAACAGACACAGACAGAAACTTTAAATTTAAAAATATTTTTTGCAGCAAATCTTTGTTCTACTCTTACATTGTTCTAACAAAATTATATAAAACACACAGTTTTACCACTGACACTGTTGTTTACACTGCTGTGATGACAGTCTCCAACAAGCAGCGTTATGTTTACGAGCCTGGACCTTGCCAACAGTATTTTATAGCTGTGTTGACATCTCTTTACTTTGCACATTATTCTACCATGCTTTATTTTCAAGATGTCTGTTTTTTTATTATGGCAGTTAAGTGCGAATCAACTTTAATATTGACACTGCTGCAGGTCTGAAAGAGGAGACAGGTTTTCACTCTGTTGATCCCATATTTTAAAATATATCGTTTAGTTTTTCAATTATTTATTTATTTATTTTTTGTATTTTAATCTGTCAGAAACTAAACGCGACATCATTTAAACTGCGCCTACTTAACACGCACGTGGAGCCTCGGTTTAGCATCACATTCCGCTCATTCGGCTGTAGTTCAGGTAACCCTTCTAAAACTACAATACCCATGAAGCACCTGGAATCACAACAAACGTGCTAATGCCAAACATTCCGCTCAATGAAGCCGGCATTTTAATTCTTGCTGCGACATGAGGTATCTAAATTAATTCTTTTCGACTTAACACAACGATTGCCCAATGTTTTCTGATAACGTGTGCCATTTTATGGTTAGTATATTCGCTAAATTCCCGGCTAAATCATTCCCTTTCCCTGCCGGCTAACGTTAGCCCTCGCGAAGATGCTAGTCTACCTGCTAGTTGCTCTTAGCAAACAAGCTAACCGTTAACGTTAATCCCGTTAGTATTGGTGAAGTAATGCTTGGCGGCTTTTGTGTCGGGTTTCTGAGATAGAAACGGTGAGGGTTATTTGGTTTAACGCCAGAAAAACGGCGTTAACAGCACCAACTGCCATAACGTTTACCCCCCTTGAAAGAGCTCGAGCTCATCTTCACAAACTGTTGACGTGTGTTTGTGTTGTTGCAGATTTAATTTCAGCTTGTACTGACCCAGCGGTGACAAATGAGAGCATTTCTTAATGTGGGACCCACAAAGTGTCAAATATTCACCTGACGTCTGCAGCTAGCTGCTCTGGAAACAGCTAATCAGGTGTCATGTTTGTAGTAACATTATAATTATTTACACCTCTTTCATATTCTCTGGGCATCATATCACAGAATAAAGCATCTTTATTTCATAGAGCTGGGTGTATGAATATATATGGGCATGTTCAAGAAATATAGCTTGCACACTCTTACATGTGAGTAGCTACATAAAATATGTGGTGCACAGTGGGATTAGACTTATGCAGGACAGACCTCTTTTGCAGAGCAAGCATTTGATGTAGACGGGTGCAAATAAATCTGTGAGCAGCTCATGTGAGAGACCGACAGTAAAAAGTGCACGCATGATCAGAAATGCAAAAGGCGATCATACCTCTAATGGTTTCTTTGACCTTTGTGTCTGTTTTTCTGCAGCTGCATCACCCTCGGTCTCTTAAAAGGTGGTGCTTGGAATATAGTAATTCAGTGTGCGGGAAGCAAGCTCATTAGTTGAGTCATTACTTTAGTGTCGCTGATCAAAGGACAAACAGCATGGAAGCAGAGCATTTGGGTGCCAGTGAGTGGGTGAGGTAGTTTGACATGCCAGCAGAAGGTTTTCATGAGTGCGCACCTGTCTTCTTTGTACTTAATGTGATATGCTGGTTGCACACGGGGAGTCCCCTTTTTGCATGGTGCAATTGGACAGATGCAAAGAAAAAAAACCATGTCTGGGTCTAAATGGAGGGTGCCGTTTGAACATATTGCTCCTCGGTTTGTACTCAGTGGAGTTGAGCACTTGTGCAATACATCTGTGTTGTTAAATTATTGACTGTCTCACTCCTCATAAATAATACAACACAATGTTATCATCTCAAGGCAGCGAAAGGGCTCCAACTGAACCTGAGTCTGTCTTTGAATTAAGTGGATATCCCCACATGTGTTGGGAAACCGCGAGATGAGGGTGGCTATCCACAAGCCGTCAAAGTAGAACAGAAGTGGGGAGAGCCTTTGATCACCAGGGCGTATGATGGGACTTGATGTTTCTGCTCTTATAGCTGAGAGGACTAGTGATGAGGGGGCGATACACTGAATCTATTCAGCGTCTGAGACCTAGCCTAAAAGAGAGACAGTGCATCATCTGTAAGGTGTGGGTGGAGCGTTGGCCTCTGGCGGTCTGCTCTCAGTTTCTCTGTGACATATCAACTGTGGAGAGTTTTCATCACATTCAGCAATAGGTAGGTATTTTTATGGGTTTGATTGCACTGTATTTTCTTTGTGGTGTGCCATTGGAGCTCAGAGGAATCTGCTTGTGTTGTTTTTTTTCTTTTCTCACATTTGGCTCCAGTCTCTGCTCAGTGAGCAAAGGGTAAGTGACACTGAAAGGGAGAGGAGTACTGACCATACTTGCTCAGCTGGCAGACAATGTCCCCCACCACTAATTTGTTCTTTGTTTCCTCCACTGAAGCCTGGTGAATGTTATTTGCACTGAGTTGCGGTTTCTATTTCAGACTTAGAGTTATTCTTTCATGATGCATTCAAGGGCAGTGAAGATGTGGCCTACTTATTGTCGCCATGGATGGGAAATTCATTTACTGTAGTTTACAGCCTCTCTGTATATTTGTATTGGGTCAAACAGGGCTGCATTTCATTATTAATAAACCATTTTTTATTTTCCATGTAGTCAAATGTTATTTGACTGTAAAAATGTAACATTTGATTTGCTGAAACAGTAGACCTTTTTGCTTTTAAACAACAGAAATTATAAATCACATAGCACAGTATCTTTGTTCACAGTTGTCAATCAAAATGCAGTCTGTGTGAGACTCTTGACATCAGACATCTTACCATCTCCTATAGGTGTCACTTTCTGTAGCCAACTATGGCACCAGGGGATGTGGTGCCAGACCATGCCAAGCAGTTGAAGTCCAAGGAGAAGCGACCGGGGAACAGGGGCTCAAAAACAGACTGTGAGCCCGATGGGTCCTTCGTGTTTGAGGCTCACGAGGCTTGGAAGGACTTCCATAACTCCCTCAGGCATTTCTACGAAGTAGGGGAGCTCTGTGACGTCACGCTGAAGGTAGGCCACTGTGTCCAGCTGTTCTTTTTGTGTTTCCACTTGTTTCGGGTTGTGATTTTATCAATGAGAGCCTGATGAACCTAAATGTTGAGTCGAGAGCAGTTGCGATTTATTTTCAATCACCACACAGCTGCTCTGTCTGAACAGTCATGCTATGGGTTTGAATAAGCAGTGGGCTCATAAACATTGTATACAGGGTGTGTCTGTGTTTTTTAAATATATATTTTGTATTTTGGTTTTTTTGTAGGTCGGCAGTAAGTTGATACCATGTCACAAGCTGGTGCTGGCTTGTGTGATCCCTTACTTCAGGTTTGTCCATTATATGTTTTTTTAACTAGGCCTTACTTTCACTTACTTGTCTTTGTCAAGGCAACATCAAATAATACCCCACAGGCATGTGTTGCTCAGCACTCATGTAGCTATCATCACTGTGGGTGAAGGTTTATCTGACTGCATCCAGAGGCATTTTGCTCTGTGCCTGTTGATAACAACGCTTTCAAATCGTAAATGAACTGAGAGGTTCCAGACTAATATGCATTTGCGGATTGGGCTGCAGATGCCAGGCTAGGACACTTAATCTCCATA
Organism: Datnioides undecimradiatus; assembly: GCA_008933995.1. NCBI lineage: Eukaryota > Metazoa > Chordata > Actinopteri > Lobotiformes > Datnioididae > Datnioides > Datnioides undecimradiatus. The sequence goes on along the minus strand of WARS01001868.1, from coordinate 2,859,096 downwards.
ATGATTTGGTGGAAACTGCTGGATTGCAGCAAATATGAGTTAAAAACAGGAAACTGAAAACAAGGTCTGTCAGGTTTATCATTTCTTTTTAGGTCAGGTGTGTAGATGCTCTATGCCTGGATTGAAAGACAACACGCGTTCCCTCTTTATGTAGTTTTGGCAAAACATTGCAGAAGTTAACAAAATAAATTGATTTGCTATAAAACATCTTGACATATCAGTGCCAACCAGAGTTGAACTGAATGTGTCAGCCTTTATTAATTATCAAGAAGTAAATTAGTAACATAACTTTGAGCTGGCATGAAGGAATATGTACCTTATGGGCCTCTGTACTAATTCCTCTGTTAGCAAAACATATGTATTTTATATGTTTTTTGGAGCAAAGCACAAAGGCTTGAGACAGGTGCTTCACCTTGTTCTTGTCTAAGGAGCTGTTTGTGCACTCAGGGCCATGTTCCTGTCCGAAATGTCCGAGGCTAAGCAGGAGCTGATCGAGATCAAGGACTTTGACGGTGATGCCATCCAGGACCTGGTGCATTTCGCCTACTCCTCCAAGCTCACACTAACTGTGGACAATGTGCAGCCACTGCTTTATGCCGCCTGCATCCTTCAGGTAAAGAAACACAATGACACAACAAGCCACGCAGGCATTTTGTTTACTCTGTCAAATTGTTTTACTCCTACATGAATCATCTGAATCATATCAGGTGGAGTTGGTGGCAAGAGCCTGCTGTGAGTACATGAAGGCCCACTTCCACCCCACCAACTGCCTGGCAGTTCGAACCTTTGCTGAGAGCCACAATCGCGTGGACCTGATGGACATGGCCGACCGCTATGCCTGCGAGCACTTCACTGAGGTAGTGGAGTGCGAGGACTTCACGTGTGTGTCGCCCCAACACTTGCGCACTTTATTGTCCTCCAGCGAGCTCAACATCCACTCAGAGACACAGGTGTACAATGCAGCAGTGAAGTGGCTTAAAGCGAACCCGCAGCACCACGAGGCCTGGCTGGACCAGATCATGTCTCAGGTCAGAGGGGTTTGGTCGAGCTCATGTAAATGAGTGTTGAATTATTGTAGGTTATACTTTATGATCTGCTTTACTGATTAACTGGAGTTTTCACTGCATAACTGTGCGTAAAATCAGTGTTACATATAGGTTCACAGCTTTATGTAATCACCTTTACAACCACAGTATAATGTACATGCTGGTGTCTCCTTCAGGTGCGCCTCCCCCTGCTCCCTGTAGAGTTCCTGACTGGAACGGTCGCCAAGGACGAGATGATCAAAGGTAACCTGAGCTGCCGCGACCTGATGGATGAAGCCAGGAACTACCACCTGCACCTCAGCAACAAGGTGGTGCTGGACTTTGAGTACTCAGTGCGCACCATACCCCGGAAACACACTGCAGGTAGCGCTTTATATGACGGCTTCGAACAGTAACTGCTGATTTTATGGCAGTTGTAACAAAATGCCTTTCTGCAGTTTGAAAACACAATTAAATTTAATAACTTAGATGTTTGCTTTGAATATATTTTAATCTCTTTAACATGTTTATTCTGAGATTCTGCGCACATAAAGTTTGTGTTCTCGCTCACTTTGCTACCGCTTTGTTCTCTCCTGCCGCCTCTTCAGGGGTTTTGTTCTGCGTGGGAGGCCGGGGGGGTTCTGGTGACCCATTTCGCAGCATCGAGTGCTACTCCATCACTAAGAACAGCTGGTTCTTTGGCCCTGAAATGAACAGCAGACGGCGGCACGTGGGTGTCATATCTGTAGGAGGTAAGACAGGTTATTAAGAGACAGAGCATGAGAAGATGACTAGAAATGAAAGAGCAAAGGAAAAAATTAGGACATACATCCCACACTCAGCTGCCACTTTACTGTGTACCTAGCTTTAACTAATGTAGTCTAATACAACCGTCCTGCAGTGAGTTTCACCTTCATGAAGGTTACAGTGCTCAGACTTTCTGTTATTTAAATAAACTGAGTGCCTGTTTAACATTTAACTCTGATAAAACAAATATCTGAGTTTTGTATGAGATCATTTAGAAAAAACTGTACACCTTGCAGTTAAAAACATTCTGTTTATCTTTATGTTTATGTCTAAATGTTGTTTGTCACCTAGTTTATTCTCACAGCATCAGGATCCATGGATGATATATAATCAGCTGTTAGGTCACGTCATTATCCAGAAGTCATATGTTCGATGTTGGTTTTCTTAGGTAAGGTTTATGCAGTTGGGGGCCATGATGGTAACGAACATCTAGGCAACATGGAGATGTTTGACCCTCTCACCAACAAGTGGATGATGAAAGCCTCCATGAACACCAAGAGGTTTGATACCTTCACATGCAGTTCCTCCTTTTTATTTACAACACTTAGATTATTGGGTTATTAGCAAAAAAACACTACTTATGCAAGGATGCGTGTGTTTCTCAGGAGGGGTATAGCCCTGGCAGCTCTTGGTGGTCCTATCTATGCTATCGGAGGCCTGGATGACAACTCCTGCTTCAACGATGTGGAGCGTTACGACATCGAAAGTGACTGCTGGAGCGCCGTGGCTCCGATGAACACACCCAGAGGAGGAGTGGGATCTGTGGCCTTGGGGGTGAGACAGCACGGCGGAAGAAATGCAATCAGCTGTGATTAATACATGAGATCGACTCTGGTCCTCACTGCTCCGGCACCCTCTCCCTGACAGAGTTTTGTTTATGCGGTGGGAGGCAACGACGGCGTGGCGTCACTGTCCAGCGTGGAGCGGTTTAACCCACACCTGAACAAGTGGACGGAGGTCAGCGAGATGGGCCAGCGTCGGGCGGGAAACGGAGTCAGCAAACTGAACGGCTGCCTTTATGTAGTAGGTGAGTGGATTAATAGTATAGTATATAGTATAGATCCAAGGTGTGTTTTGTCCATATTTGCATGTACCACATTTACTGATTCCAACCCCTTACATGTTTTGTTGTGTTTACTGATACACCCCGGTCACATGCCTCATACATACATTTTACAGCTTTATACAGGATGTATGAATCCAGTAAGACAAAAGTTCATGTTTTGTAAAGCTCCCTGGTGACTGATTTACAAAGTGTGAGGCAGAGATGTTTATTGTCGCTCAGAGTTCATTAAAGGTCAGTAACTGCAGCTTCGTATGGATGCGCCTTAACGTGTCGTCTGCAGGGTTCCTTGTTGTAATATCATACGAGCCAGTTTCCTGTTTCCTGTTCACAAAAACCATCAGTGCTCATCCGGCCACGTCTTTCGTCTTTCCTGAAGGTGGCTTTGATGACAATTCGCCCCTGAGCTCTGTAGAGCGCTTTGACCCACGTACGCACCGCTGGGAGTACGTGTCCGAGCTGACCACCCCTCGTGGGGGAGTCGGGGTTGCCACGGTAATGGGAAGAGTGTTTGCAGTCGGGGGTCACAATGGGAACATCTACCTGAACACAGTGGAGGCTTTTGAGCCGCGAATGAACAGGTGAGCAGGAAGTGGATGTGGACTGCGTGGTGTGATGTGTTTCAGTGGTATCAGTGTCGGTTTTGGGACGAGTTAAGTTCCCTTTTTCATAGTAGAACCTAAATTCCTTCATCTGGTGTAAGGTAAAGAGCTGAAAATGGATCTGAAACTGTATTGTGAAAATGTGGTTTGCGGCCTCAAGCAGACGATCAAAACGCTGCTGCATGGTGCATATGACGAAACAGGGCTTTAATACCTTGGATGTGATTGATTTGTGTTTGCTGCTCAGGTGGGAGCTCGTCGGCTCCGTGTCTCACTGCCGCGCCGGAGCCGGAGTGGCCGTCTGCTCGTCTCACGTCAGCCAGATCAGAGATGTCGGCCAGGGCTCCAGCAACGTGGCCAACTGCATGTGACCGCAAACCCATTTCACGACTGCCGGGTCACCCTCAGATCTGATCACTGCACAAAGCACACGACACAAAGCACACAGACGGTGACAGAGTGACTTCGCCCAGCAGCTTTACGACTGTCGCCACCGTCTGAACGTCTGTTCTGGGCTCGTGTTCGGTTTGCACACAGCGATTGAGGAATACTAGGGAGGTTTTACTGACTTGAAATGCACATCTGACAAATCTGAAGTCTTCTCTGACAAAATGACACGTTCAAGACACGTTTCTTGACTTCTGCTGGTGTTATTTGCAATCAGTGATGTTGTATTTTGTACTGTATTTACTTCTGTTTGACTGCCTTGCCATAGTTTTGACTTTTTTTTTTTTAAGGGAAAATAGTACCTGAGCCTCATATTTAATGCTAGAGTCCTGAGACTGAGAGGTGTGTCCGGGTTCAGAACTACCAGGTTAAGTGCACACAGGGACTTTAAAGTGGGCCAGTATGAAAGCATTTCAAAGGTCTCTTCTTTAAGACTGCCTCTGGTTTTCTCTGTGGCTCTGCAGAGAGCTGTGGTCCTGCTGGACTCTTTACCTTGTTTGCTGTGCAGCGTGTGCAGTTAATGTATAAACATTTAAATCGGTCGGTGTGAAATATGATGTTAAGATGTCAAAAACATTTCCTACATACCTGCGATCTCATGCCGGGTCAAGTTTTAAAGGTGCTTTTCAGTTATTCTGTCAGCAGTTCTTGCTTTTAGGGATTTTCCTTGTAATTGTGTTCAAACAATCATTAAAAGGCTGATCGGGACAAATCAGTCACTGGTCCGGAGGCGATGGGTCCAAGGAATCTAACTGCTGCAAGTGCCAAACACTCATAAGAAAGTGCATCAGCCATTTAAACAAGCTGCAGATGCAAACCTTCATCCCCGCCTCAGGCGAAGGTTTGGTGACCGCACGCCCAAGAGTGGAGGACTGATCAGAGCAATAACGATGCACCTCTCCAGTTCCTTTTCAGTTTTACGTTAGCGTACGGTGATCTGTTCAAACCGACGAGGGGCAGATTCACGAACTGGAGCTTTGTATTTGACGATAGCTGGACTGTCAGAAATCCTAATCCGCCTGCGTTCACATGATGTATGAGATTCAGCTGAGGTTCGTCTCTGCAGATGGTTCCGTTTATATTTTAATATATGGACATTTTGTATAATAAGATAGGTGTATCTTTGGTATTCTCCTTTACTACACTATCTAATCCATTGCTGTGCACTATTTTCCTAGAATAGATGTGAAGTCTGAGTATATTTTCATGTTGTTCATGTTTGGAAGATGTTTATTTAACACTCCTGATTATTTCTGCCCTGTTCGAGCAAAATGTAAAAACGTCTGGCAGCAGTTTTTCAGAATAGTCTGACAGAGTTTAAAACAGAAATTATATATATATATGGTTTATTCTAGAAAAATGCATATTACTGCACAGTTTGTGTCCTGCGGGTATTGATACTAGTGCAAACTATCAACAATATATAATCAATATTGTTGCCGACTTTGTCAGCAAATGAGCCAGAAACTGGGTCTTTTGTAAACTTTACTGTACTTTGTGTTCTTCCTCCTTTTGACTGCTTCCATCCTCTGCGTTTTATTTACATGGTAATTGGTTTAAATTGGTATAATAAAGTTATGTGTAAAGTTCGTTGGTGGGTTTCTCTTTTTTTTTATTTAAATAAATATCCTACGCTAGTTAATGTTCAGACTGCTAAACCTGTGGGAGTATAATGCTTCATTGTCCTGCACACCAGACTCTCATCTCAATTAATATTCAATAAAATATCCTTCCTGATTCGGACACGTCTGCCCGTCAATATAGCACATAAATGAGAGTTTGATTTCAGATTTTGCGTTTATGGTTTTGTAACATCCAGTTAAACCAAGTTAAACAGTAACAGTTCGGGGCAGATGTTTGGCGGTATAAAGTTTATTGACAGTCAACATGTGGTTGTTGTAAACTCCACCTGCACTTTGTGGTTTCACAGGTTTTCACCTGTGCACTCCCATAATCAACGCGTCATTAAGGTTATTACAGATGCATACAGATACAGATACAGACTGTGTTATTGTTGTGCACGGTGTGATGTGAGTTTGCAGAGTTTAACTGCATTCAGTGAAATGTTTCCTTAAACTTCTGATTAGTAAAGTTCAATATTCATATTTCAGGCGCATGTATTGTCAAAGCGCTTCAAATTAAAATACAATCAGGAAGAAAACAATTCTTTGTTGTTATGTAAACATTTCAAAACATATGTTTACCTGTAGAACATGTCAATCTGTTATTTTCATGATAAATTAGGACCAATTCATATTTTGCATCCTTAACATTGTATTTCGTTGAATCAAAATGCCGAACTTTGTCGTTAATCATATACGTTTTACTGTGCAGCAAACTGCCATAGGTTATAATGAAGAAAATGAGTCAAGGGGTCAAGTGTTTGCCATCTGTGTTTTTACTGCTGTCAGTCTTTGGACCCTGGACGGATGCTGAAAAGAGGTGAATTAAAGAGGAGATGCTCAGAGCGCTGATAACTGGGAGCTGGAGCACATCACACACTCAGGCTCAGGGGAGTTTGGAGGAAGACGTAAAGACATTAGGATGTGTAGACGCACACTTTAAAGTCAAACACAGAAAAATAAAAACATGGACAGAAGACAAAGCGTTCTTCTGCAGCTGCTCGGCTTTGCTGCTCTTCTCTCCTGCGGTGAGTCTAACTTTGATCCGACGAGTTTTTGAAAATGAACGATGCTTGTGGGAGTTCAGAGGACGAACCTGAGAGCTATCATCAAAATAAAGACACAACTGTCTCAGCTGAGGACAACCTGTGGAAATATGAACTAAAACCTTTTAATTAATATATATTTAAAAAATTAAAATTACTTTCTGTTGAGTTTTTGATTTAAAAAGGTGCACAAAGCACTAGTTTTTGCATAAAAAGGGAACAAAAGACTCACATCAGTCACTTCCCACATTATAATTAATTAAATATGTAATTCAGCTGTAATCAGAACGGGAATTTTAATTTATGGAGATGAAATTGAATATATGCATTCATGAGAATAAAAAGAAATAATTATTTCTTCCCACTCCTTTAAACATGTGATATTTATTAGAATTAGCTTACAAAGTTTTTGAGTTTGTTGTATAAATTTACGGTTTTGTCCTGATGTTGTCATTCTTGTTTTCCTTTGTTTTACATGTTGAAGCTAAAATAGACTAAATAGAAAAAGAACAAATAAATGTGCTAGAGGCTTAAACCTCTTTGTTCAACATATTTCCAAACAATGATGATGGTTTAAACTTATTAAATCATTTAACCCAGATAGGCTTTAGGTAAATTCTGTGTTGTGAAATATTGCCTATCACTGGATCATGGTTCAGTCTTTCGGCCCCTGACAGCAGGATTAAAGGTATCTGACGTCTCTGAGGCCTCACACTTCAACTTTGTGTCGGTGGTGGGTTTCTTGTGGTTTTTCATCCTCTAACCAACGAGTGCAAAGCATGTGATCCCACGGCGTCTGCAAAGGTCGTTAAAGTCAAACATTCACCCAAAGTTTTGTGTGAGGCGCCGAGAGTCGACTGGACTGTGGATCCGTCATGGGACTTTTATGACTGATGGGCATTTAGATGCTTCACCGTCCCATTAAAGTCACATTTACTTATATATATATAAGTATTTTATGACCATGGAGATAATTTTCCATTATGTTTTGTAAACTAATAATAAAAACAGACTTTGTTGTTAACTTCAAAACTTAATCTCTTAAGTAAAACTGATTAACAAACAGCGATGGGGGAAACATATTATTGTGTTTACAAGAGTATTTAAGTAAAAGACGGACATAGTGTAATTTAAGTATTAAAAGTAAATTTATATTATGTCATTAAATTGTCATTTTTCATGGATTCATGTAAGAGGAGGCTTTAATGTTGTAGTTGTTTGAGTCTATAACAGCAGCATGTAACTAAGTACATTTACACAAATACTGCAGCTTTGAGATGCAACTCAACTGTTATTCTATTCAACTGTTACAGTTGTTATTCTATCCACTGCAACAAGTTATGCATTAACACATAACTCAACGATCATGTTAACTGGTAGGTTGCTGCAGTGTTTCTTATTATTTCATTTTTCATTTTTACCACATTTACATACATGTGAGGGCAGATCCAGCACCACCCGCTACGTCCTGATTAATAAAGAGAACGTTGAATTAATGACATTATCAGCAAAAACTGGAAACGTCTAAGCTTCATGACGGTGAAATTCAGTTGTTGACCATCACATGTACAAAAAGCATTTTAAACGACCCCCATCTCAACCAGCCATAGTATTACAGCTGTTCACATGTTATCAGTGATAACAGTCCAGTCACACTGATTATGGCCCATTCTGACAAACGTCTGGTACTTTGAGAACATTTTGCTCGTGGCTCTGATGAACTTTTACTTCAGTGAATTGTAATCGAGTATTTCTGTAGTGTGGCATTGCTAATTTTAACAGAGTAAATGATTCGAATACTAATTTCACCACTAACAGTGTTTTTAATAGCCCTCAGCGCCGTGCTCCGACCTCTCTGCTGCAAAGAAAACTCCCTTTTTTCTATCCACTATATCATATTTTCCTCATGCACGGTAAGTACGTGCGCAGTAACATGTTATATTGTTGTGTTTTCAGCCCATTGTCAGTGCAGGCAGGGCTGGAGGGAGTATGAGGATAAGTGTTACTTCTTTTCGACTGATACAAAGTCATGGATGGAGGCGAACGCGTTTTGCCTGGAGCAGGACGGCGCCCTGATGAGCATTCAGGACATTCACGAGAGGGTGAGATCACACACACACACCAGCCCGCAGAGAGTAGATTCAACAGATCCACTTGTGTTGTTTACAACACTGGCCTTGTGTATTTCATGTGTTTATTTCTAGATGTGGGTGAGGACCCAAATCAGCACAGAGATCTACTGGATCGGCCTGAATGACCGAGTCTCAGAAGGTCAATGGGAGTGGAGCGACGGGAGTCAGTTCATACCGTACCTCTCGTATGTGACACCGTTACACCGTTAATATTTTGTGTGTGAATGCACGCGTTAAACGTTTTGATTTTGTTTCAGACACTGGATGCAAGGCCAACCTGATAACTGGGGTGACGAACCAGGGGAGGACTGTGGTCAGGTGGTGGGATCCAGCTTTGGACAGTGGAATGATGAGAACTGCAACGTGAAGAGGAAGTACATCTGCAAGCACATCAACAGTACGACCAGATTTTTGAACTTGTAACTTATCACAACCTAAATTTTTTACATTTCAGTGCATCATTCGTTTATAAATACCCACTGATGCTGGGACTCAGGAAACATATTTCAGCACATTTCTCTTTAACCCTCTCCCCCCAGTTCTCAGTTTTCTTTTTCTAGATAAAATGTACATGTTATTCTGCTGAAACACCTGCAGAGTTTGGTTTTTTAGATTATTTTCCTGACATTTGTTTACAGTGAAGAGGCAGACATGCAGCAAAATGCCTGGGACAGAGTAAAATGCCTGGATGTTGCAGTTACACGGTGGTCAACAGGGTTATTTTAAAGAATATATTGACTTGTTCATATCCAGGTTTAAGTCGTAGTCTCTTGCTTGAACTGGTAAAGGGTGGATGGTAACATCCGTCAGCTACTAGTAAGAGGACTAGTGTTAAATCAAGGGACATACTAAAGCTAGCACTCAGTTCAACAGTTAACAGAAAGGTGCATTACATTACCTACATGCTAACGCAGGTACATGAGCATCCACATGCATGTGCCGGTTCTGCAGGAGATAAAAAGAAGCTCCACCGAGCGCCCTCCATGTGTACCAACGTTAAACCCAGTTTCTGAATCAGCCTCATATGAAATAACAAAACAGGAAGTAGTTAGGTTCCCTGAAGGCTTAATGTGAGACTCAGACCAGCAAAAACACACACGGGGTTATAATTTATCAGGTTAAATACATTTTAAACCTATTTCTTCTCCTGTTCTTTAGTGAATCCCAGCCCTCACTGTGACTTGGCAAACGGTTGGAGGCAGCACGGCTCCAACTGCTACAAGCTGAAGGCCGAGACCAGGAGGAGCTGGTCTGAAGCCAGACATGACTGCGTGCAGGATGGAGCAGACCTGGTGTCCATTACTTCAGCGGGAGAAGAGCAGTACGTCACATCATTACTGGACTCATCATACTTAGACCTCTGGATTGGGCTTTCCACACTGGTGAGAGGAACATAGCGCCGCATTAAGAAGCTCCCGTCATGATTTGATGTTGCGTGTGGATATTTTGTATTTAAGTGTGAAGATGAGCTTTGTTTTAACAGAAATGCACCAAGATTTCATGTCAGGTCGAAGCAGGAAACAGTCAGTTCACCTGGTCTGATGCTATCCAGCTGGGGTACACCAACTGGGATGAGGGCGAACCCACAGTGTAAGACGTCGTTTCTCACACCTGCCGTTTAAACCTAATGAAACCACATTAATCTGAGCGGTTTAAAGGTTTTAACATGTTTTCCAACAGCGATGCACAGGCCGGCTCGTGTGCCGCGATAATCAAAGACACGTCAGAGTCATTCGGGAAGTGGAGATCCCATCAGTGCAGATACGAGCGCCCGTACATATGTAAACGACCACTGAACAGTAAGCAGGAAATACACAACCATGACCTCTACCTATAATAATAACGCTGTTTAGATGCTTTAGTTGCCCTTCTCACCATCTCCTGCCCTCTCTCTCCAGCCATCTGCCCTCCTGGTTGGCTGAGCTTCGCCAGCAGTTGCTATTGGTTGGTCAGCAATATCAACCTGCTGACCACGTGGCACGATGCCTTCACCAAGTGCTCCGATATGGGGGCCCACCTGCTGATTATAAACAGGTAGGAAAACAAGTCTCCACCTCTTATGAATATTAAATTCATAAGCAGTAATAGCGTCGTGTTTCTTCATTTCACAGATAAATGTTTCAGTGTTTTTATCAGAAAAAATTAAAGCTGCATTGATGTTTTTTGGCCACCGGGGGCAGCAAACAAGCTGAAAATACAACACCGGCACATTAGTAGCTTATAATTTGCTATGGCGAATGTTTTAGCAAACAGTTTTCCATTTACACGTCAAGCAGACACAGATTATATTATCCTTCATTTGGATGAAGTTTCAGTATTTTGCTCTTTTAGCTGCTAAATGCTCCACTGTGTTCCCCAGCTCTCCCGTTTAGTTGCCGGGTAGGTCGAGTACAGTAGGTTTGCATTCAGGTTCACACTGAGCGAGGTGCTTGTTTGTGAGAGCAGTAGAAATCTTACCCAGTCTGTCACCTGTGTCTCGATCCTCGTCTGCAGTCAGGAAGAACAGTACTTCATCAATGGGAACCTCCCAGACTTTCACCAAGTTGACATCCCTGACATCTGGATCGGTTTATCAGGTACTGCGCACACACTGATGTTTGTCTCATCAAGGTTTTTATGGGACTATATTGACATGGACAGAGATTTGTTGTGATACTGAAGTCAGATTTGAATTCTATGATATAGTTATGATAATAAAAGCCTAAGATACAACCTCACAAAGTTTAAACAGTTTAGAAACCGTCGCTGTCTGAACGCAGCCAAGATATTTACTCCACGATCCTTTCCCATATGTCTACTGCATTAAGTATCAGGTTTTGTGTAAGCAAACCTTGAAAACTGCAGTTAAAAAGCTAATGCATCATCACGATTGTAGGATACTGAAGAAATACAATTCTCTGTTAATAAAATCCTGGGTAAGACATTAAACCATGGCATTTCATCGTTTGAAAGCCACAATTCAGTGTCTCTTTACTGTTAATGTTGCTGTTTCTGTTCATTTTGGGCTGTCTGATGTCACCAGATAAGGACCAGGACGGGGATTTCAAATGGGTGGATAAAACCGCGATTACGTTTTCCAACTATGGTCCTGGTTGGCCCAGAAACACTGCAAACGTCTGGGACTGTGGACAAATCTTCACAGGTAAAAAAAAACAAAACACTCGACTGGCTCTTTCATGTCCGCTCAGCTGAGGCTGGTAACTTCACCTGTGTTTGTGCTGCCTTCCAGGAAACTACGATGGAAAATGGGAAACAACCAACTGCTTCAAGAGGCTGGGATACATTTGTGAGATGACCGGAGGACAGAACCCCAAACCGACTTCAGCGCCTGGTCGGTCAGACTTCAGGCTGCTCCCCCATACACGTCACACACATAATTATGACTGCTGAGTAACCGTGTCGCTGCTTTGCTCCAGATTCCCACTGCGACGCTGGATATTTGCTGTACGGGGACTTCTGCTATCAGTTTGAGACAGAGACGGTGAAGAACTGGCACGATGCCGAGGCTCACTGCAACAGAGAGCAGGCTCACCTGGCCAGCTTCCACTCACCTGAGGAGCTGAGTTTCCTGACTGGTGAGCAACGTCGAACGCACTCTGGCTCGTCCACTTATCACTAAATACACCCCTCGGATCATAATATGATTGCTGTCCTGTGAATGTGTTGTTTGAAATTTGAATTGACTTGATGTTCGCGCCTTATGCCTGCAGCTCACATGCCAGCAGAAGCCTGGGTGGGACTGAACGATATAGACAATGAGAACCACTTTGTGTACACCGATGGAACTCCTGCTGTACGTTTTAAAGCCAGTGAAATGCAGGAAAATGAAGGAAGTTTGACACAAAGAAAGCAAAGAATCCCATAATCCCGAATATATAAAAACCACTGGATTCTTGTGTGTCGTCGTGTAAAAATGCTGTGGCCGTGACTGCGAAGCTGCTCACGCTGTTTTGTTGTCTTTGGATGTCAGGACTTCCTCCCCTGGGCTCCCAACCAACCAGACAACTGGCAGGACAACGAGGACTGTGCACACCTCAGAGGGATGAACCACCACGAGCCTGGGAAGCTCAATGATGATTTCTGCACCGCCACGAAGGAGTTTATCTGCAAAAAAGGTCGATGCACTTTGTTTTTTAGTCAAATTTCTCGTGTTTTCATGTTTGCAGTTTTAATTTGCCCGACTCTTCTCTCTGCAGCAAAGGGACAAGGACCTCCTCCGCAGCCTCCGACGTCTGGACCAGGTTAATGCAACACTTGAGCACGACCTAATGGAACGTGTGTGATTGTGCGGATGTATTTGTGTGCAAATGTTTTGGGTTGCGTTTGCCGCAGGATGGAATGAGAAATGCGGCTCTTGGACGTCCGACCCATTCAACGACTTCTGCTACCTGTTCAACTACCTGTCGATGAGGACGTGGGCGGAGGCTCGAGCCGACTGCGTCAACCAGGGAGGAGACCTCGTCAGCATCACCGACCCCTTCGAACAGGCCTTCGTACAAGGTGTGACCTTGACGTGTTTACCTCATACTGATTTTATTTATCTTATGACTGTGGCATGACTACATCACAGCATGTTACATCCAGTGATATGTCTAATGCAACAGCATACCGAGGCCACTTGATTTGACATGAAATGAAGAATAAGTCATTTGCTATCTCAAGATTAAGGTTGTAAATTCAGATATTGGATCATTTATTTACAGTTTACAGGTTAAAGCAATTAAGGACATCATTATTTTACATATTACAACTTTAATTCATATTACAAATTTGTAAATTATTGAAATCTCGGCTTGTTTCCCTCTGACAGTGTTTCTAATAATCTGTTACAGTCCAAGTGCTTCGGTGCCAATATAGAGTTGATCTATTGTCTGTATACATTAAGATGGCGCAGGGGCCAAACTAAGAGAAAATGTCAAAAACATGTCAAATGCAATTTCCCCAAAGATGTTTCTGTTATTTTAGATCATTTTTAATCACACTGACGTTTGTTTAAGTGTTCATTTTCCTGATTAGTTTGTTTTTAATGAGTTTTTCGTGCTCTTCAATAAAGCATCATGATTGACAGCTCGTGTGTACGCGCGGTTGGGTCAGGCTGTGTGGGGGCGGGACCTTGCAACAATGGCCACAGCGTTTGATAAAAAGGACATGTTTCATTTTGTTCTGCACATTGAGCCTTTAAAGAGTAACTTGACACTTGAAGTCTTGGTTTCACTGACCCCCGGCGGTTTAAAGTCTCACTTTGCTGCTGTGATGTTGAGGCGTACTCCAGGACACTGCTCAGTGTAGCTACAGCTGCAGCAAAGCACACTTCTGGTTTTCAGACTGGTGTTAAGTTACTCTTTAACATATACAGTCTGCCGTTGGTGTATTTGTACCCACGTGGTGTCATTTGTTGTTGTGTCCCCTCAGGTCTGATCCAGCAGAGTCCCACAGGGATCTCTCTGTGGATGGGGGGACATGACTCCATCACCGAAGGCGGCTGGGAGTGGACGGATGGTTCGCCTTTCAGATACATCCGCTGGAGCGCAGGTTAATTTACGGCCAAACGTATTCTGCACCACAAGTATTAAAGGATTATCGGAACAACTGAAGAGCCTTTCTCGGCCTCATCTTCCTGCACAGGTAACCCAGACAACTATTACGGTGAAGACTGCCTGTCGATCCTTATTAACAACGGCTACTGGAACGACGACAACTGTGAATACAAAAGAGGATACATCTGCAAGCGGAGAGGTGAGATATGTTGCTTTAATCATTGCAAACAGCAGATAACATAATAAAAAAGAGTGCTGCTACATGTTTTTAACACTATACTGATGTTCCCTCTTCCAGGAAAGACCCCTGAGCCTCCCCCACCTCATGACGGTAACCATACCTCATCGTTTCACATTGTTTCCTGCGACGACAACAACCACGTGCACCACAAACTATACAGCACACGTGCAAATGATGTGACCTGTGACGTGTGAATCATTCCTGCTGCAGGTTTCATGACGGTGCTGGTGTGCCAGGACTCCTCCGCTGTCCTGCACTGTCCACAGGAGAGTGTGATTAACATCCAGTCGGCTTTCTACGGCCGAAAGAGCGACGACGTCTGTCCCCACCTGAGTGAAAACGGAGGTGATGCTGCACGCTTGTCACACAAAGACACAAATTTCTTTGCATCTGATGATTTTACAAGTTTGCAATCTTCATCTGCCATTACGTGTCAGTGTGTACTGCTGCCTTTGATAATCAAATGAATAAATATTAACTGTTATTTAATAAAATGATAATCACTGTTTTGCAGGGAGCTGCACAGTGGAAGGTATTCTTCCTTACTATAGAAAGATGTGTGACAACCGTCCCTTCTGCTTTGCCTATGCCCATACGGAGGCGGACCCATGTCCCACTGTTTCCAAATATCTGGAGATCACCTACAGTTGTGAGCAGAAAGGTGGGATCTTCTTCTTCTTCTTCTTCTTCTTATATTATTTTAGTCGTTTAAAATCACAGTAGACCGCTGAATTGGTGC
This sequence comes from Datnioides undecimradiatus, assembly GCA_008933995.1. Classification (NCBI taxonomy): domain Eukaryota; kingdom Metazoa; phylum Chordata; class Actinopteri; order Lobotiformes; family Datnioididae; genus Datnioides; species Datnioides undecimradiatus. The sequence goes on along the minus strand of WARS01001868.1, from coordinate 2,843,835 downwards.
ATTTGCAGCTGAACTCTTTGTTCTGTGACTTGTCCGCTCACAGTGTGTCTGCACGGCCTGGGTGTGGAGGACGGGGACATCACAGACTCACAGCTCTCTGCCTCCTCCTCCATCGGTGCCTTCACGCCAAACAAAGCCCGCTTGAATGGAAATTCCTGCTGGATGCCGTCAGGAAGTGGTACACAGCAACCCATGCAGTCACAAACACAAAACCAAGAAGTTCTGATGTTGATTTCTTATCCTCACATTAACCTCATGTCATATCTAATGTCTGCTCCTCCAGCAACATCGAGCTGGATTCAGGTAAACCTGGGCCAGACCAGAAAAGTAACAGGAATAGTGATCCAGGGTTGTCCCCATAAGGACCACTGGCTCACCAAATTTAAGCTCCAGCACAGTATGGACGGTGTAACCTGGACTGACCACACTGCTGATGGAGAGGTGAGTGAGATGAGACGACCAGCAGCCAAAACAGATCAGATCCCAGAGCTGTTAAGATCAGGATCACTCTTGATTTCTTTGATCCCTCCAGTTTTTCCCAGGCTCGACGGACAGAGACACCCCCGATACTCAGCTGCTGGGAACGCCAATGTCAGCTCGGTACGTCCGCATCATCCCAGTGGAGTTCAGCGGTCAGGCGGGCCTTCGCTTTGACGTCTTAGGATGCACACCAGACTGTAAGAAAACCAAATCAAAGTCATTTACCATCAGAGGAAAATCGGCTGCGATGCTGCGCTGCGCCTTCAGAAGTCAGTAATGACAACTTGTTGCTCCGCAGATGCGATCACATGCGCCAACAAGCCCAACTTCAACTTTGCCAATGATAAAATGACGTAAGTGACGCCTGAAATAACATAATACGCACATAATATGAAGCATTTGTATTCTGTCCTGTGTGATAATGCCATGTTGGTGACTCTCGCGTGTGTCTTTCAGTGTCCACTGCCCAGCAGGCTGTGCAAGGGCTAGCCACATAGTGTACGGCACCTCGGTGTATCGTGGGGTGTGTGTGTGAACGTTTCATCTTCATCACAACTTCTGTGCAGTGCTAAGAGATTTAAATGAGACGAGCTGAATAAATACGTATCTCTCTGCTCTCACAGGACTCTAACATCTGTGCTGCAGCCATCCACGCCGGGGTCATACTAAACGAGCTCGGAGGAGACTGCACTTTGTTGAAAACTGCAGGACAGGACTTCTACGCCGGCTCCACCAGGAATGGCATCACCTCGAGACAGTAAGCGAGCTTCAGACGAAGTCCGTTTGTCATGTCTAGTGCGACAGTCCAGGAAGGCTAATTCAACCCAAAATGCATTCTTCTGCAGATTTGATGGAAACTATGCCGTGTCTTACACTTTCGCAGACGGGGGTGAGTCGAGACTCATTTGTCTTTCTGTTTTGCAAGGGTGATTTTTCATTTATTGACACTGACCGTCTCCCTCCACACAGAGCTGAGGTGTCCGGGGCTTGATTGGTATGAGTTTGCCGAGTTCTGCTACAAACCTTTTGGAGACAAGAAGACCTGGCGCGATGCCCAGGACTCCTGCAGGAGTCTGGGAGCTGAACTCGTCTCCATCCGCTCGATGACAGAGCAGAGCTGGCTGGAAAGCTACCTGTACATGGGTATGCGTCCAGAAAAGGAAATTAAAAGTAGAAAGGAAGTCAAACACTTGAAATGATGTCTGATTTTCTCCAAAAATAAAACATCTACGGGTGATTCAGTGTTCGCAGCATGGGTTTTACATTATTATTATTACAATTAAATGTGTGTGATTCCGTTTTCTCAGAGTTAGAAACAAATAAATGCAAAAAATAAATACCTTTTTATGTATTTGGTGTAATCTGTAACAGCCACCAGTGACGTGTGGACTGGTCTGAACGACCTGTCCGTGCCTGGTATGTTCACCTGGTCTGACGAACACATCGTGACCTTCACATACTGGGCTCCAGGTGAACCCAACAACCATAATGGGTTCAGTGAAGACTGTGTTGAGATGTTGCACCAGGTGAGACAGGTGGAAACAAGCAGCAAGATAAATATCGTGATGCAGAATATGAAATGATTCATTATTTGGAGTGAATTGTGATGATTTTGTGGTCATCTCTGCTCCAGACCGGCCGATGGAACGACGTGTCCTGCACAGAACTCAACACCTACATATGCAAAATGCCCAAAGCTCATTACCCAGTGCCGTCTGTGAAACCCACCGTGTATGGATGCCCTCAGGTAGGACAAATGATGCAAACACGTATTTTCGCTTCACATATACACACCAGTTATGGTGCAGCTTGCGTAACGAGGCCTCACCTGTGTGATACCTTGCATCAGGGCTGGGATGCATACGGCTACGCCTGCTACTGGATGGAGGAAACCCCCCGCAGCTGGTCGGAGGCTAAGGAATTCTGTACGGACCAGGACGCCTTCTTGGTTCACATCGGAGACATGTGAGTCAAAGCGCGTGCGTGTGTGCTGTACGTGCTGCAGCTCTCTCCTGGATACGGTCTCCAGTGTTTCCTCTAACAGCATTACAAGCTTCATATTTGTAGTTTTTAGTGGAGAAAACAACCGAAGGAGTTCACAGTTCACTCAAAAATGAATTTATGATCTCTGCAGCGACTCCATCATGAGGTCAAATTTGTTTATTACACTGTTTAAGACCAAATATCTGCAGAAGTAATGACTTTTTCCATCAGTCATGCTGATTATCAACTGATTATCTAACTTCTTTTCCTTTTTCTAACTTCTTTTTCTGATCTACTTTTCTGGAAATCAGCAGCCGAACACATTATATCCAGGGCCACAGTTATCATACCATATCTACCTTTGCCCATTCGCATTCAGCCTTTAATGGATGCGCGTGATGTGGAAATTGAATGTTTTTGTGATGATTTGCCACAAATCCAAACTATAACCTGAAAGGAGTTGTAATTAATTAACAGTTTGGGGTAAAATTTGTGATTGTAATGTAATAATTGTAATAATTGATGTTTTTTGTATTTGCCTCTCTGTCTGTGCTTCGCTGCAGTTACGAGCAGTCGCATTTTACAGTGGCTCTGTCAGGAAAGACTGGTTTGTGGTGGATTGGCCTGCGTGCTCAAGGGGGGACAGGTGGAGGTGTGGACTACATCTGGGACAACGGCTCGCCCCTCACCTTTACTCACTGGGACAAAGACCAGCCAGGTACGGAGCTCAGAGCTGATACTAACACAGCATCAGCCAGGCGGGGTAATTTAGGAGCACGCTGGAAAACACCAATGTCCTTTTTGTCTCCAGACAGCGGGGATGGTACTTGTGTTGCGATGACGACAGGTCGGGTTGGGGGCTTCTGGGATGACAAGGAGTGCTTGGAGAAACACGCTTTCGTCTGTGAGAAACCCAGGCCGGACATCACCCCGCCCACAAAACCGCCGACTCCTCCTCCATCAGAGGGCTGCGCTGATGGCTGGACAGCTCTGCCACACTTCAGAAGCTGTTACAAGGTATAAAGGCAAAAGAGTTAAACTGCTAAAACCATGATTCTCTGCAGGACAGAGTTCGGGGCTTATCTAGGTGCTCTGATTCTGTGCAGCTCTTCCATAACGTGGACTGGTCCCAGAAGAAGAGCTGGGGAGCGGCGCGCGAGGACTGCGTCACCAGAGGAGCTAATCTGGTGAGCATCCACAATCAGGAGGAGGAAGAGTTCTTGTCCCTGTACAGCAAGGCAAGCAGCAAGTGGATCGGCCTCAAGCAGAACCCTACAGGAGGAGGTGAGCAGAGCGAGTGTTTTGAAGAGTTAAACCCTGGTGGAAGCCAGCTGTGGTACGTTGTTCTCATTACCTCGTTGTTCCCCGTCATGTAGGCTACTCGTGGAGCGATGGCACACCGCTCTCCCACACCAACTGGGGTCACGGCGAGCCCAACGACCACGAGGGCCGCGAGCCGTGCGTAGAGATGGTTAGCAGCACCAACGGGACCTACTCCTGGTGGAACGATCTCAACTGCGACGCCCACCAGGACTGGATATGCATGATCGCTAAAGGAAAGAACCCCATCCTGCCACCAGTGCCCCCACCTCCCGTGCCAGGTAACCTGCCCCTCCACCCAACAATGCACCTGTCCTACCTGGATGCTTTTGTTTTGCTATTCAGAGCTGAGTCAGCTGAGACGAAGTTGACTCCAAGCTACAGCTGTCACACGAAACTGAAGTAGATGTACGGAGTTGCACGAATCCATCTTTGTCTCCTCCCGTCTGCACCGTCAGCTCCTGACTGTGGCTCTAACCCCGGCTGGAGGAAGAACAACAACATCTGCTACTACTACAACGACACCGACATCGTGGACTTCCACACGGCGATGAGACGCTGCTACAGTGAGAAGGCCTCACTCGTCTCCATCCACAACACGGACGAGCAGGCCTACGTCAACAGCATGGTCCGACCTTTACTTTGGTCGTCTTTCACTTGCTCTGCAGTGAAATACGTTGCAGTGAGATAAGGTTTGGCTTGTTGTCCTGCTCCTCCAGGTTGGGACTGGCCAGGTCGCCGCTGCTTGGATTGGGATGAGGATGTTCGGCATCGCAAGTGGACAATACAAGTATGTGTGTGGCTCAGTGGCTTGAACTTCACCCTGATTATTGGAGTTCAGGTTATTGCAGCTCAGTGTTTTGTCAATTGGTGGAGTGCTGTAGACACATTACAATATGTTTCAATGATAAAAAGCAACAGTTACAAAGTTGTTTACCTTTGTGAGATGAGAAAAGTACTACTGGTTGCTAGGTAACAGACGTAAAAATTGAAAATCGATGTGAGATTAAGATTCCTACAGTTAGTCAGGATTTGCTTCTTCTGTGATGTCAAATTGGGAAAAGTCATATCTTAGTTTCTGGAATACAGTTTCTGTGAAACAGCCACAGACTAATTTAGTGGAATATGAAGATATTTTCTGATTTAATGGTTTATTTAAATAAAGCTTTCTGAATTTAATGAGTCTCTTGATGAAAATCTCTTGATGCTTGACGACTCTTGAATTGTTGCACTGCCACCGTGTAAATGATCTTCTACTTTATCTCTTTATGATGTGCACACAAAATGTCAATGTTAAGACGCCTCTGTTTCACCTGCACAGGTGGGTGGACTTCTCCCCTGTGACGTACACTCACTGGGGTTCAGGGGAGCCCAACAACGCCAACGGGGAGGAACAGTGCGTTCAGATGAACAGACACCAGGGTATTTAAATCAAACTCTCACCTCATTGAGACATTTTAGATCTATTGGGTCATTGTGGATGTTTACTGGACGTGTCCCCCGGGGGTGATAATCACAACGATCTCTGGCTCGTTAAGGTGGATGGAACGACGCCAACTGTGGACGGGCTGGAGCAGGCTACGTCTGCAAGAAGCTCCCCGGAGATGTCCACACCCCTCCTCCACCCACACAGCCGTGGGAGGGCAACTGCCCCGAAGGTGGCATTTTGAATATAACCAAAAAAACATCTTGAATTATACGTCTAACATGCAGGATGTGCACGACACAGCTGGAAATACTCACCACAGCACCAAATGTGTATTAATCCACCGCTAAAAATAGTCCCCAACAGATCAGACTGTTGCTCCTGTTTGAGTAACAGCTGGCAAAAATGTCAGTGTGCAATGATTTGAGGAAGTGACGGAGCCTTTTGTTAAAAACGAAACCATGTAAACTACACGGCCAGTTTATTAGGTACACCCAGCTAAAACTAATACAACAGTCCTGCAATAACTGTCCATCTGTGAAACCCCAATAAGATTCACTAACAGGCACTTCTAGAAAATAAGGATTATTTGCAGGACTGATTTTTTTTATACTGATAGAAAACAGAAAATAGAAAGCAGAAAATGTAACAATAGAAAACAGAAAATGTAACAATATAATAGCATTTGTGTATAACACAGTATACTTCTCCTTTACCCTGTGCTTAATATACGCTGGCCTAGTGATGAAGAAAAGTAGAAGTCAATTATATTTTACACTGTGAGTGTGTCCAGACTGACTCTACAAGCTGTAATCACCCATGAAATGCGACGTAACTGCTCACCTTCTTCCCTCCAGGTTGGCTGCGTTTCAAGGATAAGTGCTTCTTGTTCAAAGGGAAGAAAGATGACATCAAAGCCAACTGGTCCTACGCTCGCAGCTGGTGCAAAGACCAAGGCGGAGAGCTGGCGGTCATTGATGATCGTTACGAGAACGGTGAGCTGAATCTGTGAGAATCACAAACAGTCCAGCGGCTCCAGGTCGAAGACTCTGCTCCTTTATGGTTTGATCTCCTCCTCTCTGACAGACTTTGTGTCCAGTTACCTGAGGGACCTGGAGCTCCCCGCGTGGATTGGTCTGTCAGACCTGCTGGCAGAGAATCAGTACGCCTGGAGCGACGGGGAAAGCCCCGTGCTGTACACCAACTGGAACGACAAGGAGCCCAACAACGTAGGAGGAGCGGTGAGGATGACGTCACGCTGTATATTGTTATTAAAATCAGAGCAGGCGGCAGTAGAACCCACGCACTGGGAGATAGCTTGAAGCTTTGTTGCTGTCGTCAACAGGAACACTGCGTGGCGATGGCTCACAACCACCTGGTGAGCGGCAAGTGGAACGATGACGCCTGTCATAAAGATCACAGCTTCGTGTGCTACAGGAAGAAATGTCAGTGAATGTTTTCAGCTGTTCCTTCTGCTCAAACCGCGTCACAACATTTCAAACACGCAGCACTTAAATCCCTCTTACTGAGTCCATCTCGCTTCCACATCAGCAAGCAGCATCAACCCCCCGCCGCCCACCAAGAACCCCTGCCCGGATGGCTACATCTCCTGGTACATGAACTGCTACAAGCTGGTGGAGGAGCCGGCGACCTGGGACGCGGCTCAGAAGGCCTGCGAGCAGCAGGGAGGCAACCTGGCGAGCATCGACATGAGCTACGACCAGGCCTTCGTCGCCGGGGTGGTGCTGCAGGGCAAATCCGACGCCTGGATCGGACTCAGGCGCAAGGTGCCGACTAACTACAAATAAAGGAAAACTTTAACTGGAAACTTAAGAAAAACTAGTCTCAGGTCAGACCATGTGACCCTTTAACCGTCTGTAGTAGTACAGCGAGGTTAAAATACTCCATTACAAGTCCTGCCTTTAAAGTAAATAAGTATTATCAGCAAAAAGCAGTCATTCTGCAGAAAAATGGCCTCTGTGACCAATGCATCAATGTGTAAGCACCATTTTAAAGCTGGCTGAGATGAGGCTACTACATAAACAGTTTAATAGTTTAGTCTGGGGGTTCCCAACCTAGGGGTCGGGCCCCTTATGTAGGGTCACGAGATAAATCCGAGGGGTCATAAGATGATTGATGCGGCAGCAAAGAGGAAAACAAAGTTACGCTGCACAAATCTGTATTTATTTATTTATTCTATTCTTTGGACAGTATTTTGAAATGTCACCCAGCTGGTGGAGCTGTTTATTTAGTAAAATATGGTTACATTACTTAGGTTTTACAAGTTTTTTATGTAAAATCTCCATCTGAACATTTAATAGTCACAATTTCTGTCAAATGAATGCAGTTGAGATTAAAAACTGCACTATTTTCTTCTGAAATGCAATGTAATGATCAGAAAATGCTAATATACAAGTGAAGTGGCTAAAATGAAGTGAGTTTTTAAGACATAAATATATATTTTCTGACTAATCTGGGGATTTTATTGCACTACAGGTGAATCTTATTTCTTTTTTTTGAGCTTCAAGAAGCTTTTTATTTTCTTTTCATGCAGGAGGATGGCTCCTACATGTGGACGGACGGCTGGCCAGTTTTCTTCACTCAGTGGGGCCCAGGAGAGCCCAGCAACATTAAAGACGAGGGCTGCGTCAGTATGCACGGCGCCCGAGTGTTCCACGGGACCTGGAACGACACCGGGTGTGACCTGGCTAAACCCTACATCTGCAAGATCTCCTCGGGTACGCGGCAAACACTGAAACCAAGCCTCTGCTCTTTCCACCCTGTCATTCATGCTTCTTCATACTTCTCTGTTTGTTTTAAGGCTTAATTAACAGAAGCGTTTTTGTATGTGCAAATTTCAGAGAACGTGCCGGCGACTCCCGCCCCAGGCGATGGGAAGTGTCCGCTGCTCTGGGCCCCGTACGGCCGCTACTGTTACTATGTTTACAACGGCCAGCAGGGTTTCTCCTGGCCAGACTCCCGACACTACTGCCAGTCGATCAAGGCGGAGCTGGCGTCCATCCACAGCCGGGCAGAGGTGGAGTTCATCAGGAACCTCAACAACACCCAATATCACAACATCTGGATCGGCCTCACCCGGGACAACAACTGTGAGCGTAGAGATAACAAAAAAACATGATTTGAATGTTAAAATAAATAGATCGATGTGCATCAACCTTTCATGTTTGATTTCCAGTCGGATGGGGCTGGACGGATAAGACGTCTCTGGGCTTCCTCAACTGGGCTCAAGGAGAGCCCAATGAAGCCCTCCACCCCGGGGAGGTTGGCGAGGAGAACTGCGTGGAGATGTACCACGACGGACGCTGGAACGACAACAACTGCCTGCAGAAAAGAGGTTTCGTCTGCCGCCACCACCAGTGTAAGAAATGAATGATTACTATTATAATCATTCACTGGACATTGTGATGATTCTGGGGCTTTTAACAGCTTCTCTGTGGAAACTCTTTTTCAGACTACACAACAGACAGTAATCCATTTCCCACCAACGGTCCGGTTGGCAACTGTAAGTGTGACCACGATTACGTCAGTATTTCTATCACGGTATTACACTTATTAATAATATAATTAGTTTGAATGACCATTAATGGAAATAAATCAAGTGTTTTTATTTTATTTAACATAATTTTACAAAATATGAAGGACTCTTGTGTCTGTGGGCCTTACATTAATACAATTATAGCACTGTTTGCAGCACTAGAGGCACAGCTAACGTCACTCAATGTGTTTCAAGTCCAGTGCTTTAGTTTATAATTAAATAAATGCAAAACTAATGAAATGCCCAATCAACCTCAATTGTATTTTAAGTGTATTGCTGATAAGCACATCCCAGGGCTGTGCTGATGTTAGCATCTAGCTCAGCGTAGCCTCCAACGTGGCTGCTAAAAGCTGAAAGTTAAACCAGAAGCAAACGCCTACTGTAGTGTGTTTGACTGGATTACGGTGCAAAATACAGCCCACGTTCTCTTAGTTGACTGACTTTCAAACCAAATATGCAACGATACTTCTGAAAGTTGTGTGGCTTAAAGCTATGAAGCTGACACATCTTTGTCTCTGTGTACAGACGCAGGGGTGATAGCCGGCGCCGTCGTTGCAGCTGTTGTGATTGTCGCCTTGGTAGTGGGGCTGCTGTACTACGTCTTCAGTGTCCGCGGGTATAAACTGAGCGGCGTGAGCCTGCCGACGAAGACAGACCATAAAATTGACGTGGTGAGTTCATGGCCGGCCTGTTATGGTCATGTGTGAGCATGTGGTTGCGTTTTTAATGGGCGTGTGGAACAAATACTAAGCTGTGTCACTTGTCTGTTGCAGTCGGCGTTCACCAACCCAAACTTCCCAGGAGAATCAGACACATAAACGGACACGCACCTTTTGTACAGAACATTGAATTACTCTTTTTTTAAAAAACAAATCAGCCATTATGTGCTTTAAGTCTGGAAAGATTCAATCCTGCTGTACATATTGTAATGCATTATTAAAATAAGATGTAATAAGTGATGAAACTGGCTTTCCCAGCATGCAATTCTGCATGCAAAACTGCAATTCGTGCTACATGGTGAGAGTAATTAAAGAAATGCTGTTAGCTGCGAGAAAATTGTGTGATTTTAGTTTTCCTTTGAGAAAAATAAGAGTAAACAACGATGAACTCCTTTCCAGTGTTTATTCATCTTTGTACACTGCAACACAAATTCTTTACATATTTCACAAAAAGGAAAAAAAAAGCATCCTTCAGTTTTTTTTTTTTCCAGTAAATAATTAATTTGGACATGAAGTGTAAACATGTTGCAGAGAAAAATCATAGATGAAGCACCAACGATTAAGGATGATGAAGATAAAGCCACAGTTTGGAAAAAAACAACAACACAAAAGTAAAACTGTTAAGGTTGCACATTTCATGAGTGTCGAATGCCAAAACGAGCTCGTGTGCAGTGCAGACATCCTCTGTAAGAAGCTCTGAAGCTCTTCTCTGTAGCAGCCTGCTGATTCATAAAAAACAATCCCGAATGCCATGGCAACCAGTGTCCTCGCGCCGTACTTAAAAAAAATATCATTTCCGTGAGAAAATAAAGTCAGGAGCACTTCCTGATCCTTGTTTAGCCCTTTTATCGTGTAAATTGCACAGACACACCAACTGAATTTAACCAGCGAAACATTTCAAAAACCCAGAAACGTGCTAATCTAAAGCCACGTCGTACGTCGTACTGACCCGCCCACCGTGTGATGTCAACACCTCACTAAAAAAAAAAAAAAATCTGAGCAAACAAAACTCAAATTGCTTTATTGCTTTGAATCAAATTTACAATAAACGAGAGTAAAGACTGGCACAGTCCTGCCGGTCTCGGGAACGTGGTCTTTTGTCCAACAACGCCTCAAAATGAAAAGTGCATTCTTTAGTAAGCTATAGTTTGGCCATTTATTCCACTCCCACAGAGCTAGAAAACATTTTGCAACTCAACATTTCAACTGAAGCGTGGGAAACATAGAGGAGAGCAGCTTACTGGTGCAAAAACAAATAGAAAGGGAACACTGCTGCAGCTTCAGTGTCTGTCGAAAGGTAACTCAAACTGACGGCCAACTACATCCACCACTTCACCCCAACAATCCCCCTTTTTTTGCTCCTGCAAGTAATTCTAGACAACAAGTAGGATGCTTGAATTACTCTGGTGCTTAATGTCGACTATAAGGAGACAAGCAGGAAGCAGAGGATCTGACAAACTAGTCACTGCTCGTCATTTACCGAGAGCCGACCGCGTCACCTCTGCAGCCACCGCCCTTCATTCCAACGCCGTGACGTGACCGAAGCATCGATTTCTGATCATTGTTCCGTCAAGATAAGAGTCAGGAACCAGCGTTTTACAGGAGACAGGTAAAACATGCAGTTACACGCACAACACAGCGATTTCTGAATCTTGCAGCTTTCAAACAGTCTGACAGTGCCTCTGTGTCTCATTATTCAGACGCAGATAGTGATTTGTTCTTTGAAGGGAAACGCTGCCATAACTCGACCTTCATTCAACGTGTGTTTTGTCCTGAGTGGACAAATATCTGATTGACAGCTTAACATGTTTGTTCTTTATTAATTTAACGCAATAAATTCACATAGCATTGCACAAGAAGTGTGTTCCAGTCTAATCGTAGCTGGCTAATCTAATTTAATCTGGAAAGAGCTTGAAAATACAGAAACCAATTAGGAATTAGTTAAAACGAATAATCTGAAATGCTGATTTGATATTACATCTGTTACTGGATGTTTTATTTGACAGCAACAATTTCCCAATATTTGGCTTATCTCTGCGTCCCACACGGTCTAAATTACACACACACACACACACACACACACACACACACACACACACACACTTGTATTCTCATTTCTGATTTCTGTCTGATTTGTGAAAGTAATACATTTGAAAATTAAAAAAAAATCCCTGAATCCAACTCAAACCAACGTTTCAGAGTCATTTCTAAAGAGAAATTAAATAACATCAATTAGCAAAAAGTGCGTGGCAAACGAGTCTGAACAGGATATTTTACTTTTAAAGTCGTTTCACCGCTCAGAACAGAAATATAAATGTTGGCGGCGGTGATAATAAATAAAATCTGTGTCCGTAGTTTCACAACAACTGCATGATGAGGCTGTGTAAAAATCATAGAGCAACCAATTGTTACTTTTTGGTTAGATTTGATGTACTTTTATCCAAATTCAGTTGAGGTCACTCCTGATTAAAACTCTGGTTTGCATGTGACACCATAAGGGACAAGACATGAAATATGCGAATTACAAAAGACGGTACTGCAGTTCATAAAAGTGCCAGAGAGGGAAGAAGAGAGAGGGACACCAACGTGGACATGAGAGGAAAATAAAAATAAAAGTGCAACGGCCAGTGAGGCATCTTTTTGTTTTTTTAGGAAAGACTCGAGGTGAACGTCCGTGTCTACCTTTCTGACGAGATGAGCTAACGTCCACGTGAAGTACAGAAAGAGACTGGCACGAGCCTGAGGGGCGGTTCAGGAGTGAGAGGCAGCGCCGAGGGTCTGCAGGCGTCAAGACCGCCCGTCACTTCACCTTCTGGCTGTCCAGCCTCAGCCAGTGGACGCCCTGCCTCGTGTAACGGACCATAAAGCTCATACTTGACGTCAGGCTCAGGGGGCCCATAACTGCGTCCAGCTCGGTCAGCATACCTGAAACACACAGAAATATCCAGGACATGTTACTCACTGGGTTCACGTTTGTATCAAAACAAGTTTTCAGCTTGAATTTAAACAAACTTCAGTCATTTAGAGAAAACCCCCGAACAGCCATAATGTGGGCACCAGTTTTGGCTCTGTGATGTCTTCTGATGGGACGACAGCAGTGAGGTCCTGTTCTTACACAAAGCCTCGCTGCCTGTTAGCTTTAAGACTGATGGTGCCGCTTGTTTTTAAAGACACGATCAGAGTCGTGCTCTGAGACTCATCGCTGCTCGACCTCCTCTGGTCCCACAGTCTCATCTTGTCATTAAAAGCGACTGGGCCTTTGCTATTTCTGTGCAGTATTTTGTTAGAAATCGCTCCTTATAGCTCACTTTTCTCTTGACTTCTTTGATTTCTTACTTATTTCCATTTTTATATCTAGTTTTACTGAGCGCTACACTTTGTGGTTTGTTTTCAAAGGTCCTACATTAAGCCTTGTTTTCACAGAGCAGTCCAGCTCAGTTCATCACACATGAGAGCGGTTATCTCCATCGCAAATAACTGCAGATGACACTAACAGGGACGAGCTGAGCAGTGACGTGTCGAGCTGACCATCGAGGCTTCACTGTCAGGTATTAAACGCCGCAGCTTAAAGAAAAAAGAAAACTCATCTGTGTCTCACAAACTCCTGGAAAAGTGAAAGCGTGTTCGGATGTCTGTGGTGAAAGTGCAAAAACAGATCGAGGGTTTCGGTCCATGCTTTACACCATCTCTCCTCCATCCTCTCTCTTACCGCTGCCTTTGGCTGCCAGCTCCTCCGCCTGCTCCCAGATGTCATAAGCGCTCAGAAACAACGTAGTGATGTTGACGTATGTGAACGCCACTTGTTCAATGGCCCGGGGAACCGCCACAGGGCTGCCGACAGGGTCCACAGCTGAGCTACTGCTGCTGTGGTTGGAGCCTGGTCCTGAGCTGGCGGATGTGTTAGCTGGAGACGGCATGTTGGGCATGGGGGACGGGGTGTCTGTGACCCTAAAGGTGGCGGGTAACAAGATGAAGACTTGTTATGTGCTTATTCATTTATGGGTAAAGAGCGAACGCAGCAATGCAAACTGGAGGACTTACTTTGATGCTGCGACAGAAGGGTCATGTGTTTTCGGAGCAGACTTCTGGAAGAGGTGCAGATTTAATAACAAAATATTAATTATAAGTCAAACGCACAACCTCAGACAGGAGGAGAAGAGGTGGGAGAAGGAGGAGAGGAAGGAGGATGAGGACGAGGAGGAGGAGGAATAGATGGAGAAGAAGAAGTAGTGGAGGACAACATCTACACAGACAGTCAGGAATCATTCATCCTTTAGACTTACGTTGAAGTGATCAGTGAGGGTCTTTGAATACTTGAGTGCGGTTTTGTGTTTGTGGTGAAACATGGACATCTGCAGCAGAGACTGGCACTTCAAACTACAAGACACAATAAGACGCTGCTGAATCATTCAGAACTGACGTCCGCGAATAATGTGTGTTTCAAAAAACAAGTCACTCTGTCACGCCAATTGTTTCTGCGCAGCAGAGATGAGGTAATTCACCTAACTCTGTATGTCAGAAACCAAAAAACCCAGTTAGCACAATCATCACATTAAAACTGTCCATTCACAAAGTTTTACACGTCAATAAATCAACTTTTTAATATAAATGTTTCACAGTTCTACAGCACTTAGTGTCCAGAGCGACACTGGAGTCAAATCAACAGTCCTGCAACATAAATAAATGACAACAAGTGACAATTCAAACTGAAAACACCAGTATCATTAAGGTTATCTCATCAGACATTATGGTGTTTGGAGAAACAGCACATTAAGTATCACTGGGACCTTACCATAAAGCTAAAAAGTCCTTTTCTGAGGGTGGAGTAGAGGGGTCCACTGCATTTTTGAGTTTCAGAACAAACCTGAAATGAAGAGCGGAGAATGTTAGTTACATCTTTAATACAGACACATTTTAATAAAGAGTCCGCCCTGCGCTCTTTGGCTTTGCAAGCATGCAAGCTAATAATTACGTAAAGCAGGTAGGATGAGAGCCGGTTCGTACTTAAGCAGTTCCACTGTTTCTGCGAACATGGTGTAGGAAGACATTGAAATCTGTGGATCTTTCTCCATCGCGATGCCGCTCTCGACGAAGTACATGGCTGCATCCAGGTAGTTGAAAGCTTTGCTGAGTTTGTCGGACTGCAGACAGAGCAAAAAAACACAATTTGAGCTTTTGTATTACCGGGCAGACTGCGGTTGTTTTAATAAATAACCCTAAGAGAATAAATAAATAAAGAAAGTTACCTCAGCGTCTGCTTTGTGCTTCAGTTTTTTGGCCTCCTTGATGTAATGCTTCACTGGATACGGCCTGCAGGAGAGAGAAGGTTGCTGGATGATTAACAGGCAGCGGACACGGAGAATCCCAACGTTTTAAATTAAAACAATTTGATTCAAAATCAGAGGAAATAAAATAAAAAACAATCCAGAAAGTGTTTTCACCTGTCCTCAAACCTGAGCAGTGGCCTGTTGGTCGCAGCTTCCCTGGTGGGCTGCGAAGACGATGGGATGGCGGAGCTGCTCTTTGGTTCCTTCTGCTGGGACTGCAGGGGAGACGTTTGCTTAATATTTGAATAACTTCCCCTTCCATGTACTAATTAACTACTTAATGAGCACTTGCAAGAGCTTGTTGGTAAAGAGAAGTCGAGTGTTTACACCCTGAGTCACCTTTTCAAAGTGTGGGTGCTCCGTGTGCTTTCCGCTGCTCTTCTTGTGCTTGCGTGAGTCTTTGCCCTTTGCGGCCTCCTTGCTGCTCTCCTGAGCGTCTCCAGAACTGTGTTTGTGTAACTTTGAGTCTTTAGTGGTGTCTTTGGGCGTCGGGTGCTGCTGCGAAGGAACGGGGTTCTTCTTGGCCCTCTTTCGCTCCCGGTCCTCTGGTGGATCGCTGGAACTTCTGTCGGTGATAAGACGAGATTGAATCGATGTTACGGTAAACTCCAGTTAAAACTAAAAACTCTAGGACGCGTCAGACAGAGGGGACCTACTCCAGCTTGACAGAAGCTCGACTCAATGAGGTATTCTTGCTTTCCAGCCTCGGCTTCTTTCTGGGAACAGTTTTACTCTCTACCTCGACCTAGAAGACAACAAACCCCAAGTTAGAAGTCAAAATCAGTTTTCATTATGTGTGTATCATGCATGTTAGCTAGCCAGACCAGCCCTTTATACACTTCTCACATTTTGAGGTATACTCTTTTTGCTGGTTTTGCCGACACTGTGTGCAGCAGAGGCATTCCTGCCCCCTCCATCTTGCTCTACGACCAGTGCCGGTCTCTTTGCGTCACTGGGTATCTCCTGGCAGCTGCCGGCTGTCTGGGGGACTCTTGAGAGCAGACTTAGCTCGATCTTCACCAGCAGGGATCTAGGAGGCCTGTGGCGGCCCCGAGAAGTCTTGGCTGTTTGCACAGTCTTCTCCGGCTGCTTGTGGGTTGTGGTTTTGTGAGGAGCTTTGGTGCCCTTCTGACAGATGGTCTCTGATTTTGGTTTATTGCAACCAACTCTGACAGGCGTGGCTGGAGACAGCTGTTCAGGCTGAGCAGGACTCCGGGCGGGGCAGGAGCAGGGGTTAGGATACCGCACACTACATGATGGACAGTGACTGTACAAAACCAGCGCGGCTTCAGGCTCCGCTCCAGCCTTTCGCTTATCAAGCGGCGTGTGTTTAGTCCTCTTACAGTCTCTTTTAGCGTCACTGCTGACCTTGTTTTTCTTGCTATGTCCTGCTTTCGTCTTTACCTTTGGTCTGTCTGTGAAACACGAGTCTTTGTCTTGAGCGGCTACAACGTCCTC
The DNA here is from genome assembly GCA_008933995.1 of Datnioides undecimradiatus. Lineage (NCBI taxonomy): Eukaryota > Metazoa > Chordata > Actinopteri > Lobotiformes > Datnioididae > Datnioides > Datnioides undecimradiatus. Next base: position 2,827,566 of record WARS01001868.1, on the reverse strand, counting down.
ACGCTTCACTCTGACAGCTGCGCCTGTGCGATCTGAGCAAGCGGCCTTCGCTGGTTTTGAGGAGTGCGTGTTGCATGAGACTTTCCTGCTACAGCTCTTCACATCAGCCGAGGGGGACTTTTGGCTACTTCGCTGGTCGTACTTGTCCTGAGGGTTTTCGCCGCACGGCTGCGGTTTTCCATCAGCGAACTCTTTCTGGTGAGAAGAAAGCTGAGGTTTAGACTCCGCGGTGGGGTCGACCACCTCTACGCTGGAGAGCCTGGAGCTCTGAGTGGGCGGTGGCTGCTTGTGAGTGGGGCTCTCAGAGGCGTGTGCAGCGCCTTGACCTTCAGCGCTGGAGTTCTGCTGGCTGGGCCGGATCCAGTTCCCCAGCTGCCAATCAACGTGGGTCACTGCTGGAGCATCAGGCTGTAAAAAGACAAACATTTTGATTTAAAACTGAAAAAAACCAAATAAACAAGAAGCAGGACGCAGGTTTACTTTGTCCTTTACTCAAAACACCTCAAACGACAAGCAGCGAATTACCTCTGCTTTCACTGAGCTGCTCACCGGGGGTTGATGGGACTCCTCGGTGGTGCTTTCACTGTCCGACTCTGATCTCGAGCTGCTCTCTGAGTCGCTGGAGCTGGCCGACTCTACCCCTCTGGAATGTGCTGCTTCAAATGAACTACAGCACGCACGCACACACACACACATACACAAAATAGCACAATAATATGACACAGTGGTGTTGCAGTTATAATTAGATAACAAACACTGTGGCCCACATGCCCAGGCTGTGCTGGTAAACAGACAAACACATTATGTGTGAGGAAGAAACTGATGGGAAACATGTTTCAGTTCGTGTTTGTGACTCATATCATGTTTTTCTAAGAGTCTGAAATCCATTAATAAATAAAAACACCATTTGACAGACAACTTTTGTGCAAAAAAGTAGTTTCCAGCTCACAGATGTGACTTCCTATCAACAAAAATCATTATTTGCAATCTGATGAGAATATGAGTGATATCATTTTTTAATGTGCAACGACGTCTAATTGTACAGTTTGTAAAATGCCTCTGTGATGTGAACTGATGTCGTGTGTAACCAGGTTTAATTCACGGCAAAGTGAAACCAGCTGATTCTGAGTGTCCGCTTGAAAACAGTCAAGTTTTGGCAGAAACTCAGTTCGTCTTTTTAAGATATCGTTTCGATTAAACTGCATTAAAACAACGATTTTCCTTTGGGTTCAGTATCTTTCTGGAGCTGCTCACAGTTCAGCTGTCACATTTTGAAAAGGCCACTTACGATGAGGAGCTCTGCTGGGCGAGCTGGGATGGATCCGCAGGAGATGAGTCATATTCCTCTGGGAAGAAACAGAGAAAACAAACATTAGTCCAACAAAACACACAGATTCCAACAAATGAAACACTGCAATACAAACCTGGAGTCAAACGTGATGCCTCAACATGATACAAGCACATGCTGCATCACATTTGACACTAATAATCTATTTCAACATAAAATCTAATGCATCGCTGTTGTAAAAAGCAAACAAACGTACACATTACACAACAGTTAAACACTTCATTAACTAAGCAAAGGCCTGCATTAATCAGGACACCCACGTGATTAATGTTAAGGAGATCGGGCTGGAGCCTCATTTCCATAATTCATTCGTTAATAGTCATACAGCGACACAGCAGCCTGCTCCTAAAACGCTTTGTCAGCGTTTCTCAAACTTTGCACCTCCACAAAATCCACAGCTTTTGCACAGAAACCAGATTTTCTTGCTCAAGTTAACGTTAAATAGACACACACACTGTTTCCTGTCAGCCACAAAATATACAATATAAACAGTGAAATAATAACTGGTGATGCAGACTGAGTGCATTAGTCCAAATTGTTTCAGTAATTTGCAATTTAGGCATGATGAGAGTTACTTTACTGGTCAGACTATGTTTTTAGAGCCGTTCAGCTTCAGCCGCTGGGTGAGTAGTTTGAACAGTAGTATTGACTGATCTTCTGATGCTGGAGTCACTTAAAAGTTGGGTAAATAAGGTAATTTAGGAAAAAAGAATGAGCAGGAAAAGGAGGAGTAAGTGATTTATAGATCATATAGATTAACACCTCAGCAAAAGGTCTGAGAATAGTGAGAGATCACTCCTCCTCTTGTTCTACACGTCTGCCTCTTTTTCTCAGCAGAGGCTAATTTGAGATTAAATTGTAGGGTTGTTTCCCTCCACTGGTATTTTGTGGCCAGTCCTCAGAGCTGGGCACAGTGGTTGTACAAGTTGCCATAGAAACGGGGAAGACGAGAAGAAGAAGAAATGAAGAGAGGAGAAGAAAAGAGAAAAGCAGAGAAGACAAGAAAGGAGACAAAGAAGAAGAAATGAGGAAGAAGAAAGGCAGAAGGGCTGAGGAGAGGAAAACAAAAAAGAAATGAGAGGAAGAAAAGAAACAAAAAGAGGAGAAGAAGAAATGAAAAGAAGAAAATTAGTGGCAAAGAGAAGAAATAGTGAAAAGTAGGAAGAAACCAAAAAGAGACGAGAGACAGAGGTGAAGAGCTGAGAATAGAAGAAGAAACGAGAAAGACTGGAACAAGAAATAATGAAAATAAGAAAACAGAAAAAGAAGAAGTGAAGTGACGAAATGATGACGAGAATAGAAGACAATGGAAGAAAAGAGAACAGTGGAGAGAGAAGAAGACAAAAGAGAAGAAGACGAGGTGATAAAGAGAAGATCCAGAGGAAGGGAAGATGAAACAAACAGAAGAAGAAGAGATGGAAAGAGAGGCGATGTCTACAGGCCGCAGATACAGTGGAAGCTACACGGCACAATGATGCAGTGTATCATCACTGTGCCGTGCATCTTGATTCTACCTCACTCCTGTTCTCTGCTTCATTCCCTCATTACTCACTTTGTCCCGAACATGAAGAGACACGCTCTGCTTCCTGCAAAGACAGAGAGAAAAAACTAGCTTTGATCTGAGTCAAACATGTTTGCTTTGTTCATCTGCGTCTACATTTACCCCGATTTTAGTCACGTTAGAGCTTTAGCAGTGGTGAGGCCATGAAAAACTGGTCATGAGTTCAATAAAAGTCATCAGTGTTTAAATACCTTGGCTGGGAACGGGGACCTGGAGGGTTCACCTGTGCTAGGTGTGTGTATAGCTGTGAGGAGAGGCGGCCATGCGTGGGTCATTTCCTGTGTAATAAAGAATAGAAATGGAGAATGAGCAATGTGTTAAAGGCCTGAACTGCAAAACAGACATCACGCTACGTAAAACAAACAGTTTACAGTTGACATGCACATGATCATTCAGCTATTTCTCTACAGCTTTAACACCCAGAAGCAACCAAATTAAACGTTTTTCAGAGTCGTCCAGGTTGCTTTTGCATCACACTAAATGAAGGGTGGAGCTACATGTGTCCATGTTTTAAAGCTTTGTGATATCAAACAATACAGGCCTCAATGTGGTGGTGCACAGCGCAGACACAACAAGCTACTACAATGAATATTTAATAAATGTGACTGTGTGTCAATAAAATAAGAATGTTAAGGCAGCTGGAACTGGTCGACAGACTGGTGTGTGTAATTTATTATTCATTTTAAATGCCAATGTTAAATGTTTTTCATTTGTTCCTGCAGCACAGGATGCCGATCTTCGGGGACTCGGTGGACACAAATAATCAAAGCACACAGAAAAGCAGTGAAAGAGAAAATGCTTTAGCTCTGGAGCAGAAACTTAAGAAAAGCTTATCAGCTGTTGCTTCACGGGGTCGTTGAGCAACGAGAAAGTCTTTGTGTTTGTTCCTCTGTGACGGAAAATTCCACACGAGCACAGTGAAGCTGATTTCATACTCCAGCAACAGGAAACACATTATCAAGCACAATTTTAAGTGTGTAAACAAATACTTTTGCTTTAAGCCAACCTAAATTTCCATATAAGATTACACATACAGATATATATACACACACATATACACACACAGATGCAAACTATAGCTGCATTAAAACAGCTCGACTTACCCTCAAGATGTCCTCGACACACTGAGCTTCATTTGTCCTCGTCTGTAAAAAGCAAAATAATAAACATGAATCATGAATTAATATCAATATTAATATTACTATTACTAGTAGTTATGGTGCACCTTCATTTAATAATGGCGCAGCGGGTAAAGCAATAAAAACGCCGTGTGTACTGGATTTCTTCATGTGTTTTATTTTGGTTTTAGGAGTTTTAAAACCCTCCACAAAACAGCAAAACAGCAAAAGACGTTAAGACAATTAACTCGTTTTTCAGTCTTTTATCTTTGCATTTTGAGTCTATAGGCACTGATAATGTCTTTGTTGTCAGAAGAGAAAACTCCAGACACACACACACACACACCACCATGTGTCAATATAATACAGTCCTTTACTACGTCCACACTGACTGCAGCCTCAATCACTGAATGAGTGACGCAACACCCCGTATCAGGCAGCAGCAAGGGCCAACCCCAACATCAGATAAACAGTGTGTGTGTGTGTGAGTGTGTGTGAGTGTGTGTGAGTCAACGGACTGTGTTTCAGTTTGTTTTCAGTCCTGTCTTTCACTTTTTTTCCTTCTGAATGGACAGTGTTTGAGATAAGGTCAGAGTCAATGGGCCCCCAGAGCAGTTATGTAAGTTGGTGACAAAGCTCATTTATTGTTCTGCTGAGCCCTGGGGTGAAGTTATCAGAGGCGGCTGAGGTCACACACACACACACACACACACACACACACTGCTTGCCACATACGCCATGCTATGTACCTGAGTAAGACATGACACCACATGCTCAGATTCAGTCACACTGTGTACTAGCACATTGTATCATATCAACAGGTAGTGTTAAAGCTATTAATACTAAGTCCAGTACAAAACACAACTAGAAAACTTCACCACCGTCTGAAATTATATGTTTTGTCTGATTTGAAATGTTTTGATTAGCACCTCGGGGCCATCAGTCTGTGTGTGTGTGTGTGTGTGTGTGTGTGTGTGTGTGTGTGTGTGTGTGCACGCACAAGGAAGTCTGCTCTCTGACCCATGACACCTTCGTATTGACTTGCGTTTGGAATAACACACCACTGCAGTCACAGTACTTCTTCCAGTTATGGAGGACGACCCAAAACAAGATCTTAATCTACCTCTCAGTGGTTTGGAGGCTGAAGAGACAATCTGCCGATGTGCAACTGAACTGCGGAGTGGAGGATTGGTGAAAAATGGGGGAATGAGTAACTGCCTCGCTATCCTGCGTTGGCCAAGTCCCAGCAGTGACAAACAGCAGCACATTCAGCGCTCCTGTGCTGCTGCAGGAGGGTAGAGGGGGGGTTGGTGTAGTGTGCTGCAGGTGCAAGGGTTATGTTTGTGCGTGTTAGTGTGTGACAAAGGACAGATGAATAGAGTTGAACTGGAGTTCAGCCAAATTCTCCCAAACAAAGCAGGTCGTACCTGAACGCCTGAACAGTCAAGCAAGACAATCAAATCTACGGAGGGGTTTCAGAGAACATCCTGAGATCAGGACACACTCAATCCTCTCAGCCAACAGCTCAGTACATGCAAATACTAAGTAGGACTTCCCTCTTTGCATAACGTCCCCCTCCACATTCCCTGGAAGCTCTAAACAAGAGGTTCAGTGGCATACAATACCACAGGACCGTCATGTATGACACATTACAATATCCATGTTACTGTAAAGGACAATACTTTGAAATGAATATGCAATCTATTCACCCCACACACAGTCGTTACTATCCTACCTTTATATTTGAACAGTGTACTGGTGTTAAGCATATTTACTGTATTTGTTTGTAGAGGGTCAGAATGATCCTTTCAGTTCAAAAAAAAAAAGAAAAAAAGATTAAAACTCACCCTCAAACCTACTAATATGATAAAATCCAGCCGTGCATCATGACACACTTCACCAGTATGCTGTGTGGTTCACTCCCTTTGTCTATCTAGGGAAAGTAATTCTGTAAAATTGTTGTTTATCAAGGATGTCTATAATAGCAGCCTGGAGGAAACACCGCGAGTTGAACCTGACCGCTGTGACCACTGTGGGTTGGACGTCATCAGCCTGACACACTGAGGCTGCTGCCGGCCTGGAGGATTTCAGCTCAGTTGATGCTACTATGTTACACTTAAACATACAGTATGGTACAAAAATGCATTTTGTTGTCGTGTTTTTAAAGAACTGTCAAACCCAGTTATCATTGCTGGTCATCAGACACGTGGATCTTAGAGGCAGCTTGGCTCAGACGTCCTGCATCCACCAACAGCGCTGGAGAAAACACTGAACTTTAATGGGAAACTGCTTTATTTATTTATTTTTTTAGTTTAATCAGTGGTTTTGTTTATTTAGGAGAGCAGGAAGCTGGTGGGGATAATTCAGCCTCTGAACAAAGATAACTGAAGGAATCCTAACTGGGAGAAGCTGACTGGCATAAAAACAACAACTCCCATCATCCCACACTCTGTCATGACATCACCAGGCTGTGTCTTTTGTTAATGTCAATGATTGAGTGTGACTGAAAATGACATATTGTGCATTTAAGATCATTACAGCTACAGCCAGCAGCTGGTTATCTTAGCTTAGCATACACTAAGCCTGGCACTTACCTGCACCTTTAAAGCTCACTAATAAACGCAGTGTATCTCATTTGTTTTATCCACACAAAATTAGCCTAAAAGCTGCATTTTTAAGTGCAACATAAGCAAAATGACAGCTAGCCAGGCTGGTATATGCCTTCTGTTCCTTTCTATGCTAAGCTAACCAGCTATATAACATTTCAGTAAATATACTTAAGCTACAATTACTCACCTCCAAAAACTGTGGCAGTATCTTCGCTTTGCCCAGGTCAGACTTGTTGATTAACTCCGGTAGAGGCACATATGGCTCCGGTGAAGGCTTTAGCTCAGGTGATTCGCTGACCACCTGGTCCTGGCCGTCCATGGGCCGCACATAAGCTGTTGGCTTCTGGGTCATGACTACACTGGGCTGCTTGGACGACAGGAGTGAAGGGAAGGTCTGGGAAGGTAGCACGTTGGCTTTGTTGGCTTGAGGCACAGATGCATCTTTGGGGGACTGTTTTGGGTTAAATGTGGAAACGTCCACAGTGCCGGCACACTCAGAGGGGTGACCTGTGGACCCTTGAAGCTGTTGCCTATCAAAGGCGTCCTTAGCATCCGTGTCAGCGGTATCTTGGTCACCGGAGTGCAGGAAGGCTGGCGGCTTAGCTTTGGGGGACTGAGAGGACATTTCCTGGGGAAGGCTGACACGCTCCCTGAGATCTGAGTGGGCTTCACTTCTCTTCTGTTGATGCGCTGAGTGACTGTGGTTCAAAGACGCATTCGTGAAAGTGGATGAATGTCCATGGCGGTTCGGAGAGGAGGAGGTGGTGGATGTCCTCGTAGGCTGGGAGGAGTAACCGTTACTAGAGGGGGCTTTCTGGCTTTGGGTGGACGCATAATGAACCTGGTTATGGAATGGAGGTTTGGTTGGTTTATCCGTGTTTGGCTGACCCTGATCTGACTGAGAGAAGTTGGCGTAAGCAGGAATGGGTAAAGGCTCAATGGCAAAGGGGTAAGGATTATTCACATCTTCGTAACTGCCCAGCATCCTCTGGATTCGAGTGGAAAGCTCATCCCCTTTGTTTGTCTACAAAAAGAAGGAGTTAACACTTAGTAATGATGACAGAGGACAAATATGTACAGTTTACAAATAATCTTAATCTTATCTGCACTGAAACACGTCTTACACTCCCTAACACTGCATCGCGCTGCTGATAAGAGCAGTATATTATAAGCCATATGACGCTCGTCAGAAATATTGGTTCAGTATCTTAAATCTTTACATAACTGTATCACTTATCATTGACACTGACATATCAGTGAACTGATAAATATTCAAAGTAAAAGGATTTAGGCAGTATCTGTAATTTGCAAATTAACTAATTTAACATTTGTCTAATTTGTTAATGAATTTCTCTCCAGAAATGATCCTCTGACTGTGTCAGGATAACCACCAACGTCCAAATGAGTTTATTAGAATGTTTACACACTGATTTGAGCCGCCTTCAGTTACAATCATGTGCTCACAGAAATTGAATCTACAGTAATTAAGCTTTACGAGCAGCAGCAAGTGATTCACTGACCTTATTTACCTTATTTACATAAAGGCTGCCTTCTCTTTTTCACTGTGTCGAGGCTGCTGGGGCCACTTGCAGCCTCAGAGGACACGTGCAGACACAACTTTCGGCAAAACAACAGTCCTGCCATCATCCCTACAAGTTTTAATTCAAATATAGTAAACTTCTTATTCATTGCTTCAAAATTTAGGCAGGCCTCTGTAGAGATTCCTCACACGTTGTACTTGAAATGCAAGACTAGTGCTGCATAATTCTGAAAACATATGTAATGGCAATTATTTTGACTAATCCAATGCAATTCCAATATGATTTGCAACATTAGAAGCAATGATATTTATATTATTATTCATATTTTCAGTGGAAAAGATGCAAGTATTGCAAGTATTGTGCCAAACTATGCTATTCTTTTAAATCTGTAGACTGTAACATGTGATGTGCAGGCCAGTACATCTCTGCAGATCAGCAATATAAAATATAAAATACTTATACTTAAATACTTAATACTTATAAAATACTACTTTTAACTCAAGTTCTTAGGATTTGAACATTGCTGTATCGTGATTTAGTTGTTCAGCCCTAAACAAATCATCTCCTATTGAACCTTTACAACATCTAAAACAAAAGACAAAGAGCATCTTATTATGCACAACAACTGCACTAGAAGCTCTATTAGAGGCTACAACATTGTTTACATGCAAATGGACCTGAACTGTCTGAACCAATCTGCCAATGGACTAATCGACATTGTCATCATTCAGCATTTCATTCCCACTAATGTGAGTCTTTACCTTGTATGGTTCCCCAAAGAGTGGCACGTTCTCAGCGTTGAGTTCTTTGGCTTGGCTTGTTTCTTGGTTCCTCTGTTCCCATGCTCGGAGGCGAAGAAGGTTCCTTTCTTCATTGTACACGCTGTAGAACAATATAAAAGACAGACAGGTCTTAGAAATCAGAACACTAAATGCAATTATCCAGTTAAAACAGCCTGTTCATTACATCTGGTTTTTGTTTTTTTTTAGATTTTCTTTGCTTTTAAACATCAAATTACTGCGACTGAACTCTTTGATGAAACCAGTTTTGGCTTTAGACACACAAAAATTTAAAAAGGACTGCTAATTTATGGCATCTTGTAACGGACTTATCCACCCCGGGGGCAGAGCGGCAGTGTCTAATGGGAGAAGACAGTGCCCATCATATCAACAGACAAGTGTAATTAGACTCACAGATGCCATGAGGATTCACCACAACATTCACATCTGTTCTTTCCAGTCCCTAAAGATGGCAGGCCACCCATGCAGACATCAGACAGATGATTACCAGTACTAGTTCTGAGATATGATGCCAAAAGCAGAAACAGCTTGTTTACTATAGTGAGTTATGTTGTATAACTCCAGGGGATCAGATTTAATTCTTTTAATATACTAAAAAAACCCCATTTATCTTCATTTTAACATTTTGCAGTTTTCTTCCCAAAAGCAGCACTGATCATCCACAGCAACCCCCAATGGGATGCTTCCATGGCAACAAGTGGAGCGGCAGCAGATTTGGGATTGAGCCAAACAGATGAGCACTTGCTCATTAATTTAGCAGAGAGACTGGTCAAATTACTGATAGAGCACAACCTGGCACTGGCCAGTTGTGCTGTATCAGTACTAACCACGGCTAAAGCAACATACACACCAGTCCTCTAAAACAAGCAAGAAAGTTGAATAATTAGTGATGCTGACACATAAAGTGTCCAGATTTAGCACTCACACAGTGATTCAATCTTAATATAGTATCAAACTCTAATAATTTAAGAATTAGTTACATCTGCACTAACACTGTATACAATAGATGAGCTCAACAATAACCTGTAAGGACCAATGTCGGCTGGTTTGAGCAGTCTAGATTTCCTGAGTTTAAACCTAATTATAATTCACTGACAGATTATGAATGCCAGATTAAATGGTGCAAACAAAATGTACATTGACAACATCAGACAATAACTCACAGAAGAAAGCAGTTTTGATAGTGAAAAAATAAAAAACACAATGGATAAACATGTTTTCCTCTTCATTGTCCCCATCGTTGCACAAGGTAGCCGCCGACCACTTGGTTTCTAAACAACTTCAAAAGTAACCTTGGTTTCAGGCTCCTCATTCATACCAAAAACTAGGCTCTCTCACTAAATTGCAACTTTCAATAAACCAGAGTACAACAACTGTGACAGCCACAAGGACCTCAAGAACATTTAGGGACAATGTACTTTTAAAGGCCATCTCAAAACACAGGCCCACACTGTTTTATAGATGTAAAGTCTCTGGCACAGTTTGGCTGTGTCACAGAGGGGAGGTGTAGCGTCCTGGTTTGATATCAGCTCTTAGGCAACGACGAGACAGACGAGAGCCACTAGGGACAGGAGCAGCTTAAAAAGAAGTGAGCGAGTAACTTATGTGGGGTTTTCAGAAAATTAGAATAAATAGTAACTCCTGGACAAATACAAATAAATGGAAACTTCTTTTTGCAAATCTAATGCTCTAAGACTAATGGAAATGAACAAATGTAACTTTTATCATAAATTGATTAGATTGTCAACAGTCTTCACGTCCTCTTCCACAAATCTGGACAGTTCCAACTTAGCAGTACAGTAACCAGCTTAACTTGTTACTGTTCTCAAAAGAGGTACACATATACTTGATTATACCTATGTAATGATTTAATGATGTTTCATTACTGTCATGCTCAAGACTGAGTAATTCTTGTGTAATTTTGCTGTCATTGCACTCTTCCTTTGTGAGGGTGTAACCTTCCGAAAAATAGTTTCATTATGTATTTTCAAGACTTGGACAATGCATGTGATAAGACAGCTTCTGTTTGCATGAAGAGGACTGTAAAAGTAAAGCAATCTGCTTTTCCCTCAGACTAATACCAGTGTATAACATAAAATGCATTAGCAGCCCAAAGCCAAAACCAATATAAAGCTACTTTCTACATTTATTTGCCTTTAAAACTCCCACTCTCTTTGTAATTAGTCTGCAATAGATGGCCAGGATCTTGTCTGTCAGCTTTAATCCTCATATTTATATCCAATAACTCAGAAGCTGCCAGTGACAGTCTGCAAAAAAGTTAAAGTCACATCATTATATGATAACAAATATGAATGTTGGTGATGGTAATAATGCCTTTAAGTGAAGACAGTAAAAAGAAAGATGTCATTGTCAACAGAGTGAGTAACTTTTGTGCATTTCTTCTGCTCAGATAATTATGGGATAAGTTATATGTTGATGGTAGAAAAGTAAGTAAAGCAGCAACTAACACAAAATATCAGGTATAAACATCGCAGCCCCAGTTGACCAGCTGGTTAAAAAAAAAAAAAAAAAAAAATCACATCAGCCTGCTCTTTCCAGCTGATTCCGCCTCCTCCACAAACTGCTTATCAAGCTAAAAAAAAAACCTGCATGTCACTTTCACATGAACTAGAGAAATTTACTAAAGGCACGCCACCTTCCTTCAGCTACTTTCATGGAGTTTCACAGTAAATCTTTACTTAAAAGACGCGTCAAGTGCGCTGCTAGTGAGCCGGCTAACCATATCGAGCTAATTAGCATTCGGTCCGGCTGTGGACCTAGCGTCCAGCTAGCTAGCGGGCTAGCTAGACGCTGCTAGCCGCAGCTGTGTCCGCCTACCTCGGCTGAGATGCCATGGTGCGCCTCTCACAACAACCAAAGTTGGTTGTCATGTGTTTCTGACAGTCCTCACTGCAATGTCCTCCTCGCTCGGTCACATTGTTTACCGGTAAAGATACTTAACAGTTAATTAAAATGGCTTTCAGGCCGCCGTAGTTTTGATAGTTGTCTGCTAACCGTCCGTGTTTGGGTTGTCCACACTCTGTCTGCCTACTGGATTGTTCTACTCTATTCAGCCACCCGGGGACCAAAGCTCTGTTTTATACACTCAATGCAGCGCAACCTCGTCGGAAAACACCTCCAATGCGTTTGTGTTGCTGTTGTAATTGTTAATACGTTGTAAACATAACGAATGAGTGCATTGATATATATATTATTTATTGTGTTTTCTTCATTACTACAGTTTGCCCAAACTTTGCACTATTACCCCTGCGTGACAGACATGGTACAGTCATCTGTGCCTGGATATGTTTTTACTCTGATCCGTTTCTTCACGAAAAGTTCAAACTTTTTGATGCATATAGGCTGATTTTAAGCTGTTAATGTGCCAATAACCTTAATTTGAAGTGACTGTTGACAGACTGCAGAAAAAATAAATTTGTGACCTAAAATAAAGAATGATCAAAACACAAATAGACTGCAATAAGAGCTGAAAATTGAGCCTCAAAGAGGCAGTAAAGGGTAATTTTTAACCATGTGTTGCCTACATTAGGATGATATTAACAGTAATGAGGAACACTAGTAATATTTAAGCAACCACCAATTTAAAAAGTTATCCTTTATTGGATCATTAAAAAAAGTATAAATATGCAAACATTATTAGGAAGCAATGCCCGTTTTGACAGGATTGCATTTATTTAAAGCACGTTTATACTTCTGGCAGTCCACTCTGATACCTTACACACAATCACCACGATCTCCCTAAAGGCAGTTCCTGCTGTTCTTTTCCAGCTAATTTGCTAGACTGTTTGATTAGACATCTTGTGACTGATAAAATCATTTTATTTCACTGGCATCCCATTTGTATGAATCAGAAAAACAGTCTTCTGCTGGAAAAAATAGCTTTAATTTGAGAAAAACAATTAGTGGCCACATGTAATGGTAAATGGTGACATCATGCTATTGTTTTATTGCCATTTAAAAGCTGAATCTAATTTAACAAGGACAGTTGGATGAGGTATGTGAAATTAATTGTGGGTTCATCATGAAACACATTTACTTTCAATAACCTGAAATGGTACGAAAACTATCCATGTTTTAAATAAGAAATTAATAATAAGAGTATCGGTCACACCCTTTTAATGATTGATGTAGACGCCTTACCTGTTTCCAGCTACAATGCAGGACCTCTGGACATTGGCAGTGATTCACTCTCCTGCCTAGAAACAATAAGACAGATTATAAAGTCTTCTGACTCACTCTGGCACCTCTGTGCCAGTTTTCATGAGCGCGTTCAGATTCGATGACACAGAGGCAAAACTGGCTCCGATGTCTCCTGCAGGTTTCACAGCTTAGCCTGCAGCAGAAAAAAGATGATTCATCATTAGCACATTTCAGCAAGCCATCTACTGTAGGATGGCCATGCTGATAACAGTTTTGTCTGGGTTGAAAAATCAAGTAATTACGTCTGTGTGCCCTCTTAAAATATGAAGTGCTCTCTAGAGTAACCATCCAGTGGAGAAAACATCATGCAACCCAATCTAGGGTGACCTTTCAACAGAGAAAATGTGATGTAGCAAACTAATGGGTGCTTGAAATAGAGGAAATAAAATGCATTTTCCTCTAAGATTCACCTCTAGTAGATAAAATATGATGCAGTGCACTAATGTTTGCACTTAAAGTCGAGAGAATGTACTGCAATTCTCCCTAGGGTGCCCCAATGGTTGGGAAAATGTGATGCCGTAAAATGGAGAAAACATCATGCACTTTCTCATATGGTGATGCCTCCAGTTGGGAAAATGCAATGCAGTGCACAAATGCATGCACTTATGGACAAAACACAGTGTAATTCTCTTTTAGGTCAACCACCCAGTGGAGAAAATGTGACACAATGAATTTGTGTTTGTACTTAAAATGGAGAAAATTTTAGGGGGGCCGTTTTAGTGGAGAAAATGCAGTGCAATTTATGCTGGAAGGGAGTTTTTAAGCGTTTCACTTTTAATGCATCACAACTTTCTGCATGCTGCCTCTCAGACAGCCTGAGTCCACCCTTATCTGTGTGTTCCTGCTGGAGCGTGGACATCAACACGTGTATGACTGAATGCAGGCCTGTGCATGAAACGTTTCTGCACTGTGGCTCTGCTGTCGGTTATTGGACACTCACCCTGGGTGGTTATGTTATGCTGCTAGTGGCTGTCTGCCAGCTGAGCACACCGACATCATACTCCTTCATTTAGACCTAACTGGAGGCTCAGGACAGCTTAATGGACCATGAGATTGTAGACATATACCAAAACAGTGACTGTGATATGCAGTATACCACTATATCGTCATTAAAAACTACAAGAACGTTAGAAGAAACATGACTTTTGTGACTTTTTAAAGTATTTTAAAGTCTTTTTAAAGTTCTAGGCTCACTAACTCACTCAAATGCGTGCCATAATATTCAGGTTACCCGATAGGGTGACAAGCTTGATATGGACAGAGATGTGGGCCTAACTGAAAAGTTAAAACAGCTGACAGCTACACATCAAAGTGGATTTGGACATATGGGTAAAGTTGTACTGATCACACAGTATTTATTAAGGAAACTGCACACATCTGAGGTTTAGTTTAGTACATTTACAGAAAGGATTGATTGATTGGTTAACATTGTGTGAAATGTCTCAGATATGAAAAAAACACAAAGATCACATTGGATGCTTTAACTGTTTTCACCTCAGGTTTTATATACAAGCACATGACACTCCCCTTTAACAAGCGTGCCATCCAGAGGCGACAAGGTGTGCGGGGTTGCAATCTGATACGTCTATTAGGTTAAGTAATAACCACTAGGTGTCACTGGTGGTGCAGGATTGAACAGAACAGGCTGAGATGATTCTGGCCACACAACCAGGAGCAGGTGAAATGAGTCTTTGGTAAATTATTGAAACACATACAGATTGTGTAGTCACTAGAGCAGCACATACAGACACACTACAGAAGTGTACAATTATCAGACAAGCACATAGAGGATGCACTCTGCACATATTGTACTGTATAGTAGTATATCGTCTTTACATTGCACAGACTTTGTAATATCCATATTTATGTGCTGTAGATGTGCTTATTCTGTGTTGCTGTTAACTGTAATGGGGGTTGGGTTTGCATCAATAGGTTCTCATTTACAATTTCCACATGATGTTACAATAAAAACACTTAAAACCATTAACATCTCATATTTACATTCTTCATTTAAGTGAGAATGTTGGCATCACTCATGTACCTTTGAATAAATCCAGCAGGGTTGTGCAGGTTTTCTGGGAACCTGTCTTAGTGCTATACGAAGTCGAATTCATACATAGTGCAAAGTGATCCACATCAATCTTCACAACTAAAACAAGAAACTAAAGGCGTACAGTCACATAAAGGTAAACTAAAAGCAGGTTTTCATCTGTTCTGATTCTTAAATATCCCAATTAAACTGAAAAGCATAACATAAGAACTGAATGCATCTACCTCAGTGTGTTATTTAATTGGTAATTTGTATAACAAGTGCAGAAACTTCAGTAAAGCTTTGAGTGTGGCAGTGACAAAAAACAAAAATCAACATGAATATAAAACTTAATTCTCCTTAAATGCATCTGTATGTAAATCTATGCAAACATTAGTGCACTGCATCATCTGAAAACCAAACAGAAGAGCAGACGAATAGCTGCAGAGTGCATTGATATACTCATATTTTCTGATTCTGTATTAGTTCCACAGTAGCTGTTACTATGTCAGTCAAACGTCTGCATTCAGATGAGCTTTTAAGCATCGCTCCTAAGCCATTTATGTTAAATCAGCTTCACTGCAAACAATGTTCTGATGGTCACTGATCTTCAAAGATTTTACAATGGTGGAATGTAACTCAAGTATTGTACTTAAGTGCAAATTTAAGACACTTGCACTTTACTTATTTAGGCTATTTTCATTTTCTGCTACTTTATTTTTGGCCTCAAATAAATTTCAGAGGGAAATATTGTTCATATTACTCAATTATACTCCATTTGCATACAAAAACATATAAAAAACTTATGAAATATAATTTTAACAGATTAAACTAACTGACTGTATACATAAACTGTGCACTTAATTCAGTTTTTATGCAAAAATGCCAAATATTTAATGGTTCCAGCTTCAGAGATGAGAAACTGCTGCTTTTGCTTGATAATTTAGTGGATTTGGATAAAACAAACATAGAAAAGGAGTCACTATGGGCTCGCCATCACAGCTGGGATAGTTGTAACAACGGTTCTCACCATTGTAAGAATTTTTACAACAAGCAATCGATTAAATGAGAAAATTCTCAGCACAGCTTTGCATTCATTCATCAGTGAACTTTTACCCTCCACCTTCTTGGTTGGACTGGTTTGGATTTCTCTGCCAGAAAGTGACCAGATAGGGAGGACATTTGAGAACTTTGTCCTGCAGGAGGTTATCCTGGACAATGACTTGTACGCAGAATGAAGTTCCCGCCGCCTCTGTGCTGAAGTGCTGTGTGACGTCATAACGCAGGCCACAGTCCTCTGCGATTGTGGTGGGGCTCTTGTGTGCATGCAGCGTGGCAGCGCCGGGGGCACTGGGGGCAGTGGTTTTGACTTCAAGCATCTCATGTCTAACTGAAGATATATCCACAGGCAAAACCACGTAGGCGTGCTGAAAGCTCTCTCCAATGGTGCACTTGAGCTCTGCAGACCAACAGTATTCCCCGACTTCTCCTGGGAAGAGAGACTGATTTATGAAGGCCAATGCACAGCAGAACAACTTTATATCAGTCATGCAGAGATGCCCTTTCACTGATTCACTTGGTAAACACACATATGTAAAGATATTTCATTTTGCAGCATCCGGCAGCTGAAAAGGTTAGAAAACAGCTCCTTCTTACCTTCTGTTGCATCTTTAAGCCGTATATTACGATTATCCTGAAGCTGCAGTTTTCTGACGTAGGTCATGCCGGTGCACTCCATCAAACAGTCCGTTACTTGTGTCACAATGCTGGGGTTCAGTTTCAGCAGCGTTTCCTTCTCTGAGCACTCAATTGCCCCGACAGCCAGCAGAAACGGGGACAGTATGCCAAAAGACACCCACACAATGAGATACCTTGACATTCTGTCCAGTATCACTGAGTCATAAAGCTGCTGGCTTCGTAGGACTATACGCTCAGGTCTTGCTGTCCTCTTTGAGAGCTGTTGTTGTGCTGCTGTCCAGGATCAGTCTCTTACCCACACAACTTGAGATTCATCAATCAAGTTTACACTGCAGGAAGGAAAAAGAGATAAAAGTGTGCATGCAGAGCAACTGAAAACGCTGAAGACTTCTTAAAAGTGCGCAACATGTTGCTCGCCCCCTCACCAGTGTCTGGTTTTCTGGGGTACAGTGCCAACATTTCTTCCTCTGCTGTTTTCCTCCCTCTAGACTTAACATTCAACTGTCTGACAGGCGTAAAATCCTGAAATGCTTCTACAATATAACGCTCTTTCCAAGAATCACATTGACTTCAGTCCAGAATAACCAAGTGAAGGCAAAGAAAAAGAAGCTGATTTTCAATCATCTTTATTCAAATATTTGTAAGTAAGAAATCAGTATATCGGTATATCAGTACAAATGATTAAGATTTCATATCAGGGTAAATAGCACAATAACACACTTTGCATTTGATCTAAATATATTGATGAACTTGAGGTGATACATCACTCTGATAGGCAGTAGTCCACTGCCTATCAGAGTGAATAATACTTGAACGGTGAGGTAATTTTGTAAAGTGAGTGACAAAAACACACAAAATATGGGAAATCATGAGTAAAGAGTAAAATAAAAAATAAAAACATGAACTCTGCAGTTATAAATGTGTATAAAAGCGCACATTGTGTAAATCAAACAAGATGTTTCGGATTCATACATGAAACACTGAAAAGCATTAAAGGTATAAACCTGAATCTTTGCTCCATCGTTTGAAAATACACACACACAAAAAATCAACTGGCCAATTTTTTTTTGGTTTAAATCACAATTTACACATTATTTCATGTGGATTATATTCTTTTTTCAGTGATATATATAAAAAAGCAAGGTTGTGATTCATTTGATTTTGCCATATTTTCTCATGTGGCTTAGCGTGTTCATCGCACGCCAACAAGCAGTTTGATTGTCTACTATGAAATGTTTGTGGGGGGGGTTTGCAGGGCAACGTTGTTTCCTTTATCTTTTCTAGTTGAAACACGAAAATGGAGCACGTCCAATGGGCGTTGGTGGAAAAGCACAGCACAGATGTTGCTCATACCTAGGAGGAAATAGTTGCAGGCAGTTTAGCTGGTGAACACAAATATCTCCTACTACTCTTTCCGCAAAACGGCAAGCACATTATTCATTCAAAATCACAATTATGTCTTTTTTTGTTTGACCTCAGGTTGCCTGTTGGAGAGGAGGGTGTTGTTTCACAGATCAGAAAAGAGACAACTGGCCTGTGTGAGCCTTTGGCTCCGGACAGGCTCACATTTTTGAAGGGAACACTCAGTAACAGTTAGCTGCTGTAAATAGCGCTCTGCACTCATGAGATATATTTAAAGATAAACGGGCAGCATGGATCACCCGAGCGTCAGCTACACTTCACATCCAGCTCCTTTCGAGTAAAAACGCTTTAATTTACCTGCAGAAATGCATTTTTATTGATCATCTTTAAGCTTAACTGTCAATAAAACACAGCTATACACAAATGGAGATTGAGATTAGTTGTTCAGTTATCTCATCTGTTTTAACACTTAAGTAGTAATCGATCACTTTTATGCTGGCTCAACAAATCTGTGCTGGCACTCTCTGGTTTGAAGAGAGAAACAGGAATGTAAAACTGAGGGAAGCTTTGCTTTGGTTCCCATGCTCAGTGTTGAACACACACTGCAGGGATCTAAGATAACACCAGTGAAATAGTCAATAAATCAGAATCAGTGTTTGTGAGGCCTGTGGCTCACAGATGTCACATACTGACGACGATGAATCAAACTTCAGTCTTCGCTGGGTGGACGGATGCTGTCACCTCCACAGCCGCAGCTGTGGGTCAGCTGCACGGAGGAAATGATGACAGCGCTGGATTCATCAACGTAGACGACAGGCACCATTTCCTGGGAGGTGGGCTGACAGCAAGGCATCTGGACCTGCAGGAGCACCAATGTTTTGATGTTTCAAAACTGAAGAATTAATAGACATGTTCACTGGCTGCAGAGAAGAAAATGCAAATATCTGTTGCCTCCTTCAGTGAGGGTGTTAATTGCAAATACAGATAATAAAAAAAAATAATAATAAAAAATCCAATACCAATGCAATAACATGATTTGAATTGTAATAATTATGTGCACTCATTCTGCCACAGTTCAACCATCTTCTCTTTTCTATTACACACATCATTAGTATCTGACCTACTCTGGGGAGTGCCTGAGCTTGTACCTGGCACAGTACATTTATGTTGGCAGAGACATACACCAGGTGTATCTACTGGCAACTGTGCAACTGTGTGAGAGCGCACTGATTGAGACAATTCAGAGGCAAATACTGTACGTTTAACTGCGCAGCATATATCTGACCAGTGTATTTCAAACAAAACATGTTCACCTGATAAAATATGATGATTTCTTTATAGATGATACCACCTTACAGTTTACAAAGCCACTTACTCGTAATTGGGGTTATTTTGCCATTTAAATGTCTCAGAGCAACATACCTGTGAGTCTGCATCCTGGGCATTGGTGTGGGATGTTGGACACTGCACAGTGTTCTCCTCAGGGTTGCAGAGTGCACAGTGAACAACGGTAATGCTGGCAGGATGGATCACCCAGCTGTCCCATCCCAGATCTGGTCAGCATAATAATGGATTTTACACATATTTGCAATATTTCTTTGTGTTTAAGCACCTGTTAATGTGCACACACACAAAGTGTTGCATACCTTTCATGAAGATCTCAGAGGCCACGGAGCAGCAATTCATGCTTGCACTGTTTCCACCATCAGGTGTCACAGAGACCAAAGGAACTGGAAGGACATAGTTAAAAGAGAGTGAGTTTGACCTTTTGCTGGACTTTTAGCGAAGCCATTCACACTATGGTGCATGCTTTCTATGAATTATGTGGCTCTCTTACCCACAGCGTCCGAGGCTCTATCAGCAATGTTGCTGAAGGTGCTCCTCCATTGCTCTCTGACTCCGTCCAGCCCTCCAGCAGGCAGCTGAGGCTCAACCTGCAGGTTGAGAGCCCTGAGGAGGCCCTTCCTGGTGGACTGCAATGACTCACCATGGCACCTGGACATCACATAGCACTCCAGTTACTTAAACAACACAAAATGATTCAATAGAAACATAAAGACACTGAAAATATCATTGAATAAAAATAAGCTACTGTTTAAACACTTGATCAAGGACTTTAAATATTGGTCTTTAAATAAACTGTGGGTGCACTTTACAGATATTAAGCTGTGTTATTGGTTAAACTGCTTAAGAATAAACAGAACAGTGTCTCTGTGCAACATTCAGATGAGGCCAAATGGTCAAAGCGACTCTGCACCACACACAGAATTTCAATTGAGCCTGTGTATAAAGGCCTCAGCATGCAGGATCAACAGATTACAACATGCAATCTGATAGGCAAGTCTGGTGCACTGAGGCTATTTTAAAAATAACATAACCACTGTGACCTAGCAAGATGTTTCACAATTATTTTGGCAGTCTTGAGGTCAATGGTTTCAGATGTTCCCTGCATATAAAAAAATATAATAATGTTACTACTGATATTGTGCAGGCATACAAAGTGCTGGACAAAGAAGTTTGATACTGACCTGCGAAGATGGGAACCAGAAGAGTTTGCAGAGGCTGCAGGTTCTTCCTTTGGTGGCTGCAAGATAAATGCAATCACCACTGAAGAGCCCAGAAGCATCATCAAGAAAATGAATGTAAAGGACATGGTGCATGAATTGGAAGGTCAATCAGATCAACTGGAGTCAGGCTCGAGGTGGGCGAAGGCTGCAGTTGATTCGGTGCGTCTGGTTGGATGAGGAGATAGGAGTGACCAGACAGTGATGCTGCGCTAGGTATTGTTTGTCCGGGCCTGGGAACCTGGGTTTTTATCTTCCTGTGCTCCGGCTCGGCCTTGAGATACTTAACATTGTTGTCTTGTCCCCTGTGAACGAGTACACGGAGGATGATCCAACAGAGAAAGAAGGAGAGACTAATACACCCAAGACAAACAGACAGGAATGAGTGGGAGGGAGGCAAGTACGTAAAATATATAGGCACACCGTATGACGACATGCATATCGTTTAGTTACAGCGCTGATGCAAAACCAGGAGACACTAAACATGAGATCGACAGATAAACGATAAAACAACAGCCCACGGTCTGAAAACCATCTCCAGTCTCACTCATACTCAGCCCCCACTTTATTAGGTACACCTGTACATTTAAATCCATCACAACAGCCCTGCTTTAACATCTGCTATTACAAATCTCATTATGTTGGCTGACCTGTTACAGAGGTCATCCTTACGGGTGATGCATTATACGGTTCATGTGTTGTTTCTATGTCTTTGTCCTCCCTATTTACATGCGCTACTTATGACCTCAGTGTTAAAACACAGGATGAAGTTAACACCTGTATTAGCATGCGTGAGAGAGTACAGGTGTACCTAATAAAGTGGACACTGAGGGTATATTCTGTGTCACCTCTTCAGTGGAGCTTCATTATGTTAATATTCAAACTTATGTGCTGCACTGTGCCATAAAATAAATAATATTTTGGTGTCTTGTGATTCATTTTGTACATATTTCATGTAAATATTAACTTTGTGTGTGTGTGTATATATATATTAAGCTTTGCAGTATTGAGAGTTTATTTTATAAGGGACAAAGTCTCAATACAACTGAATTTTCTTCAGGCTTAATAAAGTATCTATCTATCTTTACAAACACAACCATACATACATATACAAGTACTGGTACAACAGATTAGTATTATTCTATCTAATATCTATTAATAATACTATTATACCAACACTAATTCACATTCAGAGCCACCAAAACATCTGATACAACAGTTAAGTGAGGTATTTTTTATCTTTTAATCTCTAAATCCAGAGGATCATGGTAAGAAAATGGTGAGTGCCTCTTTTTGTGTTAATCAATAATAGACCACAAAGCTATAAAACACAAGCTGCCCATTCATTTCTGTATACGAGCAGTTATCAGTCTCTATTACAACTCCCATTTTCTTTGGACTGACATGAAAGGCAGAAATCTCTGCTGATAAACATAAGACCAACATTATTCCCCTGCAGTTGTCATTCAAGGACGGGACCTGGGGGGAAGAAATGTTACACCAACGGGTGCTGCAGGTGATATTAACGTCTGAAAGCCCAGAGCAAGCAAAGCTTGGCAGCACTGACGGTGGTGTGAGCCAGCGACGGGCCAGAGGCACGCAAGGAATGGTAACTTCAAGCCCTCAGGTGCCCTCTCCTTCGAGTCCTCACCGTGGCCTAAACTGGATCACAGCAAAACATTCCCATGTAGCCCACAACATGCAGTTTATCTGCTCGCAGCGGATATCAAACCATAATTCATCAACAGTGCCACAGGAATGCTTGGTGCAAGCTGATACAGGACATGCAACACCTGGATGATTCTGAAGTGGAGATTAGATTCATTGCAGCAGAAAGAGAGAGAAAATAGCTAAAAATAGCTTTCTTAGTGCATGCATCGAAGAAAACACTGACTTTGCATAAGTAATTAAATTAAAAGGAGGATATTTGATTTTGTCATAATGTTTTCTTCATTAAACTAAAATAAATATCACATATAAGCTAATATATTGTCTAGTTGGGGTCCCTTGTCACATTTCTGAAGTGCACATTTCTAAACTTCCAACACTGCTTCTTTTAAACAAGAATATGATTTATCCAATATCATATTCTTTGTTTAGTGGGAACCACTAATCAAATGTGAGTGTGTATAAAGGAGTTAAAACTAGTTTAATGAGTTATAAGAGTAAAATGCTACTTCATCATATAGCCATCATACCTAATGAGGTGATAGCTAATTTGAGTTTTAATGTTTTAATAACCCTACTTAGTGGTTAACCTTTAAGCTAACGTTAGCTTGCTAACTTCCGTTTACAATATCAACCTATCTTTTGGCTAGCTTTAGCATGAATTCACGAATGATAGCGCAGTAAAGACTTTAAATATTCAATGTTACGTCTGCAAGAAATGCTGTGTAAAGTTAGATTTCAAAGGCAAGGCTTTTCTTTCAGCGTCTGCCACAAATGGTGATAATAGGTTTGCCTAAAATCAGAAGCTTCAGTTGTGTATTTTGACACTGATGTTACATAAAATGATGTACAATTTGCTACATTCAGTCAATTAGTAACTCTGGTTATTTTTTACACATCAGTTAACTTATGTAGGAGTCCGTCTAAAATGGTTGGTTGGAGCTGTTGGGACTCTCCTCTACAGCGATACTGCAGCAAGCCGCCAACCGCCCATTCAGAACAGGCACAACACCAGCAACGTGTGATATGAACTTGCGTAAAGATGTCCTACAGGTCTCAACAACACCGCGAGCACTCAATCTCAGGTTTTAATTTGTCATCAGGTCTCGACTTCTCGGTGCTGGAAAACTTTCAGGACAAATAAATCATATATCAAGAGTTTCACGGGTGAAATAACGATTGTTACGACATGCACACGCAGATTTAGAAAGAAAGAATTCAATTATGCCGCAAATTAAATTCTGTATGTGTCACTCTGTACCTGATATACGTATTCCTCACCTGCTGTAGGTTTCCACTGTTGTCCAAAATCTGTGTAATATGTATCATAGTGGTTACATATTTAACTTTAATGTAACACAAAATTAATTTACATTACATTTAAGATACATACATTGCTCCTTTCCCCACCTTTATCTCTTTTTATCTATTCTATATCTTAGATTGCATGCATTTATTTCTTTTTGCTATATTCATTCTTACATTAAGTATATATTTATGCATAAATGTATATGTTTATATTTACATACAATATACAGGGACTGCGACTGATGCATCATTTACTGCTACAGTATATGTGAAACACTGTATCACCAAGCTGTTTTGGGAAATTATTATTATTATTTAAATGACACCATATATCAGGAAGTTACCATTTTTTAACATTGACATATTTGGTTGTAAACTGTTGTGTCATCAAGTAACATGGTCGACAAATTGTTGGATTTGGTCTTTTAATGGGATTTATTGACACTAACCAAAAGAAGCCATATCTCTTACATGCATGCACACATGCACGTGCACCTAAGGTCACTGTGGGATTGTACAGCTTTTGACTTGACTTTGAATAACCAGGCATGAATGAGTGGAGTCCTTGAGTATCACACGTCTCCCACCACTTCCTTGTCGTAGTGCTACCGGGAGTCACACCTGGTCCTGGCCGGGATCACAAAGAGCCTTTATACACAGCTGAAGGACTGTGGAGGATGCAAGCTGCAGATGTTCCACAAGCAGACAACCCTGACGACCTTCCTGAAATATATTTCAACACACAAATGTTTGGTTTTTTTAAAAAAAGACATTTATTTTTCATCACTGTTTAATCTAATGTGGAAAAATGTGGTAGGATTAATGTAGCAAGCCGGAGAAGCTACATTAACAAATAGCCACATGTGGGAAACAGGAGATAAAGTTCAAAACACATGTCAACGCGCAGCAAGATTACTGCAGAGAAGACTTACTGCGACAGTGTATAAATATTATATAAGTATGCATGAAATCCTGCTATATGTGTAATGGATCTATCTATTTATTTATCTGTCTTTCCAATAAATCTCTCTATATATTACTTTATGTAATTTCTAGATAGATAGATAGACAGAAGCAGAATTGCAACTGGACACAATATGCTACATAAATTACTTAATTAGTGAATTCAGAAACATGTCTGCATTTGTTGAGAACAGACAAGCCAGAGGTCAATTAACTGCTAATGGAGATAGAAAGAGAATATTGTCGTTTACGGTTGAGTCATGGTGATGACACAGGTCTTGAGCCAAAGCCAACGCAAAACCTCCTTTCAAAACAGTTGCTGCCCTTTATCAGAGCCCTCATCCGTTTAATCAACGTAGATGCCAGCCGTAGTAAAGTTTAATCCTAATCCACTTTCATCTTGTTTTGTTTAAACGATCACGAGGCCCGTCCAAGACACTTGGCTCGGCTACTCACAAGCCGTCGGCTCGTGTGTGTTTGTGATGACTGAGAGCGTGTGGCTGCAGAGTTGAGACGTCCAATTACAACTTTGAACCCACTGGGAACTGTGCTGCTGTGCCTGGGAAATGGAAAAGTCTGTGAGATAAAGTGAACCTGAACTGAGCTTAAATTGGGACAGTGTGACTGGTATGACTGTTGAGAAACTGACAGGATGTCTTCAGAGATACTGATGCAGTGAGGGGTGGTAATGAAAGAGCGGTAACGAGTTACCAGGTAAGATTTCTTTGAGCCAATCTGTTGCTTTGTTTTTATTTAGCTGTGGATTGTCCTGTTTTAAATATATATATATATATTTTTAAGACTATGTTTAATAGGCCCTTCAGATGTCAAATTAAACACTAAAGTGCTTATTCTATCAATTTGTACACAATTGAAACACATGCATTAATTATAAACAATAATAATTGGTCTGTTCTTAATGAATACAGTGAATTGTAAATGTAATTTGGATGGATATTGATTTTTTTTAACATAACGATATGTGGAGAAGCAGATATGGTAACATGAAAATTTGCTATATTGTATCTAGAGGTCTGTTATTGCATTACTCCTGGTTTGCAAAACACAAGGTCAGACATCTCACATTCTCACATGAAAGTATCTTTGTCTTTGACAGTGAAAACAGCAAAGGGTCATGGGATGCGGCATGGGAAAATCACAACTACAGCTGAAGAAATGCGACAGAGGTGTGGCTTTTATCTCAATCATTCTGGCAAAAAGTCAAGAACTTTTCCTTTTCATTGCTGTAATTTAACATCATTGTCCTTACTGTCTTTGTCATTTTTAGTGAACATCTTAGTTCCAGGTAAATATGTGTTTTATTAATGTCTTCAGAGCTCATGTTCAAACCTATATTTGAAAAAACTTGAATTTAGCAATGTTTTTTAATGACTTTTGCTCATTTTTCATGCACTCTATGAAGCTGCCACTGGTAAGTCTTTCAGTATAGGTCTGACACAATGGATCAATGTATTGGTGGTACTTCCCTTTTCTCTCCCCATCATTAGCAATCAGAGCAGCCTTATTGATTCAGCGCTGGTACCGTCAGTATGTTGCCCGGCTGGAGATAAGACGAAGGTGCACGTGGAACATCTTCCAGTCTATTGAATATGCAGGAGAGCAGGACCAGATCAAGGTGAGGTCACACAGTTTGTAAAAAAAATAATATTAGCCCGTCTGTTAGCCAGTCTGCCACTTCAGTACCGACTGAAGTAACTCATAAAACTATTGAATTAATTGCCATTAAATTATAAACACATATTCATGGTCCCTTGAGGATGAATCATACTTACCATGGTGATCCCCTGACTTTTCCTGTGCTGCTATGAGGTTGACATTTGTTGTTTAGAGTAATATCTAACTTTATGGTCTTCTGACTTTGCCTCTGGAGCCACTTTGACAATGACAGTTTTGGATTTTAGTGAAAAATTGATTGCCATTAAATTGGATGCAAACATTCATGGACAATAGAGGATGAAGATGGTGAACATGGAAAACATCATACCTGCTAAACATTAACATACCTGTATTAAAATGCTAATGTTAGCATTTAGCTCAAAGCGCAGCACTGCAGAATGGTTAGCATATCTTAAAAGTCTTAGTGTCGTTCATTGATGTTTTGCAAATTAACCCTAATTTTAAAATTCTCTTTCGCCTGCAGCTTTACAACTTTTTTGGCTTCTTGATGGATCACTTCACCCCAGCCAGCAGTGAAAGTAATATTTAATTCAATGACTTGTAGATTTCTTTAGCCAAAGGTCAACTCTCTGCTGAGAAACGTAATGTGGCTGTCCGTTCTCACCCTCTTTGCTTTTAATGTAGGAAACCTGATTTCTCATATCTTTCGTAAGAATGAAATCTGCCGTGACATAGAGTGGGAGAGGTACTTTTGCTACAAGGATATTGAAGTACCTGACAGCTACAGTGGCCCCCATCTTACCTTCCCGATGACCTTCTGTGGGGTGTCAAAGCTGGTGGAGGCCTTCAAACACAAACAAGTAGGTGCCTGGGCATATATAGCACACTTATGGGATACTCAAAGAAGATATTAAGGCCCACATATGTAATGGTTGCCTTTTTTCTTTAGCAGTTTGTTTATTTCTGCTTGGTTTTTTCCGAGTAGCAGCTCCACGCTCGATACGTGCTGCAGCTTCTCGGAGAGACTTGGAGGCTCCTAAGGATTCTTCCAAATATCAATCAAGTCTCTGCCTGCCATACCAAGGAGATTACCATATGTGGTATGCAACAGCACACCTTTCCTGCACACCTTGTACTGCTGATATAGTTCTTAATGCCCTTCATGGTATGGTCACATATGTTAATGCATTATCATCTCTAACAGGCGATTTACATGGGCACCTTGAAGATCTGCTGCTGATATTCTATAAGGTATACGCAACACACAAGTCATCTAACTGTCAGACTGTGACGTTTGTTTAAGTTAACACATTTCACTTCACCTGCCCAGAATGGTTTGCCATCCTCTGAGAAACCGTATGTCTTCAATGGAGATTTTGTGGATCGTGGCAAAAACTCGTTGGAGATCCTGCTCATCCTGTTTGGATTCCTGCTGGTTTATCCCAATGATGTGCATCTGAACAGAGGGAACCACGAGGACCACATTGTCAACCTGAGGTACACCTGTCTGTAGAAGTCTGTACACTCCAATTTAGATTTTTCTTAGTTTTAACATTAAAATTAATTAAAGTGGGCATTTTCATCATCAAGCACTCAAGACACTGATTTGTGTATTGATCTTTTGTGTATCTATGATGTGTTTTTTCCAGATATGGTTTCACCAAAGAAGTTTTGGGAAAATATAGGGTAGGTCTTGTATATTTTTGGGCTTCTACCACATTTCTTTGACATCTTAACATCCAGATGTCCAATGATTAAAATCCTTAGTTGTTTTAAGAGATATTAATGCAAACATGTTGCATATTGTAAGAAGGTACAATATGCTTTAGAAATTTACAAATGCCTTCTGTAGGTATTATGCTATCACATATTAGACTGGGTTGTTAACTAGCATGATCGTATAAAATGACATTAAATGGGAATAGATACGTTGATTACAAAGCACACGCACTTCTATTTTCACCTCAGTTTGCATGATGTGGGTGACTGTGGCCACCCATTGAGGCCTAAAGTTTGGCCTGCAAAGTATCAAGAAACTGAATGAAGTTAACTTGTTAACAATAAGAACCAGACTTAAAACATATCAGCTGTGCTTTGCTACTGACAAAACGCTAACACACTAATGCTAAGCAAGTATGTTTAATATGTTAACCGTATTAGTTTAGCACTCGCTTAATAGCATTAAACACAAAGTGAAGCTGAGGGTGATGGACAAGTCATTAGTTTTTCTGGTTTTTGGTCATTGACCAAAGTAATGGACAAATAGAAATTTGAAACAGATGATTGCACAAAAAGCCAGAAGATCCCCAGAGTCATTGTTTGGGAGCCATGAATTTCAGTACAAAATGTGATGGCAATCCATCAAGTAGTTTCAGATATTTCACTCTGGACCAATGTTGAGGATTGACCAATGGTCCAAACTGCAGAAGTCACCAGAAGCTCAAATTTTTTTGCAGGTGCATGGCAAGAAGATCCTAAAGCTTCTCCAGAAGATCTTCAGCTGGCTCCCACTGGCCACAGTGATTGATCAGAAGGTGCTGATTGTGCATGGTGGGATCTCCGACACGACAGACCTGGACACGATAGCCAGAGTGGACAGACACAAAGTAAGAGAACCTTTCAGTGCCTTCAACATCAAGTGTATTAGGAGCATTTTACAGGTCATAAATTAAGAAATATTACCATGCTTGTGATAAATAACATGTGTATCTTTGTATTTGTGCAGTACGTGTCTGCTCTTAGGCCTCCCAAGCTGAGTCATCATCCAGTCAATGGCAACAAGGCTCAGACGATGGACAACAGGAACGGGCAAGCTGGTGGACCCGTGGAAGGCCGGCGGCGGGTGTGTTCTCTGACTTACTTCAGCTCGGCTGCAGCTCACAGACATGACCTCCCACGCCGCTCGCTCCACAGTCAGCCATTAAGCAGTCACCTCAACTGGTCAGTGGAAGAGGAACTGAAAAGGAGGCGCAGACTGGCTGGGTTTGACCAGTCCTACGGAGAACTGACAGAGTCTGACTCTGACTCAGACCCGGACTCTGGAGAAACAACAGAGACAGATGAGCATGAGTGGAAACAAGTCAGTGAATTTTGGTTTTAGGTAGTTGTTACAGTACAGTACAGATATTTGACTATACATAATAGATGTCATTGATTTGGTTTTTCAGATAGTGGACATTTTGTGGAGTGACCCAATGCCCCAAAACGGCTGCATTCCCAACGAGGTGCGAGGAGGAGGCTGCTATTGGGGGCCAGATGTCACAGAGGAGGTGTTGGGAAGGCACAATCTCCAGCTCGTCATCCGCTCCCATGAGTGCAAACAGGAAGGCTACGAGTTCTGCCACAATCGCATGGTAAGATCACAGATATACAAGAGGTAGAGGATTAAGGACTTGGGATTAAGAAGTAATGAGGTACATGTATGCATGTGGATGAGGATATTGGGTGATTGGTAGGAACACACTCAGGGAAACTTCAGGGCAGGTTGAGAACAGCAAGTATCTGATATGACATCAGATGTTAATGACTTCACAAAGGTCTTTATCATAACAAATCATCTCATTTTAGAAAATTTACAAACCATCTTCTGTTGCTTGCAGGTGCTGACTATATTTTCAGCATCTAACTACTACGAGGTTGGCAGCAACAGAGGAGCCTACATCAGAATGGGTCCCGATCTGGTCCCGCACTTCATTCAGTATCAGGCCAGCAGGACATCCAGAGAGCTCACCCTGAGACAAAGGTATACATACATAATGGCAAGGCTGCACAAAAGACATTGGGATTGTATTGACAAGATAATACCTTTGCATCGTAAAAGTGAAAATGCCTTTTTCTACCTTGTTCTTTGTCAGTGTTGGGTGGACGGAGAGATCAGCTCTGCGAGCTCTGAGAGAACAACTGTTTGTGCACAAGTCAGATCTCATCAGTGCCTTCCAGGAGTTTGATCCTAACAACACAGGTACCTACACCGAGCAACAGATGACAGAGGGTGTAAATCTAAACAGTAACTTCACCGTACATTTATGTCTGTGTCCCAGGGATGATCTCTCTAAGTCACTGGGCCAGTGCCACGGAGCGAGTACTGAATCTGGGTCTACCCTGGAGGGTGCTGCGCCCTCAGCTTGTCAGCAGCACCCACCACGGCATGGTGGACTACCAGAAGTGGATAAGGGAGCTCTCCATCACTGAGCCCAAACTAGAGGTCAGTCTTGTACAACTAGTGTTCACGTGTGTGTTTTGCTTGCATGTACCCTCAATCTGATACACGAACAGTTTTAAAATGATTGGTAAACTGATTTTGTCTCTTTCAGATCTCAGATAACAGTATCCTGGAGACTATGTACAAAAACCACTCCAACCTGGAAACCATCTTCCGAATCATAGACACAGATCACTCAGGTCAGTCAGCAGCTTAACGTGGATCTTAGACACTAGAATCTAGTGTCTAAGATCCACGTTAAGCCTACAAACTACAAGATCTAGTGACTAGATCTTGTAGTTTGTAGTCATCCTGGAGTCAACGTTTTATGGATATTGGACTAAAATATCCACAAATATTGGATGATTCAACAATAATTTGTACAAACATTCATGGTCTCCAGAGGAGGAATCCTACTGACTTTGGTGATTACCTGATCTTTCATTTAGTGCCACCACTGAGCTAAAGGTTTCTTGATATTCATTCAATAGATAAGCATGAACATGTTAAACTAAGATGAATATAATATATGGAATACCTGCTGATCATCAACATGTTTGTGTTAAAAGGCTGACCAAATTTATCTGTAAAGCTTGCAGAGGCTTGCACCACACAATAAAGAGAAGATAGAGGAGATATATACTTCTACCTATTTCTATATATGTTTGACATACTCTCCATTCTCCTCTGTGCTTCCTTTCTAGGTTTAATCTCTTTTGAGGAGTTTCGTCAGACCTGGAAACTGCTGAGTTCTCATCTGAAGATGGAGATCAGTGACAAAGCCATCACAGACCTGGCCCAGAGCATCGACTTCAACAAGGACGGGAGCATCGATATCAATGAGTTCATGGAGGCTTTCCGGCTGGTGGACCTCTCTACACACAGCTGTCACCACTAATCTGCTGCCTAGAGAACGCCAAGAACTGGTTGGATAGACCTGTCTATGCAAATTCAAGTGATTAGTACAGCCTCATCAATTTGACCTGTGTGGGTTGATTGAGTGCATTATCGTTTATCCATGTACAACCTAAATCTTTCTACCTCTTAGATCTGGAGCTCGTTTTGTACTCTCTTTATTTAAGAACTTGTATTTTAATGATTTGTGTGTGTTGGGGCTTAAATATCACCTGTTTAGTTGTGCATTAAAATCCTATTAAACACATGTGATGCTGTCTGTGTCGTTCATGCTGAGTGCCATGTTGGCAATGTTTGGCCAAAATAACTGCAGGTATGTTGTTAAAGAAGTTTTTATAAGAGCTCTCATGGCGCACAACTCATCTCTGCTTTGGGATTACAACTGGAGGCTACATTCGCTCCTACTGGCACAATGCACATGCTGTCCTACACGCAAATTGTTGGGGTTCAGATTATGCTGATTTCTCTGGTTCTGTTGAACTGATATTTGTATATTATACAGTAATATCTGTAGTTTCAGTATCAGAGACATTTCTAAACTGGCAATATAGTCTTGTAACAAGTGATGAAGCTGTATGCACACAAAACTGTTTGACAGGTTGGAGTTGGAGTTATAAGTGCACCCAGGTCTAGGGACCTGGATTTGCTAATGAACTCTTGAATATACAGCTTCTATTGTAATCTAATTTTAGAAATTGTGGCACTTAATTGAATTTGAGTAATGAGGATGCAGCAAAACATTAGGAGTGAGATTCAGACTGTAAGGGAAATCCTATTTTCCTTAGTTAAGGACTGAAAAGTAGCACATATGTGCAGAGGTAGGTTTTATGAAGGAGTATGGTTAAAAGGGTGAATTAGGTTAATGCACATTTTGCCAATCAGATTCAGCTTTAGGTTTAGAAATAATGACTTTTACAAGGAGGGGCTTGACTTATTTTGACAAAAAGAAGTTAAATGATTAATGTAAGAAATTAGTTACTTTCAAGGCAATTACACCGTCGCAAATTATGTCTATTATTTATAAAAATGGCTTTTTAAAAGGACCTGCAGCAAAAGTAATGTTCGTTTTTTATTTTTTGTAGTCAAAATAAAGTGTTTGTGTCAAAACAACCAATTTAACACATGCAGTGAAAAACACACTAATTCAGACCTTGGGGATGACAGGACTGCATAAGGATATATAATCTGTGACAGCTGCTTAATCAGTTCAACTGCCAATCAGTCTTTCATCCGTGTGGGGATGTGAATCCAGGACATGAATCCTATCAACTCAAGCCCTACTTTGATGAGATGTTGGAAAGGGCTTGACTGTCGGTAAACAAAGGGAGCGTGAAATGTCCCATATAATTTACCACAACACCGCAACTGTACACATCAGACTGAAAACACTCAGTGGAGCTGTTTAAGTAGAAAAACACAGAGAAACAAACACTGGAATAACAGGCTTCCTTCACAGTGTGCACACACGCAATTTGCAATTTAAATGAAATTTATTAATATTGTAACAACAGCATAAAAAAAGAAATACAAAGATGTATTTACAATGTACTCAATCACAACACACGCTCAATCCCACGACTTGTTTACATGCCAGTCACAGTCATTGTCTCATATCCATAATCTGATTTAACATATGGGAAGCCAGCTATTATTAGATGATGTCAAGTCTTTCCATGAGGCCCTCCATATCAGTCCAGAAAGCTCAGATTAACCAGTCATTGTTTGGTTGGGAGAAATAGAGACAAAGTCCTGATAAACCTGCCAAAATGGTGACAAAGAGAGTAATACAGTAAAATCAGATGCCCTCCTGATGATTAAACCTACCGACAACATTTATCCAACTTCATGAAAGAGTTTGGACTCCTCTGCGTGACAGGCATGCCTCTTTTTAATGGACTGATACTGAGTCGGAGCGTGTGTGTCGGTGGGCCAGTCTCAGCTCAGGATGCCTCCTCTCATGTGTCCACTGTCACTCAGCCCGTGCTCTATGAGTTTGATGTCTTCCAAGTCGTCTTTGATGACGCTGATCAAATGACTTAAGCCCTCCTGCTGCTGTTTTAAGTGCTGGAAAACAGGAGATCAGGAGGAAGTGTTTCAGTTGAAGCCGAAAAAATATCATATGTTAAAAGACAAACGATGGTCTCGAGAACCGCAACCGTGCACTCAGAGGTCTGAGAGGTTAACACTGATGCATGGTGTAAAT
Source organism: Datnioides undecimradiatus (assembly GCA_008933995.1). Taxonomy (NCBI): domain Eukaryota; kingdom Metazoa; phylum Chordata; class Actinopteri; order Lobotiformes; family Datnioididae; genus Datnioides; species Datnioides undecimradiatus. Next base: position 2,793,819 of record WARS01001868.1, on the reverse strand, counting down.
GTGCTGCCTCACCTGTTTGATTTCTCGGAGAAGGTCTGCATCAACGCTGTAGCGCTCTTCTGATCTCACAGCTCCGAAGTGATTCTGCATCCGGATTTGGGACATCAATTCATTCAACCGACCCTTTAAGAAAAGATAACAAACATGCTGTGAAACACTTTGTCTCGAGTAGTGGCCTGAGCTCCAAAAGCAGCCAGAAACACCAATGTGAATGAGGTTTCAAACAATTCTTTAACCCAAAGAAGTCCACAATTTTAATTTTGTTAATGATCTTTTTCTAGGTTTTGTTTAGTCTCATGTCATGGCATCATCACATCCCCTTTGCACAGTCATCACGGTTTTTTGACAGAAGTCATTAATTGACATTTAAAATGAGATCTTGGTTGTTTTTAACTTTACATTTGAAGCAGATGAAGGATTTTAGTCATCGCACGTCCGGATCTTTAGTTGTCAGAGAAACAAGCTGAGCAAATATTAGCAGCAGCTCAGTTCGAAGCCCCTCCAGGCTGTCTTGTGTGCACCAAACAGCGTCAAAGAAACAGATTTTTAATGTTTCTTTCAGTTTTAATCGGCAGGTTACTTCGTTTAGGAGGAGAGACTGTTGCAGATAGTCTTGAACAATGAAAACTAAAGGAATGAGTTGCTGAGAGAAGATGACTGCAATAATAGTGAGACAACAACTCCCATGATCCCAGACTGTGTCTTTGAGAGACATCTAGTGGCAGAAAGTTACTTTATCAATGAGAAACAAACAAGAAACAACATACAATTACAAAAAAACGCAAACAAAAGTTCAAAAATGCATAAAAGGTAATGTGTCCTGAGTTCAGGTCTGGTAAGTTTACTCCATGAATGGATAAACACAGTCAGGGTGCTCTTGTAACTACTACAAGTTTAGATGCACTAACCTTGAACTGTGTGGGGGCATTGAGCTCAGACTGAATGGTGTCCAGCTGCACCCGGAGATGCTCCTCATCCACTTGGATAGCATAGCCGCTTTTTCTCTGAATCTCCTGTTTGATTAACACCTGCCAGAAAAACAGGGATGAAGGACGAGCAGTGATCGGGCGTGTGACTCGCAGAGGATCAGGAAAAAAAAAAAAAAAAAGAGGACAACACATGGAGCAGGTGAGGCAGCTACCTGCAGCACCCTGTGAGACAGATCCATCAGCTTCCTCTTGTACTGAGCAATCTTGGCCACTGTGGTCGCCTGGTTCTTCTGCAGTTCACTGATGTCATTGGAGATAATCTGCAAACCCATTTGAGGAGGTGAATGAAAAGAGCTGTTAACATGTTTAGCTTTTCTCCGAGGGTTTACAAGTTTTTCTTTTAGACACATCAGGCTGAAAGCAGCAACTGCCCCATGAACTACCTTTGATATTAAAGCAGTTTCTATGTGTGTATGCACTGCAAGTTAGGTTCAACCTGCATGTTTTGTTTTGGTCAGTGCATTTTGACCAGTGGGTTACCTAATTAGCCTTAAAGGCCTTGCACACCTAAATGATCTGATCTGCAGAGTGGTGCAGGACCGGTATCCAACATGGCTAGTGCTCCCGACGAATACACTATAGCTCCAATCCAGAATCTGACCGTGAGCGGGAGGAAACGGTTAAGAAAATAAAAAATAAAACGTCTCCTGTGGTCTTCTGGGGCTGGGACAGAATATAGGCATGCCTGTTGGTTTTTACAACCAACAACAGAGCAATTAGCATGCTTGGCTCTGACCGACGGCATTGCGGCACACCGCTGGCTTACCGCTGTCGTTACGTAACGACAGGAGCTGGATCTGGGACCCATTTTACCAGTGGGTGGGCTGCAGAGACGATGCAGGACTTGTCTGCCTTCCTCACTCTGAGTTGGTCGGCTGAGGGGGGACTAGTTTAAATATGTATAGGCAGGAAAAAAACGTGTTTTTTGTAATATGTCCCCTTTAACTTACATTTGGTCCCACGACTTTTTAAATGTCCCCAGACACGTTTCACTTATTTTCCAAGAGGGTCAAAGAGGAATTGCTCTGACAACGCGTCAGACACAAACCTGCCTAGAAACCAGTCGATTACAATGCATGATGCAGCGCAGGTAGATGATGAGCGATTATAGTTCTTTAGTGCACTCGCAGAACTGCGAGGTGAAACTGAAACTAACTGGGTCAAACGGCCACGTGGTAATAAAAACGTGAACTTGGCTCAGGTGAGAAAGCCCCTTCACGAACCCAGTGCCCTGCAAATAGCAAATGTGACCCAATTTACTGTGCTGTATATAAATAATTTATACCTTGCCGCTTGCAGCTGTATTTGTAATAGTAATTCCAGCTGTAAACAACCTCTTGGCAGCTACCGTGAATGGACATCTGTGTACTCCGTCCTTGACACCACAAAATTTGTTTCAAAATTCCTTTGTTGATAATCAGAAGGCACTGCGCCCCTGTCCAGAAAGTCTTTTTTTTACACTTCATGAACTAACAGACTTACATCCACTCTGGTCTGGTGCTGTTTGGTCATCTGCTCTTGGATCTGCAGCCTGCAAAACAGCTCCTTAAAACCCACCATGGGGACAGGGATTAATCTGGAGAGAAACATGCCCAAAAGACTTTAATGGCTGTGGTTTAAAACTGAACAAGAAGCAACAAACACTCAGTAAAAGCTGCGGCATAATGGGCATTTGTCAGGAAACCATCACAGCCATTTCTATATGTTTATAACTAACTGACCTCTCTGGGTCAGGGTTGTCCACCTTGGCCTGCTCCCAAATGATGGGGTCCACTCCTGGTGAGATCATCCTTAGTTACAAATCACGATCAACTAAATCAAAATTGGCTGAATTCAGCGAGTGGATGGCACAGACACGCATGCAAGTCATTTACCTGCAGGTGCATTTTGCAGCAGCTGTTTGAGCTGCGCGGGGGACAGCTCTGTGCGTGTGACCGACATGGCCACTCCGATCTGCGTGAGCTGGGCCTTGATGTTGGCCTGCTCCAGATAACTGAAGAGTGTGGTGGCGGGGATCCGCTTGGAGGTGCCATTAGGAGAACGCTCCACTACGTAAACAGTCACTTCTGTCCTGAGAGACACATGAGTAAGACTTTGCTTCACCGTTATTTTATCTATTATCATATTTGACTGCTCGATATCACTTTTTAAAAATCAAACCATGTGTACAGTACAGTAGTGACGGTACCAGGGTTGGAAATTAACTTTTAGAAAATTAGTTTTCTGTCATTTCCAACCTGCATCGTATTTTCCAGTGGTTTAGTGTCCATATAGGGATCAAGAACTTTTAGTGTGTGCACACTGACAGGGTGCAATAGCCCCGTGTGACACACTGTAGCCTGTTTCCTGACTAACGGCTCACTCAGTACTGGACCACTTTCAAAAGTTGTTGCCTTTGTCTCCTCCGGGAGGTTTTCAGTGCACACTCCTGCGATGTAACGCCACATTGTTTGTCTGCGTCTTTGAGTCAAACGAGCGGACTCAATTCAACCTGTGCTGTGGAACGTCACAAACCGTTCTGTTACAGCTGCATTATTTGTTTGTATATGCTACTTTTATTTACCCACCACCGCGGCAGGTAGCTTGAGCTAAGTGACTACACAAAATGTAACGGGTGCTAATTTCCAACCCTGATGAGTACTGTAAGGTCGTGTTACAGGAACTTACTGGTCACTGGGCAGTGCTTTGACGCCGTCTACATTGACAGTGAGTGTCTGGTTGCTTCCCAGGACCTTGTGCAGGGACTCTACCAGCTGCTGCTGCTGAGCGCGCACATCAGCTTCCTTTTTAACAAGAACTAGGACCACCAGACCATCCTCGTCCTTACTGACTGGAACGCAGCTGTAGCCCACCGCCTAGGAAACAAAAAACTTAATGTCCAAACTCAAACTGAACTTAGCAACTTTGCCAACCACTCAACTGAACTATCTGCTGTTACCTTGAACCTGCAGAATGGGTTCTCCTGGGTAAAGTCAACCGGTGGGTTGTTGTTGCTGTAGTAGCCCTTCCCAGTGCCCCAGTAAGCCTGCAGCTGGTTCCATTTGGCTAAGATGGAGTCACGCTCATCTCCTAACAAGGTGGGTGCTGACAGAGCAGTGACCTGCTGGTAAAGCTGGGTGGGCTGAGCCTGACCTGGCTGCTGAGCCTGCTGGCTGAACAAACCTCCTGGCAGGGGAGGAGGGAGAGGAGAAATGAGGGGTCAAACTGTAAACCTGCTTTATCTGAATCAGTATTAAAAAACTGATTTCGCTGCACTAGAGCCAAGCTGCTTCATTTATCTCCAACCATGGTAAATGTGCTCAAAAACAGGCAAAATTAGTCCTTTACTAATTTAGAGTCTGATCTCAGCTTTAATGTCTTGCAATGGTTTCTTTGTTTGGGTCATGATTATCTAATCTTAATGTGGAAACTGTTTTTTTTTAGGAATACGAGCTCTCACCTTGCTGCTGCTGAGTTGGCTGGATATTAAAGCCTCCAAACCCACCCAGGCTAGTTGTTCCTAATCCAGTTCCAAATCCTGTTGTCCCAGTAGCAGTCCCGGTGCCAAGTCCGGAGGAAAACCCAAACCCTTTGTTCTGTGTGTTGCCAAACAGGCCTCCTAAAACAGGGGAATGTGCAGACGGTGAGAAAAGAAAAATCAACTACATTAATGCTGCTGAATACCAGTTAAGTCTACGATGTTTGGGAATTTGCTCCTGCTCTGCAGAGGGACCACTGCGGGAGTCATGGGGGGGACTTGTGTAGAGTGAGTGAGACATCTTGTGGCAGCTACTTGTTGGTATATCAAACCATTGTTTTGTAATTTAACAAACAACAAAACAAATTACTTTTTATTTATTAGCTGATTAACCCTGCCGGTGATGATTGGTACCTCAGTTGGGCAACAAAATGCTGTGTGCATGCATATTTATGCCACCAACACCAGTGGCCACACAGGCTGGGAAACGTTCAAACGCTCTGTTGGGACTTCGTGCAGCTTTAAAACTGACCTGTGGTGCTGGCGGGAGCAGCAAAGCTAAAAGTGGAGCCTGGTGCAGCGGCTGATGTTGTGGTCGTCCCGAAGCCACCGAACGCGCCTGAGAAACAAAGCAAATCGGGACAAGTGAGAATAATGAGGTGACACGTGAAAAAGGTGAGTGATAAATGAATGAAAGAAAGAAAGAGGAAAAAAAGAATGAAATCAGAGGATTTGACATTCAGAACAAGATAAAAATCATGACTGAGCTTTTTACAATTAATAAAAGCAAAAATTTGTTTTATGTCAATTTGTCTCACAAACAATGTGACAATGTTTTGGGCTACGACAGGAATAAAATAACACAGTGTGTAATTCAATATTTTGCCCCCTCATGCAAACGCTAACAACGCATGACAGTTTATGCAACAAAGCAACACGTGAGATGAAAAATCACTGCACCACAAAGATGTGAAAATGGATGAAAATGCGTGTTTAAAGACAAAGACTGTACTGATTAATCAATCACAAAGGTCATCTACCTGTGCTAGCCAGGCTATTACCAAAATTGAAAACAGTGCCAGTGGTGGTTGCTGTACCAAAGCACCCCACATTAAAGCTGACTGCTGCTGGGTTGGCATTTAAACCAAACCCCCCAAAACTAAACCCACCAGCCATGGTGTTTCCAGCTCCCAGCCCCCCAAATCCTGCAGCCAGCAGAGGCGGGCAGCGAGAAAAAGAGAATGACATGGAGGAGTTAAAGGACAAAAGGTCAGGCCTAGAACGGGCTCATTAATTATAAAAACAGTCTTCAAGTACCTTCAAAGAGACAGGACTAATATAACTATACAAAGCAACATACTTTACATATAACATGTGTGTCTTACCACTGTTGGTGGAGCCAAAACTAAATCCTGTGGCTGGTGCAGCAGCAGTGGTGGTGGCTGCCCCAAACCCAGGGGCTGTAAGAGCTGCATTTACAAAAAAAACACAGAAAACAAAAAAACACATGAAAATTGGTTTAGCAATGAACTGTCACAACAGCCAGTTATATTTCTTAAGGATTTGAAGATATCCCAAATTTAATTTTGACTTGCACAGTTAAAAGCTGTAGATATCTCATAATACCATTTGTACTAGTAAGAACTGTGAACTGGAATAAATGCTATTATGGGTATATAAAATGTGATTGCAGATAGGAGTGTGGTTCGCTTGATTGTTAAAAAGGCTTGGTGTGTTAAATGCCACTGCACTTATTACAGCCAGTAATCTTTGGTACCTGATCATAACCTGACACAAGATGGTGCTGAGCAAACTTATATGTAAAAAAAAAAAAAAGACTAAGATACAAAGAGTTAGTCCTGTTTGACAGAGTCTCTTCCATTGTCAACCAGTGGTATACAAAGGTGCATCTCTCCACTTTAACCCTGAGCTACAACACTGCGGGTCATGACTGAGGAGAGGTGCTTCCTTTCAGTGAGGACCAGCGCTCTGGACTTACTGCCGAATCCGGACGAGGCGGTGGTGGTGGTGGTGGCTGCAGGGCCAAAGCCAAAGGCTGTCGACGCTGTGGTTTTAGGACCAAACGAACCAAATGAAAACCCGGACGTGTCTTTACAAGAACATAGAGAGCGCTATGAGTGCTGGGTGTCGTTACAGTTAACATTAAACCTACAGTGAATGACACAAGCTGCACGTTTTTTTAGCAAGAGGGAGCTAGCTTGGAAAGGTACGCACTACAACCGAGGAGTAACGTTTATTAGCCAAAACAGCTAACATTAGCCGGGAACAATCACCGTAACGAACGTTAACTTTTTAAGAATTTCATTTGAACCTAGCTCGACATTAAGACGGTTTATAACGCATGTGAAATAACAGCTAGCTACCTGTCTCTGATACAGGGAGCATTTCACATTAACGTTATCGTTAGCCGGTGGATGATCCCACCATCATGACCGCTAACGTTAACAGTTGATCATTTAGATTTATTTCTAATGTAAACACGCCAAAATAACATTATACTGACAAATAACCACGAAATACCTCCAGCTCCATTAAAATACAACTAAATAACTTTAAAAAATGTCCTTACTTGCCGCTGTGCTCGTGGCGCCGCCAAAACTGAACGCCATGTTGGCTGTCAACAGATACCGCTCTTCTTCTACGCATAGGGGTTAAGCGATCATCCAACGTGACGGCGCGTTACCGCCACCTGGAGGCTGGCTCAGAGGTCAACAGCTGCGTCTGCGGGGACCAGGCAAAGCAATGTGAGACAAATGATGTATCATCTTTACAAAGTCTTTTAACGAACATATAAAAACTACTACAGAGTGAGACTCGTGTTAATAATAATAATAATGATAATAATAATAATAACAACACTAATTTACTACTACTACTACTACATCTACTACTAATAAACAGTAGTTTGTTTTAAGAAGGGACTTAAAGGTTATCACTGGCTCGGCTGACCTGATTATTCCACAGCCTCGGGGCCCTCACAGTACTGCCAATCAGGTTTTTGCATACAGGAATTCACCTTGGCATTCGGGTGCATGACAAGCATGGTAAGAAAAGAAAAAAAGGCAAATATTACAATAATAATAATATTTAAAAAAAAATTTTTTTTTTTAAAAAAGAGACATGAAGAGGATTTAATGTGATATAACTGTAATAATAATTGTTCGTAGCATTCTGCCACTTTCTAAATCATCATCATTTCACAAATACCAGCAGATTATCATCTTTGCTAAGACTAGATGCAAAACCTGTAGAACCTGACAAACCCAACACTTGTATAAACAGATGCTGTCGGCCTATAGCATCGTTTTAACCTTCTGCTCTTTCTCTCCCTTCATATCAATAATCAGTATGGGCAGGTTCAGTCTGGAGCTTCGCAGCGTGTTTGCTGATGTGGAGCAATGATTTTCAGAACACGCTTGTTTTTCCCCACATTCAGGCGTTGCCATATTTTCACCCACATCCTCCAAGGACTATCGGCTTAAGAGTTAAACGTGAAGGTTTAAGTTTTCTGTGTCCAAAACACGAATCACCACAGCTGGAGCAGTTTCAGAAATCAAAGTTTACTTTTTAAATAACTTGAATGATAAACTTTCTCCAATTTCAGCAGTATATTGTCTAGTCTAGCAATCAACTGTTCAACTGAAAACTAAACATTGACAAAAAAAGGCTTAAATGATGGAGAAACACATTTACTGAAACTACTTTTATTCTTGTGTACACAGTAAAAACAGTATTAACAATCAACATTTCAAAACGGACAATTAGAGGAAATATGTGGCTATAGCAGAAATGATAACTTCAAAAAGTACATCAATCAGAGTAAGGCACAAAGTGGCCCAGTGTTCAGCCCATATGGTGCGTTCTGCGTTTTGGTTTAACCAACGTAACAAAATAACTTATCCTCTTTACCCACAACAAAAGAATTGTGTAATACTGTGTTTTTTGCGTTAGAAATGATTGACATATCCATTCATCCAACTTCTCCTGAACGTATGATGACACTACATTATGCACACTCCATGAATTTCATGCATTTTTTTGAATTACAATATATATCAAACAAATAGTCAAATCATAAATGTCTAAAAACATGTTGCAGCTTCTCCACTATTGTCTGATATAGTCATTGGTGATTATTAGAGTAAGTCAAATGATGAGGTGGTATGAAGCAACTCATTCATCCTTTAAATGTTGCCACTAAGCATAAAAGCAGTGATAAAAGCTGGGATCATCACAGTTCAAGTGAAGCTATTCTGCAGCATTGTCATATCCTGTTAAATGGCACCTGAAATCTTGTATGTTCACCAGGCTTGAGTGAGAAAGCTGTGTACAGCAATTCATTACTCAAGCAGAGCACTTTCAAAGTGCAGTTTGACCCTGACGGCTATAGAAAAACTATAAAAACAGTTTCATGGTATCTGTGTTGTTTGGTATCTGGAAGAACACCATATGCACTTGAGAGATGATTTGTCGCTACGACATTCCTTTCACATCGTATGTGATCACCACAAACGGCAACTCAAATCCAGTAACATTGATTCTTTTCAAGGCACAACTTCAGTGTTTCTTCAAACTGAACCTTCATGAGTTTTGACTTGCAATGGCTGATATGAAATGAAGTCCTTTACAAATAAATCACAAACATTAAAAAAAGTTTGTCGTGTTTTATACTCAGCACCAACAACGCTAAGGCTTTCAACAACAGCATCAAAGAAGCACAGTTTGAATTGATAATACGATTAATTACATATTGATATGGCCATGTTAGATAGATAGTTATACAAGGCAAAAATACTGTCAACAAATTAATTCAGTAGTCTACGAATCATTACTTCGGCCATTGAACCCTGCCACATTCAGGGCTTTCCATGGCTGATGAAAGTGTTGCTCATTATGGCACTAAAAGATATTTGTGAAGCTCTAGTTCGAGATGTTCCTCATTCAAACATTTCTACATAAACATTTACAAAAAAAAAAAAAAAGAGAGACGGACTTCTTATCTTACAAAAATCATCGTATCCAAAATATACAGCGTTTTGTCTGATATTCATTCCCATCATGCACTGATAGGAATGTAAGCAGTTCAACACATCTTACACTGTATATATACAAAATTATACCATCTGAAGCTTTTTCAAGCATGGCAAAAATGACATGCACAGGTGTCCCTCCACAGTGCACAATAGATAATAATAATAATGAGCCAAGGAAAGGTTTTGTAACATTAAGATTAGGATGAAATGTATATGACACATAGTAATACTGAACTGATTGAAAGATCTTCACAAAGAGAAGAACTGATGTATGCTTGGCTTCTCTCTCCTGCTTTAAAAATGTTTTATTGGTGTCTAAGCAGAGGCCCCCTGAGAGCGACGCATGATATAAAGAACTCACAGTCTGCATACTTCATTGCCCTGGTCCCATCACTCTATGCCCTGTTATTTTGTGCTCGGTCGCTAGGATCTGAAGAAAAGATCAAATCTAGGCCACGGCACTAAATACCTTATTCATTCCACGTTGGTGTGCTTTTTTTGTTTTGGACCACAAACAACATGCATTCTCCCACTCTGCTCGCTAGAGAACGGCAGATTGTTGTCAGTAATTTCATCGTTAGCAACTCATTTAACCAAACAGCAAAAAGTAGCCCTTCACACGAAGGGCAGCAAAATGAATGGGAATACAGTGTGCTAGACCTGGATGTTAGGTAGCTCTCCATGGATCAAATTAAGTACATAGAAAATATAATGCTTGGGATTAAAAACATGTGCTCCTCCTCTACGCCCCCTGAGATTTCCAATTATAAAGGTGACATGAACAGTTTTCTCTGGTGGATTGTTTTTTTTGTTTTGCCGCAGAAAACCCAAATCCCTGTTTGTAATTCTGTGGGTTATCGATGTACAAAGCCCCTTTCTAACGATTCCCTCCCTCCTCAGGCTTGTGGGTCGGCTTTAGGGGTCAAACCAATATAGGTTCCATTTTGAGGATCGTCCTTTTCCTTGTCACTGACTGGAGAGTAAGAGGTGTCGTCTTCAGTGGACGTCTGCGGCGGGAGATTGAGGATAAAAGAAATACAGCATTAAAACACAGTAGTAGCTGTAATCAAAAGGGGTTGATGTCCTTGAACATGCCATCTTACTCTCCTGGTTACATCTGTACAGTACTTAAAAAGACATTTAGTATTATTAAATAATGTTAATGTGTTAAAACCAGACAACAAATTTAATGTACAGGACCAGATAAATTAGATAAAAGATGCATGAAGACAATAAATAATTAATAAGTAAAACTAAAGCTTGAATAAAGCAAAAAAAGCAAAACAAGCAAAATAACCATAAGACTTACAGCATAGAGCGGCTTGGTAAACACAATGCGTTTAACTTCATTCTGCACAGAGACATACAATGATGAATACATGCACAGAGCCATTAGTGTGTAGTTAAGTAACAGAATTAATTATGCCAAAATTAACACTAGTTACTTTCTGGGACAAAGTGAGCAAATGGCAAGCTGTTAGAATTACAGCGAGGTACGAAGCGCCGTCATACCTTCTTTTTGCGGGCGCAGAGCAGAAGGAGGATGAAGACGGCAAGCATGATGGCACCCAGCCCCACAAAAATGAGCGGGAAGTTGGACACCACAGTGGCAATCAGAAGCAGCTTCTGTACTCTCGCTGCAGACGCATCATCAATCACCACACTCTGTGCACGAAAAGACAATTCAACAGACATATTAAGGAACCTTTGTGTAATGAGTGAACTGTTGAGCATCTTGTGTACAATACTGTCAAATGGTTCTGTGCTGGTTTCCTCATTGTTCATGACTAAACAAAACGCATAGAAAGAGTTTCCTCAAATCCCTCGGCGACAGCAGGATAAACATGGATGACTTTGTTTGTAAAATGTAAACACTGTAAAATGATGATCCACTAAATGTTCAAACGCTCTGTCTGCAGGTACAGGACACAAAAGTGTGTTTCAGCAGGTCTGTAATGTTTCTCACCTCATTGAGGAACATGACAGGGAAGACTGTTTCATTCAGGCTTCTAGTTTTCCTGTTGAAAATACAATGTGAGCGCTTTAAGCAGGCACACGCCGCACAGACACAGACACATATGGGTCGCGCAATAAAAGTGTGTGTAGCTTGTGTTCAGAGGCAGGTACTCACGGGAATCCAGGGACTCTGCTGAGCAAGATGTTCACCTGTGCTCTCTTGTTTGCGCGCACAATCACGCCAGTGGTCTGCAGAGAATATGACAATATTAATAATGCATGGCACTGTGTCATGAGAACACAGAACAAAAATAAAATGTATGACGCTGTGAGGACAATATGTTTGTTGACAACATGGTCTAAACTAGGGAACAACGGTCATGCTTTTCATTTCGGGTTTACTTCAGCAGCATCATAACTATACTGAATATGAAAATGGTATAACAGTGTTGCTCCTGCTAATCAAGCTAGTGCCATGAGAAAATAATAAATTAAATAAGTAGTTGAGAAGAAGTGAATTGGGCCTGCACACAGCATAAAAATGATCTTTAAATACATCCTTCACATACGAAACTGAACTGATCCAAAAAACCCTGAGCTGAATTAAAATGCCAATTAAAATTCACAATAAAATGAATGAAAAAATCAACTATTTGAAGTAAAGTGCTACATTCAGCCGCTCTCGCTCATTAAGTTAGTGGGATACAAAATAAATTGGAAACTGTGTTTGTTTTTCCAACCTTACATAAATGCCACTAGGTGGTGTAGCGGTTCTTTGTAATATAACATTGCTTTCAAAACAGTTCAGAAGGTTAAAAAGTTCAATGGTGAATTAAAATGTAAGACCTGACCAACGTAGCATTAACATGAGTCATCAGATTACTGATGACGACGACTTACGGGGTTAAGATCCAGGAACGTTTGGTGATGCTCCCATTGAGGGGACATTCCTTCAATGGCATCCACATATTTTTCCTCTGCCAAGTGAAAATGAGGAAAGGAGGCGACTACCGGGGCACCTGTATGAGGTCGCAGGAGGAGGTGAGAAGAGGAGGAGGAGGAGAGACACCATAAGGGAAGTGAAAACATTAAGCTCATGTTGTACATCTCAACTAAAAGGAATGAGCCAGCAAAAGGAGTTCTCCATTCTCTGATTCATTTTGTCGGGCAGAAGTCAACCATGACAAACTGTGTCCCTCATTCCATGTGCCGATGTGCTTTAAGAGCTTCCACATAACCCTGTAACATGGCCTAACTCATTAATTTGGCTAATTCAGACTTTAATTTGCGAGTATTTCTATGCCAACATTAATCTCATCACATAACACACAGGCAATATTAAGATGACCCCAACAGTGAATCTTAAAGGAGGTGTAATGGTTTCCAGAATGTCAGTCTCTCCTAATTAATATGCAAATATGTGGAGGGGTGACCTCCAATGTCAGATTGCAACATCTGCTTTGTAAACCTGTAGTACACACAGTATACATAATATACAATGTATATTTACACGCAGGCTGCCAGAGAGACAGCACAGTGATTGTGGACACAGAAACCTCTCACTATTGCAAAGACTGAGAAGGTAAACAAAGCTGCAGTTTCAATGAATATCATATTTCCTAAAGTCTGATGTATGATCTAATCAGGTGAAAGGCAACAGGAGGACATGTGGGAGGAGACAAGACATAAACTGTCTCCATCACAGGACACTCAGTGTGTTACTTAGGGTCAATCTTTCAAAAGACAATGAGTACACCTATGAACCACAGCCCTGCATGAAAAACAAATTAAGGGCTGTATCCGGTACCCAGATAAAGAATCCTGTTCATGTTACTTTCATAAGTTCCTTCCTCATATTGTCACCAGGAGACACTGCATTACAATAATACAGACTTGGTTTAGATAAGGAACAGCAGGGCTAAGTGAAAAACTCTTAGCTATGTTCCACCTGTGCAATGCTGGACAAAGTCATTGTGGACGCCTGTTCAACAAAAACAAGAGAAGCCCCGCCTGGCACGGACCACATGTGTCTGAGCAGCAACAACAAAGTCAGATGGTTACACAGTTAGAGGTGCTGATGAACTGGGGCAGAGGTAACAGTTTTCCTGCTCTTGTGTTTGCCAACAGACGTTCGACCAGAACATTGGATACCAGCAGTCACCTGAGAGGTTGTTCCCGTGACAACACACAAGGTCACAGTGGTGCGAAACACACACCCATATTTGTATGGTATACTTATGAGGGTCGTTAAGTGGTGTGTTTATTCCTGAACACCTGACCTAAACCTAAACCCTCTGTGCGCTCATTTAAAGCCCCCTCGATCTCTGCTGCTGGCTACACTAAATTTGTGCCATGACCTTAAAATGATTCAAATGAAATATTACCATGCATACATTTTAAGTTTATGCAGCCAATAGTTTCCATTCATTACAGACACTAATCCCTCACAGCAAGTGACATCATCATTGGTCGGCAAAATGTGTAAAACATATTAAAACGTTGGTATTGTTCTTCACATGTAATGATAATCCTTAAGAAATAAAATGGGCAGTAAACCCAGGCACTAAGATAATGTCTGGTCATGTTCAAGGCCAGAATCAGGTGACAGAGATTACCACCCTCCCCTTGGCTACTGGGCCAGTCATGGTCAGATGGTGCCTGAGGTGTGGGGAGGCCGGAGCTGTGTCACATGGGTCATTTAGGGGGTATTAGAGCTGCTAGTGGGAAGGAAAACAAAAGGAGGACTTTACTAATATAAGTGTATTATCAGTTAGGGGCCTAAATATTTTAAGTAGGCTTGGCTGAAAGCAGGACAAAAATCAAAGATCTTAGGTAGCTTTCATCAAAAGGTAAGTGTTTACTAGAAAGGCAAAGGACAGAGTGTGAGCACAGGGAGTTTGTGTGGGATGCACAGCTAATTACGAAAGAGAGGAGCGTTTAAACAGGAAAATGTGAGTTGAGGACACAGAACTGGGTATTTTGCGAGAGAGAAAACACGCTGACGATTACCTTTCCGACAGGGGCTGACTTTGAGAAGGCCAGTTCCCAGGCACTCTTTTGGGCTGACGCAGAAACCCTCATTGGCCGGGTTCTCCTCTTTGCTGGCCAAGACCGAACGTGGTGGTGTGAAGCGGTACGCTGGGATTCCTTTCACTTCTACATCTTTCTCAAACTCCATGTAGATGGACCTGGAATGTAAAGCAAGAGTAGATCGAAGAAAATGAAACAAGTTTTTTTAATTTATTACATCCTCTCGTATTTATTATCAACAGTTCATTGCTGTAACACGTGCACAATTCATTTCAATGGCAGTTTACAGCCTGACTATAGGCACTCTGCCTTGACTGGAAATGAGTCAATTTAGTGCTGAAAATGTCACTGTTAGAAACACAAAGCATGAAAGAGAAAAACAAAAGTAAAATCACAGTGAGCTCTCCATTGGGGCTAGCAGAGGCACTTAGTGACAATACAGCTCTATAGAATTACTGGAATAATATGTGTGAAGGACATGTCTAGTCCATTAAGCACTTCCAGGTTACACACACACACACACACACACTAAGATGTGTTGCTGCTCAGCTATGCCTGAAGTCATCAAATCCTGTAAGTCCAAATCAAAATATCATGATGAGTAAGCGCACACCCCGACGAGAATGACCCCTGCTCCACATGCCTGGTTTTATCTTTATGCTAAAATCCTACTTTCATTAAAAACACATAGCGGTGATACTGCTGAGGTCTGGTTGTGTGGTGTTGATGTTCCTTTCATGCTGGGAGTGAAGGAATCCTAAATCTTTAATTATATATAAAGACCATATGTGTTTGCTGTGTTTTTACAGATTCCAAGGGAATTATGTTACTGTGAGAGGTTCATCCCTGTACTCTGTATCTGCAGTTATGGTCTGTTTAGGGAATCCTGACGATTCTCAACAAGAACAAAGGAGTCCATACAGTGTCTGCCAACTGGCCGGTAGGATGTGGTTGTTCACTACGCAGCCCACCAATTGTGCAACAATACTGTGCGGACCTTTCCCTTGACCTTTGTCAGAGAAGCCAAATAAAAAGCCGTATGTGTTTCTTCAATAGAGCAGGACTCCCGAAGGCCTCTGTCTTGTGCCTCTGAGCATGGGAGACAGTGACAGTGTGAATTAATTTCAGATAAAGTCAGCAGAGATACAGCAGAGATATGTTTGGATCTAAATCCTTTCAATGTGTTGGGGCCAAAATTTGTAACAACTGATAAGATGGCGTTTCTACTTCCCACTCCTTCAACCGGAGTGCAAAGTAGAAAAAGTGGGAATTGTGCTTAGTATTTCCCTAAAAATACAATTTCTACATTGAGTAGTATATGATAGCTGCATAGTATAACTTGTAATTAAGTCTGTAATGCAGTAAAGGAACAATGGTCTTTGTTGTTATTTTTAAAATACTTATAAAAAATAACTTTATACATTTTATTTATTCCTTCTTTGTGTTGTCATTTATACTTCCATGAATACTTAATAGGAAATGTGTTGCTCATTTATAGCAGAATCTATTTCAATCAGAACAACTCTTCTAAATAAGGTACCATAGCTGGGGAGAAGATGAACGTACGGCAAAAGGCAAGTTGGTATTTGAACAATGACACCTGTCTGCAATTCATCAAAATCTTGAGGTTTTTGTGGCTCAGCTGTCAAGTTACTGGACCAAAGGGTCACAACCCCGTCGGGTCACAGATGGGAATTCTAGCACTTTTTTTATCCTCCAGATCAATCCCAGATGTCATTTAACCAAACACATGTTTAACACAAAGCGGTGTTGAGCTACACTCGGATGGGCTGAAGGAAATAGCTCAGGGGTAACCTTATCTCGGAGAGCATGGGACTTGTTGTTCTACCGCTGCATCAGTTGGTGAGTTTGGTAGTGTGACTATTGTGTGAATCCAAACTAACCCTGTCAAACCAAGACAGTACACTGCTTTTCTACCATGCTGGTGCTACCCTCTAGCTATCTAACCTGGGGTTGTGCCTGTAGGTGGATAAGTACCTCGTACGGCCTCAATTTAAAAAACACCCTTCTAAGGCTGAAAAGAACAGAGTCATCTATGTGAAAGGTAACAACACATATGACTCAATGGAACATTTCCTTTTCAAATTATGATAAAAAGTCCAGGAAACAGGGAGGCAGCGTCCCCTTTACTCACAATAACACAGACAGCCATGATGAAGCCACCAGGCAATGAATAAGTAGGTGAAAGTGTAAACATTTGGGAGTCCAATCAGTGTCAAAGGTACGACCATGCCACTCCAACAGATTCTTTCCATGCTCAACAAATAGGGAAGGATGTCTCCAGCAGCTTGTGTTTTTTAAGGTCAAGGTTATTTTCTACGGACAAGGACAGGGTTTAGTCTGTGAAGCCGACAAACTTTGCATTTGCGAAATGAAACTCCAAGGAGCTATTCATCAGCTGATCAGTGTGTGGGAGGCGATTCTGTTTTACATTCTTCAAGCTTTCTGTGGAGATGTCCTGAATGTGAAACCCTCCAGAGGGCCTTCCAGAAATCAAATTGTCTTTAAGAGCATTTGTAATGAACATGTCTGGCAGCCATTACTTTGTATTACTTCTGAGGAAAACTGGCGAGAAGCTTAAAGCCCATATCACAGGAAAAGCCTAATAAAAAGAGTTGTTTGTTCCAGCTGGGCAACATACGTTTTCTTTCTTACCGCTGTGAATATTTGCTAAGTATAAATAAATAAAATGCTTTAAGTAATGCTTTCTCTCTTTTTTCTCACCCACACTCCCACAGTTGTCAGCCCCTTTCCTCACTCACCCACCATTCCCGCTCAAGTAAGCCTTTCCATAAAGTGTTTCCTGGAAACTGTTTCAAAAAAAGCCTGCACGTATAGGTTGTAAAGCCTTGGTGAGAAAACAGATGTCACCCGTGGAGCTGTTTGTAAGTGATCAGGATGTTATGATAACAATCCATGGGATCCAAGGCTTGTGGACATATTTCCATACCAGATAAGTAAGCCCCTGTCCTGCTGTGGGGTGAGTTGAGTCAAACATTTTCTAGCCAGGTCATGTACCAGGAATAGGCATTGCTCCATAACCAAATAATCATAACCACACATCCTAAACTGGAATATCATAAATGGGACACTCGGTAACAGTGGGACAAATGGGAATATGCAAATTCCTGTTGCCAACTCTTTCTAGTTGAGACTAACTTTACTGACATGCTAACATTTCTGTTAGCCTGTACTTTAGCTGTCAGTTTGGTAATTAAGAACGTCTTGATGGAAACACCTTCCCACCACAGCTTCTCAACATTAGATCACAGGTTGGTCTGTCCAACCGTTTCCGTTACTTTCTGAAATGTGACTATCTGAAACTCCAGAAACAGACTACTTCAATTGATTGGGGGTATTAAAGGCAACACATTTTGAATTGCTCTCTCTAACATGAGTGCAGCCAACACTATCAATGCCTTCCCAGAGAGACTGTCTGATGTTGCAAGTTGTTAAAGCCATATTTAAACTGCACCATGTCGCCACTCTCTCTGGTGACTGGCTTTTCACTCTGCCCTCGAATGCGGCAGTTACAAACAACTGCTAGCACTTCTCATTTTTCGAAGTGGTAAAACAACACATTGTACAAACTTGTTCCCCATCCCCCAACCCTCAGGGGTAGCTAAATACTAATCTTAAAGTGACACCACATAGAGCATTAGTATAGAGAAAGGCATGCTGGTGCTAAGCTGTACCTGCAGAGGTCTGGAGTGAAGATGTAAATGCGTTCATCCTTCTTCAGCAGAGGATGGAAAGCACTTCCATCTGATCCATTGATGCTGTTGCTTTGGTTAGATGTCCAGAAGGTCAGCTGGCTGCATAGGAACATATAATCACAAACCTTTCATGTTGTTTCTGGAACTGCATCAAGAGAACATCAACACCATACAAAAGCAATGTTCAAACAGATTGTATCTCTTTGGGTGGTGGTTAATGGTTTCTTTGAAATTTATGCTACAAGCAAAGTGACAGTATGTAAAAATAATGGGAAACTGAGTCAGAATTATGACTTTCGATTATATATTTAATCCAAAAAATAGAGTAAAGAACACTTTGGCTTTATTGTTGTTGTTTCAAAATGTAATGCCAAAGACAACTATCATCTCCATCTTACTAAGTATGGATTACAATAACATGTTTTGATGATCAAACATATATTTATCTGAAAGTCGAAGTTGAAAAAGTTGTAAGTAGGATAATTAGAGACTGCAGGGCAAGTGAGAGGATAAAGAAAGATAAGAAAGATCACTAAAAAGCCATTATTAAGGCATTCCAAGTATCAGGATGTCCTGCCCTGTGCTCTCACTGTTGGCCAACAGCTCAGACCGACAGGCAGACAGAGAGCTCACTTTTTATTGGCAAAAAGAAGCAGATTTGTGAAACTTTTTAAATCCAAAGGTTAACCAACGCAATTTCATTACAGTGGATGAAGACAGAGAGGGAGTGTGTGTTTGCGTGAGACTAAAACCGTGCTACCTTTGGCCTTTCCATGTTTGAACACGGCCATAATCCATGTAGTTCTGCTGCCCAGTGTGGTAGACAAATTCGCCGTCGTTACTTCCATTTTTCTGCATAGATCAAAAGATATAAGTGATTGAAATGTGTTTAAGTTTTCAAAACCATTCAAACTGCTCTGTTGTGATTTTGGATGGTGGAATAAATTTAAAAACATATGCATAGATCTTTCAAGAACAACATCCTGCTGAGGTATATCAGCTTCAACTATCAATTTTCTCTTGTACCTTGTACATGAGGCCAAAAACCTTCTCCACATCAGGATTGCTGGTAGAGACGCGGGCCAGCAAGGGGTCTTCATAGCCCCACAGCAGCTCATCCACAGTGCGTGTAGTGAAGAGACCAGTCCCAAAAGAGTTCATCCAGACGGACACCAAGCTGGCCTTCCAGAAACTCCCTTTCACCTTTGTCATTACAGCCTGGAGACAGGAAGTGCAGCAATGTGGAGAAGACATGGACAAGAATGCGGGGTGAGGAATAAGGTGGTGGTGGTCATTTAGGCAGGACTGACGACGGGAAGTTACAGAAGACACACTTTACTCTCCCACACTTGAATTTCCACTCTCCCCTACTTGTCTGGGACTTAAAGTTCATGACTCACCCAAGCAGGGATGTTGACAGTGGTGATGTTATCCACAGCTGGGTCACCCACAGACTTCTCTCTCAGGAACACAAAGCTTTTGGTGTTGTACGCAGACACCTTTGTGCCATTTTCCACCATGCTCACATTGTCCTTATATCTGTACTCCCTGGACAAACACAATAAAGTGTCAAATGTTCAAACAAAATTCCACTATGATTTCTAGTTAATGTCTACATAATTCCTATAACAAATTATTTTTCCTGTATTGGCTCAAGTGGGGCTTCTAAATTATAACGGGATGGCATGATGATGTCTCAGTTCTTACAACGGTCTACTCAACATGCTAATTTAAAACGTTACATAGTGCTTCCAATCACCACAACAGAGTGGCGACATACACATATAACAAAACACTTCCACATTTGAGTCCTCAGAAAACAAACTGTACTTCCAAAAGTAGGCTCATTTTGCAGATAGCCAATGATATTTGAGTACAATTGGACGCACTTAGGGTGGCCAATCAGATTTCAGGCCACCCCCCTGAACACACCCAAAAAGCAGTAATGAGAATGAATGTCATTGAATATTAATCTCATTACTCAACTGCTTCCTCTTACTACAACTTCCGTCTGCGATTAAGTAACTGAAACAGTTAAGGGTTAGGTGGCAGGGCTACACCATCTTACCATGTGCTGTGGCTGCTGTAACATATTTAGTTCATCAGCAGTGAACCTTGATATTTATTTATGGGATTCAGTGGGTGCATTGGAAGTGATTCCGAATGACTAATCAACAAAAACTTGCAGGCTGGACTACGTATGAAAAACCCACACTGTCCCTAACAAACAGCATATGAAATGAACTCATATGTGTTTGGGTTACTTTTGGGTTACATTTTAAACTTGAAATAGGAGTGACAGATAACAAGAGAGGAGCCAGACCAGCAGCAGCTGATGTCCCTTGGTCAGTTTACATAGGTTCTGTGCAAATAAAGCAGCACATTTCATCAGCATTGCAGCAAGAAGCCTAATGAAAAAAAAAAAAATCAACTCTCTGTACGAAAAGGGGCACTGATGTGCTCTTGCATCCTACCTGTATGTGTAAGGTCCAACCTGAGTGACCACCGGCTTGGCCCCATTAAGAAACTCATTTACATTGCTCACATTGAAAAAGAAAAACTCCATGTAGACAGGAGGGGGAGGGGTTTTCCAAGACTCAAACACACGGCTGCCCTCCACCAATACAATCTCCTGTTGAGACAAAAAGTGTGTATTAGTAGAAACATAATACATTTAGACACATAACTGGGGCTGTGAAGGGAGAAATTACAGTTTCAAATGAATGCATGAATATCCAGCAGGCATATACTGACAAAAAAACATAGTCCTAGTTGCTATTTGATTTTTTGGTATTGTTATTGTTTTTGGTTGACGATGCATCTGCTGTAAGAGGTGCAAAGAGTTTTGCAATTGTGAACACATGTTTTGAATTTGGAGTTTCGACAATCTGTCCCAAGCAAAAACAAGCCAGAGAACAAAAACAACCTTCAGGGGGTCGTGGAGGGGAGCTGCTGTCAGTGCGTTAGACAAGAGCATTGGCTGCACGCATGAATGGTATTAGGGGAGACCCTTCCACAGTTTCATTGTCAGCTGTTGCCAATGACAACGGGCACTCAGGGAGAGCCGCTGACACACCATGTGATGCAAAGGGCTGGATGCCCACTGGTTGCACAGGACTGCGACCTTAATGATCTGAGCAGCCACATTCCTCTGGACTGAGCCTTGTGAGGCCCTGGAAGCACAACACAGGCACAAACCTGTAGCACCCTGTTTCATTATGCAGTATGATAAAAAAAAAAAATTGTCACAGCAGATGGCGTTGCCTCTGGACAAGGATAACCCAATTCACAGCAGGAATCTTTTAAGGAATTAGCAAACACAGGGAGAGAAAAAAGAAGGAAGGGGGCGATAGGATTAGTATTTCTTTTGACAACACATTAAGAGAAAATCTCACTGTGGCCTAATTGTGTCAGATTTGTGTTAAAGTTAAAACTAATACTTGAGAATGAATTAAAACAGCTGAACACACCAACGAGTCCCATTATTTCAGGAGAGTACAGGCACCCCCCCCCTACTCTGGGGTCCTTTCTACTTGTTCAGAGACAAAAGTTTAGCTGAGTAGCCAAGGACAATAAAGCTGTCACCTTAGATTGAGGAAGGAAAAGCATGGTCTTTCTATGTCGTCCTTTCATGCTTTAAACAATCAATATGGTAACCTTCCCAGCGCGCCACATGAAATACTGCGTGGAAAACAGGAACAGGGAGCCTCTCTTATCTCAGTACTTACCACCGCTACTCTAAAACCACTCCCTATTTGAAAACACACGTAACAGGTGAATACACAAAAACCCATACTGTTGCTGCTTTGATGTTAAGACAGGCAAATACATAGACGTGAATAACAGTGGGCACAGCACGAGGCTATTCAATAATCCACCTGTTGTGATGCACAAGCTTTGCATACTCTAAATGGGTTTGCCTCAGCAGTGGCCAAACACATAAGAAAGCTCTAACAACTAAACTGTCGATCTAGTACAACTGAACCCATCCAAGTTATACGAAGGCTGGTAAAGATTTGAAAGCATGAATTACTTTGGTAATCTTCTGACTTTTCATCTAGTGCCACAATCAATTCAAAATTCATATTTGTCCGACACTTTGGTTTATGACTGATGCCTGAAAAAATAATGACATTCTAATCGCCCGAGTTGTACTTTGTGTTTACCGCTAATGAGCAAAGGACCACTAACCTTAAACCAAACTAGCGCCATGGTAAAAATTAGACCTGCAACTTCTCAGCATTTATAGTCATTCATTCCTTCTTTTAGCCTGTTAGCGTGACGGCACACAGAAGTCAGCCTGCAATGTCTAGTCTGTATAAAATGACCAAATTCTTCATCAGGGACAAGTCATTTTTCACCATCACCTCATCAGCAGGCCATTGCATACTGACCCTTCTTGACTCATACTGAAGCCGAAGGGGCTGTCAGCCCAGGCGGTTTCCTAATAAACCTAGCAGTGTGAAGGCGGTCTAGCATACAAAGAAAGTCTACTGCTGGGAGATCCTTCACGCTGGTGCAACTGGGGTAAGTGCGTAACTTGACACGCCGGAGATTAATCATACTGCCAAGCTATGATATAACTATCTGCATGTGAGCGATATGAATGTGAGTCACACCCACACAAACATTTTTTAGAATTAGTATTAGTATTAATCGCAAGTAATTAATCTAATGTGATTGCAATACTGATTGAGAGAAGCAGCATTTACCTTTAAACAACGTTTAGTCTGAAACTGATTCAAAGCTTTCGTTTTGTGACACATCAGACATCGTACCCTATTTTAACAATGTAATTTAGTGTTATATATAACAGTGTTATTTTCAAAAATAATCTCATTATTTTTACACTTACATACAGGACACAAGTGATGAAATGCTTTCTCAATTAAACCAAAGTTCAAGCAAAAACAAATCCAGACGAACCGACTAACCCAGCATTGCTTAACCGTCCCCCAATTCGCCCTGTCACAACTTTATGTCGCACACTCTTGTTATGTGCTTCAGACGCAACAGGTTGTCTTAAACTTTCAAAAACTTTCTTAAAATTTTCATAACCCACTATCCAGAGAGCTATTAACTCACCCTAACCCGAACACTTGTAGAGCCCCATCTGATTGCCTTAAGGCCAATGACTAACTGTCATGGCTAAAAATATTCCAAATGTGAATATGGTCATTAATCAAATCTATATGATCAATGATTTGTATTTATCTTGTCAGTTACTG
Organism: Datnioides undecimradiatus; assembly: GCA_008933995.1. NCBI lineage: Eukaryota > Metazoa > Chordata > Actinopteri > Lobotiformes > Datnioididae > Datnioides > Datnioides undecimradiatus. Next base: position 2,770,368 of record WARS01001868.1, on the reverse strand, counting down.
CAGCTACAAGTAAGTCCATTTCAGTTGTACCCCAGCCCAACTGTAAGTCAGCTCCAGCTGCCTAATAGATGTGATCACAACTGTTATTACAATATACCACAAACATCATACATGCACAATCTTATCTGTTTCTCTTGGTGAGTTGTGTCTCACTCACTGTTGTTTTCTCCACCTCCTGTAGCATTTGCCTTGGATACCTCTATGAAGGTCAAAGAAAACGTCATTTTCTTTCAATTTGACTGCAGCATCATTTGCAGAACTAGAAGGCCTTGTGAATATGTACCCTGACCTCTAAAGTCAATAATAAGCTTCTCTGATTAAAGACATCTGATACCTTCCACGGAGGAGCAGGGCTGATATGAAAATAAGGACGAAGGTGTGCCATATGATAACACTGAATGTTGGTTAACAGTACTTTCATACCTCCACTGTTATCAAAGTAAAGTGAAACTTCTGGGAAGGCTTTACAGTGCCCTGAAAAACACAGGCTAAAATACTGTAAGTGCAGGATGTTTCCAGACCTTCTCACAGCAAACGTTTTCACTGAACTCAATCAACCACTCACACGTCAACTGCAGAAATAAAAAAAGGTACGTTTCAAATCAATCACCTCAAACGTCAGGGAAGTCACACAAATCAAAAAACGTGATGCATGTGCAGAGTTGAAGCCTTAACAACAATCTACACCAAAAACAAAGTTTTCATCATCAGCCACCGCTCTCAGCTTTTCTACACTTTCAGAAAACACAAGCAAGCGTAGAAAACATTGTCACAACTCTGACAACAGACTACAGACTATGAAATGCTATAAAGAAATAACAAGCAAATTAGGTAATATTCACTATTCAATAAAAACAATGCATGTCATGTTCACACTATAGCAGAAGTTTCCCTTGTTCTTGAAGTTTCCGCCTCTAAAAGCTAAAGATGTGCTAAGCTAATCCTACATTAAAGTTAAATTACACAACGTTGAAACTAAAACATTATTAGCTCCTAGCTCAATTAGAAATGTCATTATTGAGTGGCCGGCTTCAGCAAATCCTACATTTGGGTGTGTTCATCAATTATCTTCAGAAAACTTCTCAGTGTTGATGTTTTATCTGTTTTATCTGGTGTTTATCTGTTGAGTTGTGTGGAACTGGCAGAGTTTCTGAATTTGCATCCGGTGTATATTTTGACAAAATGGTGAATGTTTTGGAGATTTTTTTTTGCTTGTGTTTTGCCCATTAATTCCATTGTTTTAATGGCATGGTATCTTTGCGGTTTACGACTGAAAAATATTTTGTCTGGTTAGTTTTACAAACATCGGCAGACCACAAATTTCATTTTGAACCATTTGTTACTACTGATGGAGACTACTGCTTTTATATTCTGATTTGAATTCATAGTTCACTAGAATTATGGGCAGTTGATCGTGGGAACCGAGCATTTTGTTATTATTTTTATTATTATTGTTATTATTTAAGATGAAAAGATTCATAAAGAAAACAAAGCTGCAGCTAAAATGGCAGTAAAAATAATCAAATTATTTTTTACACAATACCGCAGCCCTTTATCTATTCAGCCAGCCACAGAGTAGTGGTAAAATAGTAGTGTTAAAATAAATGACGTAAAGTGGAACAGCCAAGTTTTTCCCCCCCTTGTGTTTCTAAATGGTAGTACTGATGGCCCTGGTGTTCGCTCACTAGCTTTCCATTTTCCCCAAAGTCAAGCAGCTGCCCAGATCAGCAGCCAATCTGCATTTGTTTCCAAATTTCCATGAGAAAATGATCAACACTACTCTGTAAACAAGAGAGACAACAGAAGCCTTTTCACTGAAGGGGTAAATTAATATATTGTGCAAATAAGTAACTACAACAGGGTTTGGCATCAGGATGTAGAAGGATTTAGAAGAAAACATTAGAAGGAAAAAGCACAAGTTTATTCTATTATTTAGTCAACTATTAAGAGATCCAGTGGCAGACACAAATTTGGTGTTTGTGTGCTTACATGGAACCAATCGAAATGCAGATGGTGTCGTTATTGTACAGCCAACATTTAATTCCTGATGATTAGTTAAAGCAGAAATGTGTCTAGTGTTAGTTTCAATAAATAATTAAATACTTTGAAAAAAAATAATTAAATATTTAGATGATCAATTCATATTTCTGTCTTTCTTAGTTTTATAACACTGGACTGAGTGTCTTATGGTTTTGAATTGCTGTTACAAACAATGATGTCTGTCACTATTACTGTACTTTTAATGTGGCATATGATAACTTAAAATAATTTACTTTTTTTACTTTTACTTAATTTCAATCTTCCTTTTCTTCTTTGAGCTCAGATCATTAACTACCAGTTATTTTGCAGGGTATTCGTTAGAGTTCAGCTCATGCTATTCAACTCTAATTACTGTACTAATACAGGGATGTGAGGAATGTCTCTGAATGAGGCTTTGTGAAACAAACCACACAAGTGTGTAATGTGTGGCCATCTTGATTAAATTCAAACAGCATCTTTGCAAACTTGGCTGATAGTTAACTCCCCTCTAAGATTGAGAAATTCCGTTTTCTTATAGGTGCTGATTTGCTTTCAGCTGCAGACTCGGCTTTATTCTTGTGACGTGTTAAAAATACCGACCAATACCAAGAACAAGCAATACCAACCCAGCCTTTACTTATTCTTAGCAGTGGAATTTGCCTTGGAACCATGTCCTGTCATAATGAAGTATTGAAGACAGAAAAACAGCGATTACTGGGTCATTAGGCATCCATTTGGTCCACAATCTGATAATGTGTTTTAACACAGTAAAAGCTAATGGAAAAGGAACTGAAGCTGAAACTAAGACTGACTGGGGAAACTAACTGTGGGGAAGAGAAAGGAGCAACTGCACTGTGCAAGCTGCTGAACCCACAATGACCCATCCTCCTGAACCATATCAAATAGTTTGAGCTGCTAATTAGAACCACTTCTTCTGGGGAGGCAACACACTGCTCATCACTGTCCTACTTCAGCAAACCAGAAGTCCTCACAACAGTCACTTTACGCCGGTTAGAAGGGAAACCAATTCATGGCAATAAACAAACAACAACACAGTAAAGTTTGGTTTATTTAAAGTTTGTTGCTGCTCATTCTTTATGAGTCATGGAGTTGTTTTAGATAACAGTGCAGCTTAATTTGTGCAAAGTCCCTGATGTGGTCACATTAATCTGTCATTCAGTAAATGACTGTGTGCACATGCAAAGAAATATTAAATGTAATCATCTTTAGTCTGCACACACGATATGTAACTGAGTGAGGAACACACAGCGTGACCTCAACATAGTTCCCATATTGCTCACCTACACAGCAGTGCACTTCTATGGAAAATGCATGAAATTAGCTCTATTGGATCACGTGCGTTAAAAAAAGTCTTTAGGATAAAAGTTTGTTTTTACCTTTTTGAGGCGGTTGTGCATGAGCGTCTGGAAAACCCGAGACACATATAAACCAATCCCAGCAGCCAGCAGGAGAGCGGAGATGATCCCAACTGTAGGGATCGCGCAGGACCTTCGTGTCATGTTTGCAGGTGCTAGCAACACACAATATCGCGCGCGAGCCTCTTTATAGAGACGTTAACTTCCTGACGTTGGCAAGTTTTAGTACAAAACTGCTAGAGGTACTTTCCTCTAACGCTCTCACAGAGAGGCTATGAGGTGTCTGGTCCAACTTGGACTTTCGCGCTGCTCTCCCTTTGTTTAAGTTGAGGAGTTGAGAAGTCTCTTCAGAGTTGCGCCTCACGTGCAGCTAACGGAAGGAGATGTTCAGTTTATCTCCCGAGTTTTCAAGTTACAACGAGCTGCCGGGAGGCTCCTGGTTAATAATGAAACAGTTCACTCTGTCTATGACACGAGGGGCTTTGTATCAACCTGACGTGGCAACGTAAAAGCGCTTATAAGACAAAAAAACGTGACACGGAGTATTTGTAACGGGTCTCTCCCTCCCTCAGCGCGAGGTGGGCGCTGATTGGTTGTGTCGGTTTGTGCCTCCGAGGGCGGTGGATGTGCGCGTGAGTGAATGAGTGTGCTTATGAGAGTGTCGTAGACGCGCCCGCAGCTTCTAAAACACCCACATCAAACGCTTTGAATGTGGTCAAGACTTTGCATCGCTGTTAGTGCAGCTCGTAACGTATTCACACAGCGGAAGGTAGTGTAACTTTAACAGTTACGCACTGATGAAAGTCATACAGGCATAATAATGCTGTAATTATGTTTACAGTATCCTCTGTGCCAAGGTTGCTGTGGGTCAACAGTCAACAGCTGTTTTACTACAGAGGATAAATTAAGTCTGCACAACCTTATCAGATTTAAGGTTTTAGAAATTGAAAGGGATACGTATTTTTTTTGTAATTTTTTAATGTGATCGTAATACATAGCAAACATACATAAAATAACAATACAGAGGAAAGAAGAAACAAATCTTTAATGAGGAATATTTCAAATAAACAACTACAACACCCTGAATGAGTGTGACTGCACACCCTTGTTGTGTTCAAAAGTTAATAAATGTATTGAAATTGAATTTAAATTACAACCATGGACTGAATTTTGAGTGCATGTCATGAAAGTAAGTTACAGTATTTTGTCTCCAAAAGAAAATCCCTTGATTGCATTCTCACCTTATTTAAGCAATCTAATGTAATCAGGAGTTCAACGTAACTAAGCACTTATAGGCTGCACTGCCCTTAAGTATAAATCTGAGGTATATACTTGTACTTACACGAACACGAGAACATTTGACCTATATATACATTAAAATTGTTGGTCTATATATTTGGATACAGTATGCACCTATTTTCACTTAATTATATGAACATCTTAGTTCTATGTTTATTTCATTTTTTGTTTGTTTGCTTCTTTGTTCAGCTTTGTTGTCCCAGCTTTTGGCTGTACATGTGTTTCTTTCTTCCTGTTTATTGTTCTTGGAACAGTTTGTAAGTACTGACAGCAGCTTAAAACTGGAGTTGACTCCACTGTATGTGTACGTAGTTATGGCTAACAATGCTGATCCTGATTTTGATTCTGTATATTTGCTTTTTCTGCTACTTTATACTTCCACTCTACTATATTTCATGCACATGTAGTGTAGTGTAGCACCTCGTTTTAGTCACCCTCTTGCTGGTCCCTGATGGTGGTTGCGCGGCTTTGAGATGTTGCCTGTTTTGCTGTTCTGTTATGTTTGCCTTTTTGTTGAGTTCCTCTTCTTTTTGACCTATTTTTTTTTCTAGCTTTGACTTATGTCGATCTATTTTTGCTCTTTTGCCCGTTTTTGGCCGTGCTGATCTGTTTTTGCCTGTTTTGCCTTTTATCGTCTTTTGGTTTTGTTTGGTTTATTTCTAGATTAGTTTTTCTTTTCTTTGAGTTGCTTAGTATATTTCTGTTGCTCTAGTGCTTATTTGTGTTTGTATATTGATTGGATTATTGGTTTAATCATTTATCAATTGGGTTGTGGTTTTTGTTAAATTTCTTCTTTTTGTTGCAGGAAGTCTCTCATTTTTTCTTCTTCAGTGCAGCCGCCGGGAGCTTAAGGTGGGGAGGCTTGGCACTGTGGTGAGGACCCCCACACCTTTACATGCGAATAAGGACACTGGAGCACATTGTTGCATGTTTGCATGTTTGCTGTGAGTTGTTGTGTTGCACCCCAGGTGAGTGAGAAGGGGCAGTTGTATCTTATAGTCCGCCACCCCACTAGAGGCCCCAGCCACTGATAGATGGAAATTTAAGATATTGTGTGTGTGTGTGTGTGTGTGTGTGTGTGTATGTGTGTGTGTGTATATATATATATGTAATTTGACTAATAAATTCATCTTTTGCATCCTTTAACACTTGTCCTTAATCATTTTCTTTTGTCTTCAAAAGCATTTACTTCCTTTAGGTCTAGTCCTGAGTCTTTTATATAATAAACAGAATCAATTTACATAACAGTCTCTGCCTATTCAGTCACAAGCCGGTGTCCTTGTAGTTTCCCAACATTGAATTGGTTGATTTTCATTATATCCTGGGGTGCAAGGCCCCAGGTTGCGTTGTTGGCCCCTTAGTTACCTCCTTAATTATCTCCTTAGCAGGCTCCTTTTCTCCCTTTCTATCATTTTAATAAATCTAACTCTTATTTGGCTTATAGTGCTCAGCTTTTGTTATTTGTTATCAGCATAACATAAAGCCATTGTACATCCAGCCCTCATCATGCAACTTGGTCGTCACAGCAACATCACCATGTCACTGCCAGCTGACACATCACGGGCAGTTTAACAGTTTGACGGCATAAGAGATGAAATAATTCCTCAGTCTGTTAGAGCTGGGCAGTAACTGATGATGAACACTGCAGAATGATTAGAGCCTTTTAAATTGCTCTCTTGTACAAAATGCAACACTGACCCAACAGTAAAACACCAGTACTCTGCCATGTCTGCCTTTGGTTGTCATTTGAGTTAAGTAGTTATGAGAAGTGCAGTCATCTTTTCCCTAAATAGCAGTTAAAAGTGAAGTAGCTTCCTCTAATATTGATACAGATCTTTGGTATTCTTGCTTCCTGTCTTAACAGAAATATATTATTACGACAAACGTGGTATGATTCACATGTGACTTTTGACTCATCTGGAGCTTTGACACTTCTGCATATGTTGGTGTTTAAAGGACTGAAATCATTGTTTGAAGGTTATAGGGCACAGCTCATTGGTTGACCCAGTGGAAAAGTACAATAAGCTGTGTCAGACACAGTGCTGTCAACTCTGACACACTGGGATCTGTCCACAATCAACAACCATTCAAGGATAGGTTCCCTTTTTTTTTTTTTTTTGCAAGTCTATCTAAAAACAGTATGCACACATCCATTTCAACACTCTAATAAATGTAGTTCCAGTGTAAATGATAAGGAACAATTGTCATGTTCAGCTTTTCAATGTAAAATCTCTGTCTTTGTGTTACTATCTATTATTATTACTATTTGTTTGGTTACTGTCAAAACCTCCTTAGCACCGGGTGCTAAATGCTCCTATTAAAGTAGGTTTTGAGAGCATTTTCACAGAAAACAGGTGCATGTTATGGGTGTAAATGAGGCGAAGTTGAGATGCAGCTTAAACTACAAAAGTCAGCAAATTAGAGGGGAGCTTCATAATTCTCTAGCTTTGTTACTATGGCGACCCCTTTTGATGCACTGTTTATATAAAGTATAAATTAAAGCTGCTTAAATTTTGGATGCATTTATTTTCATTTTAATGAAGTGACCTCATGGAAACAAGACACGGTAATGATAATGGCCTGACATGGCCTGCAATGCGTGAGCACATCTAAGAAAAAAGAGCTAACTGTTGCCATGAATGTGAACCCTACACAGAGGCAATGTTTGATGTGGCCTCTATTGATCTGATAGAAACATTTGCTTTGCACATTTGCTTTCTCTGCCCTGTCCCACATTCCTACAGGAACACACCTGAGAGCTTACGGTATTGGTTTGTTTTGCCACTGAGCAGTTTAAAATTAACACTTGGTGGCACCCTTAAGAGTTTTCTTGATGTCTGAAGGTCACATTCATTTGTCAGTAACCATTATTAGTCTGCTAGCTCCATGTGTAAGCCCTGAGGGTGTTTTACTTCATAGCCACAGTAGCTTTGAGAATTCAAATAATGCAGCTGGTAAACAGGTGCACATGTAAACAAAAACAGAATATACAGCATCTTCAAAGAACAACCCTATTGAAGAACAAATGCAAGAGGCTTTTTCATCTGAGGTCCTAATTTTATAAATAGGTTATAGGAAATATATCCATTGTCTCACGCTTTCCCCCTGTAGTTTGCATTGAATAGGCTACGGTAGCCTTAAAAGCCTATAAACATCAACCTTATGTTTAACATAACAGGAAAATGCAATCAGTGTAGTGCAGTGCACTCAGTTTCAATAGGATGTTGCGCCTTTGAATTGCCATTGTGTGAGGAAACAATGATAGAAGTTTCAAGATATATACTGTTTACCCACAGGAGTTATTGTCTGATCACTGGTTTACTGAAAAAAAGACAAATTCTGACTTTTAAGTTATGCAAACTGCATTAACGACTGCAGCACTACTGCAAGTCTGCAAAAGATTACAGAGTACTGATTAGGCATAGTAAATGAAATTCTTTTTTGTTACTTGTCTCAACCATGGTCTTAATTTTGCTGTATTGTAATATTTACATTCATTATTTATGCTGCCTCTGACTACACCTAAGGTTGAGGGTGCTGCATGGGTCGGCATCTTCAAATTCCTCTGGCTCCATTTCACCTCCTCTGACCAGATGTTCTTTCTGTTGTTACACGTGTTCAGCAGCAAAGCAAAAGGAAGCACATCGTCTTGCTGCTGCCACCCCATAAGTCTGAGACAACTGACCCTGGCACAGCAGTTCTGGGCCTCTATAGACAATTGAAAATGTTGAAGTTTTGATGAAGAGCCAGCTATGGATGCATTTGCCTCAGCTTGTGTGTATATCAGATGCTAAGTATGTTTATGTTGCATAGTTGGATTAAAAGTGTGCAACTTAAAGTAGTTCAGAAACTGATGGTTTCCTAGCTCACCATTGTAAAGAGATTCAGAGTGAGAATATTCAGTGCGTGTCAATGGCTTTTGGCCTGAGTGTGTCAAAAATGAGTGATTACTGACTCACACGGTTTAATCTTGAAACACAGAACATTCCTCCCTGATAACCATGAAAGATGTGCCCCCCCCCATATGAGTCAGTCTCCTTTCTGGCAGAGTAGGTCTGTTTTTTACATTAACATCACCAGACCTAAGAGAGCATCAGCACGGGAGAGATGAAAACCATGAAAAACATGCCACTGAGCCACATTGTTGTGCGCGCACGTTGTGTTGCCGTTCGATTTATTGTCACTTGTACACAAACAGACATTTTGGCATGGTCCTGGCTGAACCTGTTAATTTAAGCCCACAGGACAGTTGAGTGTCAAGGCACGCTGCCAAGGTAAGAATAGTTCAGCCATGGGGGAGGGTTTGGGGACAAGATGTTTATAACATAGGCTTTGCTTACACATTTGCTGCTGCTGGTTACAACACTCTTGTAGATAGGCAACACAATCCCTTAACATGCAGTGGTTCATTTAGGAGTACGCTCTGTGGCACACTTCTACTACTTTCTTTATTCCTCATGTTGCCCGGTGATTTTTTTTTTTTTTTTCATTTTAGTTGAAGTTTAGTTAGTAGCTTTAACAAAGCAAACCCCACCGCTTTCAAATAAGTGGAAACTGATTTTTCAATAGCAGGATACTTGGCCTTGGCGTCTCTTCTAATTCTTTGGCAAAAAAAACAAATTCATCATACACTGGGTCATGTCACACCTTGAGGAAGTAGGGCGAAGTGCAGATTAGAGTCCACAGTACATTTGTTCATTGATATTGAGCCCTCATCTATTAATTTGAACATATCAAAATAAAAAAACATCATGCTAGTGACTCTGTGAATTTGAAGCAATGCTAATACTAACATGCTGATGTCCTGGTAGGTATGTCCTGCCCATATTCACTTTCTTGTTTAGCATGTAAGCATGCTGATATTGGCTAATTAGTGCTAAACGCCGCAGAGGCTGATGGGAATGTCATTAGTTCTGCAGATATTTAGTAATGAAGGACAAATTAAAGGTTTTGCCCTGGTGATGGTGCCATGTGAAAAGTTAGAGGATCACCAAAGTTATTACAATTCATACATTCATGCACAAGAGGAAAAGTCACAGAAACTCCAAAGTCACTGGGATTTGGTGGATATCTCTGCAAATTGCTGTGCCCAGTCCATCTGGTAGATGTCATTTCACACTGACCTGCTGTTTCCTCGGCTGATAACGCTTTGATTATTTTTTGGGCCTGTTATCAATTGATCTACTCTGCCCAGTCCAATCGCATTGTCCTGCCAATGAGAAAACAGCCAACCTTTTGAATACCTCTGCATAGCTCCAACACTCTGTTTGTGTCGCACATGTGCAAAAGTGCCCAGTTTGTCTCTGTCTCTCTCTTTCTCGCTTTCTCCTTTCTAGTTTTCGCTGACGCTTCTCTGTGCAGGACTATCAGCCCTACAGGGATCTCTCTCTCTCTCTCTCTCTCTCTCTACCTTTGGCTATTGATGTCTCATCCCAGATATTTTGGATCTTCGCCACTCAGGAGATTCTCTTCTTCTCTCTGTCTGTTCTTTACTACTACTGCATGTGTGTGTGAATGATTGAGCTTTCTTTTGAAACTATATCTATATCCACATTCTTCAAATATGTCTACAGTCTCCCCATAAAATATCGTCCTGAATGTGGATTTTACAACTTGTTGCTTGATTCTGCACACACGACATGAACTCTGTCTGACTTTTACGGCAACATATTGAGGCGTGGTTGAGATATTTCAGCTTGCAACAGACCAACAGCGCTACGCCCGAGAAATGCCGCTGATGTTACTAAGACACAAAGCTTTCTTTTGTCCCATGCAGTAAATGCCGTGTGTTGTAAAAGATGAAAAGTTTGAATCATGCCACATAATGCATTCATTATTGCAATCTTAGAGCAGAACATGGTGCCACGATAATACTGCAACCACTGTTACTAAGTACGGTGGCTCCACCCCTACTGCTGCAACCAATTCAGAAGAGTCATGCATGTATAGATGTATGTTCACAATGTCACAGGATCTAGAATATGAACTAGGACACACAAATTTAAAAAATGTGCACTGATTCTTATGGGCTGCTGCTTTTACCTGTATTTTCCTTTGTTATACTGAGGGCTTTGCTCACTTTTCACACAGCACCTCTTGGTCTGTTTAGTCTGTGGGAGAACATATGCCGCGTGACAGTCAAAACACAACTTAAATCAGTCAGTATCGGCCTTCGGAAGAGGACTTGGTGGTCTCACTCCACTGCCGGTGATGTAGGGACAAATCATTATCAACCCAGGCCAGACCAGTGCATGGAAACACATTTCCCAAGGAGGATATGACACGTGAGGGGATCGCGTTTGAATGGGGTTGTGTCTGCTCAAAGCTGATTTGTTTATCTCTGATACACAAACTGCTTAATTGTAATTTCCAAAGTACTGTTCAAGTATCCGTCAGATTGATACAGTGCAAATGGAGGGAAGCTTTTAAGGGAATAGCAGCAGTTATGATTTAAAATCACAATGGACATTACAAAAATACAAGAAGTCTTCATTTTGGTAGAATAAGACGCCATGTTTGCCATCAGGGTTTGAATCCAAGGCTAACCGCAGCACTTGCGCCTCATAGGTTGAGATTTAAAAATGGTATTTTGTCAGCACAATGAAGGAATGTCCCATACATCACCTATGTTCAACTTTGAGACCCTGAGCTTGTCGTACAGGATGTATCATGTCCTCAGCCAGGGCATGTATGGTTATCTCACTTCCCAATGTTTATCCACACAGTTTGAGGATACGACATAGGAAACATTGGAGGGGACTACAGAACACCACACCCACGGCGAACAAAGGGGACAGTTGTTAAACAGGTTGATAATGACACCAGAGTCTACTAAATGATCCTTTGATGAAGACTCGGTTGTTTTAATAAAATTGGGGAAACATATAAATAATGCTGCTAATTTATGGTGGTTATTAAATTCTACACAGGTGAGTGTTGATTGATTCATCTTTGCTTCGTATTCAGTGACTGGATGACATCTTCTGCAGCTGACCTTTGTCCCAACTTGGCCAAGACGACAGTGGAACACCCCAAATAGCTGGCACTATTGTTACAAGCCTGTCTGCATTTCTTATTAAAAGGTTCCGGGCCTTTATTTATGTTTGACTGATTGTTTTGTGTTTATTCAAAACAATAACTTTAGCATATCACAGTTACTATCTGCTGATGTAATCGTATTATTAATAATAGCAATCAGCGGAACAACAAAATTAATAATGTTGGTTTGTGTACGGTACGGCTAGTTTGTTTGACTTTCTGTACACCAGAACAAATAAACAGCTCAAATTGCACTGAACTGCAACATGTGGCAATTGTATTTCTAT